>CM062604.1:21948609-22603111 GCA_031470985.1 Agastache rugosa
GTCTCTCAACTCTCAACACACACACACGCGAGAACACACACAACACACACTAAAACACACACGACACACATACACAAAAGCAGTACACACACACTCAAATCAAGAGAATGAATTTAGCTTGGTTGATCAAAGAAAGTGGTACTAAAATCTTCTAAAAAGGTAAGATCTTTCATTAGTTAAGTGGATAACTCAAGCTTAAGCATGAAATTCCATTTATTTTTAATTTTTAAAATTTCAAAAATTATATATATGATAGAGAATTGATTTGATCTTCAAGTATGATGATTAGGGAGTAATTTAGATTACATTTCTATGATTTAATCATTGAGAAATTAATTACGGCATTATTTTTTTATTTTTCGAAATATACCCTTAAAATAAATTAGAAAATTTATTTCTTTGATCCTATAGTTGAATTGATGATTATGATGAACTTCTATGATGATTATAAGCATGTTGGATAATTGGACTGAGCAAGAATAATCATTTTATTTATTAGTTGCAAAATGGCCGAAGGTTTTGGCCAAAAATATGAATATTTGATTTTGATGTTCTATACTTGATTTGATGATCAATGTAGGTTTAAATAATGTTATTAAGCATGTTTATGTATTGAGTTAATTGTTTGAAGCATAATTATGCCAATTGTAGAAATTGTCGAAGCATCTAGGGTTTAAAAGTAGAGCTGCTTTGATTTAAATGTTGGATGATGAAATTGATGATACAATTGAGCTCATAATATTTAATTAAGTATGTGGGAATTTTGTTAGAATTTTTAGAGCTCAATTTTATAGCATTTTGAGAATTTTCATCATTTAAAAATAAATTAAAAATAATTGTTAGAGCTTAAATTGATTAATTGAGATTATAATTAATCTCTAGAATATTAATTATACATGTTGAAATTTAAAATGGATAAAAATAAGTAAATGTGCCCTATTTTTCCATAAAGGTCGAAATATATATATTAGGGTTTTAATTTTTATCCAATTAAATTAAGTGATTAAGCTATAAATGTAACTTATTAATTAAATTAAGATGTTTGGAATTGATTAGAATGAGAATTCGATATTTATTTTCCAATTTCATAAAAGGCCGAAAATTTTCAAAGAAAAATAAAGTATTATTTGATTTTTAATCAAGAAAATAATGGTAGAAATGAATTCTACGACTAAAAATTAAGCTTCCTTGACCAAGATTTTCGAGAATTACAATACGAAGTTTTGAGAATTTTCTATTTTCCGGCTATTTTTCGAAGTCGGAGGTTTATACGTAGAAGGAAGATTTGTATTAATAATGTGATTATGTAATTATGTCACATTTAGTATAAAAAGTATAAAGGAATTAAATTGTAATTTTTCGGAACTCGTTTGTCGAGTCAAAAATATTTCTAAGTTGAAAATATGAATAGTAAGAATTTATTATAAATTAAATGAATGATAATGATGATATTCATCATTAATTAAATGCTAATGATGATGTTAGCTATTAATTATAAATGCGATGGTCATTAATTGCTAATAAAGTATTAATGACGAGTTAAATATTAATGGTATAATAATTAATAAGTAAATATGTCAAGGACATATTTTATTAATGCAATGTTATGATTATATGTTAATAAATAAGTAAGCATTTTATATGCTTAATAAATTAAATGAAGAGTTTTAGTATTAATTAAATGTTTATAATGATTAAAGGATATGTTTATTATCCTAGAATGATAATATGATAAAGAATAATTTTAATTGATTGATGAAGTAATTAATATGAGATTAATTATTAATTATATGTTAATAAAGAGATTAAGCATTTTAATATATTTAATTAATTGGTAAATAAAGATGTCGGCCAAAACCACTAGAAAACCCCTAATTAGGTAATGCTTAGGTTGATCGAAATTTTGAGGAATGAATTGGTTTGATCGAGAATTTTTGCAACTATCCGGTGCAAACGGAAATGGCAAATCTCTTTCCAATAGTATTTGGACAAGAACCAACACTTTTATTCTTTATAATAGAAATGAGCCATAGAAGATTAGCGGTTATATCGGCGGTTCAAGCTCCGAGAAGGTTGTTGAGAAGAAAGCTGATGCGCGAGCATACACAATATAAAGTTTTTGATTTAATACCAAAACCCAGTGACTCCAATAGGAGTAGATGATCGCATCAACCTAAGTTTACGGAGTTCGGGAAGTAGAGACGGCAAAAGTTCTAGACGGCGGAAGGATTCGTGTATTGACATAGCGGGGAGTCGACTATCGGCGAGTTTTCCCGGCTAAGCTAAGTTCAAAACGAGAGCGAGGATCAAGCGAGAAGATTAAAACGAGAAATTTGGAGTTCAAGACACCCCGGGTGATCCGAACGTTGTACGAGAACAAAAGGAATGTTAACTGCGAAAGCATCGGTTCAAGTCGAAGTGATCGAGATCCGGCTACAAGATTCTTCAAATAGCTTGAAGTCAAATCCCGGTGTCGAAGAGGAACAATTTATCTGCGACCGACAAGGGATTGCCAAATCGGCATCCTAGACTTCGAGAACCTAGGATGTGACACTTAGTGTCTTTGTCCGAAAACGAGCCACGAGCCCGTCCCCGGCCCGACGGGCCGCCTGTTCCGGAGCCGGGGCGGGCTCAGGCAAATTCGGCCAGGTGGCCTCGGGCCGGCCCGGCCAGCCGTGCAATAAAAAATATCTTCATAAAGCGATTTTTGAGCCGGGTGAGCTCACGCTATTTTTCAAAAAAAAAACCGGTCAAGTGGAAATTTTAGTTACTCGATTTGAACTCGATCAGTGGAATTACCATTGGACCACGATCAGTAGTTACCCGAATTTGGACCCACGATCATTGGATTGACCGAGTGGACCCGTCAGTTGGATTTACCCGAGTGGCGTCCCGTCGGTTAGATTAACTCGGCTGGAGTCGACGGCCATCGATTTCCGGCCCGGCTCGGTTTTCCGGACGGCTCGGTTTTCCGGCCCGGCTCGGTTTTTCCGGCCCCGCTCGGTTTTCCGGCCCGGCTCGGTTTTCCGGCCCGGCTCGGTTTTCCGGATAACTTCGGTTTTCCGGCTAGCTTGATTTTCCGAACGGCTTGATTTATCCGGTCGATCTTCGATCGACTTGTTTTCAGTTGTTTCTTTCGTAAACTCAAAAGTTATAATGTTAAGCTTAAATGTTATCAAAGAACTTAAGCATTTTTGATGTGCTAAAATAAATAAAGAAAGAGATTAATGGTTAATGAGATGCTTATATGAAGAAATGAAATATTTTTTATGATATGATTAATGTTGACAATAGTATAAGTTATAAGTCAATAAATATTAATGAAAAGATGGAAGGGTTAGAAGTAAAGTATATGTTTGCTTATGTCTTTTTAGAAGTTCTTTTCGAATAGTGAATGATTAAGAGCTAATGATGATTTTAAGTATTAATGACACACTAATGATGAATTAAGTGTTAATGATACGTCATTAATGAGTTAATATGTCAAAGACATATTTTGATAATAATATAATATTAAGTTTAAATATTATCCAAAAAGTTTAAGCATTTATATTATGCTTAAATAATTAAATGAAAAGCTTAAGTGTTAATCAGATGTTTATATGACTAAATGAGATGTTTATTTGTTAAGAAAATGTTTATGTGATAATGATACGATAGTATGATAGATGGCAAGCTTAAGTGGTTAATGAGGTTATTAGTATGATTTTAACTGTTAATTAAGTTAGTTAAGAGAGTTTAAGAAGTTAAGTTAGAAATTCTCGAGTTTCGACGTAGAATTCCGAAGCGAATTAAGTTAAGATTATCGAAGTTGTTTATTCGATAGAAATTATTCTCGTTTTGAAGTTCGTATTTCCATTTCGATTAAAGGAGCAAGTGGAAGTGGAAGCTGAAGTGTAAAGCACAAATTTAGCGAGCGTTAAAGTTAAGACAAAAGCTTAAGTGTATCAGGTGGGCTTTCTAACCAATGAAATGACGAATGAAGTTATATGATTATATATGAGATGTTTTAAAAATGATTGACTTGCCAAATGTTTAAGTTCTTGTATGTTACCATCTACTATAGCAAGACGAATTCGGTCCTACGCAAGGTAGGATTTGTGTACACTATTTTGTAATCGGGAGCATTCCGAAAGGAGTGGACGATTACAAGTGTTTGAGAAGGAGGCCTCCTTCTCAACACTATCATTATGTGATTGTAGATCTGGTACATACATCCTAAAGTATATGTCTGGCCAGACAAACATGATTTACAGAAAAGAAGAAGTTGAGCATGCACAGGTTTATTTTTAGAGACAAAAATTACTTGTGCTTATGCTTTATGGCAAGTTTAATCTCTAACTCTAAAGTAAGTTTCAAAATATTTTGGCATGTGCCCACTGAGTACGAAGTACTCGGCCCTATTATTTCTAAAATGTGCGAGTTCGTAGGATGAAGATGATCGTGTCTTTGGCGGACTTGTTGTTGTTGTTATTATTTTATTAATGTTAAGAGTCATTTAAGATGAGCTTAGAACCTAGAATATATGTCTTCACACATATATTCTCTCGTTTTCCATTGCAAGATTATGATATTGAGATTAGTATAAGTTGTTGAAGTGTTGAAGTACGAAGTCTCGAACTATGTTTGTTATCTTATTTTGAAGTCTAGCCAATCTAATTATCTATATAATAGTTGTTCGTTATATTGGAAGTTCAGTCTTATTACAACTGATTTTATCGTGCTTTCTTGATCCTGAAAATCAGCTCATTTCCTTCATGGTTGTTGCCATTAATGCGGTTGATGAGATTATTGATTTCCGAGCTGATTTGAGATTGTATTTGATGATATGCATATTTTAAAAAGTGATCAAATGTTCGTTTCATTAATCTCGAGTTACGCATGTCATAATTATCCTAAGTTTGATGATTTGTCGAGCATGAGTTGCCTTGTTTGCTCTTAAATGATAAGCGGGGTCGCTATCTTAATCCTTTTGTTAATCATAAATTGTGTAAGTCGTGGGACCCACGGCTTTGTCATCTAATTTCTAGGCGGTATTTAACGACGAGTGGTATCGGAGCGGTACATTTTGCTCTGAGTCATTATTTCTTAAAAGTCTAGTCTAGTTTGAATCCCTAGACTAGTCGAGAGCAAAGTCTATTGCTCTAAGTTCATATTTTTTTTAAAAAGTCTAGTCTGGTTTGAGTTCTAGACTAGTCAAGTTTGAACAACAACAAAAGTCCAGCACATCATCTCATCCAGGCAAACCGGGTACGCATTTAAAAGTTTCCTATGATAAAAAGTTTAAAATTTGAAGTTCCATGTGGTGAGGGACTGTTATGTGGACTGAGTCAACCCGCATAGCTAGAAACTCGGTAATATGGTCTTAAATCTCCATAACGGAGTTAATTAATAAGATGAAGTTAGAAAGTTGGAGAAATATGAAATTGTGATGTGGATTTGAGATTTTAATGAGGTTGTTTAGTTGTTTAAAGTAAGTTTTAACAATTGCAAGCAAGATAATTGTACGTTTTTGGAAAGTATCGTGAACTTGGTATCACGTATGGAAAGGAAATTAGTTTCTCGAAGTGACGAGGCCATGAAAAAGTTTCAGTAAATGCATATGAGCTATGTAGATATTAGCAGAGTTGAGCCGTTTCCATCGTGTTTAGATGAATATTAATGAGAGTAATATTTCGAGGATTCTCGGAATAGTAAAGTTGGTTCCTCTTCTTACGACGAGTGGATGAAGTAGGATGGCGGGGATTCGATATTCAAGACGACCCAATTTCTTTTCTCATTCCTCAAGAGAACCACGAAACCGTTGTTTCTCCTCATCCTAATGATTATAGTTTTGATAAAAACGAATTATTTCTTAGCCGTTGTTGAATGGCTATGTTTCATCTCCACCTTTAACAAATGTTTTGCTTCGTTCCCAAGCCTTACGCCGGCGAACAACTTGGTTCGACTCACTCTATTGATGTAGTTCCATTAAATCCTTCTATGGATACTCTTCAAGGTTTGAATTCTTCAGAGCATGATTATTTCTTTGGAACTCAGCTTGTTTCTTTCATTTCACGAGAGGAGTACGTCTGGACCGCGTCTTCATGTCGGTGACGAGGAAATCGTTGACCCCGAGGTCGGAGCAACCGAAGGATATTTTTATCTTCGTTATATGCCGTTTAGTCATCTAGGATTTCAAACCTAGTTTTAGACATTTTTCGAGTGTGGTCGACGTGAGTGTTGTCCGTTTGACGTTAGATGAAGTGGAGAAAGCCGAGGAGAGTACCGAGTCTGAAAGTGAGGAAGAAAAAGAAGAAGAAGATCCATTAGAGGATGAGCTGAGAAAGAGAGATCGAGAGTGGCGTTAATTTAATAGATTAATAATCGAACAAATTTTACGCTTGTTTAGTAGGTTTTCGTATAAAGATGTATAAAATGTTAAGTTTCAAAGATTCGGTAGCGATGAAGAATTCCGCTCCGAGAAAGTAGTTTTGCGTGATGTCCTAAAATCACGGTTAACGCGGGAAGTTTTTTGTTATAGAGAAAAATCCCTCGTTTTTGTGAAAAAGTCCTCGAAGAGGTAAATTTTTTTTTCCGTTGTAAGAAGAAGTATAGCCAAAGCGGTCATTTTAAGTAAATTTCCGAGTTTTGTACTTATGTCGGAAATTATTTCTTAAAAATGAATTAATGAAACAAGAATTTTTTTTGAAGTAAAATGAAGTTTATTTTTTTAGTAAATAAAAGCGTTAAAACAAGAATTGAAAGATAGAAAGTTCGTTGAGCGCATAAAGAATCGAAGGAGAAATTTTTTTTAACCATGGAAGTGAGAGATGACTGCACCTCAGAGATCGTTCAAAAATAATACAGGGCGAGAAGTCAGCCATCTCCTAGACTCAGCGCTCGCTGAAGAAAGCAGGACGCCGGAACTCAGCGTCCGCTGAGGTCGAGCGGTCGCTGACCCCGGGAACCTGAAGTCAGCCATGGCTGAGCTTCAGAGACCGCTGACCATGGCAGGTCAGCCGCGGCTGAGTCCCAGTGGTCGCTGACCTGGGCGGCGGCTGTTCTGCCACATTTTACTCCGGAGGTCATAACTTCCTGCTCGTTTAACGGAATTCAGATCCGTAAATTGGGTTAGAAACTAGACATCCGTGGCTTTCTAATGGTACCCTGCACTTCCCCTGATTCGAAGTATTCTGTTCTGAAATCCAGTTAGAATCTGATACAGCTGTGCAAATTTTTCTGCAAGTTGTTTCTTTCAAGTTTAATCAATTTATTTTGATTTCTTGGAACTTTCTAAATCAAATTTTGCTCGTTGTTATGAGCTTGAGATCCTTTATGTGACAAACTTTAGTAAGCGAGATGATGAATTAATTGCAAGCATGGCGATTGTTCATTTTTGGATATTAAAGTGAATGCGAGATATCGTTGGGAAGTGATAACGAGATGAAATCGACTGAAGAAAAAGAAGAAAAATGGGTATGAAGAAGAGATTTAAAATAAGTAATAAAAGAATGAAAACATAACTTAAAGTATATAAAAAAATATATTTCCGTTATTCGTTCATCATTCGTCGTCCGTTTCGTTCTTTGTTTGTTTTTGTCCGTCGTTCGTTATTCTTTTCTGTCGTTAATCACATTCTTGTTATGTTTTAGAACGAGATTGAGATGAATTAATATCTCAAAAGAATTAAAGAATGAAATTAATTTCTCGGGATAATCTTATTCCTTTCTGTTTTGTTAGGAATACCTGAGCTAAAATTTTATTTGACCTCAGATTATCCGATTTAATTAAGGTTTGGGATTCTTTCATTACCCAACCTACTTCTCGGATTATTAATCCTGTCATTCCTTATTCAGTTAAATGCGTCAGTTTTGACCTCAGAAATTTTTATTAAAGAATTGGATTTAATTTTAGTCTTTCGCGCAGAGGTGATTTATTCTCTCTTTCCGAGGATCCTTAATATTCCCAACCCTACGAATATTAAATTTTCTTCCGTTTCCATTTTTCCGTTCTAGTAAGGGAGCATGAAGCGGGATCATTCTCCCTGTGTCATGAGAATAATAATATAATGACCTCGACAGCAATCCAACTACTAAAAGGATGGATCGTTTAACTAACATCAACGTGTTCCTCTCCAAAAGTCAAGTTCAAGGCTAGTTTCTCATCGACACCAGTTGCGGACATTGAAGATAAAGTCAAGCTTACCTTGGTCTGAGATGTTATCGTCAAAGAGGAAGTAGCAGAAGAAGATGATGTAGAAATCGATAGAGTAGAATTCAATAATGAGTTTAATAAAGAAGAAAAGTTTTCCAAGGACGACCAATAGAGAGTCGACCTTTTTAATTATTTTGAGAACGTGAAAGAAAGAAGTAGTATAAATGCGGAATTGTGAGTTTTTAAGTAGAATATATGATGCATAGTTTAACCATAGATTTTTCGGTAACAGGTTAGTACTCTGTACCGTCACTATTACGCTAGTGTGATGCTAGAACATCACAATTAAGATAAGAATAATTTATCTTTTGGTAGATTCCTTATCTTAAAGAGATCTCAAAAGGGAAAATCTTCCAGTATATGAAAGAATGACTAAAGCAGTCATTAAGTTCAATTGATGAGTTCTTATATGCTTAAGAAAAATAAGAAGATATGATGCTTTGTGAAGCAGAAAGTAAGTTGACAGTAAATTGTCAAGATAAAGTTAGAGTTTAAAGAATAAGAATTTTATGAATATAAGTTAAGTATGAAAGAAGTAAGTTGCATTGCCAAAAGTTAAAAGTACGTTAGGTTATTTTGCGAATTGTTTGAATGGTTAAGAAAAGTTATGAATCTGAATGTTTTGATGTTGATTGTCAATATGAGAAAAGTTTATGAAGCTAAGTTGTTGTGCTATTGCTTAATTCTTGAGTTAAGTTATGAAAGTGATTATGCTATGATAAGATTTGATTTACTTGAATGTTAAGTTCCATGTTTGGAACTATTATTTTGAGAAGTAACTGCTTTTACATTAAAGCTTAATATGTGAAAAGTGCTTAAACTTTCAAGTTAAATTCATGATAATGTGATCGTATGATGATGAGAATGAATCGTTTGATTCATTAATTATGATGAGGATGTTATGTGCTAAAGATGTGAATAAGAATTTTATTAAGTTTTAAAAATCAAGGAAGTTTTATTCCGTTTAAAGATAAAAGAACTTTTTCTTCGTCAAAATCCCCAATTTTAGACGGGAGAGAAAATTCGTTAGAAGCTGCAAGAGTGGGTTTGATCGTTAGAAAGAATTTTTAGGTTTCTTCGTTGTATCGATCAAGAGCGTCTTACGAGCATGACCTACCAGCTCAAAGGATACGGATCATTGGTGGAAAGTTCGTCGGGGAGACGTATACCGGAGCGACTAAAGATCTAACTAGAGAATAATTCAAGAATACTCTTTTCAAGAATTATGTCCCAAGAAGTTATCGCAAATAAAAGAAGAATGAGTATGCCAATCTTAAGCAAGGAAAGAAATCGGTATCCGAGTTTGATCGATAGTTTTATGATCTCACTCGTTTCGCCTAAGATGAAGTAGACACAGATAAGATAAGGTCGAGCTCTTTCGAGCCTACTCGGTTAGAGTGTATTGATCTATGCGAAGTAGTGCATTGAAGATCAAGGAAATTTAACGAGTTTAGGTCAATCAAAAGGCGTACTGTTATAATCTTATGGGTACATCGCATTCATTTATATAAAATGCATGCGTTAATAATCTTAATTTTAAAACGTAAAACGTGCTAGATAAAACCTAATAATAATTATTTCAATAGGTAAACCTACCTTAGTTACTAGTGTTTATCCTAATTTAGAGATTGAATTAGGATTTCTCAAGATGTCAGCCAAACTCTTAACCTAAATTAAAATGTGAAATGTTGATATCATTCAGGAATGGATTAGTTAACCAAGAATTTTGTAACCATTCGGTACAAGTAGAGATAAATCTCTTTTCAGCCATCTAGTCAAGATTAGAAATTATTCTACCGTCACAATACGGAAGCGAGATGATAGCGACCATGGAAGTAATTCCAAATTTCAGAACAAGGATTTCTAATGTTCAGAGAAAAGATGAAAAGTTAGAAAAGTTTTGAATTTTAGTACAGCCTTTATCCTCAAAGGGATGGTCAATCAGAAAGAACCATTCAAATCCTAGGGGATATATTAAGAATCGTTGTTTTTGAACGGAGAGATCATAAGGAGCAAATTTTTTTCTTTTGCTAAGTTTGCTTATAACAGCAATTATCAAATGACGATAGACATAACGCCCTATGAAGTCTTTATGGAAGAAAATGTCAATCTCCGCTCCCTTGAAATAATGTGAGCGAGAGAAAAAAAAAAAGAAGTTAGGGCCGAAGTAATTAAAGAAATGATAAAGATTGTACGTCAAGTCAGAAAGAAAAAAAAAACATAAGATCGTCAGGAATGTTTTTTTTTAAGACACGTGAAGATCAACGTTAGAGTTTGAAGGGGAAACCTTTACAAAGAAATTCATCGTTTGGTGTTAAAAGAAAATTTACTCTCGCTACATAAGACCGTATGAAATTCTGAAAAGAATAAGTCAAGTAGCGGATAAGCTAGCTTTATCGCCGAGTTTTAGAAGTACGTATAACGTGTTCCATGTATCTCAGTTGCGATGATACATGTTTGAGCCAAAACATGTTATCCATCTAGAAGAAGTGATCTTTAATCCAGATCTAAGTTAAGAAGAGAAGCTAGAAGTGATTTTGGATCGAAAGGTCCATCAACTTAGAAATAATTTGATCGTGTCAGTAAAGATCAAGTGAAATCATAATGATTTAGAGAAGACACATGAGAGTTAGAAGGTAAGATGAAAGAAAAGTATTCCCAGTTATTCCAAGAAGTAAGTAAATTTCGGGACGAAATTTATTTTTAGGGGGAGAGAATGTAATACCCCGTTTTTCTTGCATAAATTGCCTTAGTTTTTCTTTAATTAAATTAAGGAAATTAAGAAGAAGAAAATTTCCTTTTTATTAATTTTTCTTCGGCAACCCTAATTTTTTGCCGTAAAAAGGAATTTAATTTATTTTTGTCTCGTCTCGGTTAACCCGAAACGAGGAAGAATTTATGTTTATCAATATGTACTTACATATTTGATTTTTAGTTGAGAAAACTATGAATTTACTTTTCTTAATTAAATTTATTAGTAATTAATTATCTAAGATGATAATTTTTATTTATTCGGAAATGACTCGTTTTTCCGTATTTTATTATGAAAACTTGTATTAGGGTTTGAGAGGCTCTAATTGATTTTTATAAAGTGAGAAATTAGAGATTTAAGTTTTGATTAGCAAATTTTGTAATTAATTGATTAAATTGAGTATTTAATTAATTAATTAATCTTAATTATTACCTAAGCCATGACATATGATTTGTTGACTTTGGTGAATAAATAATTAAATGAGGGACACCTCACCTTTTCCAACATGAAATAATGATTTTAAGATATAGTCAAGATTAGCATGCATTATTTAATTAGAATACATTGAACTTAGCCTTATCTATTAATTAGTGTGTTAGTATATATATAAGATGATCATCATCATTCTCTCACTCTCTCCCTCCCATTCTCGGCTGAAAATTCCAGCACACACACACACTCTCTAAACTCCATTTTTGTGTAATCTTCAAGCTTCAAATCAAGAGTAAATCATTTCCAAGTTATTAATCAAGGTAAGATATAAGTTTAATTCAAGTTTATAGCTTAAACATAAGCTTTGATCATCTTATTTTTAAATTCCAGATTTTTCAAAAATTAGGATTTAATTAGTAGATGATTATGATCTTGATTTTTGATGTTTAATTCATGCTTGGGATGCATGATAGATCATTGATTCAAGCTTAATTAAAACCCTAACCCTAATTAATTGAATTTTCGAAAAATGAAGGAAGAATTAGGGGTTTTTAAATTTTGATGATGGATGATCAAATTAATTGATTATTTGAGCTTAGATAATTATTCTAAGCATGTTTGATGTTGGAAGTAATCAAAGAATTAAAGTCCTTCTATTATTTTCAAAATAGCCGAAAATATTAATTAAAATTAGGGGTTTTTGATCCTTTGATCCTATGATCAAATTGATGATTTCTATGAGCTCCTATGATGATTATAAACATGTTTGATGGTTTGATTTATTAAGATTTGAGAAATTTCAATTTAAATTAACATGATTGGAAGTGATTAGAATGAAATTTGGATTTTAAATTCTTAATTTATCAAAAGGACCGAAATATATATGTAGAATAAAGCCATGTATTTGATTTTAATGAAGAAAATAAAGGATAGAAATGGAATCTACGTTAAAAATTAAGTGACGTAGAATTTTTCAGAATTTTAATACAAAGTTTTGAAATTGAGAGTTTCTAGAGTTTAATTCCTTGATTAACCCGAAATTTTGGACCCGATCAGTTTGGATTTACTCAGTGAACTCGATCATTTGGAATTACTCTGTTGGACCCGTCAGTGGATTTACTCATTGGACCCGATCATTGGAATTACTGTTGAACTCGATCATTTGGAATTACTCATTGGACTCGATCAATTTGGATTTACTCAGTGAACTCGATCATTTGGAATTACCAATTGGACCAGTCAGTGGATTTACTCAGTGAACTCGATCAGTGGAATTACCAGTGGACCCGATCAATTTGGATTTACCTGTTGGACCCGATCAATTTGGATTGACCAATTTGGACCGATCAGTGGATTTACCAGTGAACCCGTCGAGTTGGATTAACTCGGTAGGTCCGGCCGGCTCGGTTTTCCGGCCGGCTCGGTTTCCGGCCGGCTCGGTTTTCCGGCCAGCTCGGTTTTCCGGCCGGCTCGGTTTTCCGGCCCAGCTCAGTTTTCCAGCCAGCTCAGTTTTCCAGATAACTCAGTTTTTCCAGCTAGCTTGATTTTCCAGACAGCTTGATTTATCCAGCTGATCTTCGATCGACTTGTTTTCAGTTGTTTCTTTCGTAAACTCAAAAGTTATAATGTTAAGCTTAAATGTTATCAAAGAACTTAAGCATTTTTGATGTGCTAAAATAAATAAAGAAAGAGATTAATGGTTAATGAGATGCTTATATGAAGAAATGAAATATTTTTTTATGATATGATTAATGTTGACAATAGTATAAGTTATAAGTCAATAAATATTAATGAAAAGATGGAAGGGTTAGAAGTAAAGTATATGTTTGCTTATGTCTTTAGAAGTTCTTTTCGAATAGTGAATGATTAAGAGCTAATGATGATTTTAAGTATTAATGACACACTAATGATGAATTAAGTGTTAATGATACGTCATTAATGAGTTAATATGTCAAAGACATATTTTGATAATAATATAATATTAAGTTTAAATATTATCCAAAAAGTTTAAGCATTTATATTATGCTTAAATAATTAAATGAAAAGCTTAAGTGTTAATCAGATGTTTATATGACTAAATGAGATGTTTATTTGTTAAGAAAATGTTTATGTGATAATGATACGATAGTATGATAGATGGCAAGCTTAAGTGGTTAATGAGGTTATTAGTATGATTTTAACTGTTAATTAAGTTAGTTAAGAGAGTTTAAGAAGTTAAGTTAGAAATTCTCGAGTTTCGACGTAGAATTCCGAAGCGAATTAAGTTAAGATTATCGAAGTTGTTTATTCGATAGAAATTATTCTCGTTTTGAAGTTCGTATTTCCATTTCGATTAAAGGAGCAAGTGGAAGTGGAAGGCTGAAGTGTAAAGCACAAATTTAGCGAGCGTTAAAGTTAAGACAAAAGCTTAAGTGTATCAGGTGGGCTTTCTAACCAATGAAATGACGAATGAAGTTATATGATTATATATGAGATGTTTTAAAAATGATTGACTTGCCAAATGTTTAAGTTCTTGTATGTTACCATCTACTATAGCAAGACGAATTCGGTCCTACGCAAGGTAGGATTTGTGTACACTATTTTGTAATCGGGAGCCTTCCGAAAGGAGTGGACGATTACAAGTGTTTGAGAAGGAGGCCTCCTTCTCAACACTATCATTATGTGATTGTAGATCTGGTACATACATCCTAAAGTATATGTCTGGCCAGACAAACATGATTTACAGAAAGAAGAAGTTGAGCATGCACGGAGTTTATTTTTTAGAGACAAAAATTACTTGTGCTTATGCTTTATGGCAAGTTTAATCTCTAACTCTAAGAAGTAAGTTTCAAAATATTTTGGCATGTGCCCACTGAGTACGAAGTACTCAGCCCCGCCTATTATTTCTAAAATGTGCAGGTTAGTGGGATGAAGATGATCGTGTCTTTGGCGGACTTGTTGTTGTTGTTATTATTTTATTAATGTTAAGAGTCATTTAGATGAGCTTAGAACCTAGAATATATGTCTTCACACATATATTCTCTCGTTTTTCCGCTGCAAGATTATGATATTGAGATTAGTATAAGTTGTTGAAGTGTTGAAGTCTGAAGTCTCGAACTATGTTTGTTATCTTATTTTGAAGTCTAGCCAATCTAATTATCTATATAATAGTTGTTCGTTATATTGGAAGTTCAGTCTTATTACAACTGATTTTATCGTGCTTTCTTGATCCTGAAAATCAGCTCATTTCCTTCATGGTTGTTGCCATTAATCTGGTTGATGAGATTATTGATTTCCGAGCTGATTTGAGATTGTATTTGATGATATGCATATTTTAAAAAGTGATCAAATGTTCGTTTCATTAATCTCGAGTTACGCATGTCATAATTATCCTAAGTTTGATGATTTGTCGAGCATGAGTTGCCTTGTTTGCTCTTAAATGATAGCAGGGTCGCTATCTTAATCCTTTTGTTAATCATAAATTGTGTAAGTCGTGGGACCCACCGGCTTTGTCATCTAATTTCTAGGCCGGGCTGCGACAGAGTGGTATCAGAGCAGGTCTGTTTGCTCTGAGTCATTATTTCTTAAAAGTCTAGTCTAGTTTGAATCCCTAGACTAGTCGAGAGCAAAGTCTATTGCTCTAAGTTCATATTTTTTTTAAAAAGTCTAGTCTGGTTTGAGTTCTAGACTAGTCAAGTTTGAACAACAACAAAAGTCCAGCACATCATCTCATCCGGCAAACCAGGTACGCATTTAAAAGTTTCCTATGATAAAAAGTTTAAAATTTGAAGTTCCATGTATCGAGGGATTTGTTATGTGGACCTGATCAACCCACATAGCTAGAAACTCAGTAATATGGTCTTCTGTCTCCATAACGGAGTTAATTAATAAGATGAAGTTAGAAAGTTGGAGAAATATGAAATTGTGATGTGGATTTGAGATTTTAATGAGGTTGTTTAGTTGTTTAAAGTAAGTTTTAACAATTGCAAGCAAGACAATTGTACGTTTTTGGAAAGTATCGTGAACTTGGTATCACGTATGGAAAGGAAATTAGTTTCTCGAAGTGACGAGGCCATGAAAAAGTTTCAGTAAATGCATATGAGCTATGTAGATATTAGCAGAGTTGAGCCGTTTCCATCGTGTTTAGATGAATATTAATGAGAGTAATATTTCAGGGATTCTCGGAATAGTAAAGTTGGTTCCTCTTCTTCCTGACGAGTGGATGAAGTAGGATGGCAGGATTCGATATTCAAGACGACCCAATTTCTTTTCTCATTCCTCAAGAGAACCCTGAAACCGTTGTTTCTCCTCATCCTAATGATTATAGTTTTGATAAAAACAGAATTATTTCTTAGCCGTTGTTGAATGGCTATGTTTCATCTCCACCTTTAACAAATGTTTTGCTTCTGTTCCCAAGCCTTCTGCTTCGGCGAACAACTTGGTTCAGCTCCCTCTATTGATGTAGTTCCATTAAATCCTTCTATGGATACTCTTCAAGGTTTGAATTCTTCAGAGCATGATTATTTCTTTGGAACTCAGCTTGTTTCTTTCATTTCACGAGAGGAGTACGTCTGGACCGCGTCTTCATGTCGGTGACGAGGAAATCGTTGACCCCGAGGTCGGAGCAACCGAAGGATATTTTTATCTTCGTTATATGCCGTTTAGTCATCTAGGATTTCAAACCTAGTTTTAGACATTTTTCGAGTGTGGTCGACGTGAGTGTTGTCCGTTTGACGTTAGATGAAGTGGAGAAAGCCGAGGAGAGTACCGAGTCTGAAAGTGAGGAAGAAAAAGAAGAAGAAGATCCATTAGAGGATGAGCAGAGAAAGAGAGATCGAGAGTGGCGTTAATTTAATAGATTAATAATCGAACAAATTTTACGCTTGTTTAGTAGGTTTTCGTATAAAGATGTATAAAATGTTAAGTTTCAAAGATTCGGTAGCGATGAAGAATTCCGCTCCGAGAAAGTAGTTTTGCGTGATGTCCTAAAATCACGGTTAACGCGGGAAGTTTTTTGTTATAGAGAAAAATCCCTCGTTTTTGTGAAAAAGTCCTCGAAGAGGTAAATTTTTTTTTCCGTTGTAAGAAGAAGTATAGCCAAAGCGGTCATTTTAAGTAAATTTCCGAGTTTTGTACTTATGTCGGAAATTATTTCTTAAAAATGAATTAATGAAACAAGAATTTTTTTTGAAGTAAAATGAAGTTTATTTTTTTAGTAAATAAAAGCGTTAAAACAAGAATTGAAAGATAGAAAGTTCGTTGAGCGCATAAAGAATCGAAGGAGAAATTTTTTTTTAACCATGGAAGTGAGAGATGACTGCACCTCAGAGATCGTTCAAAAATAATACAGGGCGAGAAGTCAGCCATCTCCTAGACTCAGCGCTCGCTGAAGAAAGCAGGACGCCGGAACTCAGCGTCCGCTGAGGTCGAGCGGTCGCTGACCCCGGGAACCTGAAGTCAGCCATGGCTGAGCTTCAGAGACCGCTGACCATGGCAGGTCAGCCGCGGCTGAGTCCCAGTGGTCGCTGACCTGGGCGGCGGCTGTTCTGCCACATTTTACTCCGGAGGTCATAACTTCCTGCTCGTTTAACGGAATTCAGATCCGTAAATTGGGTTAGAAACTAGACATCCGTGGCTTTCTAATGGTACCCTGCACTTCCCCTGATTCGAAGTATTCTGTTCTGAAATCCAGTTAGAATCTGATACAGCTGTGCAAATTTTTCTGCAAGTTGTTTCTTTCAAGTTTAATCAATTTATTTTGATTTCTTGGAACTTTCTAAATCAAATTTTGCTCGTTGTTATGAGCTTGAGATCCTTTATGTGACAAACTTTAGTAAGCGAGATGATGAATTAATTGCAAGCATGGCGATTGTTCATTTTTGGATATTAAAGTGAATGCGAGATATCGTTGGGAAGTGATAACGAGATGAAATCGACTGAAGAAAAAGAAGAAAAATGGGTATGAAGAAGAGATTTAAAATAAGTAATAAAAGAATGAAAACATAACTTAAAGTATATAAAAAAATATATTTCCGTTATTCGTTCATCATTCGTCGTCCGTTTCGTTCTTTGTTTGTTTTTGTCCGTCGTTCGTTATTCTTTTCTGTCGTTAATCACATTCTTGTTATGTTTTAGAACGAGATTGAGATGAATTAATATCTCAAAAGAATTAAAGAATGAAATTAATTTCTCGGGATAATCTTATTCCTTTCTGTTTTGTTAGGAATACCTGAGCTAAAATTTTATTTGACCTCAGATTATCCGATTTAATTAAGGTTTGGGATTCTTTCATTACCCAACCTACTTCTCGGATTATTAATCCTGTCATTCCTTATTCAGTTAAATGCGTCAGTTTTGACTCAGAAATTTTTATTAAAGAATTGGATTTAATTTTAGTCTTTCGCGCAGAGGTGATTTATTCTCTCTTTCCGAGGATCCTTAATATTCCCAACCCTACGAATATTAAATTTTCTTCCGTTTCCATTTTTCCGTTCTAGTAAGGGAGCATGAAGCGGGATCATTCTCCCTGTGTCATGAGAATAATAATATAATGACCTCGACAGCAATCCAACTACTAAAAGGATGGATCGTTTAACTAACATCAACGTGTTCCTCTCCAAAAGTCAAGTTCAAGGCTAGTTTCTCATCGACACCAGTTGCGGACATTGAAGATAAAGTCAAGCTTACCTTGGTCTGAGATGTTATCGTCAAAGAGGAAGTAGCAGAAGAAGATGATGTAGAAATCGATAGAGTAGAATTCAATAATGAGTTTAATAAAGAAGAAAAGTTTTCCAAGGACGACCAATAGAGAGTCGACCTTTTTAATTATTTTGAGAACGTGAAAGAAAGAAGTAGTATAAATGCGGAATTGTGAGTTTTTAAGTAGAATATATGATGCATAGTTTAACCATAGATTTTTCGGTAACAGGTTAGTACTCTGTACCGTCACTATTACGCTAGTGTGATGCTAGAACATCACAATTAAGATAAGAATAATTTATCTTTTGGTAGATTCCTTATCTTAAAGAGATCTCAAAAGGGAAAATCTTCCAGTATATGAAAGAATGACTAAAGCAGTCATTAAGTTCAATTGATGAGTTCTTATATGCTTAAGAAAAATAAGAAGATATGATGCTTTGTGAAGCAGAAAGTAAGTTGACAGTAAATTGTCAAGATAAAGTTAGAGTTTAAAGAATAAGAATTTTATGAATATAAGTTAAGTATGAAAGAAGTAAGTTGCATTGCCAAAAGTTAAAAGTACGTTAGGTTATTTTGCGAATTGTTTGAATGGTTAAGAAAAGTTATGAATCTGAATGTTTTGATGTTGATTGTCAATATGAGAAAAGTTTATGAAGCTAAGTTGTTGTGCTATTGCTTAATTCTTGAGTTAAGTTATGAAAGTGATTATGCTATGATAAGATTTGATTTACTTGAATGTTAAGTTCCATGTTTGGAACTATTATTTTGAGAAGTAACTGCTTTTACATTAAAGCTTAATATGTGAAAAGTGCTTAAACTTTCAAGTTAAATTCATGATAATGTGATCGTATGATGATGAGAATGAATCGTTTGATTCATTAATTATGATGAGGATGTTATGTGCTAAAGATGTGAATAAGAATTTTATTAAGTTTTAAAAATCAAGGAAGTTTTATTCCGTTTAAAGATAAAAGAACTTTTTCTTCGTCAAAATCCCCAATTTTAGACGCGAGAGAAAATTCGTTAGAAGCTGAAGAGTGGGTTTGATCGTTAGAAAGAATTTTTAGGTTTCTTCGTTGTATCGATCAAGAGCGTCTTACGAGCATGACCTACCAGCTCAAAGGATCTGCGGATCATTGGTGGAAAGTTCGTCAGGAGACGTATACCAGAGCAGCTAAAGATCTAACTAGAGAATAATTCAAGAATACTCTTTTCAAGAATTATGTCCCAAGAAGTTATCGCAAATAAAAGAAGAATGAGTATGCCAATCTTAAGCAAGGAAAGAAATCGGTATCCGAGTTTGATCGATAGTTTTATGATCTCACTCGTTTCGCCTAAGATGAAGTAGACACAGATAAGATAAGGTCTGAGCTCTTTCGAGCCTACTCAGTTAGAGTGTATTGATCTATGCAGAAGTAGTGCATTGAAGATCAAGGAAATTTAACAGGTTTAGGTCAATCAAAAGGCGTACCTGTTATAATCTTATGGGTACATCGCATTCATTTATATAAAATGCATGCGTTAATAATCTTAATTTTAAAACGTAAAACGTGCTAGATAAAACCTAATAATAATTATTTCAATAGGTAAACCTACCTTAGTTACTAGTGTTTATCCTAATTTAGAGATTGAATTAGGATTTCTCAAGATGTCAGCCAAACTCTTAACCTAAATTAAAATGTGAAATGTTGATATCATTCTGGGAATGGATTAGTTAACCAAGAATTTTGTAACCATTCGGTACAAGTAGAGATAAATCTCTTTTCAGCCATCTAGTCAAGATTAGAAATTATTCTACCGTCACAATCTGCAGAGCAGATGATAGCAGCCATGGAAGTAATTCCAAATTTCAGAACAAGGATTTCTAATGTTCAGAGAAAAGATGAAAAGTTAGAAAAGTTTTGAATTTTAGTACAGCCTTTATCCTCAAAGGGATGGTCAATCAGAAAGAACCATTCAAATCCTAGGGGATATATTAAGAATCGTTGTTTTTGAACGGAGAGATCATAAGGAGCAAATTTTTTTCTTTTGCTAAGTTTGCTTATAACAGCAATTATCAAATGACGATAGACATAACGCCCTATGAAGTCTTTATGGAAGAAAATGTCAATCTCCGCTCCCTTGAAATAATGTGAGCGAGAGAAAAAAAAAGAAGAAGTTAGGGCCGAAGTAATTAAAGAAATGATAAAGATTGTACGTCAAGTCAGAAAAAAAAAAAACATAAGATCGTCAGGAATGTTTTTTTTAAGACACGTGAAGATCAACGTTAGAGTTTGAAGGGGGAAACCTTTACAAAGAAAATTCATCGTTTGGTGTTAAAAGAAAATTTACTCTCGCTACATAAGACCGTATGAAATTCTGAAAAGAATAAGTCAAGTAGCGGATAAGCTAGCTTTATCGCCGAGTTTTAGAAGTACGTATAACGTGTTCCATGTATCTCAGTTGCGATGATACATGTTTGAGCCAAAACATGTTATCCATCTAGAAGAAGTGATCTTTAATCCAGATCTAAGTTAAGAAGAGAAGCTAGAAGTGATTTTGGATCGAAAGGTCCATCAACTTAGAAATAATTTGATCGTGTCAGTAAAGATCAAGTGAAATCATAATGATTTAGAGAAGACACATGAGAGTTAGAAGGTAAGATGAAAGAAAAGTATTCCCAGTTATTCCAAGAAGTAAGTAAATTTCGGGACGAAATTTATTTTTAGGGGGAGAGAATGTAATACCCCGTTTTTCTTGCATAAATTGCCTTAGTTTTTCTTTAATTAAATTAAGGAAATTAAGAAGAAGAAAATTTCCTTTTTATTAATTTTTCTTCGGCAACCCTAATTTTTTGCCGTAAAAAGGAATTTAATTTATTTTTGTCTCGTCTCGGTTAACCCGAAACGAGGAAGAATTTATGTTTATCAATATGTACTTACATATTTGATTTTTAGTTGAGAAAACTATGAATTTACTTTTCTTAATTAAATTTATTAGTAATTAATTATCTAAGATGATAATTTTTATTTATTCGGAAATGACTCGTTTTTCCGTATTTTATTATGAAAACTTGTATTAGGGTTTGAGAGGCTCTAATTGATTTTTATAAAGTGAGAAATTAGAGATTTAAGTTTTGATTAGCAAATTTTGTAATTAATTGATTAAATTGAGTATTTAATTAATTAATTAATCTTAATTATTACCTAAGCCATGACATATGATTTGTTGACTTTGGTGAATAAATAATTAAATGAGGGACACCTCACCTTTTCCAACATGAAATAATGATTTTAAGATATAGTCAAGATTAGCATGCATTATTTAATTAGAATACATTGAACTTAGCCTTATCTATTAATTAGTGTGTTAGTATATATATAAGATGATCATCATCATTCTCTCACTCTCTCCCTCCCATTCTCGGCTGAAAATTCCAGCACACACACACACTCTCTAAACTCCATTTTTGTGTAATCTTCAAGCTTCAAATCAAGAGTAAATCATTTCCAAGTTATTAATCAAGGTAAGATATAAGTTTAATTCAAGTTTATAGCTTAAACATAAGCTTTGATCATCTTATTTTTAAATTCCGATTTTTCGAAAATTAGGATTTAATTAGTAGATGATTATGATCTTGATTTTTGATGTTTAATTCATGCTTGGGATGCATGATAGATCATTGATTCAAGCTTAATTAAAACCCTAACCCTAATTAATTGAATTTTCGAAAAATGAAGGAAGAATTAGGGGTTTTTAAATTTTGATGATGGATGATCAAATTAATTGATTATTTGAGCTTAGATAATTATTCTAAGCATGTTTGATGTTGGAAGTAATCAAAGAATTAAAGTCCTTCTATTATTTTCAAAATAGCCGAAAATATTAATTAAAATTAGGGGTTTTTGATCCTTTGATCCTATGATCAAATTGATGATTTCTATGAGCTCCTATGATGATTATAAACATGTTTGATGGTTTGATTTATTAAGATTTGAGAAATTTCAATTTAAATTAACATGATTGGAAGTGATTAGAATGAAATTTGGATTTTAAATTCTTAATTTATCAAAAGGACCGAAATATATATGTACAATAAAGCCATGTATTTGATTTTAATGAAGAAAATAAAGGATAGAAATGGAATCTACGTTAAAAATTAAGTGACGTAGAATTTTTCAGAATTTTAATACAAAGTTTTGAAATTGAGAGTTTCTAGAGTTTAATTCCTTGATTAACCCAGCTGGACCCAGTCAGCTGGATTTACTCAAATTGAACTCGATCACTGAATTACTCAAATTGGACCCACTGGATTTACTCATTGGACCCGGCCATTGGATTACTCAAATTGAACTCGGATCGTGGAATTACCTTTGGACTCGGTCAATGGATTTACTCATTGAACTCGATCAATTTGAATTACCTGGACCCATCAGTGGATTTACTCACTGAACTCGATCTGAATTACTCATTGGACCCGATCTGGATTTACTCATTGGACCCGGTCAATTTGGATTGACCATTGGACCCGGCCAATTTGGATTTACCAGTGAACCCGTCGGTTGGATTAACTCGGTAGGTCCGGCCGGCTCGGTTTTCCGGCCGGCTCGGTTTTCCAGCTCAGTTTTCCAGCCAGCTCAGTTTTTCCAGCCAGCTCAGTTTTCCAGCCAGCTCAGTTTTCCAGCCAGCTCAGTTTTCCAGATAACTCAGTTTTTCCAGCTAGCTTGATTTTCCAGACAGCTTGATTTATCCAGCTGATCTTCGATCGACTTGTTTTCAGTTGTTTCTTTCGTAAACTCAAAAGTTATAATGTTAAGCTTAAATGTTATCAAAGAACTTAAGCATTTTTGATGTGCTAAAATAAATAAAGAAAGAGATTAATGGTTAATGAGATGCTTATATGAAGAAATGAAATATTTTTTTATGATATGATTAATGTTGACAATAGTATAAGTTATAAGTCAATAAATATTAATGAAAAGATGGAAGGGTTAGAAGTAAAGTATATGTTTGCTTATGTCTTTAGAAGTTCTTTTCGAATAGTGAATGATTAAGAGCTAATGATGATTTTAAGTATTAATGACACACTAATGATGAATTAAGTGTTAATGATACGTCATTAATGAGTTAATATGTCAAAGACATATTTTGATAATAATATAATATTAAGTTTAAATATTATCCAAAAAGTTTAAGCATTTATATTATGCTTAAATAATTAAATGAAAAGCTTAAGTGTTAATCAGATGTTTATATGACTAAATGAGATGTTTATTTGTTAAGAAAATGTTTATGTGATAATGATACGATAGTATGATAGATGGCAAGCTTAAGTGGTTAATGAGGTTATTAGTATGATTTTAACTGTTAATTAAGTTAGTTAAGAGAGTTTAAGAAGTTAAGTTAGAAATTCTCGAGTTTCGACGTAGAATTCCGAAGCGAATTAAGTTAAGATTATCGAAGTTGTTTATTCGATAGAAATTATTCTCGTTTTGAAGTTCGTATTTCCATTTCGATTAAAGGAGCAAGTGGAAGTGGAAGCTGAAGTGTAAAGCACAAATTTAGCGAGCGTTAAAGTTAAGACAAAAGCTTAAGTGTATCAGGTGGGCTTTCTAACCAATGAAATGACGAATGAAGTTATATGATTATATATGAGATGTTTTAAAAATGATTGACTTGCCAAATGTTTAAGTTCTTGTATGTTACCATCTACTATAGCAAGACGAATTCGGTCCTACGCAAGGTAGGATTTGTGTACACTATTTTGTAATCGGGAGCCTTCCGAAAGGAGTGGACGATTACAAGTGTTTGAGAAGGAGGCCTCCTTCTCAACACTATCATTATGTGATTGTAGATCTGGTACATACATCCTAAAGTATATGTCTGGCCAGACAAACATGATTTACAGAAAAGAAGAAGTTGAGCATGCACAGGTTTATTTTTTTAGAGACAAAAATTACTTGTGCTTATGCTTTATGGCAAGTTTAATCTCTAACTCTAAGAAGTAAGTTTCAAAATATTTTGGCATGTGCCCACTGAGTACGAAGTACTCAGCCCCGCCTATTATTTCTAAAATGTGCAGGTTAGCTGGGATGAAGATGATCGTGTGCTGGCGGACTTGTTGTTGTTGTTATTATTTTATTAATGTTAAGAGTCATTTAGATGAGCTTAGAACCTAGAATATATGTCTTCACACATATATTCTCTCGTTTTTCCGCTGCAAGATTATGATATTGAGATTAGTATAAGTTGTTGAAGTGTTGAAGTCTGAAGTCTCGAACTATGTTTGTTATCTTATTTTGAAGTCTAGCCAATCTAATTATCTATATAATAGTTGTTCGTTATATTGGAAGTTCAGTCTTATTACAACTGATTTTATCGTGCTTTCTTGATCCTGAAAATCAGCTCATTTCCTTCATGGTTGTTGCCATTAATCTGGTTGATGAGATTATTGATTTCCGAGCTGATTTGAGATTGTATTTGATGATATGCATATTTTAAAAAGTGATCAAATGTTCGTTTCATTAATCTCGAGTTACGCATGTCATAATTATCCTAAGTTTGATGATTTGTCGAGCATGAGTTGCCTTGTTTGCTCTTAAATGATAGCAGGGTCGCTATCTTAATCCTTTTGTTAATCATAAATTGTGTAAGTCGTGGGACCCACCGGCTTTGTCATCTAATTTCTAGGCCGGGCTGCGACACAGCAGTATCAAGACCCAGCTCAGTGTCGAAGACCCAGCTCAGTGTAAAAAACCGAGTTTAGTGTCGATGACACAACTCAGGTCTAAGACACAGCTCAGGTCAGTGACACAGCTCAGGATGAAGACACAACTCATGTTGATGATACAGCTCAGGTCTAAGACACAGCTCAGAGTCTAGACGCAGTAGAGTCGAAGATGATGAAGACACAACAGAGACGCTTAGCAGCTCGAAGATGAAGACCTTCTCCAAGACATGATCCCGATGTCAGAAGATCTCATCTAATGCGGTCAAATCAGAGAAGAAATAGCTTCTGCAGATGCAGACCTACTTCGTAGGTGAAAGACAGAAGTCAATGAGAGTAGGTAAGATTCAAACGGCTCTCTTCCAACGGCTAGTTTGAAGCTCCACCTATATATATCTCCTCCACCATTGAAGAAAGAGGCTGGTAAGACGACTGAAGAAATAAAAAAGCAAACAGAAAAATGAATAACAAACTTCAAAGTCAAATCTTTCAAGAACACCCAGCCAGTCAACTGTGTTCTTAGTTGTTCACATATTCAGTCATAGGCAGATTAGATCAGAATAGAAATATGTTAAGCATAGTTTGAACGAGTTCATCACATTCCTTGTTCTTCATTGTAAGATCTCGTTCATAGTTGGAAAACCCATACCCAAACCCAATCCCAGATAAGGTTAGGTGAAGGTACGCTTACTTGAAGCATGTAATTCGAGTGGTTAGGTTTTTATAGTACCCAAAAAATGTAAGTCAGGTTCTTCAGTACCCGTAAATTGAAGAGGCTTCAGCTGTGCGTGTAAACATTTGGTTACGTTTTGATACAGTACGTGGAAACCTGTATCCAGCTCGAGGAACTGAACTGCAACGCTTGCTGATCGCGCGTCAAGTCAGTGGTATCCTTAGTAGATTACCAGATGGTTTTCTGGTTGTGGACGTAGAAGGTATTACTCCGAACCATGTTAAATTACTTTGTTCTTTACTGCTTTATTTATGCATTCAGCTAACCTTTCATAAGCACATTTCAAGTTGCATATAATCTGACTAAGAGAAAAGAGAAACAAAGCTTTACAATATATTTGAAGCAACAGACGGACCTTCCAAAACCCACCAACTACCGCACACACACGGCCAGCTGTGTCGATCAAGCTGCTGCCCAGCTGGATCGAACACAACCAGCTCACTTAAAAGAGTTTTAAATGGAAAAATTTTTAAACCTTGGTGTATTCACCCTCTCCCCCCCCTCTACACTAAGGTATCCGTCTTGGGACCAACATCATAACTGAGCTCACGCACTATGTTTTTAAACTTATGAAAAAGTTTTTAGAATCTATCTTTGGTGTATTCACCTCCTCTAAACCAAAGACCCAGCTCAGGGACCATCAATTGGTATCAGAGCAGTGGTTCAAAAGACCGCTATTTCTGAATCAAGAGATTTGTCTTGAAACTCTGTCAGTGGTCAACTGAACAGATCATCTTTCAAAAAAAAACTCATATTATTTCATACTGTGCATATTTCCATGGACTCTTATCTTAACCGGAATCTTCCCACCTTCTCGGTTGATGACTATGCATTCTGGAAGTTCAGATTGAAAAGTTTTCTTTGTGAGCATCATAACATGATGTGGGACGTCATCACAGACGGGCCCATTCTCATTTACAAGCAAGGAAACGAGCTTGTACCTGCTCAAGATGGAGGACAACCAACGTATCAGTTCATTTCCAAGCCAAAGAACGAATATACCTTAGAAGAGAGGAAGCAAGCAGGATTAGACAGCTTCGCAAGAAACAACATATCATCAACTATCTGCAACGCCTACCTCAGCAAGATCATCAACTGCAACACCGCAAAGAAGATGTGGAAACCCTAGCCAAGTTATGCGAAGGGTCAGAGGAGATAAAAGAAAATAAATTCACGATTGCCTGCCAGAAGTTTGATAACTTCAAGCAGCTTGTCAATGAGTCCATCGAAGAGATGGAGCTCAGATTCTCAAATATCGTGGTAGAGATTGAAACCATCAGAACTGAGAAATACACCCAGCGTGAAAAGAACCTAAAAGTCCTTTTAGCGCTCACAGCTGATAGAACACATACAAGGTGGTACATCAAAGTCGAAGTGACTTGGGTGATCTATCAACTGAAAGATTATTCTCCCTGCTCAAAGCCAACGAATACAACTTGAAGATTACCATGAAAGAATCTTCAAGCAATCAAAATGATGGAGAGCTGACACCTGTGCCAAAGGAGATTGCGTTCAGAGCTAACTCTGAAAAATCTACATACACGCAGTCAGCTGAGTCCTCAAAGAAGGACAAGAAGGACATGAGCAAGGAAGAGCTACTTGAAGAGATAGTCATGCTGGTCAAAAACTACAACAGGCTCAACATTAGCAAGGGCAAGTACAAGAAGTTCGCAAGAACTTACAGGGACAAGTACGCAGCAGCTGATGAGAAGTCAGCTGACAAACGAACAGACGAAGGTTACTTCAACTGCAAGGAACCGGGACACTACGGGCTAGACTGTCCCAAGCTATCCAAGAAAGATAAAGACCAACTGAAAGCTAAGGCAGCTGACAGAAGGAGAGCCTACATCGCCGACGAGGAGTTGGAGTGCAACAAAATAGAAGATAACATGCCATTTTCAGATCAGAAGAAGAAGCACTGATATCCCATGATGAACCTGAATGGGATACATGCTTCATGGAGCAGACTGACGGAATCGATGAGGATGAGGTAATGTGAAGAACTCAAAATCTATCTAACCCCTCACCATCACACGAACACTCTACACAGGTTTCAGAATCATGGCTACCTGATTGGAGTTTAGTAGATAAAGTTATGAACGATTTCAAGGAGCTTCAAGAGATCTTTGACATCATGATGTGTGAGAATGCCGAGCTGAAGGTGGAACTGAAAAAAAGGAGCATCAGAAGCAGCTGATGCCACACAGCTCAAGGAAGGAGCTGCCTCACTGAAGGACACAATAGTAAAACAAGATCAACTATTAAAGGACTTCTACTATGAGAAGAAACAACTGTTGGAAGATCTGGAAAAGACCACAACTGAATCAGAAGGACAGACAACTGAGATCTTAGTACTGAGAAAATCTGAAGATGCGCTAACTATGAAGATGGTAACGCTAATCAAAGCTACCACAACAATGGATGAAATTATAAGTGTTCAGCGTCCAGCAGTACTCAAGACAAGATTGAGTTATACTGGAACTAAAGATATTACAAACATCGCTTCCACAAGTGGAACAAAGGTAATATTTGTAAAAGCAAAGGAAAATCCAATTCCAGCTGCTCAGCAACAACCATTGAGAACACATCAGGCATAAAAAAGGCCAGCTGTGAGACAACCTCAAGCACAAATCAGACAGCAACGTGCTCAAAGGAGATACCCAGCTGGATATCACTCATATGATCACCAGCTGGAGTACTAATTCCAGCCGAGGTATCATAAGAGACAACAGAGACAAAGGAACGTCTCAGCTGGTACCGAAAAAGACCAGGACATCAACAAAGACATCAAGCTGAGATTATACTGAGATCAAGACCTCACCAGCAACAACCGAATAACACAAAGAATGTGTATATCGACTCAGCTGGAAGGATCATCAGATCAAATGACCCAATTCGAGTCATCAAGCAGATCTGGGTCGTAAAAAGATCTCTGTCTAACCCACAAGGACCCAATTAAAATTGGGTACCTAAATTTTGATTTTTATCATAGGTTACAAGGGAACGACGCATCATTGAGGAGTCGATGAGAACGCTATGGTACTTGGACAGCGGATGTTCCAAGCACATGATCCACTTAAAGCATCTACTCCAGGAGTACATCGAGCGTCCAGGCCCACAAGTAACATTTGGTGACAACTCCAAAGGTCTAACCAAAGGTTATGGTACATTTGAAACTAAAAATGTTAAAATCTATAATGTTTCATATGTACAAGGACTGCAACATAACTTGCTTTCCATTAGCCAATTCTGTGACAACGGTTTTTTTGTCAAGTTTGATGCACAGGGATGCACAGTAAAGCACAGGAAAACCAAGCAGATACTACTCAGAGGGAAAATAGAAGGAAATATGTACTTCGCTGACTGGAACAGCAGCCCTCCTGAGACTTGTCTTGTATCCAAAAACAGCAATGAAGTCAGCTGGCTATGGCACAGACGGCTGAATCATCTCAACTTCAAGACAATCAACAAACTGGCTAGGAACCAGCTCGCTAATGGAATTCCAGATCAAGTATATGACAAAAGTCATATGTGCAGCACATGCCAACAAGGAAAACAAACAAGAATTTCATTCTTACTCAAGCCAGTACAGTCAACTGATCGCGTTCTTAACCGCCTACACATGGATCTTTTTGGTCCAGTTACTCTAGCAAGCTTCAATGGCAGAAAATATACTCTGGTCGTAGTGGATGACTTCTCAAGATTCACATGGGTGTCATTCCTGTACCAGAAGAGCGAAACAAGGACTAAGCTGACAATCCTGCTGGAAAGACTCTCAACTCAGAAGAAGTGCAAGATAATGTCAATCAGGTCAGATCGGGGAACAGAGTTTCTAAATGAAACTATATATGAATACTGCGAGAAGAACGAAGTTCAACATCAAACCTCAGCAGCGCGCACACCCCAGCAGAATGGTGTAGCAGAGAGGAGAAACAGAACACTCAAAGAAGCGGCTACATCGATGCTTGCCAGCTCTGCCATTCCAAAGAAGTTCTGGGCCGTGGCAATCAACACAGCTTGCTTCACTCAGAATCGCTCTCTACTCACATCAAGGCAAGAAAAGACGTCGTATGAGATATGGAATAACAGAATACCATACATTGGAAATTTCAAGGTCTTCGGATCTAAATGTCATATCCTAAACAATTGAAAAACCCAACTCAAGACGTTCGACGCGAAGACTGACCGATGAGTATTCCTTGGTTACTCAGTTGTGAGTAAAGCTTACAGAGTCTTAAACAGAAGAACTCAAATGATCGAAGTAACTCCCCATGTTACCTTTGATGAATTATCATTCGAATACAGAGATTCTATCAAACAAAAAAATGAAGGAGAATCCTCAAGGAAAATTCAGACAAGAGCTCAAGAAAATCGAATCAGGAATCTGGCCGAACCATTAATATGGGATGATGATCTAGAGGATGAACCTCAAATCAATCAGGAAGTACCACCAGCTGGAAATCAAGAGGAACTTTCAACGCCAAATCAAGGGGGAATGCCATCCGCTGAAAATCCAGACACAGCTAAATCCCCAGCTCTAACTCCAGTAGAGCTACTACATAAGTCACCTCAAAACACAATCCAAGTAGTGTCTCATTCTCAAGACTTAACTCCAGAACAACTCCAAGCCAGATGAAATCTAACCACTTCTAGCATCAATCAGCTGGAAGAAGAAATTCGTAGAAGGAGAAGATGGATTGAAGATCATCCATCATCAGCAATCATTGGAGAACCATTTGACCAAGTCAAAACCAGAAGCTCAACTGCTCAAACTACATCGAATCATCAAGAAGCAGCTGACACAGCTCAACTCACAGTAGAGCTAGAACTGACCGTCTACGATGAAGACACAGCTCTCATGGCGTGTTATGTAGCTCAAGTTCCAGAGCCTCAAACTATTCTAGAAGCCTTAAACAGCGTACCCTGGACAAACGCCATGCATGAAGAGCTAAATGAATTTCTCAGAAATTGTGTCTGGGAATTGATCGACAGATCAGAAGGAGTCAAAGTCATCGGACTCAAACGGATCTTCAAGAACAAGCTGGACACCCTTGGAGTTATTATTAGAAACAAAGCTCGACTCGTTGCCAAGGGTTACACACAACAAGAAGAAATTGACTTCGACGAATCATTTGCTCCAGTAGCACGATTGGAAGCAATCAGATTATTTCTCGCTTATGCAGCACATCACAAATTCAAAGTCTATCAAATGGATGTGAAGTGTGCATTTTTAAATGGAGAAATCAAGAAAGACGTCTATATTGAACAACCTCCAGGATTTGAAGTAGAAGGAAACAAAGTCTACAAGTTAAAGAAGGCGCTTTATGGATTGAAACAAACACCTCGAGCCTGGTATGATACTCTATCAAATTTTCTTGTATCCAAAGGATTCAAGAAGGGCTCAGTAAAAAGAACACTCTTCACCATCAAGTTGGGAGAAGACATCCTAGTTGTTCAAATCTATGTAGACGACATTATCTTCGGATCAAGATCAACACTCTTATGCCAAAGATTTGGAGAAATGATGTCAAAATAGTTCCAAATGTCTATGATGGGAGAAATGAGTTTCTTCCTAGGACTTCAAGTCAAGCAATCAGCAGAAGGAATTTTCATAAATCAATCCAAGTACGTGAAAGACTTGATCGCCAAATATGGAGTTCAATCCAGCAGAACGATGAAGATTCCAATGAATACCAACTGGAAGATTGAACCTGAAATTGAAGGAAAATCAGTTGATTCTAGCAAGTACCGAGGGATAATAGGTTCCCTGCTGTATCTAACAGCTAGTCGTCTAGACATCTCTGTCGCAGTCGGAGTGTGTGCCAGATTTCAAGTTGATCCAAAGAACATTCTCAAATATCTCAAAGAACTCAGAATGTTGGGCTGTGGTACCCAGCTGAAGACAATCTACAGCTGACTGGATATTCAGACTCAGACTTCGCTGAAGATCGGTTGGATAGAAAATCAACTTCAGGAACATGTCAGTTCCTAGGAAGCAAGTTGATCTCGTAGGTTTCAAAGAAGCAAACATGCGTCGTAACTTCCACAACAGAAGCAGAACATATGGCCGCTGGAAGTTGCTGCTCACAAATTCTCTAGCTGAAACATCAGCTGGATGACTACGAAGTGGAAATTGGACAAGTTCCTATTTTCTGTGATAGCTCAAGTGCTATTGCTATATTAGAAAATCCAGTACATCACACAAGATGCAAACATGTGGACGTGCGCCATCACTTCATCAGAGATCACGTGGAAAAGAAGGATGTGATTGTTGAGAAAATTCACACAGACATATAGCGTGCTGATATACTCACAAAGCCGTTGGTAGAAGCAAGATTCAAGATGCTGTGCGGATTACTTGGATTACTCAACCCAGACGAAGCCACATCCAGCTGAATGAAAGCAGACCCAGCTGGAATTCATAATCAACCTCAAAGGAGAACCTAGCTGAGAAGAACCAAGTTCAGCTGGATGCATAAGTTGAAGAATTATTCAGCTAAGGGGGAAACCAACTCAAAATACAGTTGGAAAAATACCCACTCAACACATCTATTCATAAACGAGGTATCAGCTGACTACTATGATCAGCTGAGAGGTTTGCAACATCAATTCGTACCTATTCATTTTGTTTTAGTCAGACTTCAGTCAAATCATATCACGTCATATCCAATCAAATTTAATTAAAAGTCTGCAAAGATATGAAGCATGGGAATTCAAGGCATAAGTCAAAACGCCTCAACCGTATTCACGGGCGTATTAAATCGTATTTTCTGAACAAGAAACTGACATGATGCGAGAATCACTCCCAGTCGTAGATCTTCATATCAAATTAGTAATCTTGATCGTCCATTCATCAAGAAAGTTGATATATATATGCTAGAAGAGATACGCAAGCATTCGCCTTAACCTTAAAAAGTTTTAATCCGACACTCTTTCTTCTTTCTCCCATATATATATATATATATATTATTTGTTCTACTAATAAAATTCACAGAAGAAGAACATGGAATCTAGAAAGATATCTCCAGAAGCCGATCAACATGAAGAGTTCTGTCAAAGCTTTACTTTGAGAGTTGCTTAACTCTCAGGAACCACAAGAAGACGGAGTTCCAGGAGATAATGAAGCTCATCGATAGATCCGGTCTAACGCAGTGGGTGACTGCAAAGATCAAGAACATCATTTACCAGGAAGTTGCAGAATTCTTCCTGAGAATATCAAAGGAAATGGACCGCCTCCGCTCTAATGTTTCTCTCAAGATAAAAGAGAGAACGGTACACACAACTCCTTGGGATGCGGAGATCAACGTCAACAGGATCCTGACAAAGGAATTCAACCTGAAGACATACGGGAATCTCTCCTCAGAGAGATACACCAAAGAGGAAGTCCAGTCAAAACTGGACAAGATGCTGCTGAAGCTGGAGCCTTTTAGAGCAAACATGTCAAAACTATTGCTCTGCCACAAAAGGCAAAGAATACGATGCAGGAGACAAAGCAGCAGTCATTTATTCCCTTCCCAGCGGGGAAGAGGAAACAACGTGAGAAGACAAAACAAGCTGAAGCACCGTCTTCAAAGAGAAGACTCAAGTTCAAGGTGCCCAGTCAGTCAGCCGAGAAGCCAGCTGACATTGAGAGAAAATTCGTAACTACTCTCCGAGGAGCAGAAGGTCCACAAACGGTGGTTTCTTACGGTAGAGAAGAAGTTCATGTGCCAGCGTGGACATCATCATCGCCACCACCCCAATGACGTATTCCAGCTGATCAACTAAGCTTAGACCCTAATCAACTAAGCTTAAATCTCACAGCAGATGGAATACTTCAACTGCCTTCTCCTCAATTTCCTTCAGCTTGACAGGGACACCAACTTCAAGATCAACTTATAAAAGTTGGAGCTCAAGCCCCTGCACAAAGCTCATGTGGAAAAGCACCATCCAGCCGATGATTACTTGCAGCTGGATGATGAAAACAGAGCTGAACCCCTTACCCCCACTTCAAAAGTGGAAGGGGAATACTTAAGTCCCTCAAGAATTGCACGTGACGCCTCCATCTCAAGGTTTGAAGACCTCTTGCTTAAAGGAGTCACAAGCGCATTGCAATAAAATCCAGAGCTAGCTCCGCTCCCAGACGCCTTAGTCGCCGATAGCGACTTCAAGTTCAACGTTGCTACCAAAATGAGCACCTAGTACGCAACTGAAGAGTTGATTCATACTTTCTCATACAATCATATGAAGTCTGAAGAAGCCAAATTGCAAGGAATGAAGTTGTGCCCTACTCAGAAGATGTCATCTCTAGAGCCAATTCATACCACCAAGCACTCAGCTGGACCGCCCCAGCTGAAACAGCCAAGAAAGCTGTGCCTGCAATCACAGCTGAGGCTACTGCTATTAAAGAAGAGCCAGCCGATGCAACAGCTGAGCCACCAAGACTCCAGACTCCGCTGGATAAAAAAAGAATTTTCAACTCTCACGCCAGCTGGAAGTCATCGATCAAAGGAATCTTTCCTACAGCACGGATATTCACAAGTTGTTCAACCTCTACGAAGAATTAAACACATCTTAGAGCTGACAGCCGCTGCACAGCTCAAAAAGACGAGAGTTTGTCTCTCCCGCCTTGTTGATTATGCCAAAAAAGGGGAAGATAATGAGACAAAGAAGAAAAGGCAAAACTGCTGAGCTAGAGGAACCAGCTGAAGGAGAAACAGAGTCAAAATAAAGAAGCAGCAAATGCAGAAGAGAAGACCCAGCCAGCTGGGATTGAAGATTGAAGAATTGAAGCTTTTTGTTCTTTTCAATTTATTTTTTTAACTGTTGTAATTTATTACATTAATAAAACAAAGTTTTTTTTTGCTACTCAAAGCTCACCCTGATGACAATTACTTTTTGTCCAGGCTCTGAACTCTGAACTCTATTAAAACTGCTGATTTTTTTTAACCCCTCTTAATTGTAGGGGGAAGCTTCATAATTTGTGTCAGTTAGGTTTTGGCATCATCAAAAAGGGGGAAATTGTTGGGGAAATTATAAAGTTTTGATTGAATACCAACTAACTCCAACCGAGTAGATGATCGCATCAACCTAAGAAGTGTTTTCCAGCTCACCTGTTTAAGCTCTAAATTTCCTAAGTTTACAGGTTCAGGAAGCTGAAGACAGCAGAAGCTCTAGACAGCAGAAGATCTAGCTGTGTTTATAACAGGAGTCAACTATCAGCTGAGTTTTCCAGCTGAGCTGAGTTCAAAACAGAGCAGGATCAAGCTGAAGATTAAACGAGCTGAGTTGAAGACACAACTGATCCAGCTGTACAGAACAAAAGGAAAGTTAACTCTGAAAGCATCAGTTCAAGTCAGAGTATCAGATCCAGCTACAAGATTCTTCAAACAGCTTGAAGACAAATCCCGGTGTCAAAAGAGAACAATTTATCTCGACCAATAAGGGATTGCCAAATTAGCATCCTAGACTTCAGAACCTAGGATGTGACACTGATGAAGACAGGTGCAGAAACGTCCAACGACAGATTATGAATTTAAGAAGAGTAGGTAAGATTCAAACGGCTCCTACAACGGCTAGTCTTGAATCTCTACCTATAAATACCCGTCTTCAACCTCATGATCATATACGAAAAACTCCCTACAAGCTTTCATTCTCTGAAATTATTAAGCTTTCAAAAGCTCATTAGCAATTCTAAATTGTTCAAAGAATACTTTATCTGAAAGTGTTTCTAGTCTAGAATCTGCTCAATTTTTCGTCTGATTCCTAGGTAGAAATCATCGTATATCCAAAGCCTAGATTTTGAACGAGTTCATCTAACTCTAAGTTCTTCATTGTAAGAACTCATTCACAGTTGGAACCCCAAACAAAACCCCTCTTTACCCAGAAAGGTTAAGTCAAAGTTACACTTGCTTGAAGCGCAAAATTCAAGGGGTTGTAAGGTTTTTTCAGTACCCGTAAGCTGAAAGATTTAGGCTTAACAGTGCTCGTAAACTGTTGGAACATAACTCAGGTTCGAGTTGTGAAGTTGCTTGGTACTTGGAAACCAAGTGGTAGTGAATTACCACTGAATCTGGTCTTGGATGTAGGAGGTGTTACTTCGAACCACATAAAATCTCGTGTTCTTTTCTTTTCTCATTATTTTCAGTCTTTATACTAACTCCATTTGCACATTGCATTTTTATCAAAACTGCATACTCAGCTGCTCTCTAAAGACAGTTGTGTGTTCTCTGAAAATTGCACAACTTGATTAAGCTGAAAACTTAAAGATAATATTTTCAAGCTGAGTTTTTCTAAGCAAACGAGCTAAGTTTTAAAACCACCACTTTCCGCACCACTAGTTGAGTTATTAGCCCAGCTGACCTTCCTCAGCTGGATTCATAACTGAGCTCACGCACTCTGTTTTTAAACTTGTGAAAAAAAATTTAAAATCTATCTTTGGTGTATTCACCCTCCCACCCCCCCTCTACACCAAAGACTCAGCTCAGAGACCATCAGCCACTACGAATTTGTAGTAATGTCGTTTGGTCTGACAAATGCTCTAGCAGTATTTATGGATCTCATGAATCCAGTTTTCCATGATGTTTTGGACAAATTTGTTGTTGTTTTCATCGACGATATTCTCGTGTATTCAAAGGGTGATTTGGAGCACGACGAACATCTCACGATGGTTCTAGAGAAGTTGAGAGCCGAGAGATTGTATGCCAAGTTCAGTAAATGTGAATTTTGGCTAAGAGAATTTCCTCGGACATATTGTTTCCTCTGAAGGAATCAAAGTTGATTCGGCAAAAGTCCAAGCAGTTCAAGAGTGGAAGGCTCCAACGACGCCGCATGAGATTAGGAGTTTCTTGGATTTAGCAGGTTACTATCGGAGATTGATTCATCGAAGAATTCTCCAAGATAGCAAAGTCGATGACCCAACTCCTAAAGAAAGAATCGAAGTTCGAGTGGTCTATAGAGTATGAAGAAATATTTCAAGAGCTCAAGAAGAGGCTAACCACTTCTCCAGTACTAGCAGTACTAGAAGCAGGCAAATATTATACCGTGTATATAGATGCGTCGAAGAATGGATTAGGTTGTGTCCTGATGCAAGACGGGAAAGTCATCGCTTATGCATCAAGACAGCTTAGACCTAATGAGTTAAGCTATCCAACACATGACTTGGAGTTAGCAGCAGTTGTTCATGCTCTAAAGATCTGGCGACACCATCTTTATGGAGCAGGATACGAGATCTTTACAGACCATAAGAGCCTCAAATACTTCTTTGAGCAGAAGGAGCTAAACATGGGGCAGAGAAGATGGCTCGAGTTAGTCAAAAACTATGATTGTAAAATTTCCTATCATTCAGGAAAGACAAACGTAGTAGCTGACGCTTTCAGCAGAAAGAGTAAATCTGAGCTGGGATTTCTACTCACTCAAGAGAAAGAACTCATTAAGAGTTTTGAAGAGTTGAGTTTAGAAGTGGTTTTGCCGCTACAATCTACAGAGCAGATAATAGCTAATGCTAATGCTCAGACTTAAGATCGAGGATTGCTAATGCTCAGAAAAAAGATGAAAAGTTAGAAAAGTTACGACTCAAGATTCGCCAAGAAAAGATTGAAGATTTCCGAGAGGCAGGAGATAATGTTCTCTTATTTAGAGAAAGACTTTGCGTCCCAAATAATGATGAGCTAAGAAATGAGATCATGAGCGAAGCTCATGAAACTCCATATATAGCTCATCCCGAAAGTACCAAAATGTATCACTGTCAGCAAGTAAAAGCATTGCATCAAAGGCCGTATGGAAAATTACAGTCTCTTGATATTCCAGAGTGGAAATGGAATGATATTACCATGGACTTCGTAACCAGGTTACCTAAGTAAAAAAGGGGTAATACAGCGATTTGGGTGATAGTAGACAGACTGACAAAATCTGCTCACTTCATACCAATTCCGATCACTGATGGGTCACATAAATTAGCCCAGCTGTATGTTCGAGAGATCGTACGTTTGCACGGAGTGCCTAAAATGATCACGTCGGATCGAGATTCCAAGTTCACTTCCCATTTTTAGAGAAGTATGCAAGAAGAACTAGGCACCAAATTGAACTTCAGCAGAGCCTTTCATCCCCAAACAGATGGTCTGTCAGAAAGAACCATCCAAATCCTAGAAGATATGTTGAGAACTATTGTTTTAGATGGAAGGGAAAATTGGGAGCAAGTTTTACCCCTTGTCGAATTTGCTTATAACAACTGCTATCAGATGACAATCGGCATGGCTCCCTATGAAGCTCTCTATGGAAGAAAATGTCGGTCCCCACTTTATTGGGACGAGATAGGCGAGAGAAAGATGTTAGGGGCCGATGCAGTCGAAGAAATGATAGAGATCATTAGCCAAGTCAAACAACGAATTAAGGAGGCATAAGACCGTCAGAAATCTTATGCAGACACACGAAGATAGGAATTAGAGTTCGAAATTGGAGATAAATTTTTCCTGAAGGTTTCACCTTCAAGAGGAATTCATCGTTTCGGCATAAAAGGGAAGCTGAAGCCCCGCTACATAGGACCGTACGAAATCCTAGAAAGGATAGGTCAAGTTGCGTATAAGTAGGCTTTACCGCCAAATTTTGGAAGCTCGCACAAAGTGTTTCATGTATCTCAGTTGCGTCGATACATATTCGATCCTAAGCACGTTATCCGTCAAGAAGAAGTGGCCCTCGACCCAGATCTCAGTTATGAAGAGAAACCGAAAGTAATTCTGGACCGAAAGGTCCAGCAACTGAGAAACAAATCGATTGCATCAGTAAAGATCAAGTGGAGACACCACGGGTTTGAAGAAGCAACGTGGGAGTTGGAAGACAAGATGAGAGAGAAGTATCCCGAGCTTTTTAAAGAGGTAAGCAAATTTCGGACGAAAATTATTTTAAGGGGGAGAGGATGTAATACCCCGTATTTCTTGCATAACTAATTTAATTAATTCCTTGAATAAATAAGAAGTTTTAGCGAAAGAAAAATTTTCGTTTCGGAAAATTTTACCAGGCAGCCCTAATTTACCGTAAAAAGGGTTTTACTAATTTTTGTCTCGTCCCGATTAACCCAAAACAAAAAGAAAATTTATATTTTCAATGTGTGTTAGTATGTGTGGTCATTAATTGAGGAAAAGATGAATTTATTTTAATTAACTAAATTTCTGCGCGATTTATCGCTTAATAAGTAACTTCGTTTTAATCCGGAAATGGTTCGTTCTCGGAATTTTTCCGTGAAAAATTTTACTCGGGTTTGAGATGTCCTAATTGAATTTCCTATGTTGAGAGATTAATGTTCTAAGTGAAAATTAGCGTGTTAGTTAATAAATTAGATTAAAGCACTTAACTAATTAATTAACTAACTAACCCTAGTTACTATTCTAGATATTTACCTAAGAACCTTCTAACCTAAGTATATATAAGTATAAAGTGATCATCTTCCTCCCTTCTCCCTCCCTCACCACAGGCGACACACACACACACACATACTTATACAATTTCTTCCATTGTTGATCCAATTCAAGCTTGAAGATCAAGTTGAATTCATCATCAAATCCATAATTAAGGTTAGATCTATGTTCTCCTAAGTTCTTAGCTCAAGAGCCATACTTGAATCTCCTCTTTTCTTTCTTTTCCATTTTCGAAATTTTTAAGGAAGTGGTTAGATGATGTTGATCTTTATATATTATGTTCAATCTATGAATTGAAGCTCATTTATGTAATTAAATTAGTTAGATCTAAACCCTAACCCTACTTTCCTAATAAGTCGAAATATATAAGGAATTAGGGGTTTTTTATTTAAGTCTTGGATGATTAAATTGATGATATATTTGAGCTTAGATAATTATTCAAAGCATGTTTGATGTTGGATATAAGCATGAATTCTCAAATCCATCTAGTTTTTCTTGAGATGACCAAAACTTTAGGGTTCTTGAGATTAGGGGTTCTTGAAATGGATTGAAGAATTGAGCTTATGTTAATTATATAAGCATGTTAGAAATTAAAATTAAGAGAAAAGAATCCTAGAAGCCCTATTTAAAGAAATTACAGAAAATTAATAAAGAAAAATAAATAACTATTTGATTTTTAATCGAGAAACTAATTACATATTTGAACTCCTCGATAAAAATTAAGCATTGTGTGATTTTTCGGAAATTTATTTCAAAGTATTAAAGTTTTTTCATTTTTGCTTGATTTTTCCGAGTCGAGAACATATACGTTTAATCGAGTCAAATTTATGAAGTGATGGTGCAATTGTGTTTAATATATTGGAAAGCGTGCATGGTTTTAATTCGAAAATTTTCTAGATTCATTAGATTGGTTAAAATCGACTTAGTCGATTAATGTGAGTAGTATGTGAAGTATGTTATTGGTTAAGTGCTAATGGTTTGGAGTTAGATGTTTTATTAGAAATTAAGTTAGTTTTTAAAAGTACTTAAGAAAGTTAAGTTATTAATTCTCGGGTTAAGTGTTGCGTTAGTTTTTTGTTGTATTTCTGGATGTTCTGCATGCGTGTTTGTGATGCCATTTGCTTTATTCTATATTGTTTTGGAAATTAAAAATGTGCTAATAATGTTTTGTCGAGTTTTCATTGGAATATGTAGATTTTGCTCGAAAACGACGAAGGCGACAAGGCTCGATCAACCTTCATCACAACAATGAGTTTTTGGTGTAGTGAAACTCAGCGGTCTCTCAACCTAGGAGACCGCTGAGTTCCAGGCGTTGCGATCACATATGAGCTGTCAGCGGTCTCTGCTCCTAAGCGACCGCTGAGTTCCGCGTTCATCCAATACAGGGCCAGAAGTCAGCGGTCTCTCAACCTGAGCGACGCTGAGTCCAGCGCTTCATTCATTACAGGGCGAGAAGTCAGCGGTCTCTCACACTAGGAGATCGCTGCGTTCGGGCGTTTAGCGAGTTTAATAAAGTGCGCTCAGCGGTCGCTGAGGCTAGGAGACCGCTGAGCGAATTTAATTCATCGTGTGTATAAATACCGAGCGAGGGTTTTTTTTCAGACGGACTCTGCTTCGATTCCAGACGCTATTTCTCTTTGTTCTTTAGGGGTTTTCTTCTAGTTTACTCTATGATATTCTAGTTAGTGATTTACTATTGTAATTGCATTCCGGATTGGAGACTTCAGTAGTTGTAATTTGTCAGATTCAATTTCAGTTTATCTTCGATTTCGATTACAGTAGTGAGTTTACAATTCCAGATCTTTATTTATGCTTTATAATTTCTCCTGCAGATTGCCCTTCGAGAATTAATGTTTTACAAGATTAATGTTTTTGTTAGATTAAATCTCGATTCATGCCTAGGGTTTAATTTATGCATTTTAGTTCTTGCCTAGGGATTAATTTATGTTTAATTACTCTTTCCGTCTGGTTAGAAACCTCAAACCAATTGATTTACTGCTTTCTGTTTATGTTCTTTTCGCAATACAATGATTTCCCTGCTAAATTTTCTTGTGACACGATACTTGGATTGACTTGCTTAATCTATAGTGATCTCGCTTAATTGCGAGCGACTTAAGGTTAATTTAGTCGAAACAAATTTGGCGCCGTTGCCGGGTAAAACTTTAGGCGATTAATTGTGTTGCTTTGATTTTTTAAGTGTGTTTTATGTTTATTTGTAATTCTCTTCTGTTACTCGGTTATTTTCTTTCCTCCTGTGCGCGTAATCTGTTTGTTGAGTGTTATGTATGCAAGGTCGCAGAAACTTGAAAAGGAATTTGACACCTTATTTTGACAACATCAATCAACCACGCAGGATTTTGATAAGTTTGCAAGAAGAAGCCGAGTCCAGTTTTAATGAGGTTGACGAACTTTGTTTTGAAACAGAAGTTTTTGTTCAATTAGAAGAATCCGGGTGTCATCCGCAGACGAACTTATTTTTCCGGGAGAAATGGCTAATAATACTAGATATATGGGGGATTTTGTCAGGCCTACATTTGGAACCACTGCTTCTGCTATAGTGCTGCCGACAGAAGTCAGGAATTATGATTTGAAGCAGAATCATCTGAATTTGCTACCCTCTTATCAAGGGATGGCAAATGAAGATGCTCTGCAATTTGTTCGTGAATTTTGCACAGTGGTACAGTCTTTCCCTTTGTTGGCTCTAACTAAGGATCAATTGAAGTTGAAGTGCTTTCCATACACGTTGAAAGATAGGGCTAAAATGTGGTATTTATCTCTTGCACCTAACTCGCTCACCACATGGACGACAGTGTGCGAGAAATTCATGTTGAAGTACTACCCCAATTATAAAACTCAGGAAGTTCGCACAAAAATCATGAACTTCACTCAAGCTGGAGATGAACCCTTCCATGAGGCTTAGGAAAGGTTTAGGGAATTACTTCAGCAGTGCCCGCATCATCAGATGGCACCAGAAATGTTGTGGCAGTTTTTTTATGATGGATTGGTGTAAACAGCTCAGTTTATGGTGGATAGCACCGCCGGCAGAAACATTGCAGTAAAAACAGCCGATAGTTGCAAGAGATTTTCGAAACACTTGCAGTTAGTTCACAGCAGAAATCCACCCGCACACGTCGTGTTGAGGTGAATGTAGTTGCAGAAAGCCCGGACATGAAGAAGCAACTGGCCAGCATGATGAGGGAGTTGCAGGAATTGAAGATGAGCAAGTCAGTTGCTCCCCCACCTCAACATGAACCGGCCAGACTAGAGTTGTTCGTTGAACCATGTGGCATCTGTGAGGAGCAAGGGCACAATCCTGAAGAGTGCTAGAGAATGAGAGAGCTGACATATGAAGGGGGAACAGAGGTTTATGCTGCACACGGGTATCCTCCACATCAGCAGTTTGCTCAAGGGCAGAGATTCAACCAAACTCAACGACAACAGAACTCGGGATGGCAGAATCAGTCAAGCACTGGATGGAGAAATCAGAATCGAGGACAGGGATCTGGAGGAAGTTTTCAAAATCGCCATGTCCCACAGCAGTTTAACCAGTACTCTCCTCAGCAGCAGTGGTATTCCCCTCAGCAGCCGAATTACAACTCTCAGTGGCAGTACCCACCATAGCAGAATCAGTTTCAACAAGCACCACAGCAATTTCAACAGGGACCACAACAATTTCAGCGTCAACCGTCACAGCCTTCTCAAAGGAATCCTCTTGATGATAATCTTACTGCTTTTATGCAAGAAAGCAAACAGGCGAGGGAAGCTCAAGATGCTAACATTAAGCGTCTCGAGATAGCTGTGGGACAGATTTCTGGAACACTTAATCAGATTCAGCAACAGCAGCAAACTGGGAAAATTCCGAGTCAAGATCAACAACCTCATCAAGCTCAAGCTGTAACTGTTCTGAGAAGTGGAAAGAAGGTTGACAACAAGGTGGGTAAAACACTTTCAGACGAAACACAGCCGGCAGTTGAGAATGAGAAAGAAGAATCGGAGGGCCGATTGCATAAGGCTGAGAAGCCTTATCGACCGCCAGTCCCTTTTCCTAGCAGATTGAGGAATGAAAAGCAAGATCAACAGTTTTCCGATTTCTACAAGATGCTTTCCAAGGTAAATGTGAATTTACCATTGCTGGATGTTATCAGGAATGTACCAGCATATGTGAAGTTCTTCAAGGAGTTGGCATCGAAGAAGAGGAGGTTCGAGGAGAATGAGTAGATTTTGGTATCTAAGAGTGTCAATTCGATTATGCAGCAGTCTCTACCTCCAAAATAGCGGGACCCGGGGAGTTTTGTGATCAAGATTGCCATGGAGAATGGAAAAGAAACATCAGGAATGCTAGATTTGGGGGTCGGCATTAATCTAATGTCGTACTCTATTTTCAAACAATTGGAGTTGGAAGAGTTGAAGCCGACTAGGATGTGCCTGCAGCTGGCTGATCGATCCATTCGACACCCAAGAGGGGTCGTAGAAGATATCCTGGTCCGGGTTAGGAAATTGATAGTCCCCGTCGATTTTGTGGTTCTGGAAATTGGAGATGTGGAAGAGGATGGACAAGAGCATACTTTGTTATTAGGAAGACCTTTCATGGCAACTACCAACACGTTGATCGACGTCAAGAACGGGATCATCAAGATGTCAGTGTTGGGAGAAACGTTCTCCTACAATGTGCACGCCAGCCGAGCCATGCCATCAGTCAACAGTATTGAAAATTGTTCTTACATAGATGTCATTGATGTTCTGACTGAGAGATGTTTCGTGGAAGGGCATCCGATAGAAGAAGTGTTTGAAGGATCTGCTGATTTAGAGGAACGGCTAAATAAAGAAGCAAGTCTAGAGGAGTTTGGGAGTTTGCCCGTTGACCGGACATTGACACCTGAGATCCCCAAGAATGAAAAAGAAGTACAACTCGAGCTTAAGGTTCTTCCCCAGAATCTGAAATATGTGTTTCTTGAACAGGGAAGGAAAAAGCCAGTCATCATTTCCTCTGAACTAAACGAAGAAGAAGAACATGCCTTGGTGGAGATTCTTAAGAAGTTCAAGGCGGCTGTTGGATGGAGCTTATCGGATATTAAGGGTATTATTCCCGCCACCTGTATGCATCGGATTAACCTGGAAGAAGGAGCCACTCCGAAAAGAGATGGGCAGAGAAGATTGAATCCTGTGTTGATGGAGGTGGTGAGAAAAGAGATTTATAAATTGCTAGCAGAGGGGATTATTTTTCCCATTGCTGATAGTGAGTGGCTGAGTCCCGTTCACGTCGTGTCAAAAAAAGGGGGCATTACAGTGGTGTTGAATGACAAGGATGAGTTGGTGCCCACTAGACCTGTTACGGGTTGGAGGATGTGCGTTGACTATAGGAAGCTCAATGCCGCTACAAAGAAGGATCACTTTCCACTTCCTTTCATTGATCAGATGCTGGATAAACTAGCTGGTCACGAGTTCTACTACTTCTTGGATGGATTATCAGGGCCAAGACAGCTTTCACGTGTCCATTCGGAACATACGCATGCAAGAGGATGCCTTTTGGACTCTGCAATGCCCCAGGTACGTTTCAGAGGTGCATGATGTCTATTTTTTCTGAAATGATTGGTGATTTTGTTGAGATTTTCATGGATGATTTTTTTGTCTTTGGGTCGTCTTTTCATGATTGTCTTGGTAAAATTGAATGTGTTTTGTGTCGGTGCATTGAGAGTGGTCTAACCCTTAGTTGGGAGAAGAGTCACTTCATGGTTCGAAAGGGAACTGTTCTGGGTCATATTGTGTCGCAGCCCGACTTAGAGTGAAGATGACTAAGCCGGTGGGTCCCGCGACGTACAGAATTTATGATTAACCAAAGGATAAGATAACGACCCAAGTTATCGAACAGGAACCAAAATACACCAAATCATACTTTCAAATCAACAAAACATGTTATCAAGACAAACAGAATCAATCATAGATCAAACAACGACATCATTATTCAAGAAAGACAATTCATATATTCAAGTTTGATCAACAATCAACGATCAACGAGTATGGTCAAGAAGCTACACCATCTCGTTGCAGAGTTAAGCATACTGAAATTTAGGGTTTAACAAACTGAACCATGATTTAGGAATTCATAACATCAGCAACATAACAAAGTAACAAAAAAGGGAAACAAGTTCAGAGAGTGTTGCAGCGGAAAAACATAGTTTTGGTTACATGTATGAAGACATATAACCGTGCTCTAACTTAGACTGATATCTCAAGAGGTAAACAACAACAAAGCACACTTGACACACTCCATCTCCATCCGAGCTAACCTGCACATTTTAGAAAATAACATGCAGGGCTGAGTACTTTCGCACTCAGTGAACACATGCCAAAATAATTTAAAAGTTGCTACTTAGAGCTATAGATTGAAGCTTGCCATAAAGCATAACACAAGTAAACTTTAAAAACGAACCTGTGCATGCTAAAACATTTTCCTTCATTATAAGTGACTGCAAATAAAATACTTTTTATGTATGTACCACATCTACTATAACTTTTGAGTGTTGAGAAGTAGGCCTCCTTCTCAAACACTTGTAATCGTCCCACCATAAAGGAAGGCTCCCGATTACCACATAGTGTACACAAATCCCACCTTAAGTAGGACCGAATTCGTCTTTCCTTGGTAGAGGGTATCATACAAAAACTTAAAAAATTGGCAAGTCAATCACTTTAAAAATCATCACACATATATATATAATCATAATATCACATTCTTTATTTCATTAGTTCAGAAAGCCCACCTGGACTGAAGCTACTTTAACTACACTTTTTGCTTCTCGGCTTTTCGCTCACTTTGCGATCCTGCTCGATCCTTCATTTAAGAATTTGATTTTAACATAAGATCGAGAAGAATTTAAACAAAGAAATGAGCGATGCTGCTGCCATAATCCAAATTCTCTGCTTCGACTCGGCTTTCTAGGATTTTCTCTCGGCAATGTAAAACTTAACTTTTCTAATTACTTTTTCTACTTTACTTAACTCTTTAATCGATAACTAATCAATCACAACTTCAGGAATTACTTAGAAACATAAAATCACATATTTCATCATTTAATCTCATACTTAAGCATATAAATACTTTATTAACATTTAAACTCATACTATTTACATCATTAAACACTTAAGCTTATCATATTATTCATAACATCATATCATAAAAAAAAAAATAAACATTTCCTTTCTACATATAAGCATCTCATTAATCATTAAGCTCTTTCTTTATTTATTTTAGCACATCAAAAATGCTTAAGCTCTTTGATAACATTTAAGCTTAACATTATATTATCAATATATGTCTTTGACATATAAGCTCATTAATGACGTATCATAATACTTAAACTCATCATTAACGTATCATTAGAAAAAATTAGCTAACATTTTAACTTTTGAGTTTACGGAAGAAACAACTGAAAACAAGTTGAGCAAAGATCAGCTGGATAAATCAAGCTGACTGGAAAATCAAGCTAGCTGGAAAACTGAGCAATCTGGAGAACTGAGCTAGCTGAAAATTGAGCTAGCTGGAAAACTAAGCTGGCTGGAAAAACTGAGCTGGCTAGAAAACTGAGCTGGCTGTAAAAACTGAGCTAGCTGGAAAAACTGAGCTGGATGGAAAACTGAGCTGGCTGGAAAAACTGAGCTGGGTGGACCCAGCTGAGTTAATCCAGCTGACTGTGTCCAGCTGTGTAATTCCAGCTGACTGGGTCCAGCTGAGTTAATCAAGCTGGCTCGGTCCAGCTGGGTAATTCCAGCTGACTAGGTCCAGCTGTGTTAATCAAGGTGGCTGGATCCAGCTGAGTTAATCAAGTTGACTGGGTCCAGCTGTGTTAATCAAGGTGGCTGGATCCAGCTGAGTTAATCAAGCTGGCTGGGTCCAGCTGACTTAATCCAGCAATTAAACTCCAGAAACTCTCAATTTCAAGACCATTAATCTCGAATTTCTTACAAATTAGGCCAGGGAGTTTCAACTCATTTAATTCATGTATAAACATGCTCAAAAACATTTTATAAGCTCAAATTAAACATCAATTCAAGCATGTAAGATAAAAAAAATTCTTAGTTTTAGCCCTTAATTTCGGCCCTTTTTAAATTAATTAACAAATGATCAAATCTTGCTAAATTCAATCACTAAACATGTTTATATACATCACATGAACTCATATAAATCATCAATTTGATCATAAAATTCAACAATCAAAACCCCTAATTTATTCATTAATTTTCGGTAATTCCAAAATAAATAAAAGGGTCATGAATCTTTGATTAATTCCAACATTAAACATGCTTAAAATAATTTTCTAAGCTCAAATAATCCATCAATTTAATCATCAAGCTTCAAAATTAAAAAGCCTTTATTTTTCCATATTTTTCATAAATTTTGAAAAAGAAGATGGATTTTTATGCTCAATCTTGAGCTAAGAACTTGATTAGTGAAAGATCTAACCTTCTTGATTAATTTGAATGCTAATTTCTTTGATTTATTTATCTTGATGAAGCTTCTTCAATGAAGATTGTGTGTGATTGAGTGCGTGTTGTCGTGTGTGTGTCGAGAGTTTGAGGGAGAGAAAATGAGGATGAAGATGGATGCTAACACACTTAACTAATAGCTAAGTCCAAATACATTGAACTTAAACACACGTATGTAGCATGCTAATCTTGACTAATCTCTTCATCATCATTGCATTTTGGATAAGGTGAGGTGTCACTTCCTTATTAGTTAGTAATTTGACTATAGTGTTATAATATCTAAATTAAGATATTATGAATTAAATTTAATACTAACAATATCTTATCATATATTCTCTTAGATATTGTTAGATTAAATTAATTAGAAATTAATAATAAAGCTTATAAGACAAGCTTTATTTCCTAGGAATATTATGCTTCATAAATTAGCTTAATTAATTTATTAAACATTAAGCATATAAATCTTACTTTAATTGATTAATTAATTCTCTAATTAATTAATCAAACATCCAATAAACAATCATCACAGCTTTAATTAAAAAGCTTTCGAACTTATAAATATTATTAGGGTTTCTCAAACCCTAATATAAGCTTTCTCAAGAAATTTTCGGAAATAAAATCCGTAACTAAAATAATTTGTTGGAGAAATTTTATGATTTCGGAGAAATCAAATCTTCCAAAAATAACACATACTTCTCAGATAATATCAAACATATAAGCACGTAATTATAGATACCTTCATTATCTCATTTAGGATTAATCGGAATGAGAATAAATCTTAGAAACTTTAAATTCAACAAATTAGTACTGCCGAAAAATTTTAATTGCCGGAACTTAATTTCTTTCTAAATTCTCACGGCTTAATTTTTTTCGGCGAACTTCTAATTATCCCTAAGTCCGATTATGAAAGAGCGGGGTATTACATTCTTCCCCCCTAAAAATAAATTTCGTCCCGAAATTTACTTACCTTGAAGAAAAAGCTCGGGGTACTTGTCTCTCATCTTATCTTCAAGTTCCCACGTCGCTTCCTCTGGCCCGTAATGTCTCCATTTGATTTTGACCGACACGATCGATTTGTTCCTTAGCTGTTGAACCTTCCGATCCAAAATTGCTTCTGGTTTCTCCTCATAACTGAGGTCTGGTTCTAGGGCCACTTCTTCTTGACGAATGACGTGCTTGGGATCAAACATGTATCGGCGTAACTGGGATACATGAAAAAAACATTGTGCGAGTTCCCAAAGCTTGGCGGTAAAGACAGCTTATACGCAACTTGACCTATTCTCTCCAGAACTTCGTACGGTCCTATGTAGCGGGGCTTTAGCTTTCCTTTCACGCCAAATCTATGAATTCCTCTTGAAGGCGAAACTTTTAAGAAAACTTTATCTCCGACTGCGAACTCGAGTTCTGATCTTCGAGAATCCGCATAAGACTTTTGGCGATCTTGCGTTTCTTTAATTTGTTGCTTGATCTGGCGAACAATCTCAATCATCTTTTCAATTGCATCGGGCCCTAATACTTTTCTTTCACCTACTTCGTCCCAATAAAGTGGGGAATGACATTTTCTTCCATAAAGAGCTTCGTAGGGCGCCATGCCGATTGTCATCTGGTAACTGTTGTTGTATGCAAACTCAATGAGAGACAAAACTTGCTCCCACTGGTCACCTCAATCCAACACAACAGTTCTGAGCATATCTTCTAGAATTTGAATCGTCCTCTCGGATTGACCATCCGTCTGAGGATGAAAGGCGGTGCTGAACTTTAGGTTGGTGCCCAGCTCACTTTGCAGGCTTCTCCAGAAACGGGAGGTAAACTTAGAATCTCGATCTGACGTGATCGATTTGGGCACACCGTGCAGACGCACGATCTCTCGAATATACAGCTGAGCTAACTTGTCCGATCCATACGTTATCGGATTTGGTCTGAAGTGAGCAGATTTTGTCAATCTGTCCACGATCACCCAAATAGTTGTATTTCCTCTCTTGGATTTAGGTAACTGGGTTACAAAATCCATTGTGATATCATCCCATTTCCACTCCGGGATGTCTAACGGCTGAAGCTTTCCATAAGGCCGCTGATGTAAAGCTTTAACTTGCTGACAAGCTAAACATTGCTCTACAAATGAAGCTATTTCTCGCTTCATTCTTTCCCACCAAAATTTCTGCTTTAAATCTTGATACATCTTGGTGCTTCCGGAATGAGCGGTGTAAGGCGTTTCATCAGCTCCATTGGAACACAAAGTCTTTCTCTGAACAAAAGAGCATTATCTCCAGCTTCACGAAACTCTTCGACTTTTCCTTCACGGATCTTGAGTCGCAACTTTTCTAACTTCTTGTCCTTCCTCTGAGCATCTGAAATTTCTTGTTCTCAAGTCTGGAGTTATTTCTAGAGCTGTAATTAGATGTTCTCTAGATTGTGGTGGTAAAACCACTTCTATCCTCAACTCTCCAAGACTCTTAATCAACTCTTCTTCTTGAGTGAGCAGATATCCTAACTCGGATATGCTCTTCCTGCTTAAAGCATCGGCTACTACGTTCGCTTTTCCTGGATGATAGGAAATCTTGCAATCATAGTCCTTTACTAGCTCAAGCCATCTTCTTTGCCTCATTTTTAGCTCTTTCTGTTTGAAAAAGTATTTGAGGCTCTTCTGATCTGTGAAGGTCTCACACTTGGCTCCAAAAAGATGATGTATCCAGATCTTCAGAGCCTGCACGACTGCTGCTAACTCCAAATTATGAGTTGGATAATTCTCCCCGTGAGGTATGAGCTGTCGTGACGCATAGGCTATGACTTTTCCATCTTGCATCAGACTGCCTAGTCCATTCTTCGATGCATCCGTATACACGGCATAGTCCTTGCCTGCTTCTGGCACTGCTAAAACTGGAGTAGTGATTAACTTCCTCTTCAGCTCTTGAAAACCTTCTTCGCATTCGGGAGACCACTTGAACTTCGATTCCTTCTTGAGGAGTTGGGTCATCGGCCTTGCTATCTTGGAGAATCCTTCAATGAATCTCCGATAGTAACCTGCTAGACCCAAGAAACTACGAATCTCATGGGGTGATGCTGGCAATTTCCATTCTTGAACTGCTTGCACCTTTGAATCATCAACTTTAATTCCTTCAGACGAAACAACATGTCCGAGAACATTCATTTCTTTCAGCCAGAATTCACATTTGCTGAATTTGGCATATAACCTTTCAGATCTCAGCTTTTCTAAGACAATTCTGAGATGCTCTTCATGCTCCGATTCGCTCTTTGAATAAACAAGAATGTCGCAATGAAGACTATGACAAATCTATCCAAAAATTCATGGAAAACTCGATTCATGAGATCCATGAATACTGCTGGAGCATTTGTCAATCCAAACGGCATTACTACAAACTCGTAGTGGTCGTACCTTGTTCGAAATGCAGTTTTCGGAATATCTTCTTGCCGAATCTTTAGCTGATGATGGCCAGATTTTAGATCAATCTTTGAGAAAACACTGGCTCCTCTAAGCTGATCAAACAGATCATCTATCCTTGGCAAAGGATACTTGTTATTTAACGTCAGCTTGTTTAACTCTCGGTAGTCTATACACATTCTTCGACTACCGTCTTTCTTTTTGACGAACATGAATGGTGCTCCCCACGGGGAAACACTAGGTCTGATAAAACCAAGATCGAGCAATTCTTGCAACTGGATCTTCAGTTCTTGCAATTTCTTCGGGGCCATTCTATACGGCGCTTTGGATAAAGGAGCTGAACCAGGCTCTAGGTCGATGGTGAACTCCAATTGCCTGTCTGGGGGTAATCCTGGCAAAACTTCAGGAAATACATCCTTGAAATCTCGAACTACAGCTACATCATCGATATTCTTCTCTTGGTTTTCATCTTTGTTGAGATAAATCAGTTATGCTTGCACCGAATGGTGGCAAAGTTCTCGGTTAACCAATCCATTCCCAAAATGATGTCTATGTCCCACATTCGAATTAGATTTAGGATTTTGGCTGACATCTTAAGGGATCCAATCTCAATTTCCAAATTAGGCAAACATGCGTAACTGTGGTAGATTTACCTACCGGAGTCGATACTCTTAGGTTCTGGCTAGATCGTTCTACCTTAAGGCCAAGAGTATCTACACATGCACTTGATATGAAAGAATGCGATGCACCAGTATCAAAAAGAATTATCACAGGTACACCCTTTAACTGACCCATACCTGCCAGATTGCCCTGATCCTTGACGCATGCTTTCTGGTCAAGAGCGAAAACTCGCTGATACTGTTGCTGCGGTTCCTGCTCTTGCTGCGGTGACTGCTGCTGCTGCCTTGCCTGGGCTTCTTGCTGGGTTGATTTCCAGCATTCCATTTCCTTTTTTTTTTTCCTTCTGCTGCTGGCCATGGTGCGAAGTTTGCGGTCTGACGGCCGCTGGGGCTTGAATCTGATATGGAGGAGGTGCTGGAGCTTGTACTGGCTCCTGTGGCTGTATAGCCAACTCCATGTCCAAGGCTCGGTTCAAAGCCTCAGCGTAGGTCAAAGCACTCTGACTTGCTAAGACCACTCTTATATTCTGCCTAAGTCCGGCACGGAGAAGCTCGGACATCTTTTCATCAGAATCAACTTTATCGGGGACAAAATGAGCTAAAACACAAAATCCACGGTCATACTCGGCGACCGTTTTCTTTCCCTGCTTCAGGTTGGCGAACTCATTTTCTTTCTGCTTGCGGAAACTTCTCGGTACATACTTCTCAAAAAGAGCTTTCTTGAACTGTCCCCATGTAAGATTTTCGAGCTGCTCGGGAGTATACGTCTTCTGGCAAGCTTCTACCAGTAGTCTGCAGATCCTTTCAACTGATAAGACAAGCATGTGAGACACCTATGGTCATCACATTGAAGAACCTAAAGATTCGCTCTAACGCACAATCTAATCTTCTGCTTCTGATGGGTTTTCACTACCGTCAAAAGTTGAGAAATTATGGCGAAGAGAAAATTCTTCGATTCTCCTCTCAGACAGAGGAGATGGGGTAGGTTATCACTACTCTTCTTCTACTACTCTAATTCTCTTCTAGAAGACATTCTAATTAGCACACGCAAGGGTTTAAGCGAGATTTACTTTATTCAAAATGTTAAGAATTTAACTTGAAAGTTTAGGCACTTTCACATCTTAAGCTTTAACATAAAAGTAGTTACTTCACAGAGTAATCATTCCAATCATGGAACTTAGCATTCAAGCAAATTAACTCTCATCTTAACATAATAACTTTCATAACTTAATTCAACAATTAAGCAATAGCACAGCAACGTAGCTTCATAAACTTTTCTCATATTGGCAATCAACATCAAAGCACTCAGCTTTATTAACTTTTCTTAATCATTCAAGCAATTAACAAAACAACTTAACTTATAAACTTTTGGCCAGACAACTTATTTATTTCTTTATTTAATTAAATTTTTTTTATACTAAAGCTTATATTCATAAAATTCTCATTCCTCAAACTCTAACTTTATCTTGATACTTAACTTTCAACATACTTTACACTTCTTAAAACATCATATCTTCTTATATTTCTTAGGCATATAACACCAATAACTTGTCAACTTAATTAAATAACCGTTTTGGTCATTCTTTCAGACATAGGGAAAATTATTCTTATGTCAACTGTGATGTCCTAGCATCACACATAATAATATAGACGATACGGACTACTATTCCGATACCGAACTATCTTTGGCCAAATTATGCATCAAAATTTTATATCACAATTTTTCACTCATATATACACTATTTTTTTTTTACTTACTAACATTACTTCTACTTTCATACTTTCGATACTGACAACAATTAAAAAGGTCGACTCTCTACTTGTCGTCCTTGAAAAGCTCTTTCTTCTCACTAATCACATTCTTGAAATCTACACTTTTGACCTCTACATCATCTTCTGTTAGTTCTTCCTTGACAATCATATCTCCGTCCCAAGTAAGTAGAACTTCATCTTCAGCGTCCGTAACCTACGTCGACGAGAAACTAGCCTCGAAACTTGACTTCTGAAGAGGAACACGCCGAAGCTCGACTAAGCAGACCATCACCTCGATAGTTGAATCGTCATCGAGATCGTCATAACTATCCTCCTGGCGCGACCAAAACGATTCCGTCTTAAGTTTCTTTGCTAGAACGGAACAATGGCAACCAAAGAAGAATTTAATATTAGGAGGGTTAAGAATATGAAGAACCCTCGGTTACATAAGAATCATCTCTGTATGAAGAGCTATAAATGGATCAAAATCTTGAAATAAAAGGTTCTAATGCCAAGAGTGGCGCATTTAACAGGGTAAAGAAATAGCAAGACTGATAAACAGGGAAATAGGTTGGGAAATAAAAGAGCCCAAACCGTACCTAGATCAGATAACTGAGACTTAACAAACACTGGCTCAGGATCTTTTGGAGGAAATAAGAAAGAGATAAGATCATCCTGAGATATTGGCTTCAATATGAACCCTTCTGAGATATAACAAGAAGTAGTGTGAAGCTGCATAACGCATATAGCGAAAACTGATTGATTAATCTTCGATTTTGCGATAAATTTCTATAATCGCTGAAAAGCACGTCTTCCCACTGCTGAAGACTCACAACTTGCGGCATGAGTGAAGTTGTCCATTTGCGCCATTCCTCTGGTAATAATGGAATCAATTATTGATACATGTCACTTTATTGATCTCCGTAGATATCGTATCCATCTACACACAGTGATAACGAGTTAAGAACTCGTCCAAGATTGCATGTAACTCATCCTGATGTGGCGAAACTCTCGCAACACTTCTTCTTCTTTGAACGCTTCCATCTAATCATCGCTTTTTAACGACGGCATCACGCTTATGTTACTTTTAAAAGACAAACAATCATCTCGGTTGCTCGATTAATTCATCATCTCACTTAAAACAACCCAACATAAAACACCCTCATTAAGATCTCAAATCCAAAACAGCCAATAATTAGATCTCAAACATAACTTATCTTCATAAAATTCTCCTTCTTTACTTTCTAACTTCATCTCATTAATTAACTTCATTATAAAGGCGGAAGACCCATATGACTGAGTTTCTAGCTATGTGGGTTGATCAGGTCCACATAACAGTCCGTCAGTCACATGGAACTTCAAATTTTAAACTTTTAAATATAGGAAACTTTTAAATGCATACCTGGTTTGTCGGATGAGACGAGGTGCTGGACTTTCGTTGTTGGTACTTGACTATTCTAGGAATTCAAATCTAGACTAGACTCAAGGAATGATTAAACATAGAGCAGACGAGCTGCTCTGATACCACTCTGTCGCAGCCCGACTTAGAGTGAAGATGACTAAGCCGGTGGGTCCCGCGACGTACACAATTTATGATTAACCAAAGGATAAGATAACGACCCAAGTTATCGAACAGGAACCAAAATACACCAAATCATACTTTCAAATCAACAAAACATGTTATCAAGACAAACAGAATCAATCATAGATCAAACAACGACATCATTATTCAAGAAAGACAATTCATATATTCAAGTTTGATCAACAATCAACGATCAACGAGTATGGTCAAGAAGCTACACCATCTCGTTGCAGAGTTAAGCATACTGAAATTTAGGGTTTAAAAAACTGAACCATGATTTAGGAATTCATAACATCAGCAACATAACAAAGTAACAAAAAGGGAAACAAGTTCAGAGAGTGTTGCAGCGGAAAAACATAGTTTTGGTTACATGTATGAAGACATATAACCGTGCTCTAACTTAGACTGATATCTCAAGAGGTAAACAACAACAAAGCCTGCCCAGCACACTCCATCTCCATCCGAGCTAACCTGCACATTTTAGAAAATAACATGCAGGGCTGAGTACTTTCGCACTCAGTGAACACATGCCAAAATAATTTAAAAGTTGCTACTTAGAGATATAGATTGAAGCTTGCCATAAAGCATAACACAAGTAAACTTTAAAAACGAACTTGTGCATGCTAAAACATTTTCCTTCATTATAAGTGACTGCAGTCAAAATACTTTTTATGTATGTACCACATCTACTATAACTTTTGAGTGTTGAGAAGTTGGCCTCCTTCTCAAACACTTGTAATCGTCCCACCATAAAGGAAGGCTCCCGATTACCACATAGTGTACACAAATCCCACCTTAAGTAGGACCGAATTCGTCTTTTCTTGGTAGAGGGTATCATACAAAAACTTCAAAAATTGGCAAGTCAATCACTTTAAAAATCATCACACATATATATATAATCATAATATCACATTCTTTATTTCATTAGTTCAGAAAGCCCACCTGGACTGAAGCTACTTTAACTACACTTTTTGCTTCTCGGCTTTTCGCTCACTTTGCGATCCTGCTCGATCCTTCATTTAAGAATTTGATTTTAACATAAGATCGAGAAGAATTTAAACAAAGAAATGAGGGATGCTGCTGCCATAATCCAAATTCTCTACTTCGACTCGGCTTTCTAGGATTTACTCTCGGCAATGTAAAACTTAACTTTTCTAATTACTTTTTCTACTTTACTTAACTCTTTAATCGATAACTAATCGATCACAACTTCAGGAATTACTTAGAAACATAAAATCACATATTTCATCATTTAATCTCATACTTAAGCATATAAATACTTTATTAACATTTAAACTCATACTATTTACATCATTAAACACTTAAGCTTATCATATTATTCATAATATCATATCATAAAAAAAAAAAAAACATTTCCTTTCTTCATATAAGCATCTCATTAATCATTAAGCTCTTTCTTTATTTATTTTAGCACATAAAAAATGCTTAAGCTCTTTGATAACATTTAAGCTTAACATTATATTATCAATATATGTCTTTGACATATAAGCTCATTAATGACGTATCATAATACTTAAACTCATCATTAACGTATCATTAGGAAAAATTAGCTAACATTGAAAACTGAGCTGGCTGTAAAATCTGAGCTAGCTGGAAAAACTGAGCTGGCTGGAAAACTGAGCTGGTTGGAAAACCGAGTCGGCCGGAAAACCGAGCCGGCCGGAAAACCGAGCCGGGCCGGACCAACCGAGTTAATCCAAATTGATCGTGTCCAACAGTGTAATTCCAGATCGGGTCCAGCTGAGTTAATCAAGCTGGCTCGGTCCAGCTGGGTAATTCCAGCTGACTGGGTCCAGCTGAGTTAATCAAGCTGGCTGGATCCAGCTGAGTTAATCAAGTTGACTGGGTCCAGCTGTGTTAATCAAGCTGGCTGGATCCAGCTGAGTTAATCAAGCTGGCTGGGTCCAGCTGACTTAATCCAGCAATTAAACTCCAGAAACTCTCAATTTCAAGACCATTAATCTCGAATTTCTTACAAATTAGGCCAGGGAGTTTCAACTCATTTAATTCATGTATAAACATGCTCAAAAACATTATATAAGCTCAAATTAAACATCAATTCAAGCATGTAAGATAAAAAAAATTCTTAGTTTTAGCCCTTAATTTCGGCCCTTTTTAAATTAATTAACAAATGATCAAATCTTGCTAAATTCAATCACTAAACATGTTTATATACATCACATGAACTCATATAAATCATCAATTTGATCATAAAATTCAACAATCAAAACCCCTAATTTATTCATTAATTTTCGGTAATTCCAAAATAAATAAAAGGGTCATGAATCTTTGATTAATTCCAACATTAAACATGCTTAAAATAATTTTCTAAGCTCAAATAATCCATCAATTTAATCATCAAGCTTAAAAATTAAAAAGCCTTTATTTTTCCATATTTTTCATAAATTTTGAAAAAGAAGATGGATTTTTATGCTCAATCTTGAGCTAAGAACTTGATTAGTGAAAGATCTAATCTTCTTGATTAATTTGAATGCTAATTTCTTTGATTTATTTAGCTTGATGAAGCTTCTTCAATGAAGATTGTGTGTGATTGAGTGTGTGTTGTCGTGTGTGTGTCGAGAGTTTGAGGGAGAGAAAATGAGGATGAAGATGGATGCTAACACACTTAACTAATAGCTAAGTCCAAATACATTGAACTTAAACACACGTATGTAGCATGCTAATCTTGACTAATCTCTTCATCATCATTGCATTTTGGATAAGGTGAGGTGTCACTTCCTTATTAGTTAGTAATTTGACTTTAGTGTTATAATATCTAAATTAAGATATTATGAATTAAATTTAATACTAACAATATCTTATCATATATTCTCTTAGATATTGTTAGATTAAATTAATTAGAAATTAATAATAAAGCTTATAAGACAAGCTTTATTTCCTAGGAATATTATGCTTCATAAATTAGCTTAATTAATTTATTAAACATTAAGCATATAAATCTTACTTTAATTGATTAATTAATTCTCTAATTAATTAATCAAACATCCAATAAACAATCATCACAGCTTTAATTAAAAAGCTTTCGAACTTATAAATATTATTAGGGTTTCTCAAACCCTAATATAAGCTTTCTCAAGAAATTTTCGGAAATAAAATCCGTAACTAAAATAATTTGTTGGAGAAATTTTATGATTTCGGAGAAATCAAATCTTCCAAAAATAACACATACTTCTCAGATAATATCAAACATATAAGCACGTAATTATAGATACCTTCATTATCTCATTTAGGATTAATCGGAATGAGAATAAATCTTAGAAACTTTAAATTCAACAAATTAGTACTGCCGAAAAATTTTAATTGCCGGAACTTAATTTCTTTCTAAATTCTCACGGCTTAATTTTTTTCGGCGAACTTCTAATTATCCCTAAGTCCGATTATGAAAGAGCAGGGTATTACATATTGTCTCAAAGAAAGGGATAAAGGTCGATAGGGCTAAGGTGGATGTGATCTAGAGATTGCCTCCACCTCGAGATGTCAAGGGAATTAGGAGTTTCTTGGGTCACGCGGGTTTTTACCGTCATTTCATTAAGGACTTTTCTAAAATTTGCTCAGGATGTTGCGTTCAACGTCCTAGTGGTCGAGATCCATTGGGCGAAGGAACGTGATGCCCCTCAACAACGTCCTAGTGGTCGAGCTCTTCGACGTGTGGGGTATTGATTTCATGGGACCGTTCCCCAAGTCTTTTGGGTTCGAATATATTTTGTTAGCTGTTGATTATGTATCCAAGTGGGTTGAAACAATCCCCACTAGGACTTGTGACTCTAATGTTGTCCTTAGATTTGTGCAGGAAAATATTTTGTGCAGGTTTGGATTTCCAAAAGCGATCATCAGTGATGGCGGAAAGCATTTTTGCAATAAGTTGTTTAAGAAGCTGATGAAGAAAAATGGAATCACGCACAAGGTAGCCACCCCTTATCACCCACAGACTTCCGGGAAAGCTGAGACAAGCAATCGGCAAATCAAGGGAATTTTGGAGAGGACGGTGAAACCGTCTCGTAAAGATTGGTCTACGAAGCTACATGATGTGCTATGGGCATACCGAACAGCGTATAAGAGTATCTTGGGAATGAGTCCCTATCGCCTGGTTTTTGGTAAAGCGTGTCATCTCCCCGTGGAGATTGAGCATAAGGCTTATTGGGCTATTAAGGAGGCAAATCTTGATCTATCTAAAGCTGGTGAGCATCGAATGCTTCAAATGTCCGAGCTCGATGAGTTACGTAATGAGGCGTATGAGAATGCCAAGATTTACGAGGATAGGGTCAATCGACTTCATGACAAGAAGATTTTGGTGAAAAATCTCAAGCCTGGGATGAAGGTTCTATTGTTTAATTCACGGTTGAAGTTGTTTCTCGGAAAGCTCAAATCTAGGTGGAGTGGCCCATACACTATCACAGAAGTTTTTCCATATGGATCGGTTCAATTGTTGAATGAGGAAATGCAGCATTCTTTTCCAGTTAATGGGCACCGAGTAAAACCTTATCTTGAGGGAGAGACTAAGGCATACACGGTGGAGTCCATACATATCTTGGATCCCATGTTCTGAATGCTCATTTCGCTTCAAGCTAATGACGTAAAAAGAGCGCTGTGTGGGAGGCAACCCATTAGTAGGTAATTCGTTTCTCTCTTTTATTTTTTTCTTTATCTTCTGCTTTTGTTATCTTCGTTGGAGGCTGTGCGGGGTGTGTGCTTGTGATGTGTAGGATTTACAGTTTTAAAGTAGCCGGATTACAGGGCGAGAAGTCAGCGGTCGCTGCACCTGAGCGACCGCTGAGTGTAGCGAGTGTTTGAAGTTCAGGGCGAAGTGTGAGCGGTCGCTGTACCTAAGCGATCGCTGAGTTGGGTGAAATTCTGAATACAGGGAATATAGTCAGCGATCGCTATACCTGAGCGACCGCTGAGTTTGGAGAGATTGCGAGTTCAGGGAGAAGAGTCAGCGGTCGCTCACTCTAGGCGACCGCTGAATGTCATTAGGGCTCAATACTCAGCGGCCGCTCACCTTCCGCGTTCGCTTATCCTCTCATATTTTAAATATACGCTAGCCCTAATTTTAGCGGTCACCTACATTCTTTAAATTTCGTCTTTCCTCCTCCACCTTACCTCACCACCATATTATCCCACCGTCACCCATCGTTTTATCAAACAACCACCGCAGTCGCCGCCATCTCTCGCCGTCAGCAGCCGCTCAACAGCTTTGTAACGTGTCTTCCGCCTCAGCGGTTTCCCACTCGCAGCGACTGCTGAGTTATTCTTATCCAACCGCTGACTCTCAGCCACCGCGGACGCTCGCCTCTCTAATCAATTCCTCATCATCCGGTTCAGTTTCAGCGCTCGCTCACCATCAGTGCTTGCTCATTTCTGTTCCTGCTGGTATTGCTTCTACTGTTTTTTTGTTGGTTTCGTTTGGTCTAATAACCCGCACCAAAAATGCTCCGGGTACTACTTCCCAACCACAAGATCCCATGGAAGAAGAGGATCCTGTTGATTGTTCTCAAGATTATGATTGTCCGTTTCCTATATACAACCCCATATCAGGTACTCTTTATCAGCATTTAAGTCGTTTTGAGGTTACTGTGCCTCGTTATTTTGATTGGGGTTTGATAGAATCCCTTGGGGTTATGGTTTCCCTTAAGCAATATCTAAAAAACTTGGGTATGGACAAATTTGCTATGATGGAGCTTCCCGGTTATTCCCCTGTGTGTTTAGAGGTGTTGACTACTTTTGATCTTGCGGATGATTTCACTCATTTCACTTGTCGGATGTTTGGTCGTGAGTTCACTGTGACTGACCGCATTATGAAGCGGGTTTTTGGCTTTCCACTGGAGGGGTTCCGTAAACCCCCACCGGAGTTTGATGCTGCTGAGGCATGGGAATTCTTGTCCGGGTTCAATAATTGGTGCTCTGGGGGTATGCCTAGTGGATTTATTAAAGACCCTGCGTTGGGAATTTTGCACAAATTCTTTGTCTACAATGTTAGTGGGAATCAGGAGGCAAACAAAGTTAACACTTGGGAAGTGTTTCTGCTCACAGCTGCTCTCCAGAATGTCCAAATATGCCCTACGGCATTTGTTTTTGAGGCCTTTCAGAATATTCAGCGCTGATCCCGTTGCCATCCTGCGCTTCCTCATATTGTTACCGCTTTGGCCCATCATTTTAAGCTGATACCGCCGAATGGGTTTCCTCCTGAGGTTCAGACACGCTTACCACCGTGTCGTATTGATCCGAATGAGTTGCGTGGTGCACCCTTTGTTATCAATAAAACTACGCTTATTCTCCATAAGCGACACCGATGTGTGAAGGCTTATCTCAACAGTTTGGTTGCCCATTCCCTTTCGGAACCAACACCACATGCTGAGCCGGAAAACGATCAGGCTGATGATGACGGTTCTCCTGCAAGATTGGAGGGGATACCTTCTGTGTGGCCAACTCGAGGAGCAGGGTCTTTTTCTTCTGAATTTGCCCAGCTTCGTGAGGATCTTCAAGCTTTCCGTGCTGATTGGAGCACCCATGGGGGGCAATTTCAGCATGATGTTTATGGCCGTTTTGATGCACAAAATTGGCAACTGTATTCGTATCAGCAGCAGTTAGAAGAGCATAGTCAGCGTTTGGATGCACAGAATCAACAATCGCTTGCTCAGAATCGCCTTTGGAGCGAGCAGAATCAGCAGTGGGCGCTCCAGCAGCAGCAACTTGCTGATCAGAATGTGCACTTGGCCGCTTTGGAGCAGCAGTGGGCGAATTGGACACTGCATCATGGCCATCCACCTCCACCACCTCCTGATCAACAGTGATTCTTCACTGTTGTTTCGTATGTTTTCTATCTTTTGTTTCGTGTTGTTTTTTTCTCTTTGTTTGTTTCTTTTTCTTACAATAAGGGCATTGTTTTCTTCTCTTGTCTGGGGGGCAGGTTTTGTTGATGTTGCTTGCATGTCCTCATGAGTCTCTCTTTGATCTAAGTTGCAAATGTGATGATGGATTTGATGAATTCTGTGTTGATGGACTTGATTGATCAGTACGTTCTGTTATGAATCGATTGTTTGTGGGTATTGTATAGTTAACTGTGGGGCCTTATCACATTCGATTAATTGATGCTCGATAGTTGATTTTGAGGTTATGGGTGAGAAGTTTGTGCTTTATTTGTTGTATCCCAATTCTAAAAATAATAAAAATAAAAAACATAAAAAATAATAAATAAATAAATAAAATAAATTTCTGAGTCAAGTTGAGAGGCTTCTGCTCTTCTGGAAACCATGAGCATGGGAAACCACGTGGGGATTCTTTAGATAACCTCTAATGTTTACACCTCATGAAATATGGCCGCATAACTCGACTTGACATAGAGTTGTTTAATTTCGTTTGTGGGTATAAATTTGTGGGTAATTTGAAAGGCTCTACCCTTCTTTCTCGTCAGTTCAAAATTGAATCTTTTATGCGAGGAATGGGTATGGGAAACCACGCTAGGATGCCGGAATTTTTTTCGAGAGTAAACCTAGTGAATGTTGCCTGGAATTCTCCTTATTTCTTTAAGTTACTCAGTGGAGTGGAATTCGGGATTTGTCGAAAAGTTGTGATATCTTCTTGCCTGTAACCTTGTCTTTAAGTATTGGGTGGATTGAGGTCTTATGTGGCAGGCCACTTGTTGCTGTGTGATACTCACGTGCGATTGACGATTGATGGATTGTCGAAGCATGTTTTGTTGAGTTTAATCAGTCATTTTCATCCTAGTTTGAATTGAGATTTGCTTGAGGACAAGCAAGGTTTTGTGTGTGGAGGGTTTGTTGCGTTAGTTTTTGGTTGTATTTTTGAATGTTCTGCATGCGTGTTTGTGATGCCATTTGCTTGATTCTATATTGTTTTGGAAATTAAAAATGTGCTAATAATGTTTTGTCGAGTTTTCGTTGGAATATGTAGATTTTGCTCGAAAACGATGAAGGCGACAAGGCTCGATCTTCATCACAGCAATAAGTTTTTGGTGTAGTGAAACTCAGCAGTCTCTCAACCTAGGAGACCGCTGAGTTCCAGGCGTTGTGATCACATATGAGCTATCAGCGGTCTCTGCTCCTGAGCGACCGCTGAGTTCCGCGTTCATCCAATACAGGGCCAGAAGTCAGCGGTCTCTCAACCTGAGCGACCGCTGAGTTTCGCGTTCATCCAATACAGGGCCAGAAGTCAGCGGTCTCTCAACCTGAGCGACCGCTGAGTCCAGTGCTTCATTCATTACAAGGCGAGAAGTCAGCGGTCTCTCACACTAGAAGATCCCTGCGTTCGGGCGTTTAGCAGGTTTAATAAAGTGCGCTCAGCGGTCGCTGAGGCTAGGAGACCGCTGAGCGCATTTAATTCATCGTGTGTATAAATACCGAACGAGGGTTTTTTTTCAGACGGACTCTGCTTCGATTCCAGACGCTATTTTTCTTTGTTCTTTAGGGGTTTTCTTCTAGTTTACTCTCTGATATTTCTAGTTAGTGATTTACTATTGTAATTGCATTCCGGATTGGAGACTTCAGTAGTTGCAATTTGTCAGATTCAATTCCAGTTTATCTTCGATTTCGATTACAGTAGTGAGTTTACGATTCCAGATCTTTATTTATGCTTTATAATTTCTCCTGCAGATTGCCCTTCGAGAATTAATGTTATACAAGATTAATGTTTTTGTTAGATTAAATCTCGATTCATGCCTAGGGTTTAATTTATGTATTTTAGTTCTTACCTAGGGATTAATTTATGTTTAATTACTCTTTCCGTCTAGTTAGAAACCTCAAACCAATTGATTTACTGCTTTCTGTTTATCTTCTTTTCGCAATACAATAATTTACCTGCTAAGTTTTCCTTGTGAGACGATACTTGGGTTGACTTGCTTAATCTATAGTGATCTCGTTTAATTGCGAGCGACTTAGGATTAATTTAGTCGAAACATTAAGCCGTAGAAATCCGAAGCGAAGTAGAAGTTAAGAGCATCGAAGTCGTTTCTCTTCGATTAGTCGTAAATTCTCGCTTTGACGTCGTGAATCAAATTTTTGATTGAAGGAACGAGCGGGAGTTTGAATTCGAGAAGTCAAGACCGTTCGAGTTAGTCCAAAGCTTTAGTAATCAAGGTGGGCTTTCTGAATTAAACGATATGACGAGCATGATTATATGATGTTTTTAAAAGTATTGATACTTGCCAAATATTTGAGTTTTCGTATGATACCATCTACCGAGTAAAGACGAATTCGGTCCTACGCGAGGTAGGATTTTGTGTACACATTCGTAATCGTGAGCCCCCAAAAGGTGGGCCGGTTACAAGTGTTTGAGAAGGAGGCCTACTTCTCAGCAATAATATTATTTGTAGATTTGGTTTATACATGATATATATGGTTGTAGAAAATTATGATTTACAGAAAAGAAAATGTTTGAGCATGCACAGGTTTGTTTTTAAAAAGTTACTTGTGCCATGTTTTCCGGCAAGTTCAATTTATAGCTGTAAGCAGCAAGTTTTCAATTTATTTTGGCATGTGTTCACTGAGTACGAAGTACTCAGCCCTGCATATCATTTTCTAAAATATGCAGGTTAGCTCGGACGGAGATGGAAATGTGCCGGGCGGACTTGTTGTTGTTGATAGAGTCGATCGAGTTGAGACTTAGACCTAGATTATATGTCTGCATACATATAATCTCTATGTTTTTCCGCTGCAACATTCTGATGTTATTTTGTTAAGTATATATGAAGTCCGTTTCTAAACTCGGAAGTCTTACACGTTAATTGTTAAACCTACTTTGATGCTAGCCTGCATGAATATGTATAACGGTTGCTATTTACTTTTGAAACACTCTAATCTTGCAACTATTTTATCTTGTTTTCTTGATCCTGAAATCTGCATGTTTTATACTTTCCTCGTTACCGTTGGATCGATTGTTTGAGTTCATTGATTTCAGGACTTAACCTAATTTGTGATCATTGACATCCATGTTGGCATATCTCAATTTTGCGATCATTTTTGTTCAACTCGAGTCTTGCCTGCCCTAATTATTCAAAGTTGATCGTCCGTTGAGCATGATTGGTTGTTTTGTTGTCACTTGTTCGGTAATTGGGTCGTTACCTAAATCTTTGGGTAATCATAAATTGTGTACGTCGTGTGACCCACCGACCCGATCATCGAATTTCTAGGTCAGGCTGCAACATTGTTGTCTCGTCGGATGATGAGCACTTTGATATTTTGATGTGGTGGAAGCTTAACCAACATAGGTTTCCGGTTCTTTGTCATCTCGCTCGAGATGTGTTGGCTATTCCAGTTTCTATAGTGGCCTCAGAATCTGCTTTTAAAACCGGGGGAAGAGTTCTCGACCCTTTTAGGAGTTCTTTAACTCCTAAAATTGTCGAGTCGCTCATATGCACCCAAGATTGGTTAAGGAGGGCAAAAGACAAAATTACCATTGAAAAAGATATAGATGACATACAAAAGCATGAAGAAGGTCATCTTTTAATTCATTTTTTCAATATACATATATATATATATATATATATATTTATATTACTTGTGTTATAAAATGTTTGATTAATTTTAATCTTATTATGTAGGTTTGAAGAACCTTTCCCTCAATGAAAATAGTGAAGAAAGTGTGACTCAAAGTCAAGGAAGGAGTAGCCAAGTGGAAATTATGGGTTGAATTTGAAGTCTTTAGAATTTAAACTCTTTACATTTATTTTTATGAATTTGTAGTTGGATAATGTGAACTATTATGTCATAGATTGATTTGAATTTATGTTTTTATTGTGGACCGAGAAAATTAGAGATGAAATTATGTTTTATATGAGTTTTTGCTGATCTTACATGTTGAATATATGCTGGAAATGATGCAAAAACAGGGAAAAATTAATCTACCCAAAATATGTCCAATTTATTTTGGGTTGGACCGAAACCGACCCGAACCCGAGGTTCGGTTTCGGTTCGGGTTGGGTCGATTTTTATTTTATGTTCAGTCCGGATCGGTCCAAATTTTTAAATATTTCGGGTCGTCGGGTTGGACGGGTCGGACCGAATGCTCACCCCTAATGGTTGGTGTGGTCCACCCTATTTTTTATTTTATTTTTTATTTTATTTAATAAGAATTTAGAGTAATAAATTTTAATTAGGGCTTAATAAATCTTGCCCCTTGGCCCTAACCTATGTTGCATGGGTGCGAGGGTGTGGGTGCGGGGACGATACGATACGGATACAGGGATACGGATTTTAAAAAATTATAGGGTGCGATTCGTGAAGGATACGTCTGCTATATTTATATTTTATTATATACGACCTAACAAATTTATAAAAAAATATATTCATAAATTAAATTTTGCATTGCAAATATAAGTTAAAATAAAAGTTTCAATTGAAATAGTCAAACATATGTTAATGCTTAATAACATGATCACATCTAAGAATTACTTGGTATTTCTCCTTCATCACGAAACAAAACAGGGCCAAAAAAAATTAAAATTTATAAAAAAATAACCCCAAATGCACCGGATTCTTGAGATTCGCGAATCCGATTCGCGTATCCAATTTTTTTTTAATAGGATACACCAGGTGGCGTATCGGGTGCGAATCCGACTCGAATCGCACCCGCACCCGCACCCGCACCCTATGCGTATCGAATTCTGCATTATAGTATTTTTCGGAGAATCCGTGCATCATAGGCCCTAACCCTTTAATTACCCCTAGTTACGTTTTTGCCTAATATAACTTAATTAGTCAGACCATGCATATTCTTGTACGTTAATTTAAAAGAGAATGTGGCTTAATTATCCAGTATATATGGCTTAATTTCTCAGATTACGTTGCTGAGAAAAATTAATATACAAAAAACTAAATAGTAATTTTTACCAAACGAAAGAGAATGAAATAAATTAGTGTGAAACCCGTCAAGAGTTGACGGGAATTCATTTTATGTTGTAATTTATAAATAAATTTAAAAATAATTAAATATTTTATTTCGAAATGATATATATTTCGACAAGTCATCACAAATAAGTGTTTACACAGATAATCATCTCGTTGGTGGGGCCAAAATAACTCTATCCTTAAAAAGTTTTGGCACTTTACATTGTAATTTAAACATATAAATTTTAAAAATACTATTTTATTTCAAAGTGATATATTTCGTCAAATTATTACAAATAAGTGTTACATGAAGAATCATCTCGCTGGAGCAATTTAAGTTGTAATTTACACATATAAATTTTTAAAAATTCAATATTTAATTCAAAGTAATATATTTTGATAAATCATTGCAAAGAAGTGTTACATGAAAAATCTCATTGTTGGTGCCATAAAAGATATCTTAAAAAGTTTTGGAACTTTACGTTGTAATTTACACACATATATTTAAAAAATAATTCAATCATTTATTTCAAAGTGATATATTTTGATAAATCATTGCAAATAAGTATCACGTGAAGGATCATGTTATTGGTGGGGCCAAATTATTCACGAAGTTTAAAATTTTTGAAATATACATTTTAAAATAGTTTGGCAAATATTCTCTACTATTTTGCTCAAATAATTAGAAAAAAAATAAAAATTATATAATTTCTTCTATTTTGTCCAACTTAATTAATTTAATTAATTATTAAATTATCAATATTAATTCGATATACAAATTTGATAATTGATCAAATTAAATTTTAATAAATAAAATAACTTATTAAACCAACTAATTAATTGTCAAATTAAATTGGTGTTGCAAAATAATTATAGGATGAGAAAAAAAATTCATTGATTGGATTATTTATATAGGTACTCATTTTAAAATAATTTGGCAAATATTCTCTACTATTTTGCTCAAATATTTAGACTTACATATAAAATTAAAATTCAATACTTAACTTCAAAGTAATATATTTAGATAAATCATTGCAAATAAGTGTTACATAAATCGTCTCGTTGTTGGGGCCATAAAAGTTATCTTAAAAAGTTTTGGAACTTATCCTAATCTAGTAAATCATTGCTTTGATACATATTGATTTAGAATATTTATATAGGTTCTCCAAAAGTTGAGCTTTATTAAAAAGCGATGTGAGATAGAAAAATTATGTATAACATAATATGTGAATAAAAAATGCTTAAACAGAGGATTTAATATAAATAGGAATACTGAATGGAGGTTACGAGACGTAGGACTTAAAATTAATGAGAGACCTCGAATGCGTAATCATTTTAAGCATTTATGATTATGATTATTATTATTATTATTATTATTATTATTATTATTATTATTATTATTATTATTATTATTATTATTGTTGTTGTTGTTGTTGTTGTTGTTGTTAGTTTCTTAATTTAAAAAAAAATCGTGATATCCTAATCTAGTAAACCTTGCTTTGATCTTTTTTTTAAAGTTAAAAGATTGTAGTTGCTTATTAATGGAATATAATTAGCATAAAATTTTCTTTTTATATAGAAACATACCTAAATTATTAAATTAAAGGATGAATACATGAATAAAAAAATCAGTAAAATGAGAGTTAATAAATAGAAATACTCATGCATGTTGCGTCATAAAATTCAATGAACTTATTAGTATATTTTAATAATATAACAATGTGCATCAATTAACTTATTAAATTATTAATATTATGTTAGCTTATCGTATGTGATATATATCAGATGAATATTATGCATTAAAAGTTTAGCTTGTGTATTTGAAAAGTATACATTATATCTAATCAGTTTATATAAATTCTCTAATCATTGAAGATTACTAAAAATTCGATGTGGGATATAAAGATATTAAATATTAAATAATTATAAACATATGAAGGAATAAGATAACATCATTGGAAATTCATGTTTCTTGATAATTTGTTAAATAATATTAATTAATATTTACAACTTAATAAATGGAAAAATTAATTAAATAATAATAAAACTATTTATTTGATCAATTAATTAATTAGCCAAATTAAATTGGTTGTGCAAACCAATTTTGAAATGAAAAAATACACATTGATTTTGAGTATTTATATAGACTCTCCAAAAACTCTGTGGGATAAAATATTTATATTAAATATAATAAATGTATGAAGAAAAATAAGAATAGAGATTAAATAAACAAATAATCAAGATTGTATAGTAAATAGAGTAGGATTTCAATGTGCTCTAAATTACCTAGATCATCTAGGCGTATGGACCACGTCAATTATTTCCAAGACAATGGTATCAAAATATTCTCATTCCTTATTTAATTGTGGAAGTTTTGAGAATTTATAAATAGTAAATAATTCCTTTCGAAAAAAGTAAATATTAAATAATAGAATTTATGAATTTAAATAAACAAATAATAAAGATTGTACTATAAATAGAGTAAGATTTAAATGTGCTCTAAACTGCCTAGATCATCTAGGCGTATGGACCACAACAATTATTTCCAAGACAATGATTGTCGCAGCCCGACTTAGAATTTAGATGACCAAGCCGGTGGGTCTCACGACTTACACAATTTATGATTAACAAAAGGATTAAGATAGCGACCCGGCTATTGTTGAAGAACAACAAAAGACACTCATGCTCAGCAATTCATCAACTTAGAAAAATTATGACATGCATGATTCAAGATCAACGAGACGATCAACTGAATTCAACTCAAATCACCTCAAATCAATAGACCTGATCAACCAAATTATCAACAATAACCAAGAAGACGATAAGCTGATTTCAGGGTTAAGGAAGCATGATAAAGAAAACTGTTTCAAGTTCGACAAAGCTTTCTCAAACAACGAACAACTTATATACATATGATCAAGTGGCTGAGTTTCAAAAGAACTTGACAAAAGAGAGTACGAAGTACTCAGTGGGCACATGCCAAAAATACTTAAAAATTTACTTCTTAGAGTTAGAGATTTAACTTGCCATAGAGCATAAGCACAAGTAATTTTTCTCAAAAACAAACCTGTGCATGCTCAACATTTTCTTTTCTGTAAATCATGTTTGTCTGGCCAGACATATACTTTATGAGGTATGTACCAGATCTATAATCACATAGTGATAGAATATATCTGCCGGATAAAAATAATTAAAAACTCATTTTTCCGATAGAATATATCTGCCGGATAAAATTTTCTGAACGAAAATTTTTCTTTTACCGAAATCTTATCTTTCTTACTAATTTAATAAATCTTAATACTCAAGAAATACGGAATACTACATTAATTAATTAAACATTATGCATATAATTATTAATTTAAATGGATTTATTAATTCTCTAATTAATCAAACATCAATCAGTCAATCATAACGGCTTTAATTAAGAAGCTCTCGACCAATAAAAATTATTAGGGTTTCTCAAACCCTAATATAAGCTTTCTCTAAAAATTTCCGGAAATAAAATCCGAAATAAAATAAATTGCCGGAGAAATTTTATGATTTCCGGAGAAATCAAATCTTTCAACATAGCATATATTTCTCAAATAACTTCAAAGATATAAGCACATAGTCATAAACATCTTCATTATCTTATCTCGGATTAACCGGAACGAGAATAAATCTTATATTATTAAAATTCGGTAAATTAGGGCTGCCGAAAAATTTTAATTGCCGGAACTTATTTTCTTTCTAAGTTCTCACAACTTAATTCTTTAAGATGAGCTCTTAATTAATTACTACGATTGGTTATGAAAAAGCGGAGTACTACATTCTCTCCCCCTAAAAATAAATTTCGTCCCGAAATTTGATTATCTCAAAGAAAAACTCGGGATTCATTTCTTTCATCTTATCTTCAAGTTCCCACATTGCTTCCTCTGGCCCGTGGTGTCTCTACCTAACCCTTACCAACGCAATCGATTTATTTCTACACAGCTAGACCTTTTGATCCAATATCGCATCCAGTTTTTTTTCATAACTGAGGTTTGGTACTAGGGCCACTCATTCTTGATGATTCTACCAGTGATGATAGCCAGATTTTAAATCAATCTTTGAGGAAATACTGGCTCCTATGAGCTGATCAAACAGATCATTTATCCTTGGCAAAGGATGTTTATTCCTCAATATTAACTTATTTAACTTTCTGTAGTCTATACACATTATCCTGAGATATTGGCTTTAACATAAGCTCTTCTGAGGTATGAGAAGAAGGTTTGCTGACATCTTAAGGGAACCAATCTCAAATTCTAGATTATGGCAAACAAGTGTGGCTGAGGTAGCTTTACCTATCGGGGTTGATACTCTTAAGTTTTGGCTAATTATTCTAATTTAAGGCTAAGTGTATCTACGCATGCACTTAATATAAAGGAATGTGATGCACCAGTATAAAAAAAAATTATAACAGGTACACCACTTATCCAACCCATACCTGCCAGATTGCCCTGATCCTTAACGCATGTTTCCTGATTGAGATCAAAATCTCTCTGATGCTGCTGCTGTGGTGACTGCTGCTGATTTGGCTGAGGAACTCCTTCAATGGCCTTTAGATGCTGAGGCTGAGACTGATTAGGTCTTCCTCCACCAGTCCCTTCCTGCTTATTTGGGCACTGATAAGAGTAATGACCGGGTTGCCCACATGCATAGCAGCTGTTACTTCCTGCTCTGCAAATTCCCTGGTGCATTTTTCCGCACTTAGAGCATGGAGAAATTCCTTGCTGTCTCTGAGACGAGCTACCTTGACCAACAATAGGAGATCTATATTTTTCTTGAGTCGATTGTTGATGACTCTGCTCATACCATGACTTCTTGCTAGGTTGATTTTCAGCATTCCACTTCCTTTTTCCCTTTTGAATATGAGTTTGGTGCGAAGCTTGCAATTTATCGGCCATTGGGGATTGATTTGGGGAAGGTGCTGGAGTCTGAACTGGTTTTTCTGGCTGCATTGCCAACTCCATATCTAAGGCTCGATTTAACGCTTCAGCGTAGGTCATAGCACTCTGACTTGCTAAGACTACTTTTATATCTTGCCTAAGTCCGGTACGAAAAAGTTCGGACATCTTCTCATCTGAATCAACTTTATCAGGGGCGAAACGAGCTAACTCACAAAATTCACGATCGTACTCTGACACCGTCTTATTCCCTTGCTTGAGACTTGCAAATTCGTTTTCTTTTTGCTTGCGATAACTTGTCGGAACGTACTTCTGAAAGAGGGCTTCTTTGAACTGCTCCCAAGTGAGATTTTCAAACTGTTCGGGAGTATAAATTCTCTGACGGGTTTCCCACCAATAGTCGGCAGATCCTTTCAGCTGATATGTCATACATGTGAGACGCTCACGGTCATCACATCGAAGAAACCTAAAGATTCGTTCTAAAGCACGAATCCACTCTTCTGCTACTGACGGATTTCCTTTTCCGTCGAAGGCCGGAGGATTTTGTCGAAGAAAAAGTTCTTCGACCCTCCTTTCAGGCTGAGGAGGTGGGGTAGGTTCTCTTTCTTGCTCGCCATCCACCCTTTCTCTTCCTCTACCTCTTGTTATATTTCTTGGCGGCATTCTGATTAAACAACTAAGGGTTTGCTGAAGAATTCTACTTTCTTTAAAACGAATTTTACTTTCTAAGTTGGTTAATTAGTAAATTTCTTACATTCTTTAAATTAAAGAGATAAAAATTTTCTAGGTTTTAAAAACTTTAGAAAAATTCTTAATCACATCATTAACACATAACATGCTCATCATAATTAATGAATCAAACGATTCACTCTCATTATCATAAATAATGAATCACACGATTCATTTTCATCATATAATCACTTCAATAATTAAGCATAAAAATAATTCAAGTAGCAATTATTTTTCATGCTCAAAATTGCTAAATATAATTAGCTCATGCATTCTTAATAATTCAAGAAATGAATAACATCATCTTGACATATAAACTTCATTATAAATTCTTTTGAGATATTAACTTTGTTGGGAAAATTAATAGAGTTTTGAAGTGATACCAAAACCCAGCTGACCCCAACCGAGTAGATGTTTGCTCAAACCCAAGCGTTTTTCCAGCTCACCTGTTTGAGCTTATAGAGTTCCTAAGTTCAGGTGGAATCGCTGAAGACAGCAGAAGACCCAGCTGAGTACACAGCAGGGTAAGCCAAGTCGAGTGATAAGTAACGTTATCCAGATCCAAGACGATAAAGTTCTTCTAGACACAGCTGTAGGAAAGACCCAGCTCGTGTGACAACTCAGCTCTACGTCAAGACCCAGCAGAGTTCAAGACTCAGCTCAGCGTCAATGATCCAGCAGAGTTCAAGACAGCTCAGAGTCACCAGCACAGCAGAGTCGAAGTCAACTTGAGATAAAGTCAGATCTGATCTGGACCATCAGGAACTCGACACCTCAGCACCTAGAAGTCAAACCTAGGATTGTTTTATGAGGAAATCAAGGAAGAAGACAAGTCAATCCTGTCAGAAGTTAGGTAGAGATTCTGAACGGCTCTTTCCAACGGCTAGTTCTAATCTCTCCCTATAAATAGAAGTCTTCTTCATCATCAGAAGAGGAGGAGTGACGAGAGAATATATTCAAGAGAGATCAACATACTTCATTGAAGGAAGTCTAACCAAAGATCAAGAGATCTCTTAGAAAAGCTTCAAAGATCCAGCAGTCTTCATTCTTATGAGTTATTATTTATTCTCAGGCTGCTGAAGCTCTCTCCCTCTAGTATCTAGGCATATAATCCTTCCCATCTTAAGCCTAGTTGGAACGAGTTCATCATACTCAAAGTTCTTCATTGTAAGAATTCGTTCATAGTTGGAAAACCCCCCAAACCCAAACCCAGAAAAGGTTAGGTAAAGGTACGCCTGCTCGAAGCGCGTAATTCGAGTGTTGGTTCTGTAGTACCCGTAAACTACAGGTTAGGCTTCAGCTGTGCCCGTAAACGATGCAGTTACGTTTTGATACAGTACGCGTAAACTTGTATCCAGCTTGAGGAACTAAGCTGCAACGCTTGCTGACTGCGCGAAAAGTCAGTGGTATCCTTAGTGGATTACCAGAGGTTTCTGGTCGTGGACGTAGGAGTAGTTTCTCCGAACCACGTTAAGTTGCTTTGTTCTTTCATGTTTATTTATGCATCCAGCTAACTATTCATAAGCATTTTTTCAAGCTGCATAATCTGATTAACTGAAAAGAGAAACTAAGCTTTGCAATATATTTGAAGCAACAGACGGACTTTCCAAAATCCCACCACTTTCCGCACACAGCCAGCTGTGTCGATCAAGCTGTCTTCCAGCTGGATCGAACACAGCCAGCTCACTCAAAAGAGTTTTAATTGGAAAAGTTTTTAAACCTTGGTGTATTCACCCCCCCCCTCTACACCAAGGTATCCGTCCTGGGACCATCAATTGGTATCAGAGCAGTGGTTCAAAAGATCACTTTTTCTGTGTCAAGTCAGCCTCTTTGCTGATAGTGGTCACCTGAACAGATCCTTCAAAGTTTCAAATTTTTTTTAAATCATTATATTGCATACTGTCATGGAATCTTCCCTGTGCAGGAATCTTCCGACATTCTCTGTCGATGATTATCAGATCTGGAAGTTCCAACTCAAAAGCTTTCTGAGTGCGCATCACGACATGATGTGGGATGTTATCACTGACGGACCCATCATCATTATGAAATCAGAAAGACAAGCAGAAACCTTACCTGGAGCTGAACCAGTACTCCGGCAAGTTGTGAAGCCCAAAAGGGAGTACTCTCCAGAAGAAAGAAGACAAGCTGGTTTGGACAGCTATGCTCGCAACGTCATCTCCTCAACGGTGACGAATGCTTATCTCAGCAAGATCATCAACTGCGAGACAGCTAAGGGGATGTGGGACACTCTAGCCAAGCTGTGTGAAGGCTCAGAGGAAATTCAAGAGAACAAATTCTCAGTTGCATGCCAGAAATTCGACAATTTCAAGCAACTCCCCTATGAGTCCATCGATCAAATGGAGCTCAGATTCTCAAACCTCGTCATCGAGATCGAGACGATCCGAACTGGAAAATATACAGTTCGAGACAAGAACTTGAAAGTTCTTTCGGCTCTCTCCTCAGAATGGTGTACACACAAAGTGGTTCACCAAAGCAGAACTGATCTTGGCAGCATGGAGACGGAAAAATTGTTCTCCATCTCGCTTTACGAAAGCTCCTCACATAAAGGATCTCAAGCTTACATCGATGAGCAAGAATTTAATTTAGAAAGTTCCAACAAATCAAAATAAATTGATTAAACTTGAAAGAAATAGTTTATAGAAAAATCTGCACAATTGCAGTAGATTGAAACTGAATTTCAGAACAGAATATTTAGAACCAGGGAGCGTGCAGGGTATCATTAGAAAGCCACGGATGTCTAGTTTCTAACCCAATTTACGGATCTGAATTCCGTTAAATGAGCAGAAAGTTATGGCCTCCGGAGTAAAAGGCGGCAGAACAGCCGCCGCCCAGGTCAGCGACCGCTGGGACTCAGCCGCGGCTGACCTCCCATGGTCAGCGACCGCTCGACCTCAGCGGACGCTGAGTTCCGGTGTCCTGCTTCCTTCAGCGAGCGCTGAGTCTAGGAGATGGCTGACTTCTCGCCCTGTATTATTTTCAGCGGTCTCTGACTTCACAGCGGTCTCTCACTTCAATCCCTGTAATATTTTTCAGAAATCTCTGAAGTGCAGCCATCTCTGACTTTTATGACTGAATAATTTCTCATTCGATTCTTTATGCTCTCAACGAACTTTCTATCTTTCAATTCTTGTTTTAACGCTTTTATTTACTAAAATAAACTTTATTTTACTTTAAAAATTCTTGTTTCATTAATTCATTTTTAAGATATAATTTCCGACATAAATACAAAACTCAGAAATTTTCTAAAATGACTGCTTTGGCCATACTTCTTCTTATAACGGAAAAATTTACCTCTTCGAGGACTTTTTCAAAAACGAGGGATTTTTCTCTATACAAAAACTCCCCACGTTAACCGTGATTTTAGGGCATCACGCAAAACTACTTTCTCGGAGCGGAATTCTTCATCGCTACCGAATCTTTGAAAACTTAACATTTTATGCATCTTTATACGAAAACCTACTAAACAAGCGTAAAATTTGTTCGATTATTAATCTATTAAATTAACGCCACTCTCGAACTCTCTTTCTCTGCTCATCCTCTAATGGATCTTCTTCTTCTTTTTCTTCCTTACTTTCAAACTCGGTACTCTCCTCGGCTCTCTCCACTTCATGTAACGTCAAACGGACAACACTCACGTCGACCATACCCGAAAAAGGCCTAAAACTAGGCTGAAATCCTAGATGGCTAAACGTCATACGACGAAGATAAAAAATATCCTTCGGTTGCTTTGACCTCGGGGTCAACGATCTCCTCGTTATTGACATGACGATGCGGTCCAGACGTACTCTTCTCGTAGAAATGAAAGAAACAAGCCGATTTCCAAAGAATTAATCAGGCTCTGAAGAATTCAAAACTTGAAGAGTATCCAAAGAGGGATTTAATGGAACTATATCAATAGAGGGAGATGAAACCAAGCTGTTCACCGAAGCAAAAGGCTCGGAAACAGAAACAAAAATATTTAATAAAGGTGGAGATGAAACATAGCCATTCGACAACGGCTGAGAAATAAATAAGTTTTCATCAAAACTATAATCATTAGAACGAGGAGAAATAATGACTCGAAATTCACTTGAGGAACAAGAAAAGGAATTGGGTTGTATTGCGACATTGAATCTTGAAGTTCTGCCCTATTCACTCGTCGGGAAGAAAAGGAACCAACCTTACTATTCCGAGAACTCCTGAAATAATACTCTATTAATATTCATGCAAACATGATGGAAACGTGCTGAACTAACGTCTCTATGTACTCATACGCATATGCTGAAACTCTCTCATGGCCTCGTCACTTCAGAAAGCTAATTTCGCTTCCAAACGATGGTACCAAACTTACTTGCACAATTATTCGCCAACTTACAACCTCATTAAAATCTCAAATCCACAACACAATTTTATATATTTCAAATTTTCTAACTTCATCTCATTAATTAACTTTATTATTAAAGCGGAAGAACCATATTACTGAGTTTCTAGTTATGTGGGTTGATCAGGTCCACATAACAGTCCGTCAGTCACATAGAACTTCAAATTTAAATTTTTTTTTTTTAAACATAGGAAATTTTTAAATGCGTACCTGGTTTGCTGGATGAGATGAGGTGCTGGACTTTCATTGTTGTCATAACTCGACTAGTCTAGAATTCAAACCAGACTAGACTTTAAGAAATATGAACTTAGAGCAATAGACCTTGCTCTCGACTAGCCTAGGAATTAACTAGACTAGACTTTTAAGAAATAATGAATTAGAGCAAACAGACCTGCTCTGATACCAGTCTGTCGCAGCCCGACTAAGAATTTAGATGACCAAGTCGGTGGGTCCCACGACTTACACAATTTATGATTAACAAAAGGATTAAGATAGCGACCCGGCTATTGTTCAAGAACAACAAAAGACACTCATGCTCAGCAATTCATCAACTTAGAAAAATTATGACATGCATGATTCAAGATCAACGAGACGATCAACTGAATTCAATAACAACATGCATGTCAACGAATACAACTCAAATCACCTCGGAAATCAATAGACCTGATCAACCAAATTATCAACAATTACCAAGAAGACGATAAGCTAATTTCAGGGTTAAGGAAGCATGATAAAGAAAACTGTTTCAAGTTCGACAAAGCTTTCTCAAACAACGAGCAACTTATATACATATGATCAAGTGGCTGAGTTTCAAAAGAACTTGACAAAAGAGAGAATTCGACTTTAGAATTCAAATGACTTCAACATAGTTCGACTCTAGAATCCAAACATCGTCAACATCAAATTTCATAAACTTTCTCAAAACAAACATCTTATCATGGCAACGGAAAAATGAGAGAATATATGTATGGAGACATATAATCTAGGTCTGATTTCATCAAAACAACTCCTAAACACTTTATCAACAACACAGTCCATCCAGCACACATCATCTCCATCTCAGCTAACCTGCACATTTTAGAATAATACGCGGGGCTGAGTACGAAGTACTTAGTGGACACATGCCAAAAATACTTAAAAATTTACTTCTTAGAGTTAGAGATTTAACTTGCCATAGAGCATAAGCACAAGTAATTTTTCTCAAAAACAAACCTGTGCATGCTCAACATTTTCTTTTCTGTAAATCATGTTTGTCTGGCCAGACATATACTTTATGAGGTATGTACCAGATCTATAATCACATAGTGATAGTGTTGAGAAGGAGGCCTCCTTCTCAAACACTTGTAATCGGCCCACCTTTTCGAAGGCACATGATTACTACTAAGTGTACACAAATCCTACCTTGCGTAGGACTGAATTCATCTTGCTACAGTAGATGGTATCATACAAACATTTGGCAAGTTAATCAATTTAAAAACATCACATATATATAATCATATATATGTATATCATTTGTTATTTCTTTAGTCAGAAAAGCTCACCTGATACACTTAAGCTTTTGTCTTAACTTTAATGCTTGCTAAATTTGTGCTTTACGCTTCAGCTTCCACTTCCACTTGCTCCTTTCATCGAAATGGAATAACGAACTTCAAAACGATAATAATTTCTATCGAATAAACGACTTCGATATTCTTAACTTAATTCGCTTCGGAATTCTACGTCGAACTCGAGAAATTTCTAACTTAATTTCTTAAACACTCTTAAACTAACTTAATCCATCATTAATCATCAAATATCAATCAACATCAAATAATCTCTTAGCACAACATTCATAAACATTCATCATAATCGATTAAGTCGATTTTAATCCGTCTAACGGACTCAGAAAATTCTCAATTTAAATCTATACATATTTTTCAATACAACACACATTTTTACATATTTATGACACACATTTACACCATTTAACACATAAACTCCCAAATCGGGAAAATCATCCAAAAATATAAAAACTTTATTATTCTGAATTAAATTTTCAGAAAATCATATAACACCTAATTTTTATTAAGAAGTTCATAATTGTAATTAGTTTATTAATTAAAAATCAATTAATAATTTATTTATATATATTTTTTTATTTTCGGTAATTTCATTTTTAAGATTTCTAAAATTATTTTCTTTTCCTTTTAATTTCTAACTTACTTATTTAAACATCTTAAGCTCATTTCTTCATTTAATTTCAATTTATTAAGCATTATACCTCCAACCTTAATTCAAACCGTAATTCAATTTTCTAGGATATCTAGGTTTTTAAATGCTTATATTTTCTTATCTCTTGTTTAAACTTACTTCATTAACATCATATATCATCAAATCAATCATTAAATACATCATAGTTCATCACATTGCAAACCCTAATTTATATTCTCCTATTTTTCGACATTTTTGATAAAATGAGATTGGTTGGGAATTTATACTCACTTCAAACATGAAACATTATTAAAATACTTATCTAAGCTCATAATTAACATCAAATTATTCATATAATTCATGCATAAATTATTTTACATTTTCTTCTTATTTTCGAAAAAAATGAAAAATGTAGCTAGGGTTATCTCACATTTAATTTAGCTACATATTTGATCTTATAATCATATTCTAAGCATAATTCATGAAGATCAAAATATCATTCAATGCATGAATCAAAACCTAGCATTTTCTCTTAATTTTCGACTTTCTTCAAAAACTAGGTTTAGGGTTCTTCATGCTTAATTTAATCATACCAATGATCATCTAGACATCATATAAGCATCATACTATCATATCAAGATCATTCAACCATTTCTTAATTTCTTCCAAAAATGATCGATCGTATATATATATATGAGCTAGGGTTTCTCATGCATCATTTAAATTCATAATTGATCATCTAATCATGATATAAACATTTTATAAACATCATACTAAGATATGAACATCATCCAATTACTTCATCAAATTCTCCCAAGAATTTCGATACATATATATATGTATATAATGGATGATTTATTCCATGGAAAGAAAGCTAAAACCTTCCAAGAACATAAATATTTACTTACTTAAATACTTGGAATGGATTACTAGAACTTGATCTCAACTCTTAGAGCTTGGATGAAGATCAATGGAGTTTGTATGTTTGCGTGTATAGTTGAGAGAGATGGAGAGAGTGAGTGTGTTGTGTGTGTTTTTGTGTGCGTGAGAGTGAGAAGAGAGTGAGAGATAACTTTCTTATACTAGTCTTAACCTAGGTCTAGATATAGGGTAGACTATTTTTTTATTCTAACTTAGTTGTTAAGTTAGATAATTAGTTAAATAAATTAATAAATTCAATTAATTAATAACAAATTAATCTTCTAATAACCCTCTAATTTCTCAACACAGAAATTTAGTTTAGGGTTTCACGAACCTGAGTTAAAAATCTCACAGAAAGAATCGGAGATTTGCAACATTTTCAAATCGACCGAAACTAAATTTTTAAGCGATAAATTACGTAAAATTTTACGTAATTAAATTAAATTCTTCTTTCAGTCATTTTATGACTACACATTTATCATCTATTGATAAATATAAAAACTTCTTCGTTTTGGATTAACCGAGACGATAAAAATAATTAAAAACTCATTTTTCCGATAGAATATATCTGCTGGATAAAAGTTTCTGAACGAAAATTTTTCTTTTACTGAAATCTTATCTTTCTTACTAATTTAATAAATCTTAATACTCAAGAAATGTAGTATCCCGTCTTTATTAAGTAATTAAAATAATTAATCTAATGAGAGAGACAAGAATTTTAGTAAAATAAAAATTTTCTTTCCGCAAATTTTACCCGGCAGATATATTCTACCGGAAAAATGAGTTTTAATTAATTTTTATCGTCTCGGTTAATCCGAAACGAAGAAGTTTTTACATTTATCAATAGATGATAAATGTTTAGTCGTTAATTGACTAAGAGAAGAATTTAATTTAATTACGTGAAATTTTACGTAAATTATCGCTTAAAAATTTAGTTTCGGTCGATTTGAAAATGCTTCAAATCTCCGATTCTTTCTGTGAAATTTTTATCTAAGGTTCGTGAAACCGTAATCTTAATTACTGTGTTGAGAAATTAGAGATTTATTAGAAGATTAAGTAGTTATTAATTAATTGAATTAATAACTAATTAAATGATTTAACCAAAACTTAGCCATTAAGTTTTAATTTTATAATAACCTACCCTATACTTCTAAACCTAGGTTATTAAGTTATATTTAGATATCTCTCATCTCTCATCTCTCCAATACACGCACACACACAACAACACTCTCTCTCTCATTTCTCTCTTCTCTCTCGACACACACATGCACACACACACCATTGATGATCAACCTTGAGCTCAAGAAGCAAAGATCCATCCATCCCTAAGTAATTAGTCAAGGTTGGATTTATGTTTTGAAGTTATTATATCAAGATCCATGGTAGAAAATTTATATATATATGTTTCGAAAATTTGGAAGGAGTTGTAGAAATGGTTAGATGTTGTTCATGTTTTCATATGTTGTTTATATGATGATTTTATGATGTTAGATGATCAATTATTAAGCTTAAGATGATGCATGAAGAATTCTAGTTATATATATATATATCGATTATTTTGGAATAAATCCTAGAATTGGTTAGTTAATCTTCATGTCTTAATATCATGCTTATATAGTGATTATATGATCATTGGTATAATTAAATAAAGCATGAAGAACCCTAACCCTAATTTTGGAAAAAAATCGAAATTTAGAAGAAAATGCTAAATTTTGATTCATGCATTGTTTGATGTTATGATCTTCATGAATTATGCTTAGAATATGATTATAAGATCAAATATGTGATTAAATTTAAATAAGAGAAACCCTAAATCATAATTGGAAATTTTCGAAAATAGGAGAAAATGAAGAACAATTGATACATGAATTGTATGATCATTTTAATGATATAAATGAATTTAGTTAAGTATTTTAAGAATGTTTCATGTTGGAAGTAATTAAAAATTTCCAACCAATTTCATTTGATGAAAATAATCGAATAAATAAAAATATAAATTAGGGTTTAATAATGTAATGTTATATGATGGATTTGATAATTCAATTAAAGATATATGAGATTAATGAAGTATTTTAGATCAAGAGATAATGAAAAATGAGCTTGATTAACCCTAGAAACCCTAGAAAATCGAATTAGGGTTCTTAAATTAGGGTTGGAAGATTAATACTTAATTGAATAAAATTAAATGAAGAAATAAATTTAAGATGATAATTAAGTATAATAGAAATTAAAAAGAAGAGAAAATAATTCTAGAAATCCTAAAATTAAAACTACCGAAAATTTAATAAATAAATAAAATATTAAATAAATTTTAATTAAGAAATTAATTGCATTTATAAACTTCTTAATAAAAATTAAGTGTTATATGATTTTCTGGAAATTTAATTCAAAGTAATAAAGTTTTTTTATTTTGGTTGATTTTCCCCGATTTGGAAGTTTATATGTTTAATTGAGTTAATGTGTGTATTAAAGTGTAATTATGTTCGTTGTGATGAAATAAGTGTGTGGAATTAAATTGAGAATTTTCTGAATCCGTTAGACGGATTAAAATCAATTTAGTCAGTTGTGATGAATAGTAGTTTATAAATGTTAATGTTGTATGAGATTTGATTGATGTTGATGCTTAATGAGGAATTTAGATAGATTAAGATAGATTAAGAACGTTTGAAAAGTTAAGATAGGAATTCTCGAATTTCATCAAGTTACGGCGTAGAAATTCGAATAGATTTTCGTTAGGTTTATCGAAGTAGTTATTCGATAAAAGATTTACGTTCTAAAATTCGTTATTCGCTTTCGATTAAAGGAGCAAGCGGAAGTAGAAACGGAGGCGTGAAGTGAAGGGTTGAACTCGTTAAAGATTTAAAGTTTAAAGCTTAAGATTATCAGGTGGGCTTTCTAAACTAAAATTTGTGAACAGCATGATATCGTATGTTTTACAAAGCTTTGATACTTGCCAAATGATTTTTAAAATGTTTAAGTATGTTACCATCTACTTCAGAAAGACGAATTCGGTTTCACGCAAGGTGAAATCTGTGTACACATTGGTAATCGTGCGCATTTCTTTGATAGGCCGATTATTCATAATCGTGAGCCTTTCCTCAATATGCCGGTTACAAGTGATTGAGAAAGAGGCCTCTTTCTCATCACCATGATTTATTTGTAGATATGGTTCATATTGTTATAAATGTCTGCAGACAAATGAGTTTTGAAAAGAAAATATTTTTAGCATTTTACGAGTTGTTTTCAGAAAATTCTCGTATTATGTTTTCTGGCAAGTTTTCAAAATATAGCTGTATTCAGCAAAGTTTTCAAATGTTTTCGTCATGTTTTCACTGAGTACGTAGTACTCAGCCCTGCATGTTATTTCTAAAACGTGCAGGTTAGCAGGGATGAAGATGATGAGTACTGGATGGACTATTGTTGTTGTTAAACGTTGTTTATGTAAAGAAAGTCGTTTTTAAGAAGTTGACCTAGAATATATGTCTTTGATGGTCCCAAGACGGATACCTTGGTGTAGGGGGGGGGGGTGAATACACCAAGGTTTAAAAACTTTTCCAATTAAAACTCTTTTGAGTGAGATGGCTGTGTTCGATCCAGCTGGAAGGCAGCTTGATCGACACAGCTGGCTGTGTGCGGAATGTGGTGGGATTTTGGAAAGTCCGTCTGTTGCTTCAAATATATTGCAAAGCTTAGTTTCTCTTTTCAGTTAATCAGATTATGCAGCTTGAAATAATGCTTATGAAGGGTTAGCTGGATGCATAAATAAACATGAAAGAACAAAGCAACTTAACGTGGTTCGGAGAAACTACTCCTACGTCCACGACCAGAAACCTCTGGTAATCCACTAAGGATACCACTGACTTTTCGCGCAGTCAGCAAGCGTTGCAGCTTAGTTCCTCAAGCTGGATACAAGTTTACGCGTACTGTATCGAAATGTAACCGGTACATTTACGGGCACGGTTTGAAGCCTAACCTGTAGTTTACGGGTACTACAGAACCAACACTCGAATTACGTGCTTCGAGCAGGCGTACCTTTACCTAACCTTTTCTGGGTTTGGGTTTGGGGGGTTTTCCAACTATGAACGAGTTCTTACAATGAAGAACTTTGAGTATGATGAACTCGTTCAAACTAGGCTTAAGATGGGAAGGATTATATGCCTAGATACTAGTGGGAGAGAGCTTCAGCAGTCTGAGAATAAATAATAACTCATAAGTATGAAGGCTGCTGGATCTTTGAAGCTTTTCTGAGAGATCTCTTGATCTTTGGTTAGACTTCCTTCAATGAAGTATGTTGATCTCTCTTGAATATATTCTCTCGTCACTCCTCTCTTTCTGATGATGAAGAAGACTTCTATTTATAGGGAGAGATTAGAACTAGCCGTTGGAAAGAGCCGTTCTGAATCTTTACCTAACTTCTGACAGGATTGACTTGTCTTCTTCCTTGATTTCCTCGTAAAGCAATCCTAGGTTTGACTTCTAGGTGCTGAGGTGTCGAGTTCCTGATGGTCCAGATCAGATCTGACTTTATCTCAAGTTCACTTCGACTCTGCTGTGCTGGTGACTCTGAGCTGTCTTGAACTCTGCTGGATCATTGACGCTGAGCTGAGTCTTGAACTCTGCTGGGTCTTGACGTAGAGCTGAGTTGTCACACGAGCTGGGTCTTTCCTACAGCTGTGTTCTTGAAGAACTTTATCGTCTTGAATCTGGATAACGTTACTTATCACTCGACTTGGTTTACCCTGCTGTGTACTCAGCTGGGTCTTCTGCTGTCTTCAGCGATCACCTGTGAAACTAGAAACTCTATAAGCTCAAAACAGGTGAGCTGGAAAACCACTTGGGCTTGTGCAAACATCTACTCGGTTGGGGTCAGCTGGGTTTTGGTATTACTTCAAAACTCTATTAATTTTCCCAACAATTTCCCCCTTTTTGATGATGCCAAAACCCCAAGTTGGAAAAACAAAAATTGCTTCCCCCTTAACAGGAAACGGGGATTTCAACGAATTAAACATTCACAGCAGGTAAACATATTCAGAGCCTGGACAAAGAGAGATTGTCTTCAGGTTGATTTTGATAAAATGAACTTTTCATTAATAGGAAGAATTTTTACAATTATCTAAATACAAAAGTTCAAAAATAAAATTCCCAGTTGGCTGGGTCTTCAGCTTTGCTGCTTCCTTTGTTCATCAATCTGATGGTCAGTCTTTAGACCATATCTATTGAAGATGAACTCTTCCAGCTCCTTCCATTCAGCTTGATTCTTCGATTTTGAAATTCCTCTTTCACCAGCCCAGTGATTAATTTCTTTGATGATTTGGGCCTTGTCAGGAAGGTTTGTTCCAGCTAGAAATGGAGGCTTTAGTTGTTTGACTTTTGGAGCCTTCAGCTGGATGTTGTTACTCTTGGCATAGAGGGCAATTGATCTTGCCATCATTGGATCTGTCTCATGAAGTTCGAGGAAATAGTCCTGGAAAGCAGCTTCTGGATCCATGCCTTTGAACTGATTTAAGTAGTAGAATTCTTTGATGAATTCTGATTTGCATCTTTCCCAGTTTTCATTGATATCATCTGGGTTCTTCTTGTTAGCTGAGGCTGCTTGGATTTGTTTCTTCTTTGCTTGCCTGTAGCTCTGCCTTTTCTTCTTCTGCTTTTTCTCAGCAGGCTTGAGCGATTCAGCTTTCTTCTTAATGATCTTATCCAGCTCTTGCATTTCTTTTCTTTGCTCGTTGTGGAAGTTACACAGCCAGTGATAGTCTTTGTATTCTTCAGGCTTGTGTCCACATGCTTTGGCAAGAGCAACCATTTTCTCTCTCCACGTCTCTTTGACTGCTTTGGCTGGCTGCTTTGGCTCTGTCTCTTCTTCATCCAGCTCTTTGGCAAAATCGTCGATTTCCCTCTGAATTTGCTGCACAGGTTCCCCTTAGCTGCTTCCCTCTCACTTGTTTTTCCAGCTTCATTCTGCTCTTCCCCCTTTTTGGCATTATCAACAAGGGAGGCAGAGAGGTTGGCAACTGTTGCGCTGAGCTTGGAGAGAATACCTTCAACATCAGCGATCTTGACTGAGTTGTCAGCTGTGACGAGATTCAGCTGGGCATTGCTGCTGCTTCCAGCTCTGAACTGAGCATCCAGATCTTTATATAAGTTGAAGAGTTGGCGGATGTCAGCGCTGTTGGAGAGAGTGGTCTTTTTGAGAGCTTCCAGCTGGCTTGAAAGATTTGCAATGTCGTCAACCAGTGGAGCTTGAAGGTTTGAGATGATCTCAGGGACTCTCTTCTCTAGATGAATTGACTGATTAATTTGTTGAAAAACAAGAGATTGCCTGAGATCTTGACTGGTGCTTTCCTGCAGATTCAGAGCGAATCTGTGAACGTCGTCAATGGACAGTCCGTTGCTATGGACTTACGACTCTATAGCTGTGATGCGCAGAAGGGTATCAACATTTGATTTGAGTCTATCCTGAAAAAGGATTTCCTCGACTTGTTTGGCAATCTCGTCCTTCATTGCATCAGAGAGCTCAACAGGATCCGTCTGGGTTCCGGATTCGGCTTGGCTGGGTTTTACTGCCTCGATCTCGACCAGTGAGCGAGTGTCATAGCAATTGGACTCTGTGGGGCAGCTTCCTCTGGTTCAGTTGATGCAACAGCTGGTTCTTCAATGATCATTACCTCAGCTGTTTCATCAGGTACAGCTTCCTTGGTAAACTCAGCTGAGACTTCTTTAGAATTGTCAGCTCCAGAATGTGTCTCCCATCCCGCTGCTATAAGAAGCTTGTTGGCAGATTCCCAGACTTCAGCTGGGTGCGGCTTGGGGTATTGCTGAGACACTTCTATAATTCCTCTGATGAGATCATTCTGGTGTAAGTATGCATCCTCCAGGCTTCCAAAGCCAAAAGTGTGCTGGAGGCGTGCTTCATCCGTCTTCAATTTCTCAAAGGAGAAAGTCTCTATCAGCTGCTCATTCTGGTACCAAGTTGCCATCTTGGTAGCCAGATAGAACTTGAGATCTCCAACTTTGACGAGGGCAATGGGCAGGTGCGCCAGAATCGGATGCTGAGTTAGAACACTCTTGATCCCTGCAATGCGCAAGTCCTCGTACATGGCTTCCATAAAGGCTGAGCCAGTAGAGTTGAGAGAAGGAGAGGTAGTAGAATCACTCTCTTCTGATTCTGAGATGTTTTGAGGAGCAGGTTCAAAAGGGTTCACAATTGGCTGTGAAGAAGTATCAGCCAACTGCGTGGGAATTTGAGCTTTGGGTGATGGCTGTTTTGGGGGTGAGCTGGGATTCGTGGAAGAGGGTTCAGCATGGGTGTCAGCTGGCTGTGAAGGAGCTTCAGCCAGTTGAATATCTTCCTGCTCTCTTGCAGGAGATGGCTCTTTGGTTGGAGAGCTGGGTGGAGGGGAAGGCTGTTTCGGCGGAGAGCTGTGAGGAGGTGAGGGCTGGGGTGAGCTTCTTGGATTATCCAGCTCGTCCTCTGAGCTGGATGACAATCCATCATTCAATCCCATCTCGGCCAGGATGTTTGATCCGTATTGATCGAAGGCCGACACTGGCTGTGGGGAGAGAATCACCATTGCTTGACTTGGAATGACAGCTGTTTTCTTTTTCTTCTCAGCTGGACCTCCAGCTGGTTTAGGGTCAGCTGCCTTCCTCTTTCTTTGTTTCTTCTCAGCTGGAACTTCTGCCTCTGTTCCTTCCAGCTGTTTCTTGCTTTTACTCACAAACAGTACGCTTCTTCAGAAGATCATTGACTTGACTTATTCTTTGGAAAAGAATCTTCGTTTCTGGAAACGGTTCTGAATTAGCCCACTTTACTGTGTGCCCTTTCACTGCTTGCTCTATCAAGAAAGAAATTTTGGAGCAGAGATACAGTGGCTCTGAAGCTGAAAACGTCGTCCTGGTGGAGTTGAACTTTATCTTCTCTGACTCCTTGACCAGTCGGTTGAGTAGGAAATCAAACCAGTTGACGTTTGCGCCTTTGATCATGGCAATCATCGGTTTGAGTTTTGGAATGCTGATCTCTCCTTGAGATCCAGCTATCCCTAAGATGCATTTTTGAGTAATATCCAGCAGCAGCCTGTACTTTGGCTTAAGCAGGAGCTTTGACATGCTTGCTCTGTACGGCTCTGGGGAGATAAGTATCTCTCTACTGAGGAATTCATCTACTTCTTCCCGACTGTAATCATCTGGGATGAATCCTCCTTCTCTGGGAAGGTTGAACACCTTTCGTAGCATCTTATTGAGTTTGATGGTGACGGTTGCTGTGTCAAACTTTCCTTCTTCGCCTTTGACGCTCATGTCAAATGAAGATGAGTAGAAGCCGTCTTCGTCAATAATGTTGAGGTAGAAAAGTGCGGCATCTCTCTTTAGCAAAAGCTTGGGCATGGAGGTTGCCCAAAGCAGGAGACCGGAGTCTGCAACTAGATCCACCATCTCTTTTAACTCTGAAATATGGAGGTTGGAGGTGGACAGAATACTCTCAAAAGATAGCTTTGTCATTAGAGCTTCAAAATGGTTCATCCCTGCGGTTGATTTCTTGGGCGCCATTTCTGCAACTTGGTGAATTTGATTGTACGAAGAACTTGCAGAGAATAGATGAAGATTTTGAATCTTTGAAATTTGCAGAGATAAAGATGAAGGAAGAAAGAATTCGCGTATCTTTTCCATATATATCAACTACCATATAGGGTCAACGGTTGAGATTGAATCAGTTGATATTCTGATCAACGGCTGGGAGAGATTCACTCATCACGTTTTGCTGACGTGCTTTCGGCGAGTGTATTACAACCGCGCGTGAGGCATTTCAAACGTTTGACGTTCTGCCTCGATCTTGCCGTGCTACAGTACTATGCAGACTTTATAATTAATGCGATGGGAAAGGAAACTTATCAAACAATTTAACTAAGGAATGTCTGTCCGCTTAACATATGAATTCAAAATAATTGGACTTTATATAGCATATTCCTCAGAGCAATTATTGCATGAGACGCAAACCGGTCAGCTTGGACACAGTATCCAGCTGATATCACAGCGGTCTTCTCCTTTGCTTGATTGACAGTTCTCCTCAGCTGAATATTTGAAGATTTTGCTTGATTTTTAGTCAGCTGTGTCCCTTTAGCTCTTCGATTAATGTCCAGCTGAGTTTGTTCCCCCTCAGCTGTATGGTTTTTCTTCACCCGGATTGAGCAGTCCAAATAGTTCACACATCATCTTGACTTGGATTTCAGCAGTTTGTGCTTTTGTGTGAATTTTCCCAACAATGGATTCCTTCAGATGTTGAGAAGTCTCTTGGATGCTTTCTAAGTTGTCAGCTGGATTAGAGAATTATCTTGATTTTACTACTGGATCAGGTTTCTCTTCGGCTGAAGACTCCAGCTGAATCTTCTTGATGAGTGCATCCTGCTGGGTATTCTACTTGAATTTGCACTCTTTCCAGCTACGTAGAGTTCCCCCTGGATTTGATAGTAGGTGGCTTTTTCGTCAGCTGCATCCTACATCAGATCATTTCTTTGATGAGATCTCAGATTGTATAGCAAGTAGACAGCTGTCCCAAATTCAGCTGATTCATATGCTGCTTCTCTAATCATCTCTTGAGACCAATGTACTCAGCTGTATGACTGGCCGAATCTTCAGTTTTGTATCCAGCTATCTTTATTTCACAGCTGGTCCCAGTCAGCTAGCTGGGTTTCTTTATTTTCTTCATCGGATAGAACAAGATGTTTGACATCTTACTCAGAGCAGTCATCCTCATCTGAGTCGGAGAAAGAGATTTGATCATCATCCGTTTCGCTCGATTCGATCCTTTTATCCTCTCTCCGGGAGGATGACTCAGCTGGGTTGCTCTTTGGGTAGAGTTGCTTGTCGTGATGAACCTTCACGATATTCTTGTACTTTTCCTTGCTTTGTTCCAGCTGATTAATGCTTCGTACAAGCATGGCAACTTCTTCGTTCAAATCTTCTTTGCTCATAAATCTGAGCTCTTTGTTGGTCCTTCCAAGCTGAGCTGATTGAGCTTCTTTTCTCGGCTTGATTCTCAGCTCTGCTTCATTCATTTGGCTGGATGAATCTCTGCTTGTGATCCCCAGATCAAATTCGTTGGCCTTCAAGATGGAGAACAATTTTTCAGTCTCCATGCTGCCAAGATCAGTTCTGCTTTGGTGAACCACTTTGTGTGTACACCATTCTGAGGAGAGAGCCGAAAGAACTTTCAAGTTCTTGTCTCGAACTGTATATTTTCCAGTTCGGATCGTCTCGATCTCGATGACGAGATTGGAGAATCTGAGCTCCATTTGATCGATGGACTCATAGGGGAGTTGCTTGAAATTGTCGAATTTCTGGCATGCAACTGAGAATTTGTTCTCTTGAATTTCCTCTGAGCCTTCACACAGCTTGGCTAGAGTGTCCCACATCCCCTTAGCTGTCTCGCAGTTGATGATCTTGCTGAGATAAGCATTCGTCACCGTTGAGGAGATGACGTTGCGAGCGTAGCTGTCCAAACCAGCTTGTCTTCTTTCTTCTGGAGAGTACTCCCTTTTGGGCTTCACAACTTGCCGGAGTACTGGTTCAGCTCCAGGTAAGGTTTCTGCTTGTCTTTCTGATTTCATGATGATGATGGGTCCGTCAGTGATAACATCCCACATCATGTCGTGATGCGCACTCAGAAGGCTTTTGAGTCGGAACTTCCAGATCTGATAATCATCGACAGAGAATGTCGGAAGATTCCTGCACAGGGAAGATTCCATGACAGTATGCAATATAATGATAAAAAAAATTGAAACTTTGAAGGATCTGTTCAGGTGACCACTATCAGAAAAGAAATGCTGACTTGACAGATACAGTGATCTTTTGAACCACTGCTCTGATACCAATTGATGGTCTCAAGACGGATACCGTGGTGTAGGGGGGGTGAATACACCAAGGTTTAAAAACTTTTCCAATTAAAACTCTTTTGAGCGAGCTGGCTGTGTTCGATCCAGCTGGAAGGCAGCTTGATCGACACAGCTGGCTGTGTGCGGAATGTGGTGGGATTTTGGAAAGTCCGTCTGTTGCTTCAAATATATTGCAAAGCTTAGTTTCTCTTTTCAGTTAATCAGATTATGCAGCTTGAAATAATGCTTATGAAGGGTTAGCTGGATGTATAAATAAACATGAAAGAACAAAGTAACTTAACGTGGTTCGGAGAAACTACTCCTACGTCCACGACCAGAAACCTCTGGTAATCCACTAAGGATACCACTGACTTTTCACGCAGTCAGCAAGCGTTGCAGCTTAGTTCCTCAAACTGGATACAAGTTTACGCATACTGTATCGAAACGTAACCAGACTGTTTACGGGCACAGCTGAAGCCTAACCTGTAGTTTACGGGTACTACAGAACCAACACTCGAATTACGCGCTTCGAGCAGGCGTACCTTTACCTAACCTTTTCTGGGTTTGGGTTTGGGGGGTTTTCCAACTATGAACGAGTTCTTACAATGAAGAACTTTGAGTATGATGAACTCGTTCAAACTAGGCTTAAGATGGGAAGGATTATATGCCTAGATACTAGTGGGAGAGAGCTTCAGCAGTCTGAGAATAAATAATAACTCATAAGTATGAAGGTCTTGGATCTTTGAAGCTTTTCTGAGAGATCTCTTGATCTTTGGTTAGACTTCCTTCAATGAAGTATGTTGATCTCTCTTGAATATATTCTCTCGTCACTCCTCTCTTTCTGATGATGAAGAAGACTTCTATTTATAGGGAGAGATTAGAACTAGCCGTTGGAAAGTGCCGTTCTGAATCTTTACCTAACTTCTGACAGGATTGACTTGTCTTCTTCCTTGATTTCCTCGTAAAGCAATCCTAGGTTTGACTTCTAGGTGCTGAGGTGTCGAGTTCCTGATGGTCCAGATCAGATCTGACTTTATCTCAAGTTCACTTCGACTCTGCTGTGCTGGTGACTCTGAGCTGTCTTGAACTCTGCTGGATCATTGACGCTGAGCTGAGTCTTGAACTCTGCTGGGTCTTGACGTAGAGCTGAGTTGTCACACGAGCTGGGTCTTTCCTACAGCTGTGTTCTTGAAGAACTTTATCGTCTTGAATCTGGATAACGTTACTTATCACTCGACTTGGTTTACCCTGCTGTGTACTCAGCTGGGTCTTCTGCTGTCTTCAGCGATCACCTGTGAAACTAGAAACTCTATAAGCTCAAAACAGGTGAGCTGGAAAACCACTTGGGCTTGTGCAAACATCTACTCGGTTGGGGTCAGCTGGGTTTTGGTATTACTTCAAAACTCTATTAATTTTCCCAACAGTCTTCATACATATATTCTCATGTTTTCCGCTGCAAGAAAATGAAGTTTAATGTTGTTATAATGTTTGAATTCTAAAGTCGAACTCTTTTGTCAAGTTCTTTTGAAACTCAACCAGTGAATCATATGTACATAAGTTGTTAGTTGTGTTGAGAAGCTTTGTCGAGCTTGAAACAGTTTTCTTTATCTTCTTTTCTTGATCCTCAAGTCATTATATCATCTTCTTGATCAATTGTCGATTATTTGGTTGATCAGGTCTTTTGATTCCGAGTGATTCGAGTTGTGTCTATTGATATGTATGTCATATTGATTTCAGTTGATCGTCTCGAGTCATATATGTTGTATTATTCTAAATGATGAGTTGTTGAGTATGGTTATTCTTTTGAACGATAGCCGGGTCGCTATCTTAAATTCCTTTGTTAATCATAAATTGTGTAAGTCGTGGGACCCACCGGCCTTGACATCTGATATCGGGGTTCGGGCTGCGACAAGAAATACGGAATACTACATTAATTAATTAAACATGCATATAATTATTAATTTAAATGGATTTATTAATTCTCTAATTAATCAAACATCAATCAGTCAATCATAACGGCTTTAATTAAAAAGCTCTCGAACAATAAAAATTATTAGGGTTTCTCAAACCCTAATAAAAATTTCCGGAAATAAAATCCGAAAATAAAATAAATTGCCGGAGAAATTTTATGATTTCCGGAGAAATCAAATCTTTCAACATAGCATATATTTCTCAAATAACTTCAAAGATATAAGCTGTAATACCCCGTTTTCGTGAATAATTAAATCTAGTATATATTTAATTAAATTAAGAGAATGAAGATGAAAAAATAATATAATAATAAAATTCCCTTTTTAATAATTTTATTCGGCAATCCAAATTTGTGCCGAAAAAGTGGAATTTAGTTATGTTTGTTTCGTCTCGGTTTAACCGAAAGGAATTAGAATTTATGTTTATTGAATTGTGCATTTATGCATGATTTTTAATTGAGAAAATTATGAATTTAATTTTCTTAATTTATTTTATTAGTAATTTATGATTAAAAATAATAATCTTAATTATTTCATAAATAATGTGTTTCTTAGCATTTTCTTACGAGAATTTGCATTAGGGTTTGAGATGCCCTAATTGATTTTTCTAGATTAAGAAATTAGAGATTAAAAGTTATGATTAGCAAGTTAGTAATTAATTGATTAAACTAAGCATTTGATCAATTATTTAATCCTATTTATGACATCACTAATGACCTATTGGATGACCTAAGCAATGTTGACTAATTGTATTAGTCTTAAGTGTGTAATATAAGCCATTTACCATCCTTATCACTCCATTCCTCTCGCAAACTTCAGCAACAGAACACAGCACACACATACTTCACATTTCATCCAATTTTTGTTCAATTTTGAGCTTCAATTCAAGTGCTAATCATCTCCAAATCAATTATTAAGGTAAGATTAATGTTTAGTTCAAGATATAGCTCAAAATACAAGCTCAAATCCTCCTTTTAATTCTTTTAAATATTTCAAAAATTTTGAAGAATATTAGTAGATGATGTTGAATTTAATTTATGATGTTTAATTCATGCTTAGGATGCATGATAGATCATTAATTCATGTTTAATTCAAACCCTAATCCTAATCTTATTAATTTTGAAAACTAGGAAAAATTAGGGGTTTTTAATTGTGATGTTAGATAATTAATTAGATGGATTATTTGAGCTTAGATAATTATTCTAAGCATGTTTGATGTTGGAAGTAATCAAAGAATCAAAACCCTTCACTAATTTTGGAATTAACCGATAATTATGAATTTAATTAGGGGTTTTTGATCTTGAAGTTTTATGATTAATTTGAAGTTCAAATTGATCTTATATGATGATGTTAATGATGTTTATGCATTGAGTTAATTGATTAAATTATAATTATTCCAATTATTGGAATTTTCGAAAGTTAGGGTTCTTGAGATTAAGGCTTTTTGATTTTGATGTTGAATGATGAAATTGATGATAGCATTGAGCCTATGATATTTATTTAAGCATGTGAGAATATTATTAGAATTTTTGGAGTTCAATTTCTATTATTTTAGAAAATTTCAGCTTTTAATTAATTAAGGAATAATTAATTTAAGGCTTAAATGGATTAATTGAAGTTATAATTAATCTCTATGAATTTAATCAAGTATGTTATGAATTAATTTGAAGAGAAAGTAATCATCCATATATTATAAATAAAAAAGCCGAAATATATATATATGTGGAATTATGATTTTTATTCAAGTTATTCAAGAAATTAAATTATAATTATAGTTTATAATTTAATTAAGAATGTTTGGAAGTAATTAGAATGAGATTGGATATTTAATCCAAGAGTTGAAAAAGGGCAGCCCCTTTAATCTTAATTTATAAAGATTATTTGATTTTTAATCAAATAAATAATCATAGATATGGATTCTATGTTAAAAACTAAGTGTTGTGGAATTTTTCGGAAATTTAATACGAAGTTTTGATAATTTCTATTTTCCGATGAATTTTTCCAAGTTGAAGGTTGATATGTTTGTATGATATGAAGTGATGATTTGAATATGTAATTATGCTTATTATGGTTTAGTAATAATAAGGAATTAATTTGAGAATTTTCAGAGCTCGTTTGTCGAGTCAAATCCGTTTCGTATTTGAAGATATGAATAGTAATTAATGTATGATTATGTTAAGTGTGATATTGGTTAATGATGAGTTAAGATAGAGTAAGAGCGTTTATGAAGTTAAGTTAGAAATTCTCAAGTTTCGTCGAGTTTCGACGTAAGAATTTCGAAGTAAATTAGAAGTTAAGAATATCGAATTCGTTTATTCGATAGTAGTTAATTCTCGTTCTGAATTCGTGAATTCTAGTTCGAATGAAGGATCGAGTGGAAGTGTGAATCCGAGAATTCAGAATCGATAAAGGTTAAGTCCAAAGCTTCAGTTATCAGGTGGGCTTTCTAAACAAAGAAATAATGAATGCTATATATATGATTATATATATGTGTGATGTTTTAATTTGATTAACTTGCCAAATGTTTTAAGTTTTTGTATGATACCATCTAGTGAAGAAGGACGAATTCGGTCCCGTGCAAGGTGGGATTTGTGTACACATTAGTTGTTGGGAAAATTATAAGGTTTCGATTTGATACCAAAACCCAACTGATTCTCCAACCGAATAGATGATCGCGTCAACCTAAATAGTGTTTTCCAGCTCGCCTGTTTGAGCCTTAGATGTTCTAGGTTTACAGGTTAAGGAAGCGGAAGACAGCAGTCGACCCAGCTGTGTCTACAGCAGGAGTCAGCTAGCGGAAGACGACGGTCGACCGCTGTGTTCACAAATGAGTCGCCTAGCAAAAGACAACGGCGTCAACCTTCGAGTGAGTGATCCGCAGAGCTCGATCAAGTGAAGAGAATTCGAGCCGAGTTCAAAACACGGGTCCAGGTACAGAACAAAGGAACTATCTCCGAAGACTCCACTTCAAGACAAATCCGGCTACGAATTCAAAAGCCAGCTCTAAAGGCAGAAGATCCCGGAATCAGAGGAAGTCAACCTACCTCGATCAATGAGGGATTGCCAGATCAGCATCCTAGACTTCTGAACCTAGGATGTGACACAAATGAAGACAGGTGCAGATACGCCCAACGGCAGATCTTGTATTTAAGAAGAGTAGGTAAGATTCAAATGGCTCCTCTAACGGCTAGTCTTGAATCTCTACCTATATAAACACGTCTTCAACCTCAGGATCAGATACGAAAAACTCTCTACAAGCTTTCATTATCTGAAATCATCATTCTTTCAAAAGCTCTCAAGCAGTTCTACATAGATCAAAGAACACTTTATCTTAAAGTGTTTCTAGTTAAGAAACTGCTTAGTTTTTCGTCTGTTCCCTAGGCCAAACTCATTGTCTATCTTAAGCCTAGATTTCGAACGAGTTCATCATACTCTGAAGTTCTTAATTGTAAGAACTCGTTCATAGTTGGAACCCCTTACCCAAACCCAAACCCAGAAAGGTTAGGTAAAGGTACGCTTGCTCGAAGCGCGTAATTCGAGTGGATAGGTTCTTCAGTACCCGGAAACTGAAGGTGTATAGGCTTGACAGTGCCCGCAAACTGTTGGAACACAGCTCGGGTTAGAGTTGTGAAGTTGCTTGGTACTTGGAAACCAAGTGGTAGTGGATTACCAGTGAACCTGGTCGTGGACGTAGGAGGTGTTACTCCGAACCACGTAAAAACTCGCGTGCTTCTTACTCTCTCTCTTTACTATTGCGTTATATTCAGCTGTGTACTAACTCCTTCATATCATTGCATATTTGTTCAAAACTGCACACACAGCTGCTCTCCAAAGACAGCTGTGTCTCTCTAAAAGTTGCACAACCTGACTAAGCTGAAAACGTTAAGTTAATCTTTTCAAACTGAGTTTTTCTAAGTAACCGAGCCAAGTTTTCAAACCACCACTTTACGCATCGCCAGCTGAGTTATTTACCCAGCTGACCCTCCCCAGCTGGATCAATAACTGAGCTCACCAACTCTGTGTTTCAACTTGAAAAAGTTTCGAAAAATCTACTTGGTGTATTCACCCCCCCTCTACACCAAGTACCCAGCTCAGGGACCATCAATTGGTATCAGAGCAGTGGTTCAAAAGACCACCGTTTCTGTATCAAGAGATCTCTCTTCACACTCTGTGTAAGTGGTCAACTGAACAGATCCGTTTTTCAGAAAAACTCATCTTATTACATACTGCACATGTCTATGGATTCTTATCTTAACAGGAATCTCCCCACCTTCTCGGTAGACGACTATGCAATCTGGAAATTTAGATTGAAAAGCTTCCTTTGTGCACATCACGACATGATGTGGGACGTCATCACAGACGGACCCATCCTTATTTATAAACAAGGAAATGAACTCGTACCTGCTCATGATGGAGGACAACCAGAATACCGGCCAATTCTCAAGCCAAAGAAGGATTACTCGTCAGAAGAACGAAAGCAAGCTGGTCTGGACAGCTTCGCAAGAAACACCATCTCATCAACAGTCTCAAACGCCTACCTGAGTAAGATCATCAAGTGCGAGACAGCCAAAGAGATGTGGGAAATACTTGCCAAGCTATGTGAAGGATCTGAAGAAATCAAAGAAAACAAATTCACAATAGCTTGCCAAAAATTCGACAACTTCAAGCAGCTAGCCAACGAGTCCATCGAAGCGATGGAGCTAAGGTTCTCAAACATAGTCATTGAGATAGAGACAATCAGAACTGGGAAGTATACCCAGCGGGAAAAGAATCTAAAGGTTCTTTCAAACTTTTGTTGAATGGAACACTTACAAGGTAGTTCACCAAAGTCGAAGTGACTTGGGTGATCTATCTACAGAAAGGTTGTTCTCACTCTTAAAAGCCAACGAATACAACTTGAAGATCACTCAAGAAGAATCTTCAAGCAGACAGAATGACGGAGAACTCACCCAAGCTCCAAAAGAAATAGCTTTCAGAGCCAACTCTGAAAAGTCAGCTCATGTCAAGTCAGCTGAGTCCTCCAAGATGAAGAAGGACAAAAAAGGATATGAGCAAAGAGGAGCTACTAGAAGAAATTGCCATGATGGTGAAAAATTATAACAGACTCAACACCAGCAAGGGCAAATACAAGAAGTTCTTTAGGACTTACAGAGATAAGTACGCAGCAGCTGATGAGAAGTCAGCTGACCAACGAACAGGTGAAGGTTGCTTCAACTGCAAAGAACCAGGACACTACCGACAAGATTGTCCAAAGCTGTCCAAGAAAGACAGAGACCAATTAAAAGCTAAGGCAGCTGACAGAAGGAGAGCTTATATCGCTGATGAAGAATCAGAGTGCAAGAAAATGGATGACATGCCATTTTCAGACTCGGAAGAAGAAGCCCTGATGGCCCATGATGAACCTGATTGGGATACATGCTTCATGGGACAAACAGACGGCATCGATGAAGATGAGGTAACGTCTCGAACTCTAAATCTATCTAACATCTCACCATCACACGAACACTCTACACAGGACTCAGAATCTGGACTATCTGATTGGAGTCTAGTAGAGAAAGTAATGAACGATTCCAAGGAGCTTCAAGAGATCCTTGACGTCATTATGTGTGAGAATGCCGAGCTGAAGGCGGAACTGGAAAAGACAAAAGTATCAGACACAGCTGATACAACTCAGCTCCAACAGGAAGTCGTTTCACTAAAAGACAAAATAGTGAAACAAGATCAGCTGATGAAGGAATTCAACACTGAGAAGAAACAGCTGATAGAAGATGTGGAAAAGGTCACAGCTGAATCGGAAAGGAAGTCAGCTGAGATCATTGAGCTGAAAAGCACCGAAGAGGTACTATCTAAAAAGATAGTAGCTCTCATCAAAGCCACGTCAACAATGGACGAGATCATTAGTGCTCAGCGTCCAGCAGCACTCAAAGTGGGACTGGGATACAACGAATCAAAGGATGCCTCAAACATTGCCTCCACAAGTGGAACAAAGGTTATGTTTGTACGTGCAATTGAACCTTTAATCCCAGCAGCTCAGCATCAACAGTTGAGGACACAGCAGGCGTCGGGAAGAACAGCTGTGAAACATTCTCAAGCTCCGTCGAGGACATAGCAGACGTCAAGAAGAACAGCTGTGAAACAGTCTCAAACTCCGTCGTGAACACAGCAGACATCAAGAAGGTCAGCTGTGCGACAACCTCAAGCCCAACTCAGACAGCAACGTGCTCAACCTCAACGAAGACCACAGGCTGGATTTTACAGATACCAGCCACAGCACCAGCACGTTGATCGATATCAACCAAGATATCAGAGATACCCAGCTGGATACCACTCATACGAGTATCATCTGGATAATCATTTCCAGCCACAGTATCACATGAGACAGCAGAGACTAAGAAACGTCTCAGCTAGGCACACAGCTGGAAACCAAAAGAATTCCAGACAACAAAACAAGAAGACACGGAGATCAAGACCCCGCCAGCAACAACAGAAGAACACAATGAATGTGTACATCGACTCAGCTGGGAGAATTATCAGATCAAATGACCCAATTCGAGTCATCAAGCAGATCTGGGTCGTCAAAGGATCTATGTCTAACCCACAAGGACCCAATTAAAACTGGGTACCTGAATTTTAACTTTTTGTTTAGGTTGCAAGGAATCGACGCATCTCTGAGGAGTCGATGAGAACGCTTTGGTACTTGGACAGTGGATGTTCCAAGCACATGACGCACCTAAAGCATCTACTCCAGGAGTATATTGAGCGTACAGGTCCACAAGTAACATTTGGTGACAACTCCAAAGGCCTAACCAAAGGTTATGGTACATTTAAAACTAGAAATGTTATAATCCCAAATGTTTCTTATGTACAAGGATTGCAACATAACTTGCTTTCCATTAGCCAATTCTGCGACAACGGTTTTTCTGTCAAGTTTGATGCACAGGGATGCACAGGGAAACCAAGCAGATACTCCTAAGAGGGAAAAGAGAAGGAAATATGTACTTCGCTGACTGGAACAGCAGCCCTCCGGAGACTTGTCTTGTATCAAAAAGCAGCAATGAAGTCAGCTGGCTGTGGCACAGACGGCTGAATCATCTCAACTTCAAGACAATTAACAAACTGGCTAGGAACCAGCTCGCTAATGGAATTCCAGATCAAGTATATGACAAAAGTCATATGTGCAGCGCGTGTCAACAAGGAAAGCAAACAAGAATTTCATTCTCTCTCAAGCCAGCTCAGTCAACTGATCGAGTTCTTCAACTTCTTCACATGGATCTTTTTGGTCCAGTTACTTCAGCAAGCTTCAATGGCAGAAAATATACTCTGGTCGTTGTGGATGATTTCTCAAGATTCACATGGGTATCATTCTTATACCAGAAGAGCGAAACCAGAACTAAGCTGCCTATCCTGCTGGAAAGACTATCAACACAGAAGGAGTACAAAATAATGGCAATAAGATCAGATCGTGGAACGGAGTTTCTAAATGAAACTATTTATGATTTTTGCGAGAAGAACGGAGTTCAACACCAAACATCTGCAGCTCGCACACCTCAGCAGAATGGTGTAGCAGAAAGAAGAAACAGAACCCTCAAGGAAGCAGCTACCTCAATGCTAGCTAGCTCTGCTATTCCAAAGAAGTTCTGGGCTGAAGCAATCAACACAGCTTGCTTCACTCAGAATCGCTCCCTACTCACATCAAGGCAAGGAAAGACACCGTATGAGCTATGGAACAACAGAATACCATACATTGGATATTTCAAGGTATTCGGATCCAAATGTCACATCCTCAATAATGGGAAGACACAGCTCAAGACGTTCGACGAAAAGACAGACGGAGGAGTATTCCTTGGTTACTCCGCTGTGAGTAAAGCATACAGAGTCTTCAACAGAAGAACTCAAATAGTCGAAGTAACTCCACATGTTACCTTTGACGAATCCTCCTTCGAATATAGAGATTCTATCAAACGAAGAAGCGAAGGAGAATCTTCAAGATTGATTCAGACAAGGGCTCAAGAGAATAGAATCGGAATGCGGCCGAACCATTAATTTGGGACAATGAGCCAGAGGAGGAAATTCAAATCAACCAAGAAGCTCCACCAGCTGGAAATCGAGAAGAAGCTTCAACGCCAAATCAAGGGGGAACATCATCAGCTGGGAATCCAAACACAGCTGAGTTCCCAGCTCCATCTCCAGCTGAGCCTCTACAGAAGTCTCCTCAAAATCAAAATCAAAGAGAGCCAAACTCTCAAGATTTAACTCCTGAGCAACTACAAGTCAGACGAAATTTAGCCACGTCAAGCATCAATCAATTGGAAGAAGAAATTCGTAAGAGGAGAAGATGGATTGAAGATCATCCATCATCAGCAATCATTGGAGAACCATCTGACCAAGTCAAAACCAGAAGCTCAGCTGCTCAAGCTTCATCGGATCATCAAGAAGCAGCTGACACAGCTCAACTCTCAGTAGAGGTAGAACTGACGGTCTATGATGAAGACACAGCTCTAATGGCGTGTTACGTAGCTCAAGTGCCAGAGCCTCAATCAATTCTCGAAGCTTTGAAAAGCGTGCCTTGGATAAATGCCATGCAAGAAGAGCTGAACGAATTCCTCAGAAATTGTGTCTGGGAATTAGTCGACAGACCTCAAGAAGTCAAAGTCATAGGACTCAAATGGATATTCAAGAACAAGATGGATACCCTGGGAGTCGTCATCAGAAACAATATCCATTTGTTTCCCTTCACTTTATTGCCCTTTGGACTTAGCTCGTGGAACTCTTTAAGCATCAGTGCCTAAAAAAGTAAAACAAGTTAAAAATATTTTTTTGTAAACCAACTAATACAACAAATAAAAGTCAAACAAAAACTTACAAAAAACGTAGACACTTGAATAATAGTGGTCACTGCACCAACTCCTGTAACCCCCCTTTGCTGCTTAGACCTAGTGAAGAGCACGTACAAGTCCATGACCTGTATTCAAACATTTTAGATTACATGACGATATATAAATCAAATTAAATAATTTAAATATGTGAAGACGTTAAATTGCAAGAAATGTTACCTCTGCAGTGAAGCACTCGTCGACGTTGTCCACAAGGTCGAAAAATGCCTGCGTCACCGTGTGGTCATTCTCTTTTATCACGCAGACAGTGTTGTCGCCCATATGTATGAAGGCAGCGTACTGTTGACTGATCTGTGCACGAGAGCTGGGCGTCTCACCAACATATGGCGTACGTAGTGCAGCAGACGGCCTAGGGTGTCTCGGAGGAGGACTACTTTCACCAAACTCACCCTGCTCCTCCTCCTCTCTTGGTGGACGTCGTATACCACCAAATAATTCCTGCAATTCGCTCAGAATTAAATTAGTATAGCAATAAGCAGGGTCGAACCACAGAGAACGGGAATTCACCTATTTTTCCTATAAATCTAATTTTGGTGTAGCCACCACGCCTTAAATTGAGATAAATTAATTAAATATTAAGAAGACAAAGAAATTAACTAAAATAGCAAACGAGAATATAATCAAAAGAAAAGCAATCCGGCTTCGAATAAATCCACACTAGTCTAGACTCTGATCATCGATGCAAAGATTAATTAATTCCCAAGAACCAACCAGTTATAGGGTACCGTGAACGCAGCGGACATACCCCAATTCCTACGTACTTTATCGATAGTTAGCTGTAGACGCCAGACCTAACTATTTCCCTTATTAAAACACAACCTAGCTGGAGACGCCAGACCTAGATTAAATGCTCTAATAGCTTTTAGATCTGAAGGAACCCAATTTAGACGAATTACTCAAGAACGCAAGTAATAACCCGTCTACCAATTTATTCCTACTACGAACATGGTAGCTTTATCACTAATTAGCCCTATTCCAACAACTACGGATTGGGGGAACTAATTGACTGTAATCCAATTAAATCTAAGTTGATCAAGCTTAAACAAATTCAGAATTAACTTTAAACACAAGGAACAAATCGAAACCCTAGGAAATTAATTATAAGAACAATTAGATCTCACGGATTATTAGACTAGTGCTTCAATATTCTCGCCGAATTAAAGATTTAGCTACTCATAATATTAAAACTAAACATAATCATATAATAAAAAGAAAGCATAAATCTAATATATTGAATTAAAACAAGTAAGAACTTGTCACCAGGAAAAAACGAAAATCTCTCCACAAGAGAATGAGTATTCTGCAAAATAAATAAAACTAATCCCTAAGCCAATCTTCTCGTCTAATGCTCCAAAAAGTAAAAGAAAAATTATGGAATAGAAACTAATCCTATGAAAGTTGCGGCTGAATAGAAATTAAAAGCTACGGAAAAAAAAATCTAAACTATGGAATGGAAAAATATATCATAATCCACCGCCAAATCTCTCTTAAATAACCTAGAAAATAACTAAATAATAGAATTCTAAATATAATAGGTATCTAAATATATTGTTTAAGGATTACAAAATAATAAAGCCCGACCCATTTAATTCTCTTCCATCTTCGACTTCGATCTTCTATAATTGGACATAAAATCCATCCTTTTCGACTTCTTTCATCCAAATATATCAACAACCGAAATCTGCATTTCCTGCATAAAAATTACACCTAATCGTGCATTATATCCATATAAAATCATAGAAAACTCAACTTCTGAACAACCAAAATACACACTCATCAAATCTCCTCACACTTGAATCATACTTGCCCTCAAGTATGAAGTAAAAATCAAACTCAATCATCAAACATGGTTGTTCAGAAACATTAAATTCCCAGGACTCAACATGAACGACTCAATAAAAAGAAAAGAAGAATGGAAGGTAAGAAATGAGACACGAACAACTAACTAGACACACAAAACAGCCAAGTAAATACCAACATGTCCGACTGCAAACTTCTTCTGCAAGCAAAAATTAAGCAACAAACAAGAGATTCTCAACCATCAAATGAATGGAATGTAATCTCAAGTATACCTCATTATCATCAACTTAGTCAAAATCGGGCAACAATCAAACATATCTCACGGATTCACTCATTCACTCCCTACACTGCTCCAGGACAACCACTCATAAACAAATTTCACTCGATCACGATATAAAGCAGCCAACATGTAACTCAAGAAGGACTTTTCTCATTTGGCGTAACGGGGCTAGGGACCATTCAAATTTGGAAGGATCTAACAGGATTCCTAGGCTTCAGAAAATAAGAACAAGTATCATGCATATCCAAACCGAATCATCATCCATGCAAATTAGGCATCATAAGGAGAACAAACTAACTCATCTAATTGTATGTCAACTCAACTCGGTGCATTTTTTTTCCTCTTTTTTTCTTTTTTTCCTGTTTTTTTTTCTTTTATTTTTTTGTTTTTTCAGCACCTTTTTTTTTCTTTTTTTCTTTTATTTTTTGTTTTTTCAGCACCTTTTTTTTTCTCAAATTTCGAACAAACATACAATTCACAACTTCAAAATATATTCCAATGATAAACAACACTAAACATGAGTTACAGCAGTTGTCTCCGTTTGGCCAAACAGAACCAAATATCAACTTTTTCATAACAGAAACTTCAGCACAGGGTTCTGTCTGGGCAGACTGAACGTACAAAAATTGCCTTTTTCACTAAAATCACACATGGATGAATTTTCGAATTTGAACATGCACAATAGGGCCAAGAGAAAGTCAAAAACAGCCTTGGTTAAATATTTAGTAGCTCAAGTCAAAGAAATGGTCAAGGCTTCAAAATGGCTCACTAGGGATTAATGTAGAGGTCAGGCAATGAAACTCAGGCCAAAATTGGTTCACCCTAATGCCTTCTATCATGCATTACAAAAATGGCACACTCGATATTGCAACCTTGTGAATTAAATTCTCTCAGAAAGAACAAAGTAGAGAGTGCTCTACTATAATAGGCTCAAATATCATATAAGTGTGGGTTTAAAAATTCAATTATTGCCCTTTTTCATCATCCCAAGTATCATTCAATAATTCTTCAAAATTAAATCACATCTCACCATTTAACAGCATATTGAATCACCAAGTTAATCACAAGACTCAAACGAGCAGAATACGTCTACAAAGTCAAACAAATCTGATAATACTTGGCTTTACTTGACACAAAAACTCGACTCAATAATTAAAAAAAACATAACAAACAAACTAACGTAAACACACAAAGACAACCTTTGGTGGACGTCGTTTACCACCAAATAATTCCTGCAATTTGCTCAGAATTAAATTAGTATAACAATAAGCAGGGTCGAACCACAGAGAACGGGAATTCACCTATTTTTCCTATAAATCTAATTTTGGTGTAGCCACCACGCCTTAAATTGAGATAAATTAATTAAATACTAAGAAGACAAAGAAATTAACTAAAATAGCAAACGAGAATATAATCAAAAGAAAAGCAATCCGGCTTCGAATAAATCCACACTAGTCTAGACTCTGATCATCGATGCAAAGATTAATTAATTCCCAAGAACCAACCAGTTATAGGGTACCGTGAACGCAACGGACATACCCTAATTCCTACGTGCTTTATCGATAGTTAGCTGTAGACGCCAGACCTAACTATTTCCCTTATTAAAACACAACCTAGCTGGAGATGCCAGACCTAGATTAAATGCTCTAATAGCCTTTAGATCCGAAGGAACCCAATTTAGACGAATTACCCAAGAACGCAAGTAATAACCCGTCTACCAATTTATTCCTACTACGAACATGGTAGCTTTATCACTAATTAGCCCTATTCCAACAATTACGGATTGGGGGAACTAATTGACTGTAATCCAATTAAATCTAAGTTGATCAAGCTTAAACAAAATCAGAATTAACTTTAAACACAAGGAACAAATCGAAACCCTAGGAAATTAATTATAAGAACAATTAGATCTCACGGATTATTAGACTAGTGCTTCAATATTCTCGCCGAATTAAAGATTTAGCTACTCATAATATTAAAACTAAACATAATCATATAATAAAAAGAAAGCATAAATCTAATATATTGAATTAAAACAAGTAAGAACTTGTCACCAGGAAAAAACGAAAATCTCTCCACAAGAGAATGAGTATTCTGCAAAATAAATAAAACTAATCCCTAAGCCAATCTTCTCGTCTAATGCTCCAAAAAGTAAAAGAAAAATTATGGAATAGAAACTAATCCTATGAAAGTTGCGGCTGAATAGAAATTAAAAGCTACGGAAAAAAAAATCTAAACTATGGAATGGAAAAATATATCATAATCCACCGCCAAATCTCTCTTAAATAACCTAGAAAATAACTAAATAATAGAATTCTAAATATAATAGGTATCTAAATATATTGTTTAAGGATTACAAAATAATAAAGCCCGACCCATTTAATTCTCTTCCATCTTCGACTTCGATATTCTATAATTGGACATAAAATCCATCCTTTTCGACTTCTTTCATCCAAATATATCAACAACCGAAATCTGCATTTCCTGCATAAAAATTACACCTAATCGTGCATTATATCCATATAAAATCATAGAAAACTCAACTTCTGAACAACCAAAATACACACTCATCAAATCTCCTCACACTTGAATCATACTTGCCCTCAAGTATGAAGTAAAAATCAAACTCAATCATCAAACATGGTTGTTCAGAAACATTAAATTCCCAGGACTCAACATGAACGACTCAATAAAAAGAAAAGAAGAATGGAAGGTAAGAAATGAGACACGAACAACTAACTAGACACACAAAACAGCCAAGTAAATACCAACATGTCCGACTGCAAACTTCTTCTGCAAGCAAAAATTAAGCAACAAACAAGAGATTCTCAACCATCAAATGAATGGAATGTAATCTCAAGTATACCTCATTATCATCAACTTAGTCAAAATCGGGCAACAATCAAACATATCTCACGGATTCACTCATTCACTCCCTACACTGCTCCAGGACAACCACTCATAAACAAATTTCACTCGATCACGATATAAAGCAGCCAACATGTAACTCAAGAAGGACTTTTCTCATTTGGCGTAACGGGGCTAGGGACCATTCAAATTTGGAAGGATCTAACAGGATTCCTAGGCTTCAGAAAATAAGAACAAGTATCATGCATATCCAAACCGAATCATCATCCATGTAAATTAGGCATCATAAGGAGAACAAACTAACTCATCTAATTGTATGTCAACTCAACTCGGTGCATTTTTTTTCCTCTTTTTTTCTTTTTTTCCTGTTTTTTTTTCTTTTATTTTTTTGTTTTTTCAGCACCTTTTTTTTTCTTTTTTTCTTTTATTTTTTGTTTTTTCAGCACCTTTTTTTTTCTCAAATTTCGAACAAACATACAATTCACAACTTCAAAATATATTCCAATGATAAACAACACTAAACATGAGTTACAGCAGTTGTCTCCGTTTGGCCAAACAGAACCAAATATCAACTTTTTCATAACAGAAACTTCAGCACAGGGTTCTGTCTGGGCAGACTGAACGTACAAAAATTGCCTTTTTCACTAAAATCACACATGGATGAATTTTCGAATTTGAACATGCACAATAGGGCCAAGAGAAAGTCAAAAACAGCCTTGGTTAAATATTTAGTAGCTCAAGTCAAAGAAATGGTCAAGGCTTCAAAATGGCTCACTAGGGATTAATGTAGAGGTCAGGCAATGAAACTCAGGCCAAAATTGGTTCACCCTAATGCCTTCTATCATGCATTACAAAAATGGCACACTCGATATTGCAACCTTGTGAATTAAATTCTCTCAGAAAGAACAAAGTAGAGAGTGCTCTACTATAATAGGCTCAAATATCATATAAGTGTGGGTTTAAAAATTCAATTATTGCCCTTTTTCATCATCCCAAGTATCATTCAATAATTCTTCAAAATTAAATCACATCTCACCATTTAACAGCATATTGAATCACCAAGTTAATCACAAGACTCAAACGAGCAGAATACGTCTACAAAGTCAAACAAATCTGATAATACTTGGCTTTACTTGACACAAAAACTCGACTCAATAATTAAAAAAAACATAACAAACAAACTAACGTAAACACACAAAGACAACCTTTGGTGGACGTCGTTTACCACCAAATAATTCCTGCAATTTGCTCAGAATTAAATTAGTATAACAATAAGCAGGGTCGAACCACAGAGAACGGGAATTCACCTATTTTTCCTATAAATCTAATTTTGGTGTAGCCACCACGCCTTAAATTGAGATAAATTAATTAAATACTAAGAAGACAAAGAAATTAACTAAAATAGCAAACGAGAATATAATCAAAAGAAAAGCAATCCGGCTTCGAATAAATCTACACTAGACTAGACTCTGATCATCGATGCAAAGATTAATTAATTCCCAAGAACCAACCAGTTATAGGGTACCGTGAACGCAACGGACATACCCTAATTCCTACGTGCTTTATCGATAGTTTGCTGTAGACGCCAGACCTAACTATTTCCCTTATTAAAACACAACCTAGCTGGAGATGCCAGACCTAGATTAAATGCTCTAATAGCCTTTAGATCCGAAGGAACCCAATTTAGACGAATTACCCAAGAACGCAAGTAATAACCCGTCTACCAATTTATTCCTACTACGAACATGGTAGCTTTATCACTAATTAGCCCTATTCCAACAATTACGGATTGGGGGAACTAATTGACTGTAATCCAATTAAATCTAAGTTGATCAAGCTTAAACAAAATCAGAATTAACTTTAAACACAAGGAACAAATCGAAACCCTAGGAAATTAATTATAAGAACAATTAGATCTCACGGATTATTAGACTAGTGCTTCAATATTCTCGCCGAATTAAAGATTTAGCTACTCATAATATTAAAACTAAACATAATCATATAATAAAAAGAAAGCATAAATCTAATATATTGAATTAAAACAAGTAAGAACTTGTCACCGTGGAAAACGAAAATCTCTCCACAAGAGAATGAGTATTCTGCAAAATAAATAAAACTAATCCCTAAGCCAATCTTCTCGTCTAATGCTCCAAAAAGTAAAAGAAAAATTATGGAATAGAAACTAATCCTATGAAAGTTGCGGCTGAATAGAAATTAAAAGCTACGGAAAAAAAAATCTAAACTATGGAATGGAAAAATATATCATAATCCACCGCCAAATCTCTCTTAAATAACCTAGAAAATAACTAAATAATAGAATTCTAAATATAATAGGTATCTAAATATATTGTTTAAGGATTACAAAATAATAAAGCCCGACCCATTTAATTCTCTTTCATCTTCGACTTCGATATTCTATAATTGGACATAAAATCCATCCTTTTCGACTTCTTTCATCCAAATATATCAACAACCGAAATCTGCATTTCCTGCATAAAAATTACACCTAATCGTGCATTATATCCATATAAAATCATAGAAAACTCAACTTCTGAACAACCAAAATACACACTCATCAAATCTCCTCACACTTGAATCATACTTGCCCTCAAGTATGAAGTAAAAATCAAACTCAATCATCAAACATGGTTGTTTAGAAACATTAAATTCCCAGGACTCAACATGAACGACTCAATAAAAAGAAAAGAAGAATGGAAGGTAAGAAATGAGACACGAACAACTAACTAGACACACAAAACAGCCAAGTAAATACCAACATGTCCGACTGCAAACTTCTTCTGCAAGCAAAAATTAAGCAACAAACAAGAGATTCTCAACCATCAAATGAATGGAATGTAATCTCAAGTATACCTCATTATCATCAACTTAGTCAAAATCGGGCAACAATCAAACATATCTCACGGATTCACTCATTCACTTCCTACACTGCTCCAGGACAACCACTCATAAACAAATTTCACTCGATCACGATATAAAGCAGCCAACATGTAACTCAAGAAGGACTTTTCTCATTTGGCGTAACGGGGCTAGGGACCATTCAAATTTGGAAGGATCTAACAGGATTCCTAGGCTTCAGAAAATAAGAACAAGTATCATGCATATCCAAACCGAATCATCATCCATGCAAATTAGGCATCATAAGGAGAACAAACTAACTCATCTAATTGTATGTCAACTCAACTCGGTGCATTTTTTTTCCTCTTTTTTTCTTTTTTTCCTGTTTTTTTTTCTTTTATTTTTTTTTTTTCAGCACCTTTTTTTTTCTTTTATTTTTTGTTTTTTCAGCACCTTTTTTTTCTCAAATTTCGAACAAACATACAATTCACAACTTCAAAATATATTCCAATGATAAACAACACTAAACATGAGTTACAGCAGTTGTCTCCGTTTGGCCAAACAGAACCAAATATCAACTTTTTCATAACAGAAACTTCAGCACAGGGTTACATGCAGGCGGTACTGAACGTACAAAAATTGCCTTTTTCACTAAAATCACACATGGATGAATTTTCGAATTTGAACATGCACAATAGGGCCAAGAGAAAGTCAAAAACAGCCTTGGTTAAATATTTAGTAGCTCAAGTCAAAGAAATGGTCAAGGCTTCAAAATGGCTCACTAGGGATTAATGTAGAGGTCAGGCAATGAAACTCAGGCCAAAATTGGTTCACCCTAATGCCTTCTATCATGCATTACAAAAATGGCACACTCGATATTGCAACCTTGTGAATTAAATTCTCTCAGAAAGAACAAAGTAGAGAGTGCTCTACTATAATAGGCTCAAATATCATATAAGTGTGGGTTTAAAAATTCAATTATTGCCCTTTTTCATCATCCCAAGTATCATTCAATAATTCTTCAAAATTAAATCACATCTCACCATTTAACAGCATATTGAATCACCAAGTTAATCACAAGACTCAAACGAACAGAATACGTCTACAAAGTCAAACAAATCTGATAATACTTGGCTTTACTTGACACAAAAACTCGACTCAATAATTAAAAAAAACATAACAAACAAACTAACGTAAACACACAAAGACAACCTTTGGTGGACGTCGTGTCACAACCCCAAATCCCGAAGGATGGCTAAGCCGGGGTGTGACTAGGGGTTGGAATTAAGAAGCGGGGAAGAAAGGGGATTAATGAATAACTGAGGGATAAATCTTGAATCATCAAGGAAATACATAGAAGTAAACTTTGAAAATATAACGCGAGACAATCTCGAAGGATTTCTCAAATAGAACTAACAAGTCGTTTCAAGTTTCAAGTACAAAATACTTAAACAAAAAGTGTTATAACATATTAGAGTGTTTGCAGCGGAAAAAGAACGTAGATTGACTCCACATATGAAGATGTGAAATCGAGGCTCGACTAGCTTTATTAAGGATTTACAACCACGTACTCAACTCCCGCCGTCATCCGTCACTCAACCTGCATATTTAAAAACATATACAGGGCTAAGTACAAAGTACTTAGTGAACACATGCCAAAAACATATAATAGATTTAATGGATTTATCAGGCATTTCAACAGTAACACAACGGGGTTTTTCATTAAAGGCCCGTGCTTACTAAAATTTCTTTTCATAATCGCTTGCAAGCATTTTCTTACTTTTAATTCAATATGACCAAATCTGAATAACGCCGGGGAAGAATGCACTCTTCCGCGGTCGCTTCTCACCGTGGCTGGCTACCCCTCAACGAGTACCACACACTCGGCTACCGTGTACACTAATTTGAAAGCACCCTCTTGGCTAACTCAGAATCCGATCGATTTCCAGTTGGCGAACCAACTCAGATAGGCATAATAGAACTCACAAAACAAATTCTTTTATGCCAAGACAATCACTTTAAAACATGCTTTTTAAAGTGATAAGAAAAACAAAAGCTCGAGTTATTCGATGGCGGAATAGCCACATTTTATTTGTATAATAGAAAAGCCCACCTTAATGGTTTACAGAACGGAAACCCAGCTTCAATCTTCCGTTCTTTCTTCTATGTATGATGTCCTCCTTTAATCGTAAATAATCAAATCTTAGAAAAAGATCGAGAGGGAAACCATACGATAACAGACTTGATAACTTGATTAATCTTTAATATATACTTTTGAGTTTACGAAAGAAACAGCGAAAACAAGTTGATCATAAATCATTTGGATAAAACAATTTGTCTGGAAAATCAAGCTAGCCGGAAAAAGCGAGTTATTTGGAAAACCGAGCCTGGAAAAAAGCCGGCTAGAAAACCGAGTGGCTAGAAAACCGAGTGGAAAACCGAGCCGGCTAGAAAACCGAGCCGGAAAAGCCAAAACCGAGCCGGCTAGAAAAAGGAAAACCGAGTAGAAAAAGCCGGAAATTAGTGGAAAAACCGAGCCGGAAAACCGAGTGGACCAATTGAGTTAATCCAAATTGATCAACATTGGTAATTCCAAATTGACCGGGTCAATGAGTTAATCCAGTGGGTCCAAATTGGTAATTCAATGGCCAGGTCCAATGAGTTAATCCATTGTTGGTCCAAAGGTGATTCAAATTGACCGAGTTCAAATTGAGTTAATCAAGGTTGGATCCGGTGACTTAATCCGAGAATTAAACTCTCAATTTCAAAACTTGGTATTAAAATTACGAAAAATTCTACGTCACTTAATTTTTAACGTAGATTCCAATTCTATCATTATCTTCTTCATTAAAAATCAAATACATGGCTTTATTGTACATATATATTTCGGTCCTTTTGATAAATTAAGAATTAAAAATCCAAATTCATTCAATAAATAAAATATTTTTAGAAAAATCCCAAATAATTATCACATGCTTATATCATCACATAGAAGCATAATCTATAAACAATTTATCAAGAATCAAAGCTAAAATCAAAAGCCTAACATTTCTAGGATTTTCGGTCCTTTTTATTTTTATTTTTTTTTTTGAAAAACTTGGTTTCAAACTTGATTCCTTTATTAAAAACATTACTAAGCATCATATAAACATTAATCAAAAGCTAGAACAACAATCCAACCATCCTTCAAAAATTTCGAAAATTTAAAGATGGAAAGAATGAAATTTTGTTTGGTTGGGAATGAAGAAGAAGCTCCTACCTTGTCAAAATCGAACTCGGATCGAAAATCGGACGGTAGACGAAAGAGTGATCGAAACTTGAAGCTTGAAGAAATGAAGAAATGAAAGCTTATGGTGTTTGCTGCTATGGGGGAAATGGGACGGCAGATGGGGGGGGGGGGTGAATGAGAGAGAGAAAGAGATATTTAAAGGTAATATTAGGATAGACTTTATCTAGATGTTAAATTTTTAAACCGTAAATTAAAACGAGCAATGAAATTCTTAGACGACAATATTTTTGACGAAAATGGTCGAGACCATTGAATCCGAAATATTTTAATTTGTCGGAAATGTCGGTTCGTTTTTCGAAAATAAGAAACAGTCGTGACGCGACGGGTCGATAAAAATATCCGAAAATGACAAAAACTGACTTTTTGGAAAAAGATTCGTATCGAGAAATAAGTGAATGGAAATGCAGACGCTGCTCAATTCCGAGGTCTCGAACGAAAAATTAATCAGGCGCCGAAACCATAATCCTGTATCCGGTTACTCGATTTCTGAAATAAATTTTTAGAAACGGATCGCGCCATAAATCTTATAATTGAAAATTAGCAATTAAGAAATGCAAAACTTTAATAATTAATAAAATTTTAATTATAACGAGATAATAAAACCCGGGGTATTACATTCTACCCCTCTAACAAGAAATTTCGTCCCGAAATTTGCATACCTTCTTCAAAAAGCTCAGGGTATTTTTCCAGCATCTTTTCTTCTAGTTCCCACGTAGCTTCTTCTTGCCCGTGGTGATTCCATAAAACTTTTACAAGCGGTATCGTCTTGGTTCGGAGTTCTTGTACCTTTCGGTCCAAGATAGCTTGCGGTCTTTCTTCATAGCTCAAATCCGGACTAAGAACAATGTCTTCTTTGGTGAACCACGTGTTTAGGATCGAACACATATTTTCTTAATTGAGAGACATGGAAAACATTATGAACACTCCCTAGACTTGGCGGTAAAGCCAATCTATAAGCAACGAGTCCTATCTTTTCCAAAATCTCAAAAGGTCCAATAAATCTGGGTCTAAGCTTACCCTTCACGCCAAACCTAATAATTCCCTTAGACGGAGAAACCTTGAGGAAAACCTTATCCCCAATTTCGAATGATAACTCAGATCGACGTACATCGGCATAAGATTTCTGTCGACTTTGGGCTTCCTTTATTCTCAGTCGGATCTGTCGAATGATCTCTATCATTTCACCGACCGAATCGGCCCTAGATTTTTCCTTTCACCTACTTCATCCCAATAAAGCGGTGATCTACATTTCTTTCCATACAATGCTACATATGGAGCCATGCCTATTGTTGCTTGATAAGCTGTTATTATAAGCAAATTCGATTAGTGGCAAAACATTTTCCCGGCTCCGCACCTTGATCCAACACCACGGTTCTCAACATGTCTTCTAGTGTTTGGATTGTTCTTTCGACCGACCGTCCGTTTGAGGGTGAAAAGCCGTCTTTGAAATTGAGTTTGGTACCCAATTCTTTTGCAAGGCGATCCAAAATCTTGAGGTGAATTTTGAATCTCTATCTGATGTTATCGACGTTGGTACTCCGTGCAGACGTACGATCTCACGGACATATAATTGGGCTAATTTCTCCGATCCATAGGTAATCGGAATTGGTATAAAATGAGCTGACTTTGTGAGACGGTCTACTACAACCCATATTGCAGTGTTTCCTCTTTTTGACTTCGGCAGACCGGTCACAAAATCCATTGTTATACCTTCCCACTTCCATGTTGGAATATCCAACGGTTGTAACTTTCCATAAGGTCGTTGGTGTAAGGCTTTTACTTGCTGACAAGCCAGACATCGTTCAACGAAGGAGGCTACATCTCGCTTTAAGCCGTCCCACCAGAACTTTCTCTTTAAGTCCTGATACATCTTCGTACTTCCCGGATGAGCAGTGTAAGGTGTATCATGAGATTCACTCATGATGTCATTTTTCAGTTCGTCATCATGAGGAATACAAAGTCTTCCATCGAACTCGATTGCATTATCTGTTGCTTCAGAGTAACTGCTAGGGTTACCTGATCTCACCTTCAGACGTAGTTTCTCAAACACCTCATCTTTCCTCTGAGCACTTATTATTCTTTCTCGCAAGTCTGGTATAGCCACTAGGGTTGCAACACGACTAGTTATTGTTTCTGGTGAATTGATCACCTCCAAACTCATTCTCTCAAAGTCTTGAATGAGTTCTCCTTCTTCGGTAAGGAAACAAGCTAAGTGTGTTGGAGTCTTGCGACTCAAAGCATCTGCTACAACATTAGCTTTGCACTTTGGATGGTAATTGATACCACAGTCATAATCCTTTACTAATTCGAGCCATCTTCTTTGTCTCATATTCAATTCTTTTTGCTCGAAAAAGTATTTTAGACTCTTATGATCCGTAAAAATCTCAACCCTAACTCCATATAGGTGATGTCTCCATATTTTTAACGAATGCACAACGGCTGCTAATTCCAGATCATGTGTGGGGTAATTGACTTCATGTGGCCTAAGTTGTCGTGATGCATAGGCTATCACCTTTCCATCTTGCATCAGCACACAACCTAGTCCATTTTTAGAAGCATCTGTATACACCACATATTCTTTATTTGCTTAGGAGAGCCAAAGCGGTGCCGTAGTCAACTTGTCTTTTAGTTCTTGGAAATTTGCCTCACACTCATCCGTCCACTTATATTTGATTCCTTTCTTGAGTAATTGTGTCATAGGTCTAGCTATCTTAGAAAATCCTTCAATGAATCTTCTATAGTATCCGGCTAGACCTAAAAAGCTCCTAATCTCATTAGGGTTGGTTGGTGACTTCCAGTCACGTACCGCTTCCACTTTAGCAGGGTCCACCTTGATACCTCCTGCTGACACAATGTGCCCAAGAAACATCACTTCACTCAGCCAAAACTCGCACTTACTGAACTTGGCATATAGTTTCTCAGTTCTCAAAGTTTCCAACACTATTCTCAAGTGTTCTTCGTGCTCTTTCTCATTTTTGGAATAAATGAGAATGTCGTCAATAAATACTAAGACGAACTTGTCTAAGTATGGGTGAAAAACTCTATTCATGAGATCCATGAATACTGCAGGAGCATTAGTCAATCCGAATGGCATAACTAAAAACTCGTAGTGGCCATATCGTGTTCGGAAAGCCGTCTTGGGTATATCTTCTGGTTTGATTTTCAATTGATGATACCCGGACCTAAGGTCTATTTTTGAAAACACACATGCTCCCTTGAGTTGATCAAACATGTCATCTATCCTTGGCAAAGGATATTTATTCTTGAGGGTTATCTTGTTCAACTCTCGATAATCTATGCACATCCTCATTGTGCCGTCCTTTTTCTTTACAAATAGAACAGGTGCTCCCCATGGTGAAACACTTGGTCTAATAAAACCAAGATCCAACAACTCTTGTAGTTGTATCTTGAGTTCTTGTAATTCCTTCGGTGCCATTCTGTATGGTGCTCTCGACACTGGGGCTGACCCGGGCTCCAGGTCAATGTTGAAGTCCACTTGTCGATTTTGTGGCAATCCCGGTAGTATTTCTGGAAATACATCCTCGAATTCTCTGACGATCGCCACATCTCCTATGGTCTTTTCGACTCCGGCTTCCCCGTTCAGGTAAACAAGGAAAGCCTGACAGTCTTTCTTTTTCATCATCTTCTTAGCTTGAAGGGCAGAGATAACTGGCACTCTCCTACCCATTGTAATTCCGTGAAATTCTGTGGGCTCTTCTCTGGGTAATTGAAAAGAAATTTTTCTCTCATTACAGAGAATCGTAGCATAATTCTCAGCTAACCAATCCATTCCTAGGATTATATCTACGTCCCGCATTACCATGACATTCAAATTGTTAGCTATAACCTTAAAAGTTCCTAGTTCCAATTCTAGGTTAGAGCAAACAAGTGAAGTGGTTGTGATCTCTCCGGATGGTGTAGTTACTCTCATTTTATGACTAGCTCGTTCTGGTATGATATCTAAATTATCGACACAAGAACTAGAAATAAAAGAGTGTGATGCTCCGGTATCGAACAAAATAATTACAGGAAAGTTAAGAAGTTTGCCCATACCTGCCAAATTTCCTTTGTTCTTAATTGGCGGCTTTTGTTCGATGGCAAAGGCCCTAGCATTCCACTGTTGTGGCTGTTGTTGAGGTTGCGGCTGCGCCTGTATAGCCCTCAGAGGTTGGGGTTGACCATATTGGTTCGGCCTAAGTGCTTGGGGTGGTCTCGGGCACTCTCTCTTCATGTGACCCTTTTGGCCGCAGTTAAAACAGTTTTCGGTGCCCACCTGACAGACGCCGAAATGTACCCTATTACACTTACGGCAAGTAGGGATTACAACCTTTCCACGACCGTTGCCTCCTTGATTCGGAGCATTCGCCGCCCTTGCCATTGCCACGATCGGTTGTTTCCTTGCCATGGCCTCTTGCCAAGGTTGTTATTGTTCTGATTGTTATTCGATTAAGTACATTGAAAGCCACGTTGATTACCACTCGATTACCCTGACCGGTTGTTGTGTTGATAGTAACCACTGTTATTTCCGCCTTCCCATTTTCTCTTGCCCTTGTAGTTATTGTTGAAATGGTTCTGAGTCTGAGCTTGAGCTTGTACCGGCACGGATACTGGAGCTCGTCTTTCTTCCGGCATTACTGCCTCCATCTCTAGAGCTCTCTCTAGTGACTCAGTGTAGCTCAGCCCTCCATGACTGGCTAACGACACTCTAATCTCGTGTCTTAGTCCGAACGGAACTTCTTTGCCATTTTCTCATCCGTATCAACTTGATCCGGTGCATATCTTGCCAATTCACGGAATATTCCATCATATTCCGTCACGTACATCTTTCCTTGTTTCAAATTATAGAATTCGTATTCCTTCTTTGCTCTATAAGTCTTTGGCACATATTTGTCAAACGATTGCCTCTTTGAATTCATTCCGGGTATCTTGAGCCGGATGCTCCTGGAATGATTTTCTTGCGAGCCTCCCACCGAAGTCGGCGGGTCCAATGAGTTGAAAGGCTATGCAAGAAAAGACGCTCCTCATCGATACATCTAAGAAAATTTGGAAAATTCTTTCAATAGCTCTTACCCAAAGCTCCGCATCGCTCGGGTTTCCGGATCCATTGAAAGTAGGTGGATTTCTTTTGAGGAATAGATCCTCGATATCACGGCGATGTGGTGGTGGAGGTGGAGGTGGTGGTGGGGGCTTCCCGACGCTCCGATCTTCTCTTTGAGGTCTACCCCTACCCCTACCTCTTCCTCTACCTCTCCCACGTCCTCTTCTTCCTCCTTCATTTTCACTTCCATTTTGAAGATATTCGAGATTTAGAAAGAAACTTATTAGAACATAACTTATCAAACCGGCATACTCGATGACAACTTTAAACGATTGGCAATCATTACTTGAACAAAGATAAATGGATTTCGATTGTACAACTTCTCAAGTTGACAAACATAAAAACGAATATAAGAAGATTGCAACATAAGAGTAAAAGCCCTCACATGGGGTCATATATATATATTGGAATAACCAAAATTTGCCTCCACGAGGTCTTACATCCAAAAGATCTAGACTTTATCTCGTCCAGACTAGGCTATCTGCCTATCTATAATATGCTTCTAGAAATTTAAAAGACGGGATGCTTTAACAAGATGCATTGCCGTCAACAACAGGGAAAGATGCTAGACTCGGGATTATATTTACATTAACTCCCGACTATTTACACCAACAGAAGTCTAACACATTCCAGATCTATTTACAAAAGCAAAAACTAATTCCCACAGCTAACTGGCCCTAGACGGGTCCATGTCTGACTCTCGGAGACGCTGCAGTACTCTCCTCACTGCCCTCAGCGGGCTCCAACCACCAAGGAAACTCCTCGGGTTCCTCTTCCTCCTCTAGCTCTACGCCGAAAACTGCTCCCAAGGTCCCTTCGACCTCGGCGTCGGGTATGTGCTGATCCGGTACTGTCAGCTCTGCTACTCCCGGGTGTGGCTCGGCCGGTGCTAGCTGCTCGGGCCCCAAGTACAACTCTGGTGCTGCCATCCCCTCAGCAAGGCTAGCCCAGTCGACAGTAACCATCGGCTCGTCTAAAAAGACAGGGTATGGGAGCTCAGTAAGGTCCACTGCAGTTAAGGGCTGGGTTAGGTGTGCAGGGTACGAGGAGGTGATATCTTCAAGAAATCCATAGTCAAGTGGGACCGCAGAAGGTCCAGCTGCAAACTCGTCGGCCTGGCTAACCCCAAGAAAGGGTAGGTCAGTAGTCGACCCTGCCTCCTCTGGTAGAACTCCAGGAAGAAAGTCAGTCACCGGTACTAGGTCATTCAGTCGACGGTACGAAGCGTGCTCCTCAAATTCAACTCTTGGACAACTACCCACTGTGACAAACTGTCTCAACAAAGCGGATGCAAACAGACAAAAGTCACCTGTAGGTTCCGTGTTAGCCCCCACCAAGACAAGGAAAAACCATGACTGTTTTGCGCCCATCCCTTCCATTTACGGGGCATCATGGCGATACGATCCACCATAGCTTGTCTATCGTCCACTCCAAGTTGCTTAACAGGTTTCCAGTAGTGTAGAAAGTCTATAACATACTGTCCAAAGTCACAACCCGAGCGTGGGATGAAGTCATGGTACAGCCTCAAAAGTACCTCGTCTAACGGGAGGCTTGAACCGGTTGCTAAAGAAGCTCGAGAAGCACTCCGTACTCATCCTAAGAGAAGAATTTGCAAAACACAAATCAGTAACTGGTAGGATAAAAACTAACACAACTTAAGGGATTCTTAAAGCACTTAAAGAATAAAGCATGTATTAAACAAAAACAACTTAAACAATAAATAGCACCACTTAACTTAAGCACTTAGCAATTATCTCAAAATTGTATATAAATCCAAAAATAAAAAAAAATCTCAAATTTTATAACTCTATACTTAGAGGTTTCTTAACTCTAATAAAGGAAGAACTCAACTAAACTTTACTTAGCTAGATTCGACCGGCAAAATCTAAACGGTTCTCTATAATGGAAAGCAAAGTCAACTTGAAGTTCCGTCGAATAATGAACTTCAATGAAGATGACTGTGCTCATATCACTTATACGCAAGTGACATTCGTTCTCTTTTGCTTTCGTTTCTCTTTACTTCTTCATTTCTTCGTTGATTGAGTTCTTCTTTATTGCTTTGAAACCAACGCTTCTTAAAAGTCTAAGTTCTCAAAAATCGGGAAGATGCCTTAGAAAAATTCTTCTAAGTTCTCAATCCGACATGCTCTTGAAAACGGAAATTATAGATCATATAATTCCAAGGAGATAAATTCTAGCATTAAATTCAAGCTTAGAATAATATTTAAAACATATTTTCAAGATGTTTTTAAACTTTTGCAAAGAACGAGAACTTTTAAAATTTCTTACCTTATTATTGGTTGAGCCGGCGTAACGGGGTGTTGAGTTCGTGACTAGTTTCTCAAGTTTAGTGGTTCGAACTAAACTTTTACTCAAAAGAAGACTCAGGCTCAGAGCAAACGAAACGCTCTGATACCACTCTGTCACAACCCCAAATCCCGAAGGATGGCTAAGCCGGGGTGTGACTAGGGGTTGGAATTAAGAAGCGGGGAAGAAAGGGGATTAATGAATAACTGAGGGATAAATCTTGAATCATCAAGGAAATACATAGAAGTAAACTTTGAAAATATAACGCGAGACAATCTCGAAGGATTTCTCAAATAGAACTAACAAGTCGTTTCAAGTTTCAAGTACAAAATACTTAAACAAAAAGTGTTATAACATATTAGAGTGTTTGCAGCGGAAAAAGAACGTAGATTAACTCCACATATGAAGATGTGAAATCGAGGCTCGACTAGCTTTATTAAGGATTTACAACCACGTACTCAACTCCCGCCGTCATCCGTCACTCAACCTGCATATTTAAAAACATATACAGGGCTAAGTACAAAGTACTTAGTGAACACATGCCAAAAACATATAATAGATTTAATGGATTTATCAGGCATTTCAACAGTAACACAACGGGGTTTTTCATTAAAGGCCCGTGCTTACTAAAATTTCTTTTCATAATCGCTTGCAAGCATTTTCTTACTTTTAATTCAATATGACCAAATCTGAATAACGCCGGGGAAGAATGCACTCTTCCGCGGTCGCTTCTCACCGTGGTTGGCTACCCCTCAACAGAGTACCACACACTCCGGCTACCGTGTACACTAATTAGGAAAGCACCTCTTGGCTAACTCGTAATCCGATCGATTACTAGTTGGCGAACCAACTCAGATAGGCATAATAGAACTCACAAAACAAATTCTTTTATGCCAAGACAATCACTTTAAAACATGCTTTTTAAAGTGATAAGAAAAACAGAAGCTCGAGTTATTCAGTAAATAGAATAGCCACATTTTATTTGTATAATAGAAAAGCCCACCTTAATGGTTTACGTAACGGAAACCCGGCTTCAATCTTCCGTTCTTTCTTCTATGTATGATGTCCTCCTTTAATCGTAAATAATCAAATCTTAGAAAAAGATCGAGAGGGAAACCATACGATAACGGACTTGATAACTTGATTAATCTTTAATATATACTTTTGAGTTCTACGAAAGAAACAACCGAAAACAAGTTGATCATAAATCAATTTGGATAAAACAAGTTGTCTGGAAAATCAAGCTAGCTGGAAAAACTGAGTTATCTGGAAAACTGAGCTGGCTGGAAAACCGAGTCAAGAAAACCGAGCTAGAAAACCGAGCCGGCCGGAAAACCGAGCCGGCTAGAAAACCGAGCCGGCCGGAAAACCGAGCCGGCCGGAAAACCGAGCCCTAGAAAAAGTAGTGGAAACCGAGCCGGGCCGGAAAAAGCCGGCCGGAAAATCGAGCCGGCCGGAAAACGAGCCGAAATCTGGACCAATTGAGTTAATCCAAATTGACCGGGTCCAATTAGGTAATTCCATTGATCGGGTCAATGAGTTAATCCAATGACCGGGTCCAATTGGGTAATTCCAAATTGAGGTCAGTGAGTTAATCCAAATTTGTGGTCCAAAGTGATTCAATGATCGTGTTCACTGAGTTAATCAAGTTGGATCAAATTGACTTAATCCAGGAATTAAACTCTCAATTTCAAAACTTGGTATTAAAATTCTGAAAAATTCTACGTCACTTAATTTTTAACGTAGATTCCAATTCTATCATTATCTTCTTCATTAAAAATCAAATACATGGCTTTATTGTACATATATATTTCGGTCCTTTTGATAAATTAAGAATTAAAAATCCAAATTCATTCAATAAATAAAATATTTTTAGAAAAATCCCAAATAATTATCACATGCTTATATCATCACATAGAAGCATAATCTATAAACAATTTATCAAGAATCAAAGCTAAAATCAAAAGCCTAACATTTCTAGGATTTTCGGTCCTTTTTATTTTTTATTTTTTATTTTTTTTGAAAAACTTGGTTTCAAACTTGATTCCTTTATTAAAAACATTACTAAGCATCATATAAACATTAATCAAAAGCTAGAACAACAATCCAACCATCCTTCAAAAATTTCGAAAATTTAAAGATGGAAAGAATGAAATTTTGTTTGGTTGGGAATGAAGAAGAAGCTCCTACCTTGTCAAAATCGAACTCGGATCGAAAATCGGACGGTAGACGAAAGAGTGATCGAAACTTGAAGCTTGAAGAAATGAAGAAATGAAAGCTTATGGTGTTTTTGTTGCTATGGGGGAAATGGGACGGCAGATGGGGGGATGAATGAGAGAGAGAAAGAGATATTTAAAGGTAATATTAGGATAGACTTTATCTAGATGTTAAATTTTTAAACCGTAAATTAAAACGAGCAATGAAATTCTTAGACGACAATATTTTTGACGAAAATGGTCGAGACCATTGAATCCGAAATATTTTAATTTGTCGGAAATGTCGGTTCGTTTTTCGAAAATAAGAAACAGTCGTGACGCGACGGATCGATAAAAATATCCGAAAATGACAAAAACTGACTTTTTGGAAAAAGATTCGTATCGAGAAATAAGTGAATGGAAATGCAGACGCTGCTCAATTCCGAGGTCTCGAACGAAAAATTAATCAGGCGCCGAAACCATAATCCTGTATCCGGTTACTCGATTTCTGAAATAAATTTTTAGAAACGGATCGCGCCATAAATCTTATAATTGAAAATTAGCAATTAAGAAATGCAAAACTTTAATAATTAATAAAATTTTAATTATAACGAGATAATAAAACCCGGGGTATTACACGTCGTTTACCACCAAATAATTCCTGCAATTTGCTCAGAATTAAATTAGTATAACAATAAGCAGGGTCGAACCACAGAGAACGGGAATTCACCTATTTTTCCTATAAATCTAATTTTGGTGTAGCCACCACGCCTTAAATTGAGATAAATTAATTAAATACTAAGAAGACAAAGAAATTAACTAAAATAGCAAACGAGAATATAATCAAAAGAAAAGCAATCCGGCTTCGAATAAATCCACACTAGTCTAGACTCTGATCATCGATGCAAAGATTAATTAATTCCCAAGAACCAACCAGTTATAGGGTACCGTGAACGCAGCGGACATACCCCAATTCCTACGTGCTTTATCGATAGTTAGCTGTAGACGCCAGACCTAACTATTTCCCTTATTAAAACACAACCTAGCTGGAGATGCCAGACCTAGATTAAATGCTCTAATAGCCTTTAGATCCGAAGGAACCCAATTTAGACGAATTACCCAAGAACGCAAGTAATAACCCGTCTACCAATTTATTCCTACTACGAACATGGTAGCTTTATCACTAATTAGCCCTATTCCAACAACTACGGATTGGGGGAACTAATTGACTGTAATCCAATTAAATCTAAGTTGATCAAGCTTAAACAAAATCAGAATTAACTTTAAACACAAGGAACAAATCGAAACCCTAGGAAATTAATTATAAGAACAATTAGATCTCACGGATTATTAGACTAGTGCTTCAATATTCTCGCCGAATTAAAGATTTAGCTACTCATAATATTAAAACTAAACATAATCATATAATAAAAAGAAAGCATAAATCTAATATATTGAATTAAAACAAGTAAGAACTTGTCACCAGGAAAAAACGAAAATCTCTCCACAAGAGAATGAGTATTCTGCAAAATAAATAAAACTAATCCCTAAGCCAATCTTCTCGTCTAATGCTCCAAAAAGTAAAAGAAAAATTATGGAATAGAAACTAATCCTATGAAAGTTGCGGCTGAATAGAAATTAAAAGCTACGGAAAAAAAAATCTAAACTATGGAATGGAAAAATATATCATAATCCACCGCCAAATCTCTCTTAAATAACCTAGAAAATAACTAAATAATAGAATTCTAAATATAATAGGTATCTAAATATATTGTTTAAGGATTACAAAATAATAAAGCCCGACCCATTTAATTCTCTTCCATCTTCGACTTCGATCTTCTATAATTGGACATAAAATCCATCCTTTTCGACTTCTTTCATCCAAATATATCAACAACCGAAATCTGCATTTCCTGCATAAAAATTACACCTAATCGTGCATTATATCCATATAAAATCATAGAAAACTCAACTTCTGAACAACCAAAATACACACTCATCAAATCTCCTCACACTTGAATCATACTTGCCCTCAAGTATGAAGTAAAAATCAAACTCAATCATCAAACATGGTTGTTCAGAAACATTAAATTCCCAGGACTCAACATGAACGACTCAATAAAAAGAAAAGAAGAATGGAAGGTAAGAAATGAGACACGAACAACTAACTAGACACACAAAACAGCCAAGTAAATACCAACATGTCCGACTGCAAACTTCTTCTGCAAGCAAAAATTAAGCAACAAACAAGAGATTCTCAACCATCAAATGAATGGAATGTAATCTCAAGTATACCTCATTATCATCAACTTAGTCAAAATCGGGCAACAATCAAACATATCTCACGGATTCACTCATTCACTCCCTACACTGCTCCAGGACAACCACTCATAAACAAATTTCACTCGATCACGATATAAAGCAGCCAACATGTAACTCAAGAAGGACTTTTCTCATTTGGCGTAACGGGGCTAGGGACCATTCAAATTTGGAAGGATCTAACAGGATTCCTAGGCTTCAGAAAATAAGAACAAGTATCATGCATATCCAAACCGAATCATCATCCATGCAAATTAGGCATCATAAGGAGAACAAACTAACTCATCTAACTGTATGTCAACTCAACTCGGTGCATTTTTTTTCCTCTTTTTTTCTTTTTTTCCTGTTTTTTTTTCTTTTATTTTTTTGTTTATTCAGCACCTTTTTTTTTCTTTTATTTTTTGTTTTTTCAGCACCTTTTTTTTTCTCAAATTTCGAACAAACATACAATTCACAACTTCAAAATATATTCCAATGATAAACAACACTAAACATGAGTTACAGCAGTTGTCTCCGTTTGGCCAAACAGAACCAAATATCAACTTTTTCATAACAGAAACTTCAGCACAGGGTTCTGTCTGGGCAGACTGAACATACAAAAATTGCCTTTTTCACTAAAATCACACATGGATGAATTTTCGAATTTGAACATGCACAATAGGGCCAAGAGAAAGTCAAAAACAGCCTTGGTTAAATATTTAGTAGCTCAAGTCAAAGAAATGGTCAAGGCTTCAAAATGGCTCACTAGGGATTAATGTAGAGGTCAGGCAATGAAACTCAGGCCAAAATTGGTTCACCCTAATGCCTTCTATCATGCATTACAAAAATGGCACACTCGATATTGCAACCTTGTGAATTAAATTCTCTCAGAAAGAACAAAGTAGAGAGTGCTCTACTATAATAGGCTCAAATATCATATAAGTGTGGGTTTAAAAATTCAATTATTGCCCTTTTTCATCATCCCAAGTATCATTCAATAATTCTTCAAAATTAAATCACATCTCACCATTTAACAGCATATTGAATCACCAAGTTAATCACAAGACTCAAACGAGCAGAATACGTCTACAAAGTCAAACAAATCTGATAATACTTGGCTTTACTTGACACAAAAATTCGACTCAAGAAAAAAAATATAACAAACGAACTAACGTAAACACACAAAGACAACCTTTGGTGGACGTCGTTTACCACCAAATAATTCCTGCAATTTGCTCAGAATTAAATTAGTATAACAATAAGCAGGGTCGAACCACAGAGAACGGGAATTCACCTATTTTTCCTATAAATCTAATTTTGGTGTAGCCACCACGCCTTAAATTGAGATAAATTAATTAAATACTAAGAAGACAAAGAAATTAACTAAAATAGCAAACGAGAATATAATCAAAAGAAAAGCAATCCGGCTTCGAATAAATCCACACTAGTCTAGACTCTGATCATCGATGCAAAGATTAATTAATTCCCAAGAACCAACCAGTTATAGGGTACCGTGAACGCAGCGGACATACCCCAATTCCTACGTGCTTTATCGATAGTTAACTGTAGACGCCAGACCTAACTATTTCCCTTATTAAAACACAACCTAGCTGGAGATGCCAGACCTAGATTAAATGCTCTAATAGCCTTTAGATCCGAAGGAACCCAATTTAGACGAATTACCCAAGAACGCAAGTAATAACCCGTCTACCAATTTATTCCTACTACGAACATGGTAGCTTTATCACTAATTAGCCCTATTCCAACAATTACGGATTGGGGGAACTAATTGACTGTAATCCAATTAAATCTAAGTTGATCAAGCTTAAACAAAATCAGAATTAACTTTAAACATAAGGAACAAATCGAAACCCTAGGAAATTAATTATAAGAACAATTAGATCTCACGGATTATTAGACTAGTGCTTCAATATTCTCGCCGAATTAAAGATTTAGCTACTCATAATATTAAAACTAAACATAATCATATAATAAAAAGAAAGCATAAATCTAATATATTGAATTAAAACAAGTAAGAACTTGTCACCAGGAAAAAACGAAAATCTCTCCACAAGAGAATGAGTATTCTGCAAAATAAATAAAACTAATCCCTAAGCCAATCTTCTCGTCTAATGCTCCAAAAAGTAAAAGAAAAATTATGGAATAGAAACTAATCCTATGAAAGTTGCGGCTGAATAGAAATTAAAAGCTACGGAAAAAAAAATCTAAACTATGGAATGGAAAAATATATCATAATCCACCGCCAAATCTCTCTTAAATAACCTAGAAAATAACTAAATAATAGAATTCTAAATATAATAGGTATCTAAATATATTGTTTAAGGATTACAAAATAATAAAGCCCGACCCATTTAATTCTCTTCCATCTTCGACTTCGATCTTCTATAATTGGACATAAAATCCATCCTTTTCGACTTCTTTCATCCAAATATATCAACAACCGAAATCTGCATTTCCTGCATAAAAATTACACCTAATCGTGCATTATATCCATATAAAATCATAGAAAACTCAACTTCTGAACAACCAAAATACACACTCATCAAATCTCCTCACACTTGAATCATACTTGCCCTCAAGTATGAAGTAAAAATCAAACTCAATCATCAAACATGGTTGTTCAGAAACATTAAATTCCCAGGACTCAACATGAACGACTCAATAAAAAGAAAAGAAGAATGGAAGGTAAGAAATGAGACACGAACAACTAACTAGACACACAAAACAGCCAAGTAAATACCAACATGTCCGACTGCAAACTTCTTCTGCAAGCAAAAATTAAGCAACAAACAAGAGATTCTCAACCATCAAATGAATGGAATGTAATCTCAAGTATACCTCATTATCATCAACTTAGTCAAAATCGGGCAACAATCAAACATATCTCACGGATTCACTCATTCACTCCCTACACTGCTCCAGGACAACCACTCATAAACAAATTTCACTCGATCACGATATAAAGCAGCCAACATGTAACTCAAGAAGGACTTTTCTCATTTGGCGTAACGGGGCTAGGGACCATTCAAATTTGGAAGGATCTAACAGGATTCCTAGGCTTCAGAAAATAAGAACAAGTATCATGCATATCCAAACCGAATCATCATCCATGCAAATTAGGCATCATAAGGAGAACAAACTAACTCATCTAATTGTATGTCAACTCAACTCGGTGCATTTTTTTTCCTCTTTTTTTCTTTTTTTCCTGTTTTTTTTTCTTTTATTTTTTTGTTTATTCAGCACCTTTTTTTTTCTTTTATTTTTTGTTTTTTCAGCACCTTTTTTTTTCTCAAATTTCGAACAAACATACAATTCACAACTTCAAAATATATTCCAATGATAAACAACACTAAACATGAGTTACAGCAGTTGTCTCCGTTTGGCCAAACAGAACCAAATATCAACTTTTTCATAACAGAAACTTCAGCACAGGGTTCTGTCTGGGCAGACTGAACGTACAAAAATTGCCTTTTTCACTAAAATCACACATGGATGAATTTTCGAATTTGAACATGCACAATAGGGCCAAGAGAAAGTCAAAAACAGCCTTGGTTAAATATTTAGTAGCTCAAGTCAAAGAAATGGTCAAGGCTTCAAAATGGCTCACTAGGGATTAATGTAGAGGTCAGGCAATGAAACTCAGGCCAAAATTGGTTCACCCTAATGCCTTCTATCATGCATTACAAAAATGGCACACTCGATATTGCAACCTTGTGAATTAAATTCTCTCAGAAAGAACAAAGTAGAGAGTGCTCTACTATAATAGGCTCAAATATCATATAAGTGTGGGTTTAAAAATTCAATTATTGCCCTTTTTCATCATCCCAAGTATCATTCAATAATTCTTCAAAATTAAATCACATCTCACCATTTAACAGCATATTGAATCACCAAGTTAATCACAAGACTCAAACGAGCAGAATACGTCTACAAAGTCAAACAAATCTGATAATACTTGGCTTTACTTGACACAAAAACTCGACTCAATAATTAAAAAAAACATAACAAACAAACTAACGTAAACACACAAAGACAACCTTTGGTGGACGTCGTTTACCACCAAATAATTCCTGCAATTTGCTCAGAATTAAATTAGTATAACAATAAGCAGGGTCGAACCACAGAGAACGGGAATTCACCTATTTTTCCTATAAATCTAATTTTGGTGTAGCCACCACGCCTTAAATTGAGATAAATTAATTAAATACTAAGAAGACAAAGAAATTAACTAAAATAGCAAACGAGAATATAATCAAAAGAAAAGCAATCCGGCTTCGAATAAATCCACACTAGTCTAGACTCTGATCATCGATGCAAAGATTAATTAATTCCCAAGAACCAACCAGTTATAGGGTACCGTGAACGCAGCGGACATACCCCAATTCCTACGTGCTTTATCGATAGTTAGCTGTAGACGCCAGACCTAACTATTTCCCTTATTAAAACACAACCTAGCTGGAGATGCCAGACCTAGATTAAATGCTCTAATAGCCTTTAGATCCGAAGGAACCCAATTTAGACGAATTACCCAAGAACGCAAGTAATAACCCGTCTACCAATTTATTCCTACTACGAACATGGTAGCTTTATCACTAATTAGCCCTATTCCAACAATTACGGATTGGGGGAACTAATTGACTGTAATCCAATTAAATCTAAGTTGATCAAGCTTAAACAAAATCAGAATTAACTTTAAACACAATGGCACTGATCTGTCGCAGGGGTCCTGTTTGCGCAAACTGGACCTTTTTCCAGAATCTTGAGCAGCAAAATCAGTCGCCTCTTTCATCAAAGTTAGATCTAGCTTATCCTGCATTAATTCAGTCTCAAGGTATTCTTGGACATGAGAGTCAATCACATCAATGGCATATGCACCTTTAACATCAAGAGGATTATTCATGGTATCATCAATATTGAAAGTGAATTTTTCTCCATGATAATCCAAGCAAATAGTACCATTAAAGACATCAATGACAGACTTAGCAGTCCTTAAGAAAGGACGACCTAATAGAACACTAGCTGAATCATTCGACTGCATATTACTCATTTTCACCACATAGAAATCAGCGGGATAAACAAAATCATGCACTTTCACAAGAACATTCTCCAAAATACCCTCAGGATAAACACATGACCCATTAGCTAACTTCATCACAACCTTAGTATCTACCAACTCCACACCAGTTAAGCTATTATAAATAGATAATGGCATGACGTTAACAGATGCTCCTAAATCACACATAGCATGCTTAAGCTTTGTACCTCCAATGTAGCAAGGCAAAGAGAACATACCTGGGTCATTGCATTTGGGTGGCAATTTCTTTTGTATCACAGCTGATACGTTCCCACTCATCAAAATCTTCCCAGAATCCTTTGACTTTCCAGCAATGAAATCCTTCATGAATTTGCTCAACGGAGGAAGCTTGATCGCTTGAAGGAATGGAAGGTTAATTTCTAGCCTTCCAAATATTGACATAAAGTCCATGGGATCTACCTCCGGTCTCTTCTTCGCTAATCTTCTTGGAAAAGGTGCTGGAATCACAATGTTAGGATCATATAAGCTCAAAGGTTTATGTACCTTACTTGGCTCCTCAAATTCGGTTTCCTTTTCAGCTTCCTTTCCCTTCAGCACAACTGTCGGATCAGTGTTCTGTTTGGGCAAACAGAACATATTTTCAGCTTCATCTTCTGCTGGAACATCAGAATTGTCCCGTTTGGCGAAACTGGTTATTTCTCCAGATCCGTTTCTCGGACTCTTTTCCGACTTCTCGATTGGTAGCTCACACAACTCCTTGCCACTTCTCAACGTGATAAAGTTCACATGTTCTCGAGGGTTCACTTGAACTTGTGATGGTAATCGGCCTTGGTTCCCCTTGAGTTCATTCATGGAAGTCGAGAGTTGAGACATTTGACGAGCTAAGCCATCTATGCACACTTTTTGCTCATTTTGAGTTTGTTGGAGTTGCTGCATATTATCTTGCAAAAATTGCTGCGAGCCAATCAAATCAGCCATCATCTCTTCAAGGGACTTTCCTTTCTTTTCTTGCGAAGGAGTTGGTGGTTGCTGAAATCCTCTTCGATGAGGTGGTCGGTAGTTTTGTTGCTGCTGTACTTGTTGAGATTGTTGCTGCACTTGATTGCTTTGATCGCTCCAACGAAAATTAGGATGATCTCTCCAACCTGGATTGTAAGTGTTCGAGAAAGGGTCTCTCTTTGGTGGTGGATGATCATACCAACTTTCAAATGAATTTGCTTGAGCAATGTGATTCTCTTCGTTCAATTTGCACTGCACCGTTAAGTGGCCCAAATTACCACACATACCACATGGTTTCTCCGCTGGTCCCGTACTTGCAGACTTCTCGACCATAGTATTAAGCATCTTTTCTATTCGTCCCATTCTCTCATCAAACTTCTCTTCAAAATTGGAGGAACTTGCTTGTGCAGCTCTCTTAAGCAAACGAGGGTTAGGCTCCTCGTATTCTCTTGTCGCTTCTACCAAGTATTGAATCAACTTCTTAGCTTCGCTCACTCTGCAATGTGAAAATCCTCCTCCACTTGATGAGTTGACAAGATTCTTTGTGTCAACGGTCATTCCTTGATAGAAATACTGCAACAATTCACCCTCAGAATATCTATGGTTCGGGCAACTATCCACCAATCTCTTAAATCTCGTCCAGTAAGTGCACAACGATTCATCATATTCTTGCTTCACTCCGCTAATCTCCTTCTTCAATGCATTAGTCTTAGTCGGAGGAAAGAAATGCTCCAAAAACAACCTCTTCATGTCAGCCCATGTAAATATGGAGTTTGGCGGGAGGCTTGTGAACCAGGCGTTCGCCTCTGCCGTCTGAGTGAAAGGAAACGCCGCTAACTTGAATTGTTCCTCAGTAACTCCAGCTAGTCGTTTCTGCACCTTGCATATCTTGACGAACTCACTCAGGAAGTTGTATGGATCCTCTCCTTTTTTACCATAGAACTTAGGTAAAACATTCAGCAATCCCAACTTGATCTCGATCGATGCCTCCAAATCTGGTATGAGTATCGGTGTTGGAGGATCATCTTCTAGATGGCTCGAAAGTTCACTCAATCTCGGATCTTCAGCTGCCATGTCGCCTTCAGTAATCGCGACGAAAGTCGACTCTTCTTCTCCCTCGGTTTCTGTTTCTGCTTCAGAAATACCTTCCGTTTAGGGAAACGGAACACTTTCAGCTTCTGGAACACTACTGTCAGACTCGTAAACAGCTTCCGTCTGGGTAGACGGATCTTCTTGCGGTTCCAACAGATTCTGCTGCTTCTTAAGCTTGGCCTCCTTCCTCAACCGTTTCGCTAACTTCTCAATTTCAGGATGATATAGAAGGTCCGGGTTAGAGGCCCTGCTCATAAACAACAGAAAAGTAACCCAAGATCAATAGGAAAAATAAATTAATAAACACCGTTCCCCGGCAACGGCGTCAATTTGGTGGACGTCGTATACCACCAAATAATTCCTGCAATTCGCTCAGAATTAAATTAGTATAGCAACAATCAGGGTCGAACCACAGAGAACGGGAATTCACCTATTTTTCCTATAAATCTAATTTTGGTGTAGCCACCACGCCTTAAATTGAGATAAATTAATTAAATATTAAGAAGACAAAGAAATTAACTAAAATAGCAAACGAGAATATAATCAAAAGAAAAGCAATCCGGCTTCGAATAAATCCACACTAGTCTAGACTCTGATCATCGATGCAAAGATTAATTAATTCCCAAGAACCAACCAGTTATAGGGTACAGTGAACGCAGCGGACATACCCCAATTCCTACGTACTTTATCGATAGTTAGCTGTAGACGCCAGACCTAACTATTTCCCTTATTAAAACACAACCTAGCTGGAGACGCCAGACCTAGATTAAATGCTCTAATAGTTTTTAGATCTGAAGGAACCCAATTTAGACGAATTACCCAAGAACGCAAGTAATAACCCGTCTACCAATTTATTCCTACTACGAACATGGTAGCTTTATCACTAATTAGCCCTATTCCAACAATTACGGATTGGGGGAACTAATTGACTGTAATCCAATTAAATCTAAGTTGATCAAGCTTAAACAAAATCAGAATTAACTTTAAACACAAGGAACAAATCGAAACCCTAGGAAATTAATTATAAGAACAATTAGATCTCACGGATTATTAGACTAGTGCTTTAATATTCTCGCCGAATTAAAGATTTAGCTACTCATAATATTAAAACTAAACATAATCATATAATAAAAAGAAAGCATAAATCTAATATATTGAATTAAAACAAGTAAGAACTTGTCACCAGGAAAAAACGAAAATCTCTCCACAAGAGAATGAGTATTCTGCAAAATAAATAAAACTAATCCCTAAGCCAATCTTCTCGTCTAATGCTCCAAAAAGTAAAAGAAAAATTATGGAATAGAAACTAATCCTATGAAAGTTGCGGCTGAATAGAAATTAAAAGCTACGGAAAAAAAAATCTAAACTATGGAATGGAAAAATATATCATAATCCACCGCCAAATCTCTCTTAAATAACCTAGAAAATAACTAAATAATAGAATTCTAAATATAATAGGTATCTAAATATATTGTTTAAGGATTACAAAATAATAAAGCCCGACCCATTTAATTCTCTTCCATCTTCGACTTCGATCTTCTATAATTGGACATAAAATCCATCCTTTTCGACTTCTTTCATCCAAATATATCAACAACCGAAATCTGCATTTCCTGCATAAAAATTATACCTAATCGTGGCCGACTCTGAAAGCGCTGCTGCAAACTGCTGGGTGAGGTCTGTGGAAAGCAGAGGCTGCTGGAAGGGCTGGTAGTGTAGCAGATCTCCTGCTCGATCATGATCCACCTCGAAGTCGTGGTAGCTGCTAGTAGCAGCAGCGAAGTGGCGTGGCTGGTCACGTTGAGACCTGTGACTACCCACAGAGTGGTGACTAGGGCCTGCAGCAGCGGAGTGGCGGGGCTGGTCACGCTGAGACCCGTGGCTAGCCGCAGAGTTGCGACTAGGGGCTGCGGCAGTGGAGTGGCGGGGCTGGTCACGTTGCTACCTGTGGCTAGTCGCAGAGTGGTGACTAGGGGCTGCGGCGGCGGAATGGTAGGGCTGGTCACGCTGCGACCTGTGGCTACCGAGAGAGTGCTGCTGATAACTCCTGCTCCGTCTAGGACCGAAGTAGTCCACGATCTTAGTGAAGACCCTATCAGCTACTCGAGCAAGGAAACATGTGCTTGAGTCGTCGTGCAAGATCGCCTTCAAGCGGCGATCGACGACGTCGTCAGTGCTGACTATGTGGTCCGGACAAGGATGTCCGTGCAAACAACACATCCTGTCCTCCAGCCTCTCCTGGTACACTCGCCCTGCTGTATGAGGACGGGTGAGAGGACTACTCTCTTGGTGACGCTTCGACACCTTTCCAAAGGTCGCCTTCATCTTCTCCATTGTTGTAACTTTCATCTTGATGGGCCCCGCAAACACAACATCTGCCCTACCCCGACCAGCAATTCGGACCGGCTTCGGGTACACCACATCAAACGGATCCCCGTTCTCAAAGCTAAGGAAGTAGTACTCGGCTTCCTCTTCCTCCATCGGGACCAACGGGACATCATTTATTTTGAGCTGTAATGAAATACGTATAAAATAATAATTATATATCGATAAAATTTTGAAATTTCAAAAAATTCATAAAAAATAAAGTGATTTACGTACCGGTTGGTCAAAAAGGTAGTGAAGTCAGCCTTCACAGTACCCGTCTCCCACATCAAGCATCGCGGCAGCCTGATCACTTCATCTCTCATTCCGCAGTAGCGTCCCAAACGAGGAAATGCCTCGTACATCCAAAGCTGCAGGACCCAGACTAGACCGTAGAAGTGGTAGTCAATCTCTTCCTGTCTGGGAGTAACAGCCACGGTGTCGATGTAGTGAGTCAACACCTGGTACGTGTAAGCACCCCAGGGAAACCTGTCCCACTGCTCAAAGTCCTCTACCAGTGCCCATGCCCAGTTCTCGACGACATCTTGTCCCGGCACAAGAGAAAGTAGTAGTAAACCAACAAGTTCGCCGTCTTTAAATAATCTTCCATTTCATCTCCTAACTTGCGTTCCTTGAACTTGTTGCGCAGCTCGCTCACCTTTGTTTCTTTGGCATGAAAATGCCGGTGAAATAAACTGTCAGGACGGATCAGGTGAGTCTCAGTAGTGTCGAACTCCGTGTTTCCAAAGTGAAGTCCCGTGATTAGGGCATAATCACGGGGTGTAAAACGGACGGTCCGACCCCCGAGCTGAAACCATGACTCATGTAGGGGTATGTGGTTGCCCTGCAGCTGTCGGGCTATAAGGTGGTGAAGGGCACCAGTAGCATTGCCCGTCCGCCTAACTCTAATCAGTCTGCCCACGACCCCGGAGGTAAACTGCTCTATCGCACGCTCTCCGTGTGTAGGCCCACCAATGCGACGCAGCGTGGAAAGTATCTCTTTAAACACGTCACAACGCATATACAAATTGATTCCACGTGTCACAGCCAGTAACGTGGGCCTTTTCCATACACAACCCTCCTGCAATAACAAAACGGGCAACCATAAGCAATAAATTCACGAGCAAATTCAAAAAAACAAGACAAAACACAAAAAAAAGACCGGCCTGTCTGGACACGATGGCAAAGTCACATTGGACTGCCATCGCCCCCAGCCATCGTGGCCAGCCCCATCTTGTCCAGCCCCATCGCCCCAGCCATTGCCCCCAGCTATCGACCCCAACCCCCATCGCCCCCCAAACCCCCTTCGTGCATAACACCCATCGCCCCCAGCCATCGACCCCAACCCCATCGCCCCCAACCCCATCGTGCCCCCATCGTGCCCACCCCATCGACCCCAACACCATCGCCCCCAACCCCATCATGCCCATATAAATTCAGCCCAAAAATCAACATTTAAACGCATAGAACATGTACATTTCTTCGCAACTTAACTTTAGCATGAATACCCAAGAATTAAACATCGAAATTTGCCAAAAAAATTCAATTTATTTCGAAAATTAGGGCGCACTAACCGTCGGCTCGTTTAGGAACTCTTCCTCTTCGTGATGCGCCGTCGACGATGACGCCTCTCCATCGTGGTCAGATTGTGTCTCGGACGAACTCATCGTGCCCGCAAGTCTTCCGTCGAGAGCGTGCTTCGTGCTTCTTCTTCGTGGGTTTTCTTCATGGTTTTGGTCGAGAGAGAGAGAGATAAGAGAGAGAATGTGGGTTTGTGGGGTAGTAGGGTAGTGGGGGGACCGATAGATATATATAGAGAGAGAGAGAGACAAAATTTAAAATAGTAAAGGGTATTTTAGTCTTTTAATCAATTTTGGTATAGAAAACTTGTAGTTTTAAGTTTAGGGTTAAAAAACTTATCCTCTTTAAGTTTTGGTACCAAATTATTTGGACCTCATTATTATATAACATTTAATATATAATTTTATGAAATGGAATATTGAAACAAATATAAAAGAAAATGAAAAAAGAAGTTTCTAAAAATAGCCCGGGCTTGCTATTATAGTTTTATATAGATTATTATTATTATTATTATTTAATTAATTATTTATAATAATGACTTAACAAATCTGAATTAAAATTAATAAATTTATATTAATAATTAATAAATTCTAATTGAGAATCACAAATCTTAACTGAAACTTATATAGATTTTAAATGAAATTAATAAATCTTAATTATTCCCTAATTAATTAATTTTCAAAATGCAAATTATTTTCTTTTATATATAAATTATTTTATTCATAATAATATAAGAGAGAATGCATGTTTTAATACCAAAGCATAAAACATAGAAGTTATTCACACTCAATCATAAGAGTAGGAGTTTTTCATACCAAAATCAGTAAAAAGACTAAAATACCCCTAACTTATCCTTTTTGTCTTTTTTTTTTCTTTTTTTAGTCATCATCTTCATCAACAAATAAAAAAATAAATAATAAAAAACTAAAAACTAAAATACATTCAATTCGTCGTCGATCGCAACCCCTACAACAACATTCATTCAATGTTTTGTAAGAGAGGTTGTTTACTCTCATTAATATCACAACAACAACTAAATACATTACATTTGGGACAAAGAAGGAAGAGTAAAAAGATTGGAGAAAAAACGTGCGATTTTTTTACAAATGGGTCTCTCAAAATCCTTGTAAAAATCACAAGATTATTCGAAAAAGAGGAGTTGAAGTGCAAATAGGACCGCCGATAAGTGTTTCTGGGCTCATAAAGAAGGTATGAAGCTATATTTAGCCCGCAATTTTTTTTTTTTTGAGCGAGTTCTATACCACACGGTCATGCACACGGTGGTAGTTTTATTGCACACGATGGTAAACAATTGCATGAAATAGGCAAAATAGTTGAATTTAAGTCACAAGAAAGTATATTTTCATGCTTAGGCACATGTTTAGAAGCAAAATAAGTTAAAAATTATAGTTGATGATCGTGGGGTATAGAACTAGGATTTTTTCCGGCATGGCAGACCACCGTGTGAATGTTTCGTGGCCACGAAATATTCACACGGTGGCATCACACGGTGGGAATGACCGTGTGCTGCGATCGTGTGGATGTTTCCACACGATCGCAGCACACGGTCGTTCCCACCGTGTGATGCCACCGTGTCCAAATCAGAACATGTCGTAGAAGCTTATTCGATCATTTTTCTGATGATTTCTTGGCTTTTTTGTGAATCTCAAATGTCGTGGATGTGTGTATTGATACATCACAGTGGTCGTTGGGAGCGATCGACGTATGTAGACGGAGAATCATTTTTTGTCTACATCGATGCGATCAAACAAAACCGTGCTAACCTCGTAGATCTGATTGGAGAGGGTTTGGCCGGTCGGAAACGGACCGATTACAAGTTATGGTACTTGACCAGCATGTCCAACGGTAATAGGGTAAAAGTTTTATTGCGGAGTGATATCGAGTTGGTTCGATTGTTACTTGAACAGAAAGATGATCCGGAGGTTTTTGTTGAGAACGATGTCTCATCCAGCACCGAGGTTAATGTCGGTGGTAGTAGCTCCCGAGTAGAGCAGAACCGCATGTCGTCCAAACATGAGCAATATGAGGGGAATGAGGAAGACGATGAAGATGAAGAATTTAACGAAGATGAGCAAGATGAAGATGCATCTTCATCTGAAGACGAAGAGGAAGATCGTCGTAAGGCATTGCTTGATTCACTTTTTACAGATTTTCTTGCTTGGGTCCGACAGCCGGCACAAATGGATAGGGTTTTGGGCAAACGGAACTTCTCATCGGACCATCATTCCGGATGCGAGCCTGCTCATATGCGTGCAATGCACAATTGGATCATTCCATTTCCCGATCGTGAGAGTGCGGGGACTCTAGGTTTGGTCGAGCATCCTCCACCTGTACGTGGGGAACTCGCATTGGGGGCCTTATTTCGATCGAAGGAAGAGTTGAAGATCACTATTGGAATGTATCACTTGGAGAACTTTTTGCAGTATACAGGTAAGCGTTCCGCAGGTAAACGGATGACGTTTCTCTGCAAGAGTGGTAGACAGAATTGCAACTTCAGAGTGTGTGCTGTTGAGGGTGCATCCATTTGGAGGATTACTAAGTTGACCATGAATCACACATGTCACGAGGACTTGAATCGTGTTGTTGCACGGTCGGTAACTTCTGAGGTTGCTGCGTTCTATTTTGCCAAAAAATTGACCGGCCAGGGGGTCACACTGAGGCCAAAGGAGATGATTGCAGAGATGAGTAGAATGTTTGGGGTTGACATTCTATACAGTTTTGCTCTCCGGGTGAGAAACATAGCCATTCAGAGGACGTACGACGACTTTGACTCGTCGTATCAGAGGCTCCCGTCATATCTATATTTGTTGAAGCAGCACAATCCGGGGACCGTTTATGATTTGGAGATGAATAGCAAGGGTTCGCTGTGCCACATGTTTGTTACACTCGGTCAGAGTATTCGAGCATTTGATAAGTATCTTCGACCGGTGATTGTTGTAGATGGGACCCACCTCAAGGGAAAGAACAGGGGAATTTTATTTGTTGCCGTCACGTTGGACGGCAACAACCATGTCTTCCCTCTTGCAATTGGCCTCGGTCCCAAAGAGAATGATGAGGGGTGGACATATTTTCTCTATAACCTGCGCAGATGCTACAATCCTCCAGATGATTTACTGATCGTGAGTGACCAACATAAGAGCATTCAGAATGTTGTTCGAGCTGTTTATCCGAATGCGTTCCATGGGTTGTGCTTTCACCATCTTCAGAAAAATCTTGTTCCATACAGCAAGCACGTGGCCGCAATCTTTCAAACCGCAGCATATTGCCATCGACATGAAGAGTTCGATGAGATGTTCTCGAAACTGCATGTTGAAAGCCCCAACGGGGCTCACAGGTGGCTCCCATCAGACTGCTGTGGAGGACTCCTAGACCGCCTGTGTCTGGGACCGAAGTAGTCCACGACCTGACCTAAGAGCTTCCGAGATAATCTGGCAAAGAAGTCAGTCTCGGACTCGTCAAACAAGACCGCCTTCAGTCGGCGATCGAAGTAGTCATCCCTGTCATCCTGGACATGGTCGGGGCAAGGATGTCCGTGCACACAACACTCCTTCTCTGACCGTGTCTCCTGGTAGACCGGCTCTGCAGTCTTAGATATGTCTACTGCTGGTGGGGAATTCTGCCGGCGTCGTTTCGGGACTTTTTGTACCGATGAGGAGGGTGAAATGATATTTCCAACGGCAGCCACAATCTTCTTAAACTTTCCCTTTTTTTTCGGCTCCGGCTCAGTCTCTTCAGTCTTCTTTTCTGCTATTTTTTTCGGTGGTTCATAGTGCACATGCTCTATATTATCAAGACTGTACCAGTAAGGCTCAAGAGTATCTTCAATCATATGCGGCATCATAGCATATACCACTCGCTGCAAAACAAGTCATAGAAAAGTAATTATTAAATGTTAAACATGTAGATAACTTTATTAGATAAAATCATAAAAATAAATGTACGTACTCGTCTCTCGAAGAAGGTGCTAAAGTCTGCTTTGAAGGTCCTTGTTGTCCACATTAAACAACGCGGCACTGTAACGGCATCATCTCGGCTTCCACAGTAAGCACCCAAGTCAGGAATACACTCGTAAGACCACAACTGTAAAACCCAAACGGGACCTTAAAAGTGGTAACTTGTCTTCCGTTCCTGATTCGGCTTCTTGGCAGCGCTGTTTATGTAGTGACACAGCCCTCCGTAAGTGTAAGCACCCCAAGGAAATGAGTTCCAACGGTCGAAATCCTCAATAAATGCCCATGCCCAAGTCTCGACCTCCATGTCGTCCCGGCATAGGAGAAAGAGGTAGTAAACCAGCAGATTCGCCACCTTACAATAGTCTTCGATGTCGTTTCCTAACTCATGCTCAATGAACCTCCGACGCATTTCACTAACCAAAATTCTGCGGCCTTTGAATATTCTGTGGAAAAGACTAGTAGGCCGGAGGAGATGTTTGCCATGTGGATCAAACTCGGAATTTCCAAAATTAAGCCCAGTGATGCACGCATAATCCCGTGCAGTGAAACGGAGGGTCTGCCCAAAAATTTGAAACCACGCCTCGTCCGGGGGTATGACACCATCACCTTTCAATTGGCGGGCCAAAAGATGATGGAGGGCACCGTTTGAACTTTCTCTTCTCCTGACTTTAATCAAACGGCCAACGTATCCGGCGGTAAATTCATCATAGACCTGCTTATACCGTCTCGGATTCTTGGGAAGATGCCGAAACACCGAAGTTATCTCTTTGAATACGGCCTCACGTACGTGGAGATTCAATAGTTGAGTAACACCGCGCAATGTCGGCCTCATCCATTCAAGACCGGGCTACAATATAAACATACGAACCATAAGAACAATGATCGAGTGCTCAAACCAAACAAAAACACAAAATATGATCAAATTTGACAGGGTCTGGACAGCACACGGTGGCAACACACGGTCGTGTAGCCACCGTGTGATGCCACCGTGTGATGCCACCACACTGTAGCCACCGAGTGCTGCCACCGAGTGCAGCCACCGAGGCCAAAATGGCTTCACACGGTGGTTCATCTTCACACCACCATCGTGTGAATATGAACACCCACCGAGTGCAGCCCTTTTACCAACATTTGACTCCAAAATTCACCAACAAATCTTACAAATAATGCTACCCATACTCATAAAATCATATACATTGCTCTCAACTTCAATTTAACGAGCATAAACACATAATTTGAAAGCATAATTTTTCAAAAAAAAAAACATTTTTGAATGGAATTCAGGGCACTAACCGGCAGGTCGTTAGAGATTACTTCTTTTTCCACAGAGCCCGACGAAGAGGCCGACGCCGTCTCCTCCTCATCATGGTCGGCTTCCGATCGATTTCCGCTCATGGTGCGGTCGAGGATTGGTTCACACGGTGGTGGTATCGTGTTGAGAGAGAGAGACAAGTTTGAAGAGAGAGAAAGAGTGGGGTTGGGGTGTCGGGAGGGGGGGACCGAATTAGGGGTTTTAGTTTTTGTTTTTTAGTTGTTTTTTTTATTTGCTTTAACCTTTATTTGTTTAGTAAGGGTAGTTTAGTATTTTAACACATTTTGGTATGAAAAACTCCTACTCTTATAAATGAGTGTGAATAACTTCTCTCTTTTATTGTGTGGTATTTAAAAAGAGTTGGCCCATAATATAATATAACTACTTGAAATTTACTAATATATTTCTATATCAAATACAGTTTACATAAAAATATAAATGTATCTAATTAATAATTTTATATTTTCAAATTAGATAAATATTGACATGTTTTGACATAATCGTCGATCTAGAAAATGGACCCCTTTTTAGGAAGAAATTAAATCCGAGTTGCTTTCATTTTAATTTCGTCATTGTGATGATATCGTTAGTGTCACCGATCAAAAGTTGTATTGAGTTGATCCACCGCATGCTAAATTTAGGAAGCGAATATATTCAATTATTTCATTTGTATTTGGTGATCACCGATCAAAAGTTGTATCGAGTTGATCCTTTGAGTGCTAATTAATTTAGGAAGCGGATACATTCTCCTATATATTTGGTCACTGTATTTGATGATATCGTAAATATCACCGATCAAAAGTTGTATCGAGTTGATCCTCTGTATGCTAAATTTAGGAAGCGGATACATTCACCTATTTCGTCTGTATTTGGTGATCACCGATCAAAAGTTGTATCGAGTTGATCCTTTGCGCGTAAATTAATTTAGAAAGTGGTTACATTCACTTATTTCGTCACTGTATTTAATGATATTGTAAATATCACCGATCAAAAGTTGTATCGAGTTGATCCTTTCATGCTAAATTCAGGAAGCGGCCGGATACACTCACCGATCAGTTTATTCCAAGACGATGCTACTGTTTATTTCCTTACAAAACCAAACTCAAAACCTTGTACATGCAGCAGATCATGCTTCTCCACACCACACACGTGTCACGTGCTCCCTTCATTTGCATTTATCATATTTGGCAGCTTCCATTCCTCAAGCAATATTACAAAAATAATTACTATGTGGCTAGATCAAAGCCATAATTCTTAATAAAAAGAAATTAGTGATAGACTGATAGTTGTCCCTTATGGATGGCTTATTGATGGAACGAGGATGCTTGTCGCCACATATTTCAAGTTTCAATTTCACCAGTGCGATTTATAAGTGTAGCATATCGCATCAAGTTTGTCTAGTGTCATTTGCATCTTCTATAAACAATGTCTAACGAATTGTGTAATTGATATAAAAAAGTAGTAAATTTCAAGTAAATATTTAATATTATTACGAGTAATATAATTTATATTTAAAAAAATAATTAATATTTTGAAAGCAAATCTAAATTTAAAAAGTTGGTTCAGTACCATTTTGCTAGTTTTGAAACAAGAGGCAGTCACATGCTTTCAAGAACCTTAATCAACAAAAGTACAAACACATCATTCTACTATAAATACACATTCTAGCTCATGTGACATTCATAGGCTTAACTTTCTAACATCATTTCTCAAACATCTAGTTTAGTTCATCACAACCCTAATTCACTATGGCACTTTTACTATGGATAGCTCTTCCCATAATCTTGATCTACCTACTCTACAAAACCACAAAACCCTCTAAAACACGAGTTCCCCCGGGACCGCCACGGCTGCCATTGATCGGAAACCTCCACCAATTCCTCACAGCCGGAAACCTACCAATCTATTTATGGAAACTTTCCGAGAAATACGGTCCTATTATTCACCTGAAACTGGGTTCTGTCACTGTTGTCGTGGTTTCTTCAGCCAAATTGGCAAAAGAAGTCCTTAAAACACAAGATTTGGCCTTTTGCAGTAGGCCTAAGCTACTTGGGCAGCAGAAACTCTCTTACAGCAGCATGGATGTGGCGTTTTCGCCTTACGGCGATTACTGGAGAGAGATGAGGAAGATTACATCTATTCATCTCCTTAGCTTAAAAAAAATCCAATCTTTTCGTCCCATTCGCGAAGATGAAGTCTCTCGTATGATCACCAAGATTTCAAGCATTTCTGATGATGATGATGAGAGAGAAAGAATCGTGAATCTGAGCGAGGTAACTATTGCCCTAGGCAGCAGTTTGATATGCAGAATAGCTTTTGGTAAGAGATACGATGACGAAGAATCGAAACGACGAAGATTTGATGAGATTCTGAGAGAGGCACAAGCTGTTTTGGCTACTTTTTTTGTATCAGATTTCTTTCCTTCATTAAGTTGGGTGGATAAGATCAATGGATACAAAAATTGGCTCGAAATGACATACAGAAACCTGGATTCGTTCTACCAAGAGCTCATCGACGAGCATCTCGATCCAGAGAGGGTGAAGAAGATGGATCATGAGGAGCGGGAGAAAGATATTATTGATATATTGATCCAGCTTAAAAAAGAGAAATCTCTTTCTGTTGATTTCAATTGGCATCACATCAAAGCTCTGCTAATGGTATTGTCTCCAGTGTTCCAATCTCGTATTTTATTAACTTCCAAAAGTTTCACCAAATTTAATTTGATTTTTATAAAATGTTCAACATTTAGGATCATCGATCTATCCTTGTTTTTCATGTCCTATCAGCATCCCACTTTCTTTCTTTTTTAATTGTTTTTGAGGGGTTTCTTTTTTAATTGTTGTTTCATTTATTTATTCAATTTTAATTTCTTATGTTCTAATTTTTTAATTTTTAATTAGGATTTATTATATCGAATCAGGATAAATAAATATTCTTTAGTATTTAAATTTAATGCTTTAGTTAATATTTGATTATTAGGATTTATTATTTCATAATTAGGGTAGATAATTTGTTCCATTTTTTGTAATAAATGTTTAATATGGTTCATATTATCATAATAATCTTCACTTTTTACAATAAATAAATATTACTCCCTCCGTCCCCCAAAAGTGTGGTCCAATTAATATTTCATACCTCACATATAATCAAATTTTGACCAAACTTTTGAGGCAGGGAGGGAGTATTAAATTTAATAGTGGAACATGTTGGGACACAGAATAGGTCAAGGAATCAAACCGATGTTTCAATAATTACCTCACCTTGTAATTTGTGCAAATTATGATGCCCAACTCTTTTTTTTCAAGATTATTAAATAGTTTGTTATCTCGTGATTTCTGGCCGAGGTAGAAAAGTCATATCACACATTTTCTCTGAGTATATTACAAATTTAGATAGCTTAAAATAAAAAAATTAATTAAAAAAGGGATCATTATTGAAACATTTGATAAAGCGTGTCCAAAATCAAGTCGGGTCATTTTTTTTTTTTTGGGCAAGTAATCATATTATATTTTTATTTAATGTATTTCACCCCGTATTTTGTTTCATCTTACCGTAGAATATATTTATTGGAGGAACTGATACAAGCGCGGCGACGACAGTTTGGATAATGACGGCCTTGATGAAGGCACCCAAAATCATGAAGAAATTGCAACAAGAAATCCGAAATTTGGCAGGCAAGAAAGGGAAAGTAGATGAAGATGATCTGCCTAACATACCCTATCTAAAAGCAGTTATCAATGAGTCTCTTAGATTGCATCCTCCGATTCCATTGCTTATGCCAAGAGAAACAATAGAAAAAAGCAATCTAGAGGGCTATGAAATTCAACCTAAAACCGTGGTTTATGTTAACGCGTGGGCAGTTGCAAGAGATCCCGAGTACTGGGAGAATGCAGAAGAGTTCATGCCTGAGAGGTTCTTGAACAGTAACATTGACGTAAAAGGGCAAGATTTTGGGTTCATACCCTTTGGGTCGGGGCGAAGAATGTGCCCCGGAAAACCTATGGGACTTGTAAATGTGGAGCTTACACTTGCAAATCTGCTTTACTCTTTCGAATGGGAAATGCCAGGTGGGATTCGAACGGAAGACATCGATGAGGATGCTCATCCTGGAATTACAATGCATAAGAAAAAACCCCTTCTCCTAGTTGCTAAAAAATATGCTCTTTAATTAACTGGAGTTCATGCCTATTGCCTCGGAAGATTATACAAATTTGATTAGCTATGTTATGTGTGTATGGTATGTATCTCAAAGCTTTTATTAGAAATATATCAAAGTGTAGATGTAAGTATTTTGTTTGCAGATTTCAAGGATTTGGAATAAAGATCACCCTCATGAAGGTTAAGAATACACAATATTAGTACTAGTTAAATGGTATAATTGATGCGCGCAAAAAAAAATGAATTTTAATAATATATATGTATAATTGATTAATTTTAGATATCAGAGAATTCTAATTATCTTTATATCAAACTAATTATAATATATATATATTTAATTACTAAATTATCCTTAAAAATTATAATACATGAGGATATTATAAGTATTTCAAAATTTGTAAAATTACATACTTTTATAATAGTAATAGATAATGGACAATCTAAATAGTATGTGGGACACACCTAGACCTAGAAGACTAGAAGTTGCCAGCAAAAGAACTTATTGATAATTCGACCGTAAAATTAACACTATTTAATTAATAATTCAATAAAAGGTTAATTATCTCCAAATCCATAAATTATTAACCGAATTTTAATTTTTCCCAATAATCTATAAAGTTGGTTTATAAATACATCAATTTCGGTGTATTTCAAAATTTCCCCTACTTTAAAACTATCCAAAATCGAATCCTAGCTAGGTGGCTAATACGGGACGATATAACGTAGAAGGCAAACGCTCTTCATATGAAAAAAAATAAATTTTATTACTGAAATTATAATATCATAAAGATGCCTTCTCGATACATCATACCTCCATATTTAAATGCCTAAAACAAATCCTAGTTCAATTAAGCATCAAAATCCTAAAATAAAATAAAATATAAAACAAAACCTAGTTTACTTGGGAATCAAAATTCTAAAAGGAAGCCAAAATATAAATAATGAAAAATATTAAAGCTATAAACTGACTTTATGTTCACTTAGCGACTTGCGTACGGACAGCTATATATGTTTTTCACATCAGTGGCTGCTTATGTGTCAAACTAAAACTAGTGTGTAACCCGTCGAAATTCGATGGGAAATCACTTAATATTATAATTTATGAGTAGAAATCTAAAAAATAACTTAATATATGGTCAAGTATTTTCAGTTATTTGAGATTGTTGACTGCAACTATGAACATAAATGGTAAAGCCAGGGACCGTCTAGAATGTATATACTTGTATCCATGTCAAACTCGATTTAAGAGTGATTTCACTACTCGTTCTCGTCTAAAATCCGTTATAGTAATACCTGCTAATTATCCAAATTCATTTAAATTTAAAAACATAAATTGTTACAATAGTTGGTTATATATTTCAATGAAAACTCGAATATTACAAAATCATATTAATAATAAATAGTACTCCATAATTAACAAAAGTTTAAAAATAAATAAAGTTTCACATGAGCTTGTCGATTTATGTTCGAACCCATTTAGAATTCAAATACTTGTACATGTCACAAGCTCGATTAAAAGTAATTTTACCACTCTTCGTTCAAAACTCGTATAGTAATACTCCACTAATTATCCAAACCCGTTTAAATTTATAAAATAACTAAATAATTAAATATAGGTTGTTACAATAATTGGTTATCTGTCTCACTGAAACCCGCTCATTATAAAATAATTAAATAATAATAGTTAATAGGTTACTTAATGATGATTTTTTAGAACAATTAAGAAGATATTAAACTCACATGAGGTTAATTTAGTTTTCAACCCAAACTCAAATTTTCTTACCCGTATATCTCAATCCTGATTAAAAAAGAAACTTTACTATTCATACTCATTCCAAGATAATTTATGATATGATTACCAACTTACTCTATCATTTGAGTTTAAAAAGCTTCGAGCTAGAAATTTTTGGCTCTAATCTTTTTTTTTGCTCGATCTACTCGGTCCAATCCGTCAATTTCGGATTACATTGGTATTTCTATTTATCGGGCTCAGTTAGGAACAACAATGCTAAATTTAGTTTTCGATCTATTTGGACTGGTCCGTTCATTTCGGCCAAATTAATATCCCTACCTTTCGAACTCTATTATAAATGACAATGGGTTGAATATCCACCATTAAATATTTTTCAACCCAAACTCGAATTTTCTTACTTGTATATCTCCATCCTAATTAAAAAATGAAACTTTATTATTTGTACTCATTCCAAACTCGTCGGGTAATTTATGTTATGATTACCAACTCTCTCAATCATTCGAGTTTAAAAAGCTTCAAGCTAGAAATTTTCATCTCTAATCTTATTTTTTTCTCGATCTACTCGGTCCAATCCGTTAATTACGTACGGACTAAATTGGTATTTCTATCTATCGGACTCAGTTAGGAATAAAAATGCTAAATTTAGTTTTCGATCTATTTGGACTAGTTTGTTCATTTCGGCTAAATTAATATCCCTACCTATTGGACATGATTATGAATGACAATGGGTTGGGTATCCACCCACTAATTTTTTTTCAACCCAAACTCGAATTTTCTTACTCGTATATCTCCTTATCCTAATTATAAAAAAACTTTACTATTCGTACTCATTTTAAACCTGTCGGGTAATTTATACTATGATCACCAACTCACCTGATCATTCGAATTTAAAAAGCTTTGAGCTAGAAATTTTCGACTCTAATCTTATTTTTTTTTCCGATCTATTGATCGGTCCAATCCATTAATTTCAGACTAAATTGGTATTTCTATCCATCGAGCTCAGTAATGAATAACAATGCTAAATTTAGTTTTTCGATCGATTTGGACTGGTGCGTTCATTTCGGCTAAATTAATATCCCTACCTATCGGACTCGATTATGAATGACAATGGGTTGGGTATCCACCCATTAATTATTTTTCAACCTAAACTCAAATTTTATTACTTGTATATCTCAATTTGAATTAAAAAAGAAACTTTACTATTCGTACTCATTCCAAACCTCTCCGGTAATTTATGCTATGATTACCAACTCATTCGATCATTCGAGTTTAAAAAGCTTCAAGCTAGAAATCTTCGGCTCTAATCTTATTTTTTTTTTCTCGATCTACTCAGTCCAATCAATTATTTTGGGTATCCATTATTTTTTTCTCTCATTGATAATTGCACAAATCACGATGAGTATTTGAGATTTTGGTTAAGAAATTACACAATTTATAAGCACAAAAGGATATAAAAATAGGAAATTCATTATTTGATTGATATGATTATTGCATTTGTAACGACTGAAATTAATAGATTGATTGAAAAATATATTGTAAGTGGATAATATATAATGGAGATTTCAATAAATGTTAAAGAAAAATTATAGAAATGCCACTTAAGTAGGGGGATGAATGTGGTGTTGAGGATATGCATGTTTTAAAATTTATCTATCTAGCGTGTATTCTGTCGATAATCGAAAGGGAATTCATTATTTAATAACTCTTAAATTTATAATGAAAATCTTAAATTTCTAATTAAATTCAAGAATATTGTGAGTTTCCTTGTTATTAAATCAAAGCACAATGAGGTAATTAAACCATGTGTCGTTGACAAAGAATGACAATGAACCAAGATGATGATGAAGCTAGAGTTCGCCCATCCGAACTTGTTCATTATATACAATCATATAAGTTTCAAATTCAATCACTATTTGTTCTCGTCTCAATCTTGCATAGTAATACTCGTTAAGTATCCAAGCTTGTTACAATTTATAAAACTGTCTCAATAATAAAATAAAAATTGTTACAATAATTAATTATCTGCCACAATATTTATTGTTAAAAAATATAATAAATTTTTTGTTTGGCAAATTCGTCAAATTAATAATATGACCAACTTGAATTTCCCAATAAAAATAAATTTACTATTTATTTATTTGGCTAACTCAATAATAATTGGTCAAATTAAATTGGTGGTGCAAAATAATAATGGATAGAAAATATACATTGATTCCAGATATTTTTTAGGAGTCAAATAGATAAAGTTTTATTGAAAAATAATGTGAGATAAGACACAAATTTATTTAGGTTCTTTAATGAGTGAAGTATCATTAAAAAAACAATGTTGGCAATGGCCGATCAAAGGCCCGCGCAAACCCGACAATCGCTCGAGCAAATTTCTTTTTGAACTATATTTACGTTGTATTTTGTATTCACCCCCACCCCCAACCCCACTTTTGTATGCATAATTATAATTTCATCTGTCTAAACGTGTGTCTTACATAAATGTAATATTGCTCGTTCAATTTTAGTTCTTACTCCTCCCCCCTAAAGTGAGATACAAAAATTTTAGATGAATAGAAATTCAATAAATTAGAAAATGTCATATGAAAAAAGAGATTAATTGAATTCATTAGAAGATTTTAATATTTTTAATATAATGAAAATAAGGCAATGACCTTAGGAATTCATATTTCCTAGAGCTTACAACCAAAATGCTAAGAATATAAATTAGATAAATTCGATAATTATTAACTGAATTATGATACAAAATTCTAAAAATCCTTGTAATTTTTTATTTATTTTGCTCAAGTTAGAGGTGGCTGCGATTCGGTTCGGTTCCACCTATCATTTCGATATTTAGGTTTTTTTGCTATGTTTTCTTGTTTAATTGTAATTTTATACACTCTAATGTAATATTTAGGTGAAATAAATATGACACTACAACAAAATTTGCTTTTAAATACACTAAAAAATGCCTTAATAAACATGCTGAAACGACATCTCACATATCCTGTCACACCCCAATTTTAAATGAAGGATCGGGGAATGATTGGATTAAAAAGGAAAGTTGAACTATAATATTATTTGAAGACGAGAATTCATATAAGAAGGTCGTCAAGTTCAACGATAATAATTACTAACATTCAACTCAAAAGTTTATAGGATCGAAGTCCTAGTTCGTATCTGAAAACAAAAGACTGACATAATTTACATAAATATGATCAAGTCTATGACTCTCAAAAAGAAAATTTAGAAGTCGACATAGTCGACTAATCTCAAAGAGTTTAACTTAGCGGAAGCAAATCCAAATGTTGAATCCTACTCTCAATTTCACCTGTCTGCGCCTGCTCCACGACCTGAAAACATTTGGAAACTTTTGGGCTGAGCACTAATGTACTCAGTGGACATCGCATTTCATAAAGCAATTTATGAAATCATAAATATAGCATATCCATAACTGCAGTGATATTTAGAAGGTTTTAAAACGAAAAGCTTCTAAGTTCACAGAACATTTTCTCATAATTCAGCGCTGTTACTTGTGACGTTCTTGTGTTACTCTTATAAGCTGGTGAACCTCGAGCCGTAGCTCCAAGAGTTCTCTGATTGAACCTCGAGCTAAAGCTCAAAGAGTTCTCTAAACTGTGTCAAGCACACAATGGTGATCAGCCGTTGCAATACATGACTATGGGGTGTACACAACACTCATCTAATGTGTCAGATTATCAGAGTGTCTCGATCGATAACATAAGAGCTTTAAACACACAGAGCGCACATAAAACATTTCATCATGGATAGCATTTTCATTTCTTAAATATCAGAGCTTAATAACTCAAACATGAACTTTGGATAGAGAAGTATAGCCCACCTGGACAGTATAGATCTGAAGTAAACTTGTGTCGGGACGAGCACTGCTATCCTTCTGAGTAGGACGATCCTACAAGACGATTCTAGTCTTAATATATTTCCAAACTAACCTCATTAATGACAATAAGATCACACCACCTAGATTCATTGTCCCGACCTCTCCAACTAAATAATTTTCTTTAAAAAGATACATTTCGTCTTAAGGCACCAACTATGCCTTAGCTCGACACTTAGTATACTTTATTTAGAAGTTGCACTCAATTATATAAACAAGTACAATGTTTATACTTAGTTTTTGAGATTTCAAAAACCCATTCAAAACTTTACTAACATCACAATAACATGCCTAGGTGCATAAAGTGTCACATCGTATCATAATTCAATTATAGACATATATCAAATAACTTGCATTCCTCTTAAATACAAAACACGTTGACTCGTAAATTTTCTGCAGAGCAGCCCACTTCTAACAATAAACTGATTTGATGTACTATGAGTTAGGAGGTGTTCCATATACCTCTGGAAAGATAAAAGAGTCTATTTTCTAGCAAAATTACGGTACTCGAAAATATTAAACGAGTAAAAAGTTATGGCAATTTCAGTGCAGACTATGGCTTAATGCTGCCAAACCTGCGAAGATACACTTATGTTTTTCAAAATTTCACATGAAAGTACCAAAATACTCATGAGCATATGCCTAGTTGGATTTCTCTTATTAGTAATGTACAATCACTTTTAACAATATGAATATATATACATATATACATGTAATTGCTATTTATCTTTCTTTTTGACACCAATGACAAACCCTTCAAATTATGTCCATATGCACTCTTGCTTACTCTACTAATATAAAGTTTAGTACTACGTGTATGTTGTTCATATCACTTGTCATTGTTCATTGTACTTTTCTTCTTCTTTATTCTTATTTGTGGAATGCCCACAACTACTTTTATATATTGATTTCATACCAATATGTGAATACTTCTTCTCTAAGTGCTTATCAATCTTAAATTGTACAGTACATGGCATATTTCTTTGCATATCACTAATCACGACCCTAGCATAGCAAGTCATATACATATAAGCATAAATTTCGTGCACAACTTTCAGCAGGAATTCTCTAACTCTTCTACACATTTAATTAAACAGTTGGCACACGTGGGTTCATAGTTGGCAGCCTCATAACAGAGATTCATACATGTACACACATCTATATTTGCAGATTTTCAGACCACTAATCTCTATCTTTAAATAATAATTAAACCTATTTAACCATAAAAATAATAAGAACACTCTCACATCATTTCATCAAAGTTTTAGAGAAAAATTCCTATATTAATAACTCTTAATTTCAAAAATTGAAAGCTAAAGATAGGAAAATTCAGTAAACCTTGTATGGATTCTCCTTCTGCTATAATATCAAGGATGAGTGAATTTGCTAACTATTTTCCTCCTCTCCCTGCTTCTTCTCACAACTTCTTCTCACAACTGAAACTTTCTCTATTTCCAGCTGCAAAACTCTCTCTTTGGTGAAAGTTAATTTGTTTTTCTCTCACCCTCGTTTCTTTCTCTCCCTAAAGTTGGACGACTGCAGCTGATGTGGAAAAGAAGAATTTCGTTTATAAAAATATGATTTGGGAATTGGTCTACAGAATTGATTTTCGTCCCATTCTCTTAGTCTCTAAATATAGACTTTGGTTTATTATCAACCTATATTCATAAGAAGAAGACACGTGTGGGGGATAAGCTTTAAAAAAGTATCCACCTTATAATTATCAAACCAATTCACTTAACTCATATTTATATATATATAAATATGTCAAACACGAAATCTTATACCTCAATTTGACAAAATATATATAAATATACCAATTATTTTATTAACAAAACAATATATAGAATTATCCTATAATTGCCTCAATAGTAATATAATAATATATATTAATCATAAGACCATATAATATACATATGGTAACTAAACCATAAATTACATATAATCTCACTTATAAATCAAACCAATCACTCATAAACTACTTTTATAAAATAAAATGGTAATATCCTTGTTGGAATTAAAAGATTTTTTTTTCTGGGATAGGAACTACCTCAATTGTAATCACAGAAGAGTCCCGTTATTAATTAATTATCGAGGAATCGGGATATTACATATCCCCACACTGATTTTGAATGTCGCCTATTCTAGTGTAGCAAAAACCCTTTTAAGATATTAAGACACTAAAAAGTGTCCTTTTAGCTGCGGTTTGAAATTCGCTGCCTTGAGTTATTACGACATTTTTAAACGCCTTATTGCTGTAATTTGTGAATTTTCGCTAATTTTCTGGTAAATGCTAGTAATTAATAATTTTCAGTGACTTTTTACTAGTAATTTCAATGACAACAATTTTTGCTAGTAACTAAAAGACATCTAGTCTAAATGAAAATTTCTATTTATTTCAAATATGACGAGAAATTTAATTACAAAATCTTAAAAAGCTAATAAAGAAAAATGAATTATAAAATCTATTTAATTTCGTAGTAGCGCTATCCTAACCTACTATTCGATAGCTAAAACACAATACGCGCGCAACTATGATGCTACAAAGAATAGCAAAGAGTAGCCGCACTATTCTTCTATTCTTCCAAAGTTGTGAGTAGTTGGTTCCCAAATGTCTTCTGCCAATCTCTGTCAGTGGAAAGAACTAAACAAATCCATGTAGCGCAGAAATCTCTAAACTCTGAGAATATATAACAAACAACTTTCGATCTCTAAGTTGTGTTGAATATCCTCAACATATGAAATCAGTACTACCGTATATGTACTAGATATCACCTGAACGAAAATTCAATATATCAATTACATTTCCAAAAGTACAAATAAATATGAATGAATTAGAACTATAGCATACCAGTGAGTAGCAAGCACTTCAATAAATGTGTCCAATATATAATTACTCATCTTCATTCTGTGAGTAATCAAGACTTAAACTAAGACAACACTTTCGAAAAATTACCTTCATTGTAGAAAAAATGAGCTATCCTGTCTGAACAAAGTCATAAAAATAATCAAAAAGGTCAGACCTACAAAGAGGTATTGTCGCAGCCCGAACCTCGATATTAGATGTCAAGGCCGGTAGGTCCCACGACTTACACAATTTATGATTAACAAAGGAATTTAAGATAGCGACCCGGCTATCGTTCAAAAGAATAACCATACTCAACAATTCATCATTTTAGAATAATACGACATATATGACTCGAGACGATCAACTGAATTCAATATGACATACATATCAATAAACATAACTCAAATCACTCGGAATCAAAAGACCTGATCAACCAAATAACCGACAATTGATCAAGAAGATGACAGGATGACTTGAGGATCAAGAAAACAAGATAAAGAAAATTGTTTCAAGCTCGACAAAGCTTCTCAACACAACTAACAACTTATGTACATATGATTCACTGGTTGAGTTTCAAAAGAACTTGACAAAAGAGTTCGACTTTAGAATTCAAACATTATAATAATATCGATTTCATTTTCTTGCAGCGGAAAACATGAGAATATATGTATGAAGACATATATTCTAGGTCAACTTCTCAAAAACGACTTTCTTTACATAAACAACGTTTAACAACAACAATAATCCATCCAGTACTCATCATCTTCATCCCTGCTAACCTGCACGTTTTAGATATATCATGCAGGGCTGAGTACTACGTACTCAGTGAACACATGCCGAAAACATTTGAAAACTTTGCTGAATACAGCTATATATGAAAACTTGCCAGAAAACATAATACGAGGATTTTCTTAAAACAACTCGTAAAATGCTAAAAATACTTTCTTTTCTCAAAATCATTTGTCTGCAGACATTTATAACAGTATGAACCATATCTACAATTAACTCATGGTGATGAGAAAGAGGCCTCTTTCTCAATCACTTGTAACCGGCATATCAAGGAAAGGCTCACGATTATGAATAATCGGCCTATCAAAGAAATGCGCACGATTACCAATGTGTACATAGATTTCACCTTGTGTGAAACCGAATTCGTCTTTCTGAAGTAGATGGTAACATACTTAAACATTTTTAAAATCATTTGGCAAGTATCAAAACTTTGTAAAACATACGATATCATGCTTTTCACATATTTTAGTTTAGAAAGCCCACCTGATATACTTAAGCTTTAAACTTTAACTTTATCGTTTGAAATCCTTTTACTTCACGTTCCTGCTCCCGCTTCCGCTTACTCCTTTAAATCGAAACGGAATAACGATTTTAGAACGAGAGCTTCTATCGACTAACTACTTCGATAATCTTAACGAAATTCTATTCGAATTTCTACGCCGTAACTTGATGAAATTCGAGAATTCCTATCTTAACTTTTCAAACGTTCTTAATCTATCTTAATCTATCTAAATTCCTCAATAAACATCAATATTAATCAAATCTCATACAACATTAATATTTATAAACTACTATTCATCACAACTGACTAAATCGATTTTAATCCGTCTAACGGATTCAGAAAATTCTCAATTTAATTCTATACCTTTATTTAATTATAACAAACATAATTATACTTTAAATACACACATTAACTCAATTAAACATATAAACTCCCAAATCGGCAAAATCAACCATAAATAGAAAAATCTTTATTACTTTGAATTAAATTTCCAGAAAATTATATAACACTTAATTTTTATTAAGAAGTTCATAAATGCAATTAATTTCTTAATTAAAATTTAATTAATATTTTATTTATTTATTTAAATTTTTCGGTAGTTTTCATTTCTAGGATTTCTAGAATTATTTTCTCTTCTTTTTAATTTCTATTATACTTAATTATCATCTTAAATTCATTTCTTCATTTAATTTCATTCAATTAAGTATTAATCTTCCAACCCTAATTTAAGAACCCTAATTCGATTTTCTAGGGTTTCTAGGGTTAATCAAGCTCATTTTTTTCATTATCTCTTGATCTAAAATACTTCATTAATCTCATATATCTTTAATTGAATCATCCAATTCATCATATAACATTACATTATTAAACCCTAATTTATATTCTTATTTAATCGGTTATTTTCTCAAAATGAAATTGGTTGGAAATTTTTAATTACTTCCAACATGAAACATTCTTAAAATACTTAACTAAACTCATTTATATCATTAAATCAATCATATAATTCATGTATTCATTATTTCCCATTTTCTTCTCATTTTCGAAAATTGCCAATTGATAGCTAGGGTTTTCCATGCTTAAATCTAATTACATATTTGATCTTATAATCATATTCTAAGAATAATTCATGAAGATTAAAATATCATTCAATCACTTCTTCATTTCTTCTTCAAAATTTCGATATATATATATATATCTATATCTAGGGTTTCTCATGCATTTCTTAAGCTAATAATTGATCATCTAATCATCATAATATCATCATAAAAACAACATATAAGCATCATACCAAGAGATTAAAATCAGATCATCACTTTCTCTAATTTCTTCCAAAATTTCGAAAAAAAATAGAATTAGGGTTAGGGTTCTTCATGGTTGATTTAATCATACCAATGATTATATATCCATCATACAAGCATAATACTAAGATATGAAGAACATCTAACCATTTCCAATACTTCTCCCAAATTTTCGATCATATATATACATATATGAAGATGGAAGTTTTAACCATAATCTTGATATAATAACTTCAAAAACATAAATCCAACCTTGATTAATTATTTAGGGATGGATTGATCTTTGTTTTTTGAGCTTCTAGTTGATCATCAATGGTGTGTGTGTGCATGTGTGTGTCGAGAGAGAAGAGAGAAATGAGAGAAAGAATGCTGCTATGTTTGGGTGTGTGCGTGTGAAGAGAGATGAGAGAAATGAGTGAAATAGCTATACATATATTAGTTATAACCCTAGGTTTAGATGTATAGGATAGCTTATTATAAAATTAAAACTTAATAGCTAAGTTTTGGTTAATTCATTTAATTAGTTATTAATTCAATTAATTAATAACTAATTAATCTTCTAATAAGTCTCTAATTTCTCAACACAGTAATTAAGTTTAAGGTTTCACGAACCTTAGATAAAAATTTCACAGAAAGAATCGGAGATTCGAAGCATTTTCAAATCGACCGAAACTAAATTTTTAAGCGATAATTTACGTAAAATTTCACGTAATTAATTTAAATTCTTCTCTTAGTCAATTAACGACTAAACATTTATCATCTATTGATAAATGTAAAAACTTCTTCGTTTCGGATTAACCGAGACGATAGAAATTAATTAAAACTCATTTTTCCGGTAGAATATATCTGCCGGATAAAATTTTCGGAAAGAAAATCTTTATTTTACTAAAATTCTTGTCTTTCTCAGAAGATTAATTATTTTAATTACTTAAGAAAGACGGGATACTACATTCTCTCCCCCTAAAAATAAATTTCGTCCCGAAATTTGCTTACCTCTCGGAAGAGTTCGGGATACTTTTCTCTCATTTTGCTTTCTAACTCCCATGTTGCTTCTTCTAGTCCATGATGCCTCCATTTGATTTTTACTGACGCGATCGACTTATTTCTAAGTTGCTGGACCTTACGATCCAAAATCGCTTCAGGTTTCTCTTCATAACTGAGATCTGGTTCAAGGACTACTTCTTCTTGATGAATAACGTGCTTAGGATCAAACATATATTTCCGTAACTGAGATACATGGAACACGTTATGTGAATTTCCAAAACTTGGCGGTAAGGCTAATTTATACGCTACTTGACCTATTCTTTCCAGAATTTCATATGGTCCTATATAGCGAGGCTTAAGCTTTCCTTTAACACCAAATCGTTGAATTCCTCTTGAAGGCGAAACTTTCAAGAAAACTTTATCACCCACATTGAATTCTAATGCTGATCTTCTGACGTCAGCATAAGACTTCTGACGGTCTTGTGCTTCTTTAATTCTTTGTTTGATTTGACGCACAATCTTTATCATTTCTTCCACTGAATCAGGCCCTAATATTTTTCTCTCGCCCACATCATCCCAATGAAGTGGAGATCTACACTTCTTTCCATAAAGGGCTTCGTAGGGCGCCATGCCAATCGTCATTTGATAACTGTTGTTGTAAGCAAATTCAACAAGAGGTAAAATTTGCTCCCATTGACTTCCTCGATCTAGAACAACAGTTCTCAACATATCCTCCAAGATCTGAATGGTTCTTTCGATTGACCATCCGTTTGAGGATGAAAAGCCGTACTGAAGTTCAATTTGGTACCTAATTCTTCTTGCATACTTCTCCAAAAATGAGAAGTAAATTTTGAGTCTCGATCCGAAGTGATCGACTTAGGTACTCCGTGCAATCGCACAATTTCTCGCACGTACAGCTGAGCTAACTTATCTCGCGCCATAAGTTATGGGAATAGGTATAAAGTGTGCATTTTGTCAATCTATCCACTATTACCCATATCGCCGTATTCCCTCGTTTGGATCTAGGTAACCCGGTTACAAAATCCATGGTAATTTTATCCCATTTCCACTCGAATATCTAAAGGTTGTAGCTTCCCATAGGGTCTCTGATGTAATGCCTTTACTTGCTGACAGGCTAAACATCTTTCTACAAAAGAAGCTATGTCTCTTTTCATTCCTTCCCACCAAAATGTTTGTTTCAAATCTTGATACATTTTGGTGCCTCCAGTGGTGAATAAGGAGTTTCATGAGCTTCGCTCATGATTTCATTCCTTAATTCTTCATCATTCGGCACACAAATTCTTCCTCGATACAGGAGAATATTATCTCCTGACTCCTTAAAATTTTTATTTTTCTCTTGACGAATTTTCATTCGTAACTTTTCCAATTTCTTGTCTTTTCTTTGAGCATTGGAAATTCTCAATCTTAAATCTGGAATTATTTCCATAGCTGCAACCATTTGCTCAACAGATTGCGGAGGTAGAATTACTTCTAACCTCAGTTCTCCGATACTTTTAATGAGTTCTTTCTCTTGAGTTAGAAGAAATCCAAATTCCGATTTTCCTTTTCTGCTTAACGCATCAGCAACTACATTTGCTTTTCCTGGATGATAGGAAATTTTACAATCGTAGTCTTTAACTAACTCGAGTCATCTTCTTTGTCTCATATTTAATTCTTTCTGCTCAAAGAAATATTTGAGACTCTTGTGATCTGTGAAGATTTCACATTTCGTTCCATAAAGATGGTGTCTCCAGATTTTTAAAGCATGTACTACCGTCGCTAGTTCCAAATCATGAGTTGGATAGTTTACTTCATGAGGTCTAAGCTGTCTAGAAGCATAGGCAATAACTCTTCCTTCTTGCATCAGGACACAGCCTAGTCCGTTCTTTGATGCATCTGTGTAAACAGCATAATCTTTATCCGAATCTGGAACTGATAGCACTGGGGCAGTGGTCAATCTCTTTTTTAAGTTCTTGGAAACTTTCCTCACATTCTTCTGACCACTTGAATTTTGATTCTTTCTTTAGGAGATGGGTCATTGGCTTAGCTATTTTGGAGAATCCCTCGATAAATCTCCGATAATAGCCTGCTAGACCTAAGAAACTCCTAATTTCATGTGGTGTGGTTGGAACTTTCCATTCCTGAACTGCTTGTACTTTTGAAGGATCAACTTTGATTCCTTCAGAAGATACAACATGTCCAAGGAAATGTACTTCTCTTAGCCAAAATTCGCATTTACTAAACTTGGCATATAATCTTTCGGTTCTCAACCTTTCCAGAACAGTTCGTAGATATTCCTCGTGTTCTAATTCATTCTTTGAATACACGAGAATATCATCAATGAAAACTACGACAAACTTGTCCAAGAATTCATGGAATACTCGGTTCATGAGATCCATAAATACGGCTGGAGCATTTGTCACACCAAATGGCATTACTACAAACTCGTAGTGGCCATATCTTGTTCGAAAGTTCGTCTTGGAAATATCTTCTTGCTTAACCTTCAATTGGTGATAACCAGATTTTAGATCAATCTTCGAGAATACACTTGCTCCTCTGAGCTGATCAAATAGATCATCTATTCTCGGCAAAGGATATTTGTTTTTCAAGGTTAATTTGTTTAATTCTCGGTAGTCGATGCACATCCTCAAACTACCATCCTTCTTTTGACAAACGTAATTGGTGCTCCCCACGGAGAAACACTAGGTCTAATGAAACCTAGGTCAAGTAACTCTTGCGAGTTGAATTTTCAATTCTTGCAATTTCTTTGGAGCCATTCGTATGGTGCCTTGGAAACGAGTGAGGCGATCCTGGTTCAAGATCTATTGTGAACTCTACTTGCCTATCTGGTGGCAATCCTGGCAAAACTTGTGGAAATACGTCTTGGAATTCTTTTACTACAGCTACATCTTCAATGCTGCTCTCCTTATCTTCCTTCTTGTTGAGATAGATAAGATATGCTTTCACATCTTTCTTTTTCAACACTCTCCTTGCTTGAACTGCCGAAATAATCGGCGATTTCTTACAACTTCTTTCTATCCCGAAAAATAGAGTTGGTTCCTGACCAGGCATATGAAATGAAATTTGCCTTTGCTTGCATTGAATGCTTGCAAAATTCTCGATCAACCAATCCATTCCGAAGATAATATCTACATCCCACATTTTAATTAAATTTAGGGTTTTCGCTAACATCTTGAGAGATCCTAATTCAATCTCTATATTAGGACAGATGCGAGTAACTGAGGTAGATTTACCTAACGGTGTTGTTACCCTCAAGTCTTGACTAGCACGTTCTACCTTAAGACCAAGATTATCTACGCATGCATTTGATATAAATGAATGCGATGCACCAGTATCAAATAAAATTATAACATGTATGCCATTTAATTGACCCATACCTGTCAAATTTCCTTGATCTTTGTCGAACGGTTTCTGATTAAGAGCAAAAACCCTTTGATATTGCTGCTGGGGTTCAATTCTCAATTGCTGGGGTTGCTTTTGCTTTTGCTGGAATCGCGGCCCTTGGCGATTTTGTTCTTTCTTTGCCGTTCTTTGAGGAACAACTTCTATTGCCTTCAATTTCTAAGGCTGATTCTGAAATGTTCTATTCCCTCCTGCTCCTTGCAGTTTAGTTGGGCACTGATACGAATAATGACCAACTTGACCACAAGTATAGCAGCTATTACTTCCAGCTTTGCATATCCCTTGATGCATCTTGCCACACTTGGAACATGGAGACATTCCTTGATAAGTTTGAGATGAACTGCCTTGATTGACGAAAGGCTGTTTGAATCGTCCCTGATTAAATTGCTGCTGTTGATGACGTTGTTGTCCTTCTTTGTCCTTGCCAGGGCTTCTTACTAGGTTGATTTCCAAAATTCCATTTTCGTTTCTGACTTTGGTTGAACGACTGCGGATTTGTCACTGTCGCTGGAGCTTGAACTTGCGTAGCTGTTGAAGTCTGAGAAGACTTATCTGGCTGCATAGCCAATTCCATATCCAGTGCTCTATTTAAAGTCTCGGCATATGACAATGCACTTTGACTGGCCAGAACGATTCTTATTTCCTGCCGAAGACCTGCTCGGAAAAGTTCAGCCAACTTCTCGTCTGTGTCCACCTTATCTTGAGCAAAACGTGCCAAATCACAAAATTCGCGATCATACTCGGCTACTGACTTCTTGCCTTGCTTGAGATTAGCAAACTCATTCTCCTTCTACTTTCGATAACTTCGAGGAACGAATTTTTCGAACAAAGCATCCTTAAATTGTTCCCACGTCAGGTTCTCTAGTTGTTCAGGGGTATACGCCCTTTGACGAGCTTCCCACCAGTAATCCGCAGATCCCTTGAGCTGATAAGACATGCATGTTAGACGTTCTTGATCCGTACATCGAAGAAAACGGAAAATTCTTTCCAGCGCACGAATCCACTCTTCGGCTTCTGAAGGACTTCCTCTTCCATCGAGAGTTGGAGGATTTTGCCGTAAAAATAATTCTTCTATTCTCCTTTCGGGTTGAGGAGGAGGTGGGGTAGGTTCTCTTTCGGTTTCATCTTCAACCCTTCCTCGACCTCGGCCTCTTGGTCTACCTCTTGGCGGCATTTTCTAATTAACCAGGATTTTCATTCGAATTATTCTTTCTTTCTAACAAAGTCTTATTCTTTAATAAAAATTTTTGTTTCTTTAAAAGTAATTTAAAGGAAATAAATTCTTCTAGGTTTTAGAATTTAGAAAAAATTTTCTTATCACCTCTTTAATGCATAATATACTCATCGTACTTTTAATGAATCGCACGATTCATACTCATTACTATTCATGCTTATCAAAACTTTCAATTACATCTAACAGGCTCATACTATTTAATGAATCAAAGATTCACAAACATCATCATACATTGTAATCCCATAATTTAACTTCTTATTATCATCATGAACAATTTAAACAATTCACTATTGTCATAGATAATGAATCAATGATTCATTTATTTCATATAATTACTATAATCACAAAAATATTTCAAGAACACATATTTTTCATACTTATCTTTGCTAAATAAAATTTAGCTAATATATATTCCTAATATTTCAAGGAAATAATTGCATCATCTTGGCATATAAACTTTATCATAACTTTAATGAATCAAAAGATTCACGCTTATCATCAAATAATCACTAAAAAAAATTTTCCAGTAGTAATTTTTATATATATACCTATTTATTTGCTAAATTTAATTAGCTCTTCATTCTTTATAATCTTGAGATGAATAATATCATCTTGATGTACAAACTTCCTCATAAATCTCTTTTGAGATTTTTAACTTTATCTCAACATTTTTTTTTTCTAACTAAATAATTACTAACTAAGCTAACGATAGCGAATAACTAATGGAACGAATAAAACGAACGACGCACTAAACTAATGATAGTCGAATAATGAACGAAACGATTAACGGACGAAACTAACGAAGAATGGAATGAACTACAACGAAATGAACTACGAACAAAATAAACGAAGAATGAACAACTACGAACGACAACGGAATGGACGAATAAACCCCGGCGCTGGATCGAACCATCCCGCGCCAAGATCGCCGTCCCGCGCGCAGACATCGCGCGGCCAAGAAGAAATTTTCTTCATGCGCGCGCGACTTGACCTCCGGCGGATTGTCCCGCGCCACTCCAAACCGCTCCCGATGCTAATATCGTCTTGGGGCTGGCGCGCCGCGCGCTGTGGTCGCGCCCAGTGCCGGTTCGACGCTTTGTCTTGTTTTCTTCGTCCGAGTTTTTAATCGATCTTTTTCCATTCCTTAAACCTCACTTCTTTACTTTAACTTCAATTATCTAAACTTCATCTTACTTCGTCTTTAAAACGATTCTACGAGAATTTTTAACGTCGAAAATTATCGATAACTTGGAAATGTATCAAATGACCCAACATGGTCATATTTCTTCATTTAGTAGGAAAAAGGTAGGGAATTATTTACATCCAAAAATTCCCTATATGAACCGTGATTTTCTAACATCACGCAAAATGTTTTTATCGGAGCGGAATTCTACGTCGCTTCCGATTCGCTATGCTATCATATTATGCTTCTATGTACGAGAGCTTATTTACAACAACCGATAAGACGTACAAGTTGTTTAATTAACTATTCTATTACATTCTATTTATATCGTTATCTTCTTTTTCATCAACTTCACGACACTTCTCTTCACTGCTCATCCTCTGACGGATCCTCTTCTTCTTCCTCCTCTTCGTCGTCTCTCGGATCCTCCTCACTTGGATCTTCTTCTTCCGTTTCCGTGCTCTCCTCTGCCCTCTCCACTCCGTCCAAAGTCACACGAGGGGCATAAGTAATATCCTCTCCCGGCGACGGCCTAAAGCTAGGCTGAAAACTTAAATGAGTAAACGGTATTCTACGGAGGTGGAAGTATCCTTCGGTTGGTCCAACTTCTGGATCAACGTTATCCTCGTCACTATCATAGTGACGTGGTCCAGAGGTGCTAGCCACATTAGGGTCAAATAGAATAGGCTGGGCTCCAACTATGGCATCAAGCTCTGAAGAATTCAAAGCTTGCAATGCATCAACGGAAGGATCATTTGGAACTTCCTCAACAAAAGAAGCTGAGGCTACTCCGTTAGGCAAAACAGAAGGCTCAGGAACAAAGGTTTGAGTCTCGATTTGGGAGGGAGACGAAACATAGCCATTTGCCGATGGCTCAACAGGAAAAGAGTTAGCATCAAATCCATTATTTCCATGGATGGGAGAAGCAATAGGTTCGGGATTTTCTGGAGGATTCTGATCCAGGATAGGGTAATCTTGGGGCATGAGATGTTGTAAACCAAACTCACCAACAGGAATCAATGGCTGATATGGTCCAGGAGGTGGGTACGAGAAACACATATATTGAGGACTAATTGCAACTATGAACGCTCTGCAATCTCCAAACAAGACACCATCCCAATATTGGGGAGTGACGTACCTTGCAGCAATCGATGCCGACCATTCCTGCCAATCCTCAGGAAGCAGAGGAACTAACCTAACTATACCGATAACTCCCGAGATATTTGATTCATGGATGTCCATCCAAACCCTATGGTACCGAGCTAGAAATTACGCTGGGGTTTACGTGTAGCTCATATGTATGTGGTGAAATTCAATCATCGCTGCTACGCTTCTAGAGTTGGACATCCTATAAAAGAAAAATTTAAATAATCAACTAAATGAAATTACGAATAGTCTTGAGAATCCACTGTCTCAACATACTCAATGTCGGCTTCCAAAAGGGTGTTACGGGCTCATGTTACATTCCAGATAAATACTCAACTTGCTTGCACAACTGATCCATTATCTCGCTTATGATCGATCACCAACAACCAATCACATTAGAGGCTAAAACACAACAATTATATATATACTTCAACTTCCAAACTTTATAACTAGAAACATTTGAAATTCGTACCTGGATAATTTGGATGAGATGAGAGATCTTTGGACTTCAGTTGTTGTTAAAAACTAACTAGTCTAGGAATTCAAACCAGACTAGACTTTCAGAAATAACAACTTGGAGCCGAAGACATTGCTCTAACTAGTCTAGGATTTCAAAATAGACTAGATTTTAAAAAAAATTATTCAGAGCGATCGGACTGCTCGATATCACTGTCGCGTACTCGAACCTCGATATTAGATGTCAAGGCCGGTAGGTCCCACGACTTACACAATTTATGATTAACAAAGGAATTTAAGATAGCGACCCGGCTATCGTTTAAAAGAATAACCATACTCAACAATTCATCATTTTAGAATAATACGACATATATGACTCGAGACGATCAACTGAATTCAATATGACATACATATCAATAAACATAACTCAAATCACTCGAAATCAAAAGACCTGATCAACCAAATAACCGACAATTGATCAAGAAGATGACAGGATGACTTGAGGATCAAGAAAACAAGATAAAGAAAACTGTTTCAAGCTCGACAAAGCTTCTCAACACAACTAACAACTTATGTACATATGATTCACTGGTTGAGTTTCAAAAGAACTTGACAAAAGAGTTCGACTTTAGAATTCAAACATTATAATAATATCGATTTCATTTTCTTGCAGCGGAAAACATGAGAATATATATGTATGAAGACATATATTCTAGGTCAACTTCTCAAAAACGACTTTCTTTACATAAACAACGTTTAACAACAACAATAATCCATCCAGTACTCATCATCTTCATCCCTGCTAACCTGCACGTTTTAGAAATAACATGCGGCCGAGTACTACGTACTCGGTGAACACATGCCGAAAACATTTGAAAACTTTGCTGAATACAGCTATATATGAAAACTTGCCAGAAAACATAATACGAGGATTTTCTTAAAACAACTCGTAAAATGCTAAAAATACTTTCTTTTCTCAAAATCATTTGTCTGCAGACATTTATAACAGAATGAACCATATCTACAATTAACTCATGGTGATGAGAAAGAGGCCTCTTTCTCAATCACTTGTAACCGGCATATCAAGGAAAGGCTCACGATTATGAATAATCGGCCTATCAAAGAAATGCGCACGATTACCAATGTGTACACAGATTTCACCTTGCGTGAAACCGAATTCGTCTTTCTGAAGTAGATGGTAACATACTTAAACATTTTTAAAATCATTTGGCAAGTATCAAAACTTTGTAAAACATACGATATCATGCTTTTCACATATTTTAGTTTAGAAAGCCCACCTGATATACTTAAGCTTTAAACTTTAACTTTATCGTTTGAAATCCTTTTACTTCACGTTCCTGCTCCCGCTTCCGCTTACTCCTTTAAATCGAAACGGAATAACGATTTTAGAACGAGAGCTTCTATCGACTAACTACTTCGATAATCTTAACGAAATTCCATTCGAATTTCTACGCCGTAACTTGATGAAATTCGAGAATTCCTATCTTAACTTTTCAAACGTTCTTAATCTATCTTAATCTATCTAAATTCCTCATTAAGCATCAATATTAATCAAATCTCATACAACATTAATATTTATAAACTACTATTCATCACAACTGACTAAATCGATTTTAATCCGTCTAACGGATTCAGAAAATTCTCAATTTAATTCTATACCTTTATTTAATTATAACAAACATAATTATACTTTAAATACACACATTAACTCAATTAAACATATAAACTCCCAAATCGGGAAAATCAACCATAAATAGAAAAATCTTTATTACTTTGAATTAAATTTCCAGAAAATTATATAACACTTAATTTTTATTAAGAAGTTCATAAATGCAATTAATTTATTAATTAAAATTTAATTAATATTTTATTTATTTATTTAAATTTTTCGGTAGTTTTCATTTCTAGGATTTCTAGAACTATTTTCTCTTCTTTTTAATTTCTATTATACTTAATTATCATCTTAAATTCATTTCTTCATTTAATTTCATTCAATTAAGTATTAATCTTCCAACCCTAATTTAAGAACCCTAATTCGATTTTCTAGGGTTTCTAGGGTTAATCAAGCTCATTTTTTTCATTATCTCTTGATCTAAAATACTTCATTAATCTCATATATCTTTAATTGAATCATCCAATTCATCATATAACATTACATTATTAAACCCTAATTTATATTCTTATTTAATCGGTTATTTTCTTAAAATGAAATTGGTTGGAAATTTTTAATTACTTCCAACATGAAACATTCTTAAAATACTTAACTAAACTCATTTATATCATTAAATCAATCATATAATTCATGTATTCATTATTTCCCATTTTCTTCTCATTTTCGAAAATTGCCAATTGATAGCTAGGGTTTTCCATGCTTAAATCTAATTACATATTTGATCTTATAATCATATTCTAAGCATAATTCATGAAGATTAAAATATCATTCAATCACTTCTTCATTTCTTCTTCAAAATTTCGATATATATATATATCTATATCTAGGGTTTCTCATGCATTTCTTAAGCTAATAATTGATCATCTAATCATCATAATATCATCATAAAAACAACATATAAGCATCATACCAAGAGATTAAAATCATATGATCACTTTCTCTAATTTCTTCCAAAATTTCGAAAAAAAATAGAATTAGGGTTAGGGTTCTTCATGGTTGATTTAATCATACCAATGATTATATATCCATCATACAAGCATAATACTAAGATATGAAGAACATCTAACCATTTCCAATACTTCTCCCAAATTTTCGATCATATATATACATATATGAAGATGGAAGTTTTAACCATAATCTTGATATAATAACTTCAAAAACATAAATCCAACCTTGATTAATTATTTAGGGATGGATTGATCTTTGTTTCTTGAGCTTCTAGTTGATCATCAATGGTGTGTGTGTGCATGTGTGTGTCGAGAGAGAAGAGAGAAATGAGAGAAAGAATGCTGCTATGTTTGGGTGTGTGCGTGTGAAGAAAGATGAGAGAAATGAGTGAAATAGCTATACATATATTAGTTATAACCCTAGGTTTAGATGTATAGGATAGCTTATTATAAAATTAAAACTTAATAGCTAAGTTTTGGTTAATTCATTTAATTAGTTATTAATTCAATTAATTAATAACTAATTAATCTTCTAATAAGTCTCTAATTTCTCAACACAGTAATTAATTTTAAGGTTTCACGAACCTTAGATAAAAATTTCACAGAAAGAATCGGAGATTCGAAGCATTTTCAAATCGACCGAAACTAAATTTTTAAGCGATAATTTACGTAAAATTTCACGTAATTAATTTAAATTCTTCTCTTAGTCAATTAACGACTAAACATTTATCATCTATTGATAAATGTAAAAACTTCTTCGTTTCGGATTAACCGAGACGATAGAAATTAATTAAAACTCATTTTTCCGGTAGAATATATCTGCCGGATAAAATTTTCGGAAAGAAAATCTTTATTTTACTAAAATTCTTGTCTTTCTCAGAAGATTAATTATTTTAATTACTTAAGAAAGACGGGATACTACTGGTATAAACTTCTGTACATATAGAGAAGTAATTTCACAAAACTAAATGACATTTAAAAAATTAATGTACATACTTACAAGCCAATGCAAAGAATTAATTAAATAACATTAGGTTCGAGTAAGTAATTATGTTCCATATCCATGTTCAAAAATAATATAAGAAAGTATAAAACGTATCACCCAAAAAATATAAGATGAGTTGTAGATATAATAATGTATGAAAATAATGCAATAATGAGACGTACCTGAAAGAAGAAAGAGTGAATTGAAGAGCTTTGAGAAACTATTTGAGTTATGCCTTTTGAATTCTTTTTAGGAATTTGAATTATTCAGCCATATCTAGTACCCAGATCTAGATAAAATATTATCAACATAAGAAATACACAAATAGTATATGCTAGTTAGAGCTGCATACTTAAAGGAAAAGGACATTATCATAGGAAATGAAAAGGATATAAAACTCAAAATCTCATGAAGACAATAACATAGTGATTAGGCACTTCAAAATGAAAACAAATGCTAGTAGCAAATAAAGAAAATATAATGAAAACTTAGTGGAAAAAACAACATATAATTGTCAGCATTGTAGAGCTAATAATCCAAAAACAGCTCTAGGAGAGATAACTCGACCCTCTCTGCCTCACTTGCCGACTATTTCTGTTGCAAGCACAAAAGATTTGGCTGCCACAAATCAAGAACATTCTAGATTGTCCGGAGTTAGATTCTTCAATGTTAGGACCTAGTAATACATGCATCAAAACAAAATATAAAACTAAAGCAAATAAGAACAGGAAAATCCTGTACAAACACCAGGCATTAAACATTATCAACTTAGACAAGCTAATACATCATTTTGCACCTGTAAACGCCCTGAAGATACAGTTTCTTTCTGGGAAGCATAACCTTCTATTCTCCTCCGAAACATCTTAATTCCGCTTACTTTCTGCTGTCTCCAAACACAAGACAGTGAGGAGATTGAAAGTGTGTTGCAGAGCTCTTTGAGTGTGGAACATATCCAATTATTATCTTACTTTGAGAGAAGGAAATATAATGAGAAGATTTCTCAAAAAAATTACTTCTCTATTCTAAATTTAATATCACATTCAAGCGTGCTACAACAGTAAAATGAATGAACTTCACTTCAATAATTCAATTATAACACAAACTACAACGTCAAGGCAAGATATTCCAAAAACTCTCACTTAAAATACAATCCACAAATCAAACAAAAAATAAAGAACTTTCTATAACATCAGCAATCATAAATAATAAAACTACAAAGAAACCACACAAAATACTTGACTTCAATCCTTGAATTTACGGACAAAATCGAAATCAGCATAAAAAATAATAATAATCAAGATTCAGAAAACGCAAATGAGAAAACAAGTACACTCACCGACCCAGACGAAGAAATTGAGCAACTTCATCAGAAACCCAGATGGAGAAATATAGCCGCTTCACCGAAACAAATCTCCTCTCGTATAAAGAGATGAGAAAAAATAAAACCCCAATGCTACTGCTGTTTTTTGATAATCCCTAACCCAATTAAAATCAAACCATAACATAATATGAATAGGAAAAAAGGAATTTGTATGTTTTGAGAACTAAATAAAGATTAGGTAGTGTATTGTGAATCAAATTAGCAAATGATTTGGGAAATTTTGATTTTTTTGTATTGGTAAAGAAATTGAAAAGAAAATATTTGAACAGGTTTCTTTGGAAGAACAGGGGTACTGCAAAATATGTGAACACGTTGCTAAGGAGCAGTTTCTTTTTTATTTTTGAACAATTTAATACGAGAAAATTAATAAAATTGGTGGGAGTGTTGGCGCCTTAGTTTTCGTTTTCCTTTTTATTTCGGGGGCACGCGACAGTGCCGTAATTAGCCACGTATTGTGACACAGACATATTCATGTCGTAATAGAGGAAAAAAATATTTAGATTAATAAATATATAAATCATATTGTCACAATAGGGTTTTATCGTGACTCTTTGCTCTAGTGTCGTAAGAAGGGTGTAGTTATAGGGCATTTTTGTTGTAGTGTGAATTATAACATAAATATAGATAAAAAGTAAAAAAATAAAAAATAGGAGGAAACAACGGTTCTAAATTCTGCAGCTTTGGAACCAAAATCGAATCAGCGTCGAGGGAGTTCTCGATTCCAAACCGGAAACCAACGGTTCGATTTAGGTTCCGTAACCGCCGATTTCGGTTCGGTAGTAATTCCGGTTCTTTTGGCCATCTTTAGCTCAAGTATTAAGAATTGAAAAGTATAATACTATTACATTAATTGTTTTCTAAAATAGATTAATTGATTAATACTATTACATGTATATGTACGGTTATATACATAACAATCCAATATACAGTATCATAATACATTTGTATGTATAGTATATCCTTATGTATTACATATGGCGGCTAATTTCTTGCGACGTCGTAATTTATCCGCAATTACGTTTGACTAATTTTGCAACTCATTAATGAATTTAATGTATATATAGCTTAATCTACTTTTTCAAATTGATGCTTATTCTTTTGAAATTCAGCTACATAATCCATAAAAAAAAGTCATGATAGCTATTCTTTATTTCAATAATTCAAATAATTAATCTATTGAAATTAAATATTTAATTTGTAGTATCCCGTCTTTCTTAAGTAATTAAAATAATTAATCTTCTGAGAGAGACAAGAATTTTAATAAAATAAAGATTTTCTTTCCGAAAATTTTACCCGGCAGATATATTCTACCGGAAAAATGAGTTTTAATTAATTTTTATCGTCTCGGTTAATCCAAAATGAAGAAGTTTTTACATTTATCAATAGATGATAAATGTTTAGTCATTAATTGACAAGAAGAAGAATTTAATTTAATTACGTGAAATTTTACGTAATTTATAGCTTAAAAATTTAGTTTCGGTCGATTTGAAAATGCTTCGAATCTCCGATTCTTTCTGTGAGATTTTTATCTAAGGTTAGTGAAACCTTAATCTTAATTGTTGTGTTGAGAAATTAAGAGTTTATCGGAGGGTTCGTCGTTGTTAATTAAGTGAGTCGAGAAAGGGATTAAATAATTAATAAAACTTAAGAATTAAGCTAAAATAAAATATTAGACCTAAGCTACCCTATCCTATGCATCTAACAAGCATATAATCTACTCTCTCTACCATACCACACGCACACACAAAACACAAACAGCAGCATCCTTCTCTCTCTCTCAAACCTCTCGATATCTTCTCTCTCAATACACACACTCACACACACTTAAGAACACCATTTTGATCTTCAAGCTCAAATAACTCAAGTTCTAGCAATCCTTCTTAAGCAAGTAAGTAAAGATGAATCTCTTTCTTCTTCAAAATCTCAACTTAGATTCATGCTTGAGATCATCTTCTTCAACATATATATGTGGCGAAAAATTGGGAAGAAATTGAAGAAGTAGTTAGATGATGTTCATATCTTAGTATGATGTTTTTATGATGGTTATATGATGTTAAGAAGATCAATTGTGAGATAAATTGATGCATGAAGAACTTTAATTATATTTGTATATATATTTCGATTAATTTGGGAGAAACCCTAGAAATGGTTAGTTAATCTTCATGTCTTAATATTATGCTTATATAGTGATTATATGATCATTGGTATAATTAAATAAAGCATGAAGAACCCTAACCCTAAATTTTGGAGAAAATCGAAAATATGAAGAAATTGTCAAATTTTGATTCATGCATTGTTTGATGTTATGATCTTCATGAATTATGCTTAGAATATGATTATAAGATCAAATATGTGATTAGATTTAAATAAGAGAAACCCTAGTTCATAATTGGAAATTTTCGAAAATGAGAGAAAATGAAGAACAATTGATACATGAATTGTATGATCATTTTAATGATATAAATGAATTTAGTTAAGTATTTTAAGAATGTTTCATGTTGGAAGTAATTAAAAATTTCCAACCAATTTCATTTGATGAAAATAATCGATTAAATAAAAATATAAATTAGGGTTTAATAATGTAATGTTATATGATGGATTTGATAATTCAATTAAAGATATATGAGATTAATGAAGTATTTTAGATCAAGAGATAATGAAAAATGAGCTTGATTAACCCTAGAAACCCTAGAAAATTGAATTAGGGTTCTTGAATTAGGGTTGGAAGATTAATACTTAATTGAATGAAATTAAATGAAGAAATGAGCTTAAAATAATAAATAAGTATATTAGAAATTGAAAAGAAGAGAAAATAATTCTAGAAATCCTAAAATTAAAACTACCGAAAATTTAATAAATAAATAAAATATTTAATAAATTTTAATTAAGAAATTAATTGCATTTATAAACTTCTTAATAAAAATTAAGTGTTATATGATTTTCTGAAAATTTAAATCGAAGTAATAAAGATTTTCTATTTTAGGTTGATTTTCCCGTTTTGGGAGTTTATATGTTTAATTGAGTTAATGTGTGTATTTAAAGTATAATTATGTTTGTTATAATTAAATAAATGTATAGAATTAAATTGAGAATTTTTCGAATCCGTTAGACGGATTAAAATCGATTTAGTCAGTTGTGATGAATAGTAGTTTATAAATGTTAATGTTGTATGAGATTTGATTGATATTGATGCTTAATGAGGAATTAAGATAGATTAAGATAGATTAAGAACGTTTGAAAAATTAAGATAGAAATTCTCGAATTTCGTCGAGTTTCGGCGTAGAAATTCGAATCGAATTACGTTAGGTTTATCGAAGTAGTTATTCGATAAAAGATTTACGTTCTAAAATTCGTTATTCGCTTTCGATTAAAGGAGCAAGCGAAAGTAGAAACGGAGGCGTGAAGTGAAGGGTTGAACTCGTTAAAGATTTAAAGTTAAAGCTTAAGATTATCAGGTGGGCTTTCTAAACTAAAATATGTCAAAAGCATGATATCGTATGTTTTACAAAGCTTTGATACTTGCCAAATGATTTTTAAAATGTTTAAGTATGTTACCATCTACTTCAGAAAGACGAATTCGGTTTCACGCAAGGTGAAATCTGTGTACACATTGGTAATCGTGCGCATTTCTTTGATAGGCCGATTATTCATAATCGTGAGCCTTTCCTTGATATGCCGATTACAAGTGATTGAGAAAGAGGCCTCTTTCTCATCACCATGATTTATTTGTAGATATGGTTCATACTGTTATAAATGTATGCAGACAAATGATTTTTGAGAAAAGAAAGTATTTTTAGCATTTTACGAGTTGTTTTCCAGAAAATCCTCGTATTATGTTTTCCGGCAAGTTTTCAAAATATAACTGTATTCAGCAAAGTTTTCAAATGTTTTCGGCATGTGTTCACTGAGTACGTAGTACTCAGCCCTGCATGTTATTTCTAAAACGTGCAGGTTAGCAGGAATGTAGATGACGAGGGCTGGATGGATGTCGGTTGTTGTTAAATGTTTGATAAGTAAAGAGCCTAGGTTATATGTCGTCATACATATAATCTCTCGTATTCCGCTGCTATGTTAAAATGTTTTGAGATACTATAATGATGTTTTGAATTCTGGATTCTAGAATTGAACTTTGTTGAAGTTGTTTAAACCCTAGAGTCGAACTATGTTTTGATAGTCGAACTCTTTTTGTCAAAGTTTGTTTGAAATCTAGTCTTAATATATATATATATAATTAAAACTCTATTCCATGAAGCTTTGTCGAACTTGAAACTTTTTTCTTTATCTTGTTTTCTTGATCTCCAAGTCATTCCGTTATATTCTTGGTCATTGACAATTATTTGGTTGATCAGGTCTATTGATTCCGAATTGTTTTGAGTTTCATTTGCTGATATGCAAGTTATTGTCAAATTCAGTTGATCGTCTTATTGAACTCAAGTCATGCATATCCTAAATGTCCTGAGTTGATGAAAGTGTTGAGTATGAGATGTCCTTTGTCGTTCAATAATAGCCGGGTCGCTATTTTAATCCTTTTGTTAATCATAAATTGTGTAAGTCGTGGGACCTACCGGCCTTGACATCTGATATCGGGGTTCGGGCTGCGACAGAGTGGTATCAGAGCAGGTCTGACTGCTCTGAATAATATTTTTCTAAAATCTAGTCTATTTTGAAACCCTAGACTAGTTTAAAGCAATGTCTTCTGCTCTATGTTATTTTTTCTGAAGGTCTAGTCTGGTTGAATTCCTAGAATAGTTAAGTTTAACAACAACTGAAGTCCAGCATCTCTCATCTCATCCAGCTATCTAGGTACGAATTTCAAACGTTTCTAGTTATAAAGTTTGGAAGTTGAAGTATATATATATAATTGTTGTGTTTGAGCCTCTAATGTGATTGGTTGTTGGTGATCGATCATAAGCAAGATGATGGATCAGTTGTGCAAGCAAGTTGAGTATTTATCTGTGGAATGTAACATGAGCCCGGAACACCCTTTTGGAAGCGACATTGAGTATGTTGAGACAGTAGATTCTCAAGACTATTCGTAATTCCAGTTTAGTTGATTATTTAAATTTTTCTTTTATAGGATGTCCAACTCTAGAAGCGTAGCAGCGATGATTGAATTTCACCACATACATATGAGCTACACAGAAACCCTAGCAGAATTTCTAGCTCGGTACCATAGGGTTTGGATGGACATCCATGAATCAAATATCTCGGGAGTTATCGGTATAGTTAGGTTAGTTCCTCTGCTTCCTGAGGATTGGCAGGAATGGTCGGCATCGATTGCTGCAAGGTATGTCACTCCCCAGTACTGGGATGGTGTGTTGTTTGGAGATTGCAGAGCGTTCATAGCTGCAATTAGTACTCAATATATGTGTTTCTCGTATCCACCTCCTGGACCATATCAGCCATTGATTCCTGTTGGTGAGTTTGGGTTACAACATCTCATGCCCCAAGATTATCCTATCTTTGATCAGAATCCTCCAGAAAATCCTGAACCTATTGCTTCTCCCATCCAAGAAAATACTGGTTTCGATGTTAACTCTTTTCTTGTTGAACCATTAGCAAATGGCTATGTTGCATCCCCCTCTCGTTCTGAAACTTTGATCTTCACTCCTGAGCCTTCCGTTCTGCCTAACGGCGTAGCCTCAGCTTCTTTTGTTGAGGAAGTTCCAAATGATCCTTCCGTTGATGCATTGCAAGCTTTGAATTCTTCAGAGCTTGATGCCATAGTTGGAGCCCAGCCTATTCTATTTGACCCTAATGTGGCTAGCACCTCTGGACCACGTCACTATGATAGTGACGAGGATAACGTTGATCCATAAGTTGGACCAACCGAAGGATACTTCCACTTCCGTAGAATACCGTTTACTCATTTAAGTTTTCAGCCTAGCTTTAGGCCGTCGCCGGGAGAGGATATTACTTATGCCCCTCGTGTGACTTTGGACGGAGTGGAGAGGACAGAGGAGAGTACGGAAACAGAAGAAGAAGATCCAAGTGAGGAGGATCCGAGAGACGACGAAGAAGAGGAAGAGGAAGAGGATCCGTCGGAGGACGAGCAGTGAGGAAAAGAAGGGTTGTGGAAATAAGTTAATAATAAGGAAGATAATGTAAATATATGTAATAGACTAGTAAACGAACAACTTTTAACGTTTATGTTGTAAATAGTTCTCGTATATAGAAGCATAGTATGATAGTTGTAGCAAATCGGAAGCGACATAGAATTCCGCTCCGATAAAATATTTTGACGTGAAGTTAGAAATCACGGCTAAAATAGGGATTTTTGATGTAAATAATTCCCTATATTTTGTAAAAGTCCTCGAAGAGGCAAGTTTTCCATTAAAAAGAAGAAGTAAGACCACGTTGGGTCGTTGTAAAATCTTCCGAGTTGTCAATAATTTTGTCGGTTGAATTTCGATTTAATCGTTTCAAGAAGAAAGAGAGAATTAAAATGAATTTTAATTATAGTCGAGAAGCGCTAAAATAAATTAAGAAGAAATGTAATTAACGAGGTAAAACGTAGTTAAGAAAAACGAAGAGTGAAAAGTTCGTTGAGCGTTTATAAAGAAGCGAACAAAAATATTACAGGGACAAAAGTCAGAGATCTCTCAACATCAGCGGTCTCTCAAAAATAATACAGGGAATGAAGTCAGCGACCGCTGAGAAGGAGAGAACGCTGGGAAAAATTACAGGGAATGAAGTCAGCCATCGCGGCGAGTCAGCGGCTGCGGAAGAAGACGACGTAGCGGCAACGGAGGAGCTGAGCGACCGCTGACCCAAGAGGGTCAGCCATGGCTGAGCTCCAGCGACCGCTGACCCAAGAGGGTCAGCCATGGCTGAGCCCCAGCGGGCGCTAGCTTGGGCAGCCGAGGTTCTTCGTCCGTTCGTCGTTCGTTTCGTTTTGTTCTTCGATCGTTTTGTCCGTAGTTCGTTTCGTTGTAGTTCATTCCGTTCTTCGTTAGTTAGTTCGTTATTAGACTATCATTAGTTTAAGTTCGTCGTTCGTTTTATTCGTTTTATTAGTTATTCGTTATCGTTAGTTTAATTCGTAATTATTTAGTTAGGGAAAAATGTTCCGATGAAGTAAATCATCTCAAAAGAAATTATGAGAAAGCTTATATATCAAGATGATATTATTCATCTCTTGTTTTATAAAGAATGAAGAGCTAATTAAATTTAGCAAATAAATATATATAATTTCTACTGGAAATTTTTTTTTTTTGGGTGATGAGAATGCATCGTTTGGTTCATTGATGATGATGAGCGTGAATCATTGGATTCATTAAAATTATGATGAAGTTTATATGTCAAGATGATGCTATTCCTTTCTTGAAATGTTAGGAATATATGAGTTAAATTTTATTTAGCAAAGATAAGTATAAAAAAATATTTGTTTTTGAATTATTTTTGTGATTGTAGTAAGTATATGGTATGAATGAATTGTTGATTCATTATTTATGACAATAATGAATTATTTAATTCTTTATGATGATAATAAGAAGTTGAATTATGGGTTTACAATGCATGATGATGTTTGTGAATCTTGATTCATTAAATAGTATGAACCTGTTAGATGTAATTGAAAGTTTTGATAAGCATGAGTGGTAATGAGTATGAATCGTGCGATTCATTAAAAGTACGATGAGTATATTATGCATTAAAGAGGTGATAAGAAAATTTTTCTAAGTTCTAAAACCTAGAAAAATTTAATTCCTTTAAAATACATTTAAAGAAAGAAGAATTTTTATTAAAGAATAAGACTTTGTTAGAAAGAAAGAATAATTCGAATGAAAATCCTGGTTAATCAGAAAATGCCACCAAGAGGTAGACCAAGAGGCCGAGGTCGAGGAAGGGTTGAAGATGAACCCGAAAGAGAACCTACCCCACCTCCTCCTCAACCCGAAAGGAGAATAGAAGAATTATTTTTGCGGCAAAATCCCCCAACTCTCGATGGAAGAGGAAGTCCTTCGGAAGCCGAAGAGTGGATTCGTGCGCTAGAAAGAGTTTTCCGGTTTCTTCGATGTACGGATCAAGAACGACTTACATGCATGTCTTATCAGCTCAAGGGATCTGCGGATTACTGATGGGAAGCTCGTCAAAGGGCATATACACCTGAACAACTGGAGAACCTGACGTGGGAACAATTTAAGGATGCTTTGTTCGAAAAATTTGTTCCTCGAAGTTATCGAAAGCAAAAGGAGAATGAGTTTGCTAATCTCAAGCAAGGTAAGAAGTCGGTAGCCGAGTATGATCGCGAATTTTGTGATTTGGCACGTTTTGCTCAAGATAAGGTGGACACAGACGAGAAAATGGCTGAACTTTTCCGAGCAGGTCTTCGGCAGGAAATAAGAATCGTTCTGGCCAGTCAAAGTGCATTGTCGTATGCCGAAACATTAAACAGAGCTTTGGATATGGAATTGGCTATGCAGCCAGATAAGTCTTCTCAGACTTCAGCAGCTACGCAAGTTCAAGCTCCAGCGACAGTGACAAATCCGCAATCGTTCAACCAAAGTCAGAAACGAAAATGGAATTTTGGAAATCAACCTAGTAAGAAGCCCTGGCAAGGACAGCAAGGCCAACAACGTCATCAACAGCAACAATTTAATCAGGGACGATTCAAACAGCCTTTCGTCAATCAAGGCAGTTCGTCTCAAGCTTATCAAGGAATGTCTCCATGTTCCAAGTGTGGCAAGATGCATCAAGGGATATGCAAGGCTGGAAGTAATAGCTGCTATACTTGTGGTCAAGTTGGTCATTATTCGTATCAGTGCCCAGCTAAACTGCAAGGAGCAGGAGGAAGTAGACCAACTCAGAACCCGCCTCAAAGACTGAAGGCAATAGAAGTTGTTCCTCAGCAACGGCAGCAGCAACGAAATCGCCAAGGGCCGCGATTCCAACAAATGCAAAAGCAACCCCAGCAATTGAGAATGGAACCCCAGTAGCAATATCAAAGGGTTTTTGCTCTTGATCAGAAGCCGTTCGACAAAGATCAAGGAAATTTGACAGGTATAGGTCAATTAAATGACGTACCTGTTATAATTTTATTTGATACTGGTGCATCGCATTCATTTATATCAGATGCATGCGTAGATAATCTTGGTCTTAAGATAGAACGTGCTAGTCAAGACTTGAGAGTAACTACACCGTTAGGTAAATCTACCACAGTTACTCGCATCTGTCCTAATATAGAGATTGAATTAGGATCTCTCAAGATGTTAGCGAAAACCCTAAATTTAATTAAAATGTGGGATGTAGATATTATTTTGGGAATGGATTGGTTGACCGAGAATTTTGCAAGCATTCAATGCAAGCAAAGGCAGATTTCATTTCATATGCCTGGTCAGGAACCAACGCTATTTTTCGGAATAGAAAGAAGTTATAAGAAATCGCCGATTATTTCGGCAGTTCAAGCAAGAAGGGTGTTGAAAAAGAAAGATGTGAAAGCATATCTTATCTATCTCAACAAGAATGAAGATAAGGAGAGCAGCATTGAAGATGTAACTGTAGTAAAAGAATTCCAAGATGTATTTCTAGAAGTTTTGCCAGGATTGCCACCAGATAGGCAAGTAGAGTTCACAATAGATCTTGAACCAGGATCAGCTCCTGTTTCCAAGGCACCATACAGAATGGCTCCAAAGGAGTTGCAAGAATTGAAAATTCAACTGCAAGAGTTACTTGACCTAGGTTTCATTAGACCTAGTGTTTTTCCGTGGGGAGCACCAATTCTGTTTGTTAAAAAGAAGGATGGTAGTTTGAGGATGTGCATTGACTACCGAGAATTAAACAAATTGACCTTAAAGAATAGATATCCTTTGCCGAGAATAGATGATCTATTCGATCAGCTCAGAGGAGCGAGAGTATTCTCGAAGATTGATCTAAAATCTGGTTATCACCAATTGAAGGTTAAGCAAGAAGATATTTCCAAGACAGCTTTCAGAACAAGATATGGCCACTACGAGTTTGTAGTAATGCCATTTGGTGTGACAAATGCTCCAGCAGTATTTATGGATCTCATGAATCGAGTATTCCATGAATTCTTGGACAAGTTTGTCGTAGTTTTCTTTGATGATATTCTCGTGTATTCAAAGAATGAATTAGAACACGAGGAACATCTTCGAATTGTTTTGGAAAGGTTGAGAACCGAAAGATTGTATGCCAAATTTAGTACATGTGAATTTTGGCTAAGAGAAGTACATTTCCTCGGACATGTTGTATCTTCTAAAGGAATCAAAGTTGATCCTTCAAAAGTACAAGCAGTTCAGGAATGGAAAGTTCCAACCACACCACATGAAATTAGGAGTTTCTTAGGTCTAGCAGGCTATTATCGGAGATTTATCGAAGGATTCTCCAAGATAGCTAAGCCAATGACCTATCTCCTAAAGAAAGAATCAAAGTTCAAGTGGTCTGAAGAATGTGAGGAAAGTTTCCAAGAACTTAAAAGAAGATTGACCACAGCCCCAGTGCTATCAGTTCCAGATTTAGATAAAGATTATGCTGTTTACACAGATGCATCCAAGAATGGACTAGGTTGTGTCCTGATGCAAGAAGGAAGAGTTATTGCATATGCTTCTAGACAGCTTAGACCTCACGAGGTAAACTATCCAACTCATGATTTGGAACTAGCAGCAGTAGTACATGCTCTAAAGATCTGGAGACACCATCTTTATGGAGCAAAATGTGAAATCTTCACAGATCACAAGAGTCTCAAATATTTCTTTGAGCAGAAAGAATTAAATATGAGACAAAGAAGATGGCTCGAATTAGTTAAAGACTACGATTGTAAAATTTTCTATCATCCAGGGAAAGCAAATGTAGTCGCTGACGCGTTGAGCAGAAAAGGGAAATCGGAATTAGGATTTCTTCTAACTCAAGAGAAAGAACTCATTAAGAGTTTCGGAGAACTGAGGTTAGAAGTAATTCTACCTCCGCAATCTGTTGAGCAAATGATTGCAGCCATGGAAATAATTCCAGATCTAAGATCAAGAATTTCCGATGCTCAGAGGAAAGATGAGAAATTGGAAAAATTACGAATGAAAATTCGTCAAGAGAAGGATGAAAATTTTAAGGAGGCAGAAGATAATGTTCTCCTTTTTAGAGGAAGAATTTGTGTGCCGAATGATGAAGAATTAAGAAATGAGATTATGAGCGAAGCTGATGAAACTCCTTATTCAGCTCACCCTGGAGGTACCAAAATGTATCAAGATTTGAAACAAACATTTTGGTGGGAAGGAATGAAAAGAGACATAGCTTCTTTTGTGGAAAGATGTTTAGCCTGTCAGCAGGTAAAGGCATTGCATCAGAGACCATATGGGAAGCTACAACCTTTAGATATTCCAGAGTGGAAATGGGATAAAATTACCATGGATTTTGTAACTGGGTTACCTAGATCCAAACGAGAGAATACAGCGATATGGGTAATAGTGGATAGATTGACAAAATCCGCACACTTTATACCTATTCCCATAACTTATGGCGCAGATAAGTTAGCTCAGTTGTACGTGCGAGAAATTGTGCGATTGCACGGGGTACTTAAGTCGATCACTTCGGATCGAGACTCGAAATTTACTTCTCATTTTTGGAGAAGTATGCAAGAAGAATTAGGTACCAAATTGAACTTCAGTACGGCTTTTCATCCTCAGACGGATGGTCAATCAGAAAGAACCATTCAGATCTTGGAGGATATGTTGAGAACTGTTGTCCTAGATCGAGGAAGTCAATGGGAGCAAATTTTACCTCTTGTTGAATTTGCTTACAACAACAGTTATCCAATGACGATTGGCATGGCGCCCTACGAAGCCCTTTATGGAAAGAAGTGTAGATCTCCACTCCATTGGGATGATGTGGGCGAGAGAAAAATATTAGGGCCCGATTCAGTGGAAGAAATGATAAAGATTGTGCGTCAAATTAAACAAAGAATTAAAGAAGCACAAGACCGTCAGAAGTCTTATGCTGACATTAGAAGATCAGAATTAGAATTCAATGTGGGTGATAAAGTTTTCTTGAAAGTTTCACCTTCAAGAGGAATTCATCGGTTTGGTGTTAAAGGAAAGCTTAAGCCTCGCTACATAGGACCATATGATATTCTGGAAAGAATAGGTCAAGTAGCATATAAGTTAGCTTTACCGCCAAGTTTTGGAAATTCACATAACGTGTTCCATGTATCTCAGTTGCGGAGATATATGTTTGATCCTAAGCACGTTATTCGTCAAGAAGAAGTAGTCCTTGAACCAGATCTCAGTTATGAAGAGAAACCTGAAGCGATTGTGGATCGGAAGGTCCAGCAGCTTAGAAATAAATCGATCGCGTCAGTAAAGATCAAATGGAGGCATCACGGACTAGAAGAAGCGACATGGGAATTAGAAAGCAAAATGAGAGAAAAGTATTCCGAACTCTTCCATGAGGTAAGCAAATTTTGGGACGAAATTTATTTTTAGGGGGAGAGAATGTAGTATCCCGTCTTTCTTAAGTAATTAAAATAATTAATCTTCTGAGAGAGACAAGAATTTTAATAAAATAAAGATTTTCTTTCCGAAAATTTTACCCGGCAGATATATTTTACCGGAAAAATGAGTTTTAATTAATTTTTATCGTCTCGGTTAATCTGAAATGAAGAAGCTTTTACATTTATCAATAGATGATAAATGTTTAGTCATTAATTGACAAGAAGAAGAATTTAATTTAATTACGTGAAATTTTACGTAATTTATAGCTTATAAATTTAGTTTCGGTCGATTTGAAAATGCTTCGAATCTCCGATTCTTTCTGTGAGATTTTTATCTAAGGTTAGTGAAACCTTAATCTTAATTACTGTGTTGAGAAATTAAGAGTTTATCGGAGGGTTCGTCGTTGTTAATTAAGTGAGTCGAGAAAGGGATTAAATAATTAACAAAACTTAAGAATTAAGCTAAAATAAAATATTAGACCTAAGCTACCCTATCCTATGCATCTAACATGCATATAATCTACTCTCTCTACCATACCAAACGCACACACACAACACAAACAGCAGCAGCCTTCTCTCTCTCTCAAACCTCTCGATATCTTCTCTCTCAATACACACACTCACACACACTTAAGAACACCATTTTGATCTACAAGCTCAAATAACTCAAGTTCTAGCAATCCTTCTTAAGCAAGTAAGTAAAGATGAATCTCTTTCTTCTTCAAAATCTCAACTTAGATTCATGCTTGAGATCATCTTCTTCAATATATATATGTGTCGAAAAATAGGGAAGAAATTGAAGAAGTAGTTAGATGATGTTCATATCTTAGTATGATGTTTTTATGATGGTTATATGATGTTAAGAAGATCAATTGTGAGATAAATTGATGCATGAAGAACTTTAATTATATTTGTATATAAATTTCGATTAATTTGGGAGAAACCCTAGAAATGGTTAGTTAATCTTCATGTCTTAATATTATGCTTATATAGTGATTATATGATCATTGGTATAATTAAATAAAGCATGAAGAACCCTAACCCTAAATTTTGGAGAAAATCGAAAATATGAAGAAATTGTCAAATTTTGATTCATGCATTGTTTGATGTTATGATCTTCATGAATTATGCTTAGAATATGATTATAAGATCAAATATGTGATTAGATTTAAATAAGAGAAACCCTAGTTCATAATTGGAAATTTTCGAAAATGAGAGAAAATGAAGAACAATTGATACATGAATTGTATGATCATTTTAATGATATAAATGAACTTAGTTAAGTATTTTAAGAATGTTTCATGTTGGAAGTAATTAAAAATTTCCAACCAATTTCATTTGATGAAAATAATCGATTAAATAAAAATATAAATTAGGGTTTAATAATGTAATGTTATATGATGGATTTGATAATTCAATTAAAGATATATGAGATTAATGAAGTATTTTAGATCAAGAGATAATGAAAAATGAGCTTGATTAACCCTAGAAACCCTAGAAAATCGAATTAGGGTTCTTGAATTAGGGTTGGAAGATTAATACTTAATTGAATGAAATTAAATGAAGAAATGAGCTTAAAATAATAAATAAGTATATTAGAAATTGAAAAGAAGAGAAAATAATTCTAGAAATCCTAAAATTAAAACTACCGAAAATTTAATAAATAAATAAAATATTTAATAAATTTTAATTAAGAAATTAATTGCATTTATAAACTTCTTAATAAAAATTAAGTGTTATATGATTTTCTGAAAATTTAATTCGAAGTAATAAAGATTTTCTATTTTAGGTTGATTTTCCCGTTTTGGGAGTTTATATGTTTAATTGAGTTAATGTGTGTATTTAAAGTATAATTATGTTTGTTATAATTAAATAGATGTATAGAATTAAATTGAGAATTTTCCGAATCCGTTAGACGGATTAAAATCGATTTAGTCAGTTGTGATGAATAGTAGTTTATAAATGTTAATGTTGTATGAGATTTGATTGATATTGATGCTTAATGAGGAATTAAGATAGATTAAGATAGATTAAGAACGTTTGAAAAATTAAGATAGAAATTCTCGAATTTCGTCGAGTTTCGGCGTAGAAATTCGAATCGAATTACGTTAGGTTTATCGAAGTAGTTATTCGATAAAAGATTTACGTTCTAAAATTCGTTATTCGCTTTCGATTAAAGGAGCAAGCGAAAGTAGAAACGGAGGCGTGAAGTGAAGGGTTGAACTCGTTAAAGATTTAAAGTTAAAGCTTAAGATTATCAGGTGGGCTTTCTAAACTAAAATATGTGAAAAGCATGATATCGTATGTTTTACAAAGCTTTGATACTTGCCAAATGATTTTTAAAATGTTTAAGTATGTTACCATCTACTTCAGAAAGACGTATTCGGTTTCACGCAAGGTGAAATCTGTGTACACATTGGTAATCGTGCGCATTTCTTTGATAGGCCGATTATTCATAATCGTGAGTCTTTCCTTGATATGCCGATTACAAGTGATTGAGAAAGAGGCCTCTTTCTCATCACCATGATTTATTTGTAGATATGGTTCATACTGTTATAAATGTCTGCAGACAAATGATTTTTGAGAAAAGAAAGTATTTTTAGCATTTTACGAGTTGTTTTCCAGAAAATCCTCGTATTATGTTTTCCGGCAAGTTTTCAAAATATAACTGTATTCAGCAAAGTTTTCAAATGTTTTCGGCATGTGTTCACTGAGTACGTAGTACTCAGCCCTGCATGTTATTTCTAAAACGTGCGGGTTAGCAGGGATGTAGATGACGAGGGCTGGATGGATGTCGGTTGTTGTTAAATGTTTGATAAGTAAAGAGCCTAGGTTATATGTCGTCATACATATAATCTCTCGTATTCCGCTGCTATGTTAAAATGTTTTGAGATACTATAATGATGTTTTGAATTCTGGATTCTAGAATTGAACTTTGTTGAAGTTGTTTAAACCCTAGAGTCGAACTATGTTTTGATAGTCGAACTCTTTTTGTCAAAGTTTGTTTGAAATCTAGTCTTAATATATATATATAATTAAAACTCTATTCCATGAAGCTTTGTCGAACTTGAAACTTTTTTCTTTATCTTGTTTTCTTGATCTCCAAGTCATTCCGTTATATTCTTGGTCATTGACAATTATTTGGTTGATCAGGTCTATTGATTCCGAATTGTTTTGAGTTTCATTTGCTGATATGCAAGTTATTGTCAAATTCAGTTGATCGTCTTATTGAACTCAAGTCATGCATATCCTAAATGTCCTGAGTTGATGAAAGTGTTGAGTATGAGATGTCCTTTGTCGTTCAATAATAGCCGGGTCGCTATTTTAATCCTTTTGTTAATCATAAATTGTGTAAGTCGTGGGACCTACCGGCCTTGACATCTGATATCGGGGTTCGGGCTGCGACATAATTATACTAACTTCCATTTACAGATATATAAGATAAAGTTTTGTTTAATTAATTTCTAAAATGTAGGGGTGAGCACGGAACCGACCGAACCGAAAAAACCGACCGAACCGATGGGTTTTGGTCGGTTCGGTTCGATTATTATATGAATCGGTTTTCGGTTCGGTTTCTATAATTTTAAAAAGTCGGTTTCGGTTTCAGTCCCAGTTCTCTAATATTATGTTTGGTTGGGCACCGAACCAACCGGAACTATAATATATTAAAATAATATATAATACATAATTATATTATATGTTTATTTTATTATAGATATTAAAAAAAAACCCTAGCTAACCTTCCTCTCCTTCAGCCGCTCATTCTCAAATCTCAATGCACACATAAATTCTCTCTCTTCTCTCACTCGCCGACTCTCGCACCTCTCACTTTTTGTAATATCCCGTCTTTCTTGCATATTAAAATTAATGTGTTCGTTTAATGTGTTCCATGTATCTCAGTTGCGACGATACATGTTTGACCCTAAGCACATTATCCATCAAGAAGAAGTGATCTTTAATCCAGATCTTAGTTACGAAGGGAAGCCAAAAGCAATTTTGGATCGAAAGGTCCGGCAGCTTAGAAATAAGTCAATCGTGTCAGTAAAGATCAAGTAAAATCATAATGGTTTAGAATAAGCCACTTGGGAGTTAGAAAGTAAGATGAAAGAAAAGTATCCCGAGTTATTCCAAGATGTAAGTAAATTTCGAGACAAAATTTATTTTTAGGGGGAGAGAATATAATATCCCGTCTTTCTTGTGTATTAAATTAATTAATTTAATAAGAAAGATAAGATTTCAGTGAAAGAAAAATTTTCGTTCCCGAAAATTTTATCCGGCAAATATATTTTGCCGTAAAAATGAGTTTTAATTTATTTTTATCGTCTCGGTTAATCCGAAACGAAGAAGTTTTTATATTTATCAGTAAGTGATAAATGTGTGGTCATAAATTGACTGAAAGATGAATTTAATTTATTAAAGTGATTTATTGTGTGATTTTATCACTTAAAATTTTAGTTTCGGTCGATTTGAAAATATTTCGAATCTCCGATTCTTTCTGTGAGATTTTTATCTAGGGTTCGTGTAACCCTAAATTAATTTCCTATGTTGAGAAATTTGAAGTTTAATTGAGAAGTTGTTAGTAGTTAATTAATTGAATTAACTAAGTAATTAATTAATTAACTAAGTAATTAATTAATTAACTAACTAAAACATAACCCCTAAGTTTCTCTCTCCTATAAATAGCCCCCATCCCTCTCCTTCCCCTCTCCAAAACTCACGCATACACACACATATATACACATATCAAGTTCTTCCATTGATGAGCTCAAGCTAAGCTCCAAGATCAAAGATTTGAGTCCTCAAATCATCTCCAATCCACTAAGTAAGGATCGATCTCTTCTCTAATTTCAAGTTCTTAGTTTCGAAATTTTTGGAAGAAAATGAAGAAGTGATTGGATGATCTTGATTTCTTAGTATGATGTTTATTTCATGTTTATATGATCATTTATGTGATTAAATTAAGCATGAGAAACCCTAACCATAAGTTATGAAATTTTTGAAAATTTCAAGAAATGGTCAAATTTTGATCCATGAATTATATGCTTGTTTTGATGTTATAAATGAGCTTAATTAATTATTTTAAGTATGTTTCATGTTGGAAGTGAGTATGAATTCACAATCCTTTTCATTTTATTGAAAAAGTCAAAATTATGAAGTTTAAAATTAGGGTTTGAAATGTTGATGATATATGATGTAATTGATGGTTGATATGATGTTATATGATATTAATGATGTATATTTAATCAAAAGTTAATCCAATATGAGCATGATTAAACTTGAAAACTGGTAGACGTTGTATACCACCAAATAATTCCTGCAACCTGCTCAGAATTAAATTAGTATAGCAACAAGCAGGGTCGAATCACAGAGAACGGGAATTCACCTATTTTTACTATAAATCGAGTTTTGGTGTAGCCACCACGCCTTAAATTGAGAGATTTTAATTATAAACTAAGAAAAACAATAAATTAACTGAAGTGACGACTGGAAATTTAATAAAAAAAAACAATTCGGCTTCGAATAAATCTACACTAGTCTAGGCTCTGATCATCGATGCAAAGATTAATTAATTCCCAAGAACCAACCAGTTATAGGGTACCGTGAACGCAGCGGACATACCCCAATTCCTACGTGCTTTATCGATAGTTAGCTGTAGACGCCAGACCTAACTATTTCCCTTATTAAAACACAACCTAGCTGGAGACGCCAGACCTAGATTTAATGCTCTAATAGCTTTTAGATCTGAAAGAACCCAATTTAGACGAATTACCCAAGAACGCAAGTAATAACCTGTCTATCAATTTATTCCTACTACGAACATGGTAGCTTTATCACTAATTAGCCATATTCCAACAATTACGGATTGGGGGAACTAATTGACTATAATCCTATTAAATCTAAGTTGATCAGGCTTAAACAAAATCGGAATTAACTTTAAACACAAGGAATAAATCGAAACCCAAGGAAATTAATTATTTGAACAATTAGATCTCACAGATTATTAAACTAGTGCTTTATTATTCTTGCCGAATATAAGAATTAGCTACTCATAATATTAAAACTAAACATAATCAAATAATAAAAAGAAAATATAAAACTTATCTATTAAATTAAAAGAAGCAAGGAAATTGTCACCAGGAATTGAATAGTTGATCGATCGGAATGTCGAATCTCCAAATAAACGAAAGCAAAGATTAAACTAAAAATCCAAGGAAATCTCCACAAGTATGCTTCTGTCTCTCTATACGACGGCTAATGAAAAATTAAAAGTAAAGTATTATGGAATTGAAAGCTAATCTATCTTAACCTATGCGCCTGAAGTTGGCGGCTAAAGTAAAATAAAAAGTCTATGGTCAAAAGTATATATATAAACTAACTCCTAAACCTATACCAAATAGGTAACAACTGCTCCACCAAAAATAAGGACTTGGGCTTAATTAGGACACTTTTAATTAGCCCAATAATAACAAAATAACTATCTAAAACTAATTACAGCCCATGTTCCTTGCATCCTTAATCCACAGCAAAATAGTGCAAAATATACTCCTTGCATCCTTAATCCACAGCAAAATAGTGCAAAATATACTCCATTCTCGATCTCTCTCGTCCAAATCTCTGCACTCACAAATTCTCCAAAATCCTGCACAAGACACACTTAAACGTGCATTATACTCGCTTAAAATGATTGAAAACCCCAACTTCTGAACAACCAAAAACATGCACATCAAATCTCCTCACACTTGAATCATACTTGCCCTCAAGTATAGCTCACAGATTTCACTCATTCACTCCCTACACTACTCCAGGACAGCCACTCATCAACAAATTTCACTCGATCGCGATATAAAGCAGCCAACATGTAACTCAAGAAGGACTTTTTTCATTTGGTGTAATGGGGCTAGGGACCATTCAAAATTTGGAAGGATCTAACAGGATTCCTAGGCTTCCGAAAATAAGAACAAATATCATGCATATCCAAACCGAATCATCATCCATGCAAAATAGGCATCATAAGGAGAACAAACTAACTCATCTAACTGTATGTCAACTCAACTCGGTGCATTTTTTTTCCTCATTTTTCTTTTTTCTCTTTTTTTTCTTCTTTTTTCCTGTTTTTTTTTCAGCACTTTTTTTTTTCTCAAATTTCGAACAAACATACAATTGACAACTTCATAATACATCCCAATGATAAGCAACACAAAACATAAATTACAGCAGCTGTCTCCGTTAGGCCAAACAGAACCAAATCACAATTTTTTTTCAGAATAGAAACTTCAGCATAGGGTTCTGTCTGGCAGACTGAACGTACAAAAATTACCTTTTTCACTAAAATCACACATGGATGAATTTTCAAATTTGAACATGCACAATAGGGCCAAGAGAAAGTCAAAAACAGACATTGGTTAAATATTTAGTAGCTCAAATGAAAGAACATAGTCAAGGCTTCAAAGAGGCTCACTAGGGGTTAATGTAAAGGTTGGACAATGAAACTCAGGCCAAAAGTGGTTCACCCTAATGCCTTCTATCATGCATTACAAAATGGCACACTCAATATTGCAACCTTGTGAATTAAATTCTCTCAGAAAGAACAAAGTAGAGAGTGCTCTACTATAATAGACTCAAATCTCATTTAGTGTAGGTTTAAAAATTCAATTATTGCCCTTTTTCGTCATCCCAAGTATCATTCAATAATTCTTCAAAAATTAATTACATTCCACCATTTTACAGCATATTGAATGACAAGTTCATCACACAACTCAAACAGGCAGAATGCGTTTACAAAGTCAAACAAATCGGCAATACTTAGCTCACTTGACACAACTCTAGCAAAAATAAACCTAACAACTAACACTGAACAACTAAACACCCTCCTCACACTTAAAACTTTGCTTGCCCTCAAGCAAATAAAGAAAAAGCATAAGACACGGAAACAAAAGCACACATAAAATAGACAAAACAAAGAAATAAGAAGGGGGTAAGATGTCACCGGGGTCTCTGCGCTGTCGAAGCTCATCAAGTATAGACGCATCCATAGTGGTAGAAAATGGACGGCGGCTGCTGCTGTAGAAATGAAGAAAGAAAAGAATAGGTTAGGGTAAGAAATGGGCGACTACTTCAATTTTTTTTTTTTTTTGAATGAAGAAAACTAAATAATAGAAAAAACAGGATAAAACTATGGGTTGCCTCCTGGCCCTCCCACAAGCGCCTTTATTTTAAGTCTTTGGCTAGACTCTCCGATTCAATTAGGAGCACGTCGGGGGTAATAGTGAAATTGCTTCCACTGTGGTAACGAGAGACTTATCATAGTACGGCTTCAATCGGTGCCCGTTGACCATAAAAGTTTTCCCCGTTTCCAAACTCATGATTTCAACTGCTCCGCTTGAGCAAACCGTCAGTATTTCGAAAAGATCAATCCATTTCGTCTTTAACTTTCCTGGCATCAAACGCAGCTTCGATTGATACAAAAGCACCTTTTGGCCGACTTGGAACGTATTTCCTCTCAGATTCTTGTCATGCCATATTTTTGTTCGATCCTTGTACCACATGGCAGCATCATAAGCTACGAGACGAAGCTCCTCTAACTCTTGAAGTTGAAACTTCCTTTCCTCCTCACACTTGAGTGATTGCATGTTCATTTGCTTCACCGCCCAATAGGCCTTGTGCTCTAATTCAACCGGCAAATGACACATCTTTCCAAAAAACAACCTATAAGGCGACATGCCGATAGGAGTTTTATAAGCTGTTCGATAGGCCCATAAGGCATCATCTAACCTTAAGCTCCAATCTTTCCGTGAGGGGTTGACGGTTTTCTCCAAGATCTGCTTAATCTCTCGATTTGACACCTCAGCTTGGCCATTTGTTTGTGGATGATAAGGAGTAGCCAACCGATGATGAACACCGTACTTCCTCATTAATGCCTCAATGGTGCGATTGCAGAAGTGGGTTCCCTGATCACTTATCACTGCTCGCGGTACTTCAAACCTTGTAAAGATGTGAGCTTCAAGAATGCTGCAACTACCTTAGAATCATTCGTGCGTGTGGCTTTCGCTTCCACCCACTTCGAAACATAATCAACGGCAAGCAAGATGTATAGATTTCCACACGAGCTAGGAAACGGTCCCATAAAATCCATCCCCCACACATCAAATATTTCACAAAAAATCATCGGAACTTGGGGCATTTCATCTCTCTTGGAAATATTTCCTGTCAATTGACACCGCTCGCAACTCTTACAAAAAAGATATGCATCTCTATTCAATGTAGTCCAAAAGAAACCAGAATCTAACACCTTCCGAGCAGTACGTTTTGGACCAAACTGCCCACCACAAGCAAAAGAATGGCAGTGCAAGAGAATCTCACCTTGTTCCTCCTCAGGAATGCACCTTCGAATGATTTGATCCGCTCCAACCTTCCACAAATAAGGCCCATCCCAGAAATAATACTTGCAATCACTCTTCAACTTAAGTCCTTGAGCTCGTGTGAAAGTGGGTGGGAGCTCCCCGGTTGTCAAATAATTAACAATATCCGCAAACCAAGGGTCCTTAGGAAACTTGCTGCTGCACAGAATTCTGATTCTGGAAATAGGCTTCGTTTGAGCAAACAAGTGATATTTCTGTTCCCGACAGCATATAAATGCTTCTCTGGGAATGTTTGATAGGCATAGCATCAATAATCTTGAACCAAACGACTTAAGTGATCAGCAACATTATTTTCTGCTCCTTTCTTGTCTCGAACCTCCCAATCGAACTCTTGCAATAATAGTATCCATCTGATCAATCGTGGTTTCGACTCTTTTTTGGATAGCAAAAACTTCAATGCCGAATGATCCGTGTAAACAATTATCTTAAAACCCATGAGATACGACCTGAACTTCTCAAAAGCAAAAACAATGGCCAACATCTCTTTCTCGGTGGTAGCATAATTACATTGAGCCGGATTTAACGTCTTCGAAGCATAATAAATCACGTGGCTCTCTTTCCCCATCCTTTGTCCAAGAATGGCACCCACCGCATAATCACTGGCATCACACATAAGCTCGAAGGGAAGACCCCAATTGGGTGGTTGGATAATAGGAGCAGTGGTCAGCTTGGTTTTCAACAAATCAAAAGCTGCTTTACAGTCATCCGTTTGTCAAACGGAACGTTTGAGCAGTCGAGTCAAAGGTTGTGCAATTTTGGCGAAATCTTTGATAAACCTTCTGTAAAATCCGGCATGCCCTAGAAAACCTCGTATCTCCTTCACATTCGTGGGATAGGGTAGCCGTGCAATCAGATCCACCTTTGCCTTATCAACTTGAATTCCTCTTTCTGAAACGACATGGCCCAAGACAATTCCTTCCCTTAGCATAAAATGACACTTCTCGTAATTCAATACCAAATTTTTCTCCACACAACGAGTCAAGACTTTATCCAAATTGTCGAGACAATCATCAAACAAATCTCCATATACTGTAAAGTCTTCCATGAAGATCTCTATGAATTTTTCGATCATATCTGAAAAGATGCTCATCATACACCTCTGAAAAGTCCCTGGTGCATTACACAATCCAAACGGCATCCTCCTGCATGCGTACGTTCCAAAAGGGCACGTAAATGTGGTCTTCTCTTGATTTTCTAGGTTGACATAAATCTGGAAATAACCACTATAACCATCCAAAAAATAGAAGAACATTTTCCCAGCTAACCGCTCCAACATCTGATCAATGAACGGTAAAGGAAAATGATCCTTGCGAGTTGCTGCATTTAGCTTGCGGTAATCGATACACATGCGCCATCCAGTGACAAGACGCATCGGCACCAACTCATTCTGCTCGTTCTCGACCACTTGCAATCCATATTTCTTCGGAACCATGTGAACCGGGCTCACCCACTTGCTGTCAGAGATTGGGTAGATGATCCCCAATGCCAGAAGCTTTAAGATTTCCTTGAGCACTATTTCCCTCATGTTCGGATTCAATTTCCGTTGTGGATATCGACAAGGTTTAGCATCAGGCTCCAAAAAAATATAGTGCATACACACATTGGGACTAATTCCAGTGATATCCGCTAAAGTCCATCCAATCGCCTTCTTGTGGTTCTTTAACACGATGATTAATTGCTCTTCTTGGCTCATGGTCAACTCGTTGCTGATAATAACTGGTAGAGTATCATTTTCCCCAAGAAACACATACTTCAAATTCGCGGGTAAGGGCTTCAGCTCCAACACCGGCGGCTTCTCATCAGATGGCAGTGGTCAGTCCGAAGGGTCATGTTTGGGTAAACAGAATGTATTTCCAGAACCTGCAACTTCCGGTTGCGCGTAAAGAGACATAACAGCCTCTTTGATCTCTTCATCACTCATCTCTTGGGCATCAAAATCAGTCCAGCCTTGCATCAAGGTGAGCTCCAACTTATCCTGCATGAATTCAGTCTCAAGATATTCTTGGACAAGAGGGTCAACGACATCAATAGCATAAGCATTTTCAGCATCAATGGGATTTTTCATGGCATCATCAATACTAAAAGTAAACTTCTCTCCATGATAATCCAAACAATTAGTGCCATTGCAAACATCAATGATGGACTTAGCCGTCCTTAAGAAAGGACGACCTAAAAGAACACCGGACGAATCCTTAGATTGCATGTCACTCATTCTCACCACATAAAAATCAGCAGGATAAATAAAATTATGCACTTTCACAAGAACATTTTCCAACAAGACCTTGGGATGAACACATGATCTATCGGCTAATTGAATCACAACCCTAGAATCTACTAACTCAACACCAGATAAGCTATTTTAGACAGCTAAAGGCATGACATTAATAGAAGCTCCTAGATCACACATAGCATGCTCAATTTTCGTATCTCCAATGTAACAAGGTAAAGAAAACATACCTGGATCCTTGCATTTGAGTGGCAACTTTTTCTGTATCAAAGCCGACACATTTTTACCCATCACAATCTTTCCAGAATCCTTAGCCTTACCAGCAATAAAGTCCTTCACAAATTTGCTCAACGGAGGAAGCTTGATTGCTTGAAGGAATGGAAGGTTAATCTCTAACTTTCCAAATATCGACATGTAGTCCATAGGATCTTCCTCCGGCTTCTTCTTCGCTAATCTTCTAGGAAAATGAGCAGGTATCACAATGTTAGGATCATATAAACTCAAAGGTTTATGTACCTTAGTCGGCTCCTCCGATGCAATCTCCTTTTCCTTTTCCTTCTTATTCAGCATAACTGTCGGATCAGTGTCCGGTTTCGGGAAACGGGAAGTATTTCACCCTGTTCAGCAGAAACTGCTATTCCGTCAGAATCGTCCAGTTTAGGCAGACTGGACCCTTCTACATATTCACTGCTCGAGCCTTCTCGTGACTTCTTGACTGTGGGTTCACTCAACTCCTTGCCACTCCTCAAAGTGATTTTGTTCACATTCTCCCTTGGATTAGCCTGAACTTGTGATGGCAAGCGGCCTTGATTCCCTTTAAGCTCGTTTATGGAAGTCGAGAGTTGAGACATTTGACGAGCTAATCCATCTATGCACACCTTTTGCTCATTTTGAGTTTGTTGGAGTTGTTGCACATTGTTTTGCAAAAATTGCTGGGAACCTATCAAGTCCGTCATCATCTTCTCAAGAGACTTCCCTTGCTTTTCTTGTGGAGGTGGAGTAGGTGATGCTTGCTGAAATCCTCTTTGATGAGGTGGTCGGTAGTTTTGTTGCTGTTGCGGCTGCTTCTGCCCTTGATCTCACCAACGGAAATTAGGATGATCCCTCCAACCCGGATTATAAGTATTCGAGTAGGGATCTCTCTTCGGTATTGGATCTTTGCTGCCATAAAAGTTATGCGACGAGTTTACTTGAGCATGGAGATCTTCGTCGTTCCCATCGCATTGCAAGCTTAAATGGCCAAAATTACCATATGCGCCACACGGTTTCTCCACTGGTCCCGCACTTGCAGACTTGTCGACCATAGTATTCAGCATCTTTTCTATTCGTCCCATTCTCTCTTTGAGCTTCTCTTCAAAATTGAAGGAACTTGCTTGTGCAGCTCTCTTAAGCAAGCGAGGCTCCTCGTACTCCCTTATTGCTTCTACCAAGTGTTGAATCAGTTTCTTAGCTTCACTCACCCTGCAATGCGAAAATTCCCCTCCACTTGATGAGTTAACTAAGTTCTTCGTATGAACGGTCATTCCTTGGTAGAAATACTGCAACAAGTCTCCATCAATGTACTTATGATTTGGACAGCAATCCACCAATCTCTTGAATCTGGACCAGTAAGTACTCAATGACTCATCATAGTCTTGTTTTACTCCACTAATTTCTTTCTTCAACGCATTAGTCTTCGTTGGAGGAAAGAAATGCTCCAAGAATAACCTCTTCATGTTAGCCCATGTAGATATGGAGTTTGGCGGGAGGCTTGTGAACCAGGCGTTCGCCTCTGCCGTCAGAGTGAAAGGAAATGCTGCTAACTTGAATTGTTCCTCAGTAACTCCAGCTGGTCGTTTCTGCACCTTGCATATTTTGACGAACTCACTCAGAAAGTTGTATGGATCCTCTCCTTTTTTACCATAGAACTTAGGTAAAATATTCAGCAACCTCAACTTGATCTCAATCGACGCCTCCAAGTCTGGTATATATATCGGTTTTGGAGGATCATCTTCTAGATAGCTCGAAAGTTCACTCAATCTCGGATCTTCATCTTCCATATCGCCTTCAGTAATCGCGACGAAAGTCGACTCTACTTCTTCCTCGGTTTCTGTTTCTCCTTTAGAAATACATTCCGTTTGGATAAACGGAACACCTTCAGCTTCTGGAACACTACTGTCAGACTCGTAAACAGCTTCCGTCTGGGCAGACGAATCACCTTGCGGTTCTAACAGATTTTGCTGCTTCTTAAGCTTGGTCTCCTTCCTCAACCGTTTCCCGAACTTCTCAATTTCAGGATGATATAGAAGGTCCGGGTTAGAGGCGCTGCTCATAAACAACAAAAAAGTAACCCAAGATCAATAGGAAACGCCAATTTGGTGGACGTCGTATACCACCAAATAATTCCTGCAACCTGCTCAGAATTAAATTAGTATAGCAATAAGCAGGGTCGAACCATAGAGAACGGGAATTCACCTATTTTTGCTATAAATCGAGTTTTGGTGTAGCCACCACGCCTTAAATTGAGAGATTTTAATTATAAACTAAGAAAAACAATAAATTAACTGAAGTGACGACAGGAAATTTAATAAAAAAAAAACAATCCGGCTTCGAATAAATCCACACTAGTCTAGGCTCTGATCATCAATGCAAAGATGAACCAACCAGTTATAGGGTACCGTGAACACAGCGGACATACCCCAATTCCTACGTGCTTTATCGATAGTTAGCTGTAGACGCCAGACTTAACTATTTCCGTTATTAAAACACAACCTAGCTGGAGACGCCAGACCTAGATTTAATGCTCTAATAGCTTTTAGATCTGAAAGAACCCAATTTAGACGAATTACCCAAGAACGCAAGTAATAACCCGTTGTTGGTCCCAAGACGGATACCTTGGTGTAGAGGGGGGTGAATACAACAAGGTTTAAAAACTTTTCCAAGTTAAAACTCTTTTGAGAGAGACTGTTGTGTCCTATCCAGCTAGATGACAGCTTGATTGACTCAGCTGGCTGTGTGAGTGTGTGCGGAAGTTGGTAGGTTTAGAAAGTCCGTCTGTTGCTTCAAATCATATTGTAAAGCTCTGTTTCACTTTTTAGTTAGTCAGTTTATGCAGCTTAAAATGTATGCGTGAGAGGTTAGCTAAATGCATAAAACAAAGCGATAAAGAACAGAGCAATTTTAACGTGGTTCGGAGTAACACCTCCTACGTCCACGACCAGGTTCACTGGTAATTCACTACCACTTGGTTTTCAAGTACCAAGCAACTTCACAACTCTAACCCGAGCTGTGTTCCAACAGTTTGCGGGCACTGTCAAGCCTACACCTTCAGTTTCCTGGTACTGAAGAACCTAACCACTCGAATTACACGCTTCGAGCAAGCGTACCTTTACCTAACCTTTCTGGGTTTGGGTTTGGGTATGGGTTTTCCAACTATGAACGAGTTCTTACAATGAAGAACAAATAATATGATGAACTCGTTCAAACTAGGCTTAAGATGTTTCTTTTCTAATCTATTCTGCCTATGACTGAACATGTGAACAACTAAGAACACAGCTAACTGGCTGGGTGTTCTTGAAAGATTTGGCTTTGAAGATCGTTGTTCATTTTTTTGTTTGCTCTTTTATTTCTTCAATGGTGAGGAGATATATATAGGTGGAGATTCAAACTAGCCGTTGGAAGAGAGCCGTTTGAATCTTACCTATTCTTATTGACTTCTGACCTTTAACCTACGAAGTAGGTCTACATCTGCAGAAGCTATTTGTTCTCTGATTTGACCGCGTCAGACAAGATCTTCTGACATCGGAATCTTGTCTTAAGAAGGTCTTCATCTTTGAGCTGCTAAGCGTCTTTGCTGTGTCTTCAGCGTCTTGGACTCTGCTGTGATTTAACTCTGAGCTGTGTCTTAAACCTGAGCTGTATCTTTATCCTGAGCTGTGGCTTCAACCTGAGCTGTCTTAGACCTGAGTTGTGTCATTGACACTAAGCTGGGTCCTTTACACAGAGCTGGGTTTTTGATATTGAGTTGGGTTTCCGTCACTGAGCTGGGTCTTGATACTGCTGGGTCTTTGACTCTGCTTGGTCTTGCTTTGCTGAGTCTGTTCTGCTAAATACCTAGGTTGGGTCTAGCTTAGCTGTGTCTTCTGCTTTGGCTTCTGCTGTCTTCAGCTGCTCTACCTGTAAACTAAGAAACTCTATAAGCTCAAACAGGTGAGCTGAAAAACGCTTTAGGCTTTGTGCAATCATCTACTCGGTTGGGGTCAGCTGGGTTTTGGTATCAAATCAAAACTCTATTAATTTTCCCAACTCCCGTCTACCAATTTATTCCTACTACGAACATGGTAGCTTTATCACTAATTAGCCCTATTCCAATAATTACGGATTGAGGGAACTAATTGACTGTAATCCTATTAAATCTAAGTTGATCAGGCTTAAACAAAACGGAGGGAGAGACTGCGCTATTAGATAATAGCATCAAGAATCCATGTTCTACTCTCCAACATCTCACGCCCATTTTTTAGGTCACAATGTATCCCGATTATTCAGGGAAAAATCACGCACCCACGATCCAATATACATTCGATTTTTGCTACGAAATCATTAGAGATAACAAAACAAATTCATAATTTTATCACAGTGGAAAAACCCTTGTTTCAATCGCAGCCTACCTTTCAGAAGAGAGGTATGAAAATTTATTTCTCATCCATCGATGTAAAGAATTGATAACAAATTAGGTTTTTCGTACATAATTTGGCATCGTTTTTATGCTTTATTTACTTGATATGCCATGAATTTGCTCTGCTCTTTCTTATTGGGGATTATTACGTGCTTGTTCTTCCAAGACAAAAAAAAAATACTTGTTCATCTAAAATTGTAAGAGTTGCTGTGGAACTTAGTGTACCAGTTGTGGTAGTTGACATTCATGAGAGACTGATGTATTTGTTCCAACCATGGTATACACTGTATGACTAGATTGGGCTTGTGGGATAATAGATTTTTATGAGTAGAGACATTTCGTCTACAAGATGTTGAGAATTGGAACTAAATGATTCCAGTCTGTTCATTTTAATTGCTCGAACTTTCAATAGATGACATTAATTAGATAAATGTTACAATGTTGAGGGTGATTAATAAACACAGTCTACGGATTACATTCTAGTTCCTTTATTCTGTTATTGATGAATATTTTTTTTGTTTGCTGTTCAAATGAACTTTGCTTGATATTAGAACTCTCTGTTCATATCTTGGCCTCTCAAATAGGATATTAAAAAGCAACTATAATCAGCTTAAACGTTTTGTAGTGTATAGTAAGCATAAATGTTCTTCAATGGTACAATGATGCTTCAGTTTGAGGGTTGACGGTGGATAGATGAGCCCTAAAATGTTATTTTTCACCCCATTTATATATAATGGTACAATGTGGTTGTTTTCGTTTTTATTTATTTCTTGGACAATAAAAAGTCAGGTTGAAGAGGAAGAATAATTTTGAATTTTAAATAATTAAATTATGAATATATTTCATTTATTTATATGAGGATATTTCTATACATTGGTGTTTGGTTAAATTACAGAAACTTAGTAAGACCAACAGAAAAAGTCGGAAGCATATCAAACTCTCACCTAGATTGGGACGAAAGGATATGGCCAATGCCATAGAAGAGGTATCAAAATAACTAATTTCTGAAAATTGTATCTAATGGTACGTATCATAATGTTCTAATTTCTATATGTTTTTCAATGATAGTACCACCGAGAATATGGTAATGAACCATCAAAGCTGGATTTGTTTGTCTATACACGATAGAATAAGAGCGGAAAACCAATTGATAAAGACACGGAAGATAAAATAGTAAGTACTTTTTTACTTTATTAAAGTGTTACGTTCATTTGGTTGCTAGTAAGTTGAACTATGAATGAGATTCTTTGTAATATGGTTTGTGTTAGATTCTTCATAATATAATTTGGCTATCGATAAATAAAATATAGGAGTTGTCATGCTAGTTCTCATTTGATATTTAATTTTCTGAACTTGCTTTATTTAGTCATGACCAGAGGAACATGATTTGTCTGATTGATTAATTTAATTTATTTTTGAATATTTTTGCACATATGATCTTAAAAAGTGATTGGGATATTATTTAGACTTTTGTTATTTTTTTTCTTTTATTTTATGATTTGTTAATAGGTTATTCTAAAAGAGTTGAAGCAAAAGTTGCCTGAGAATTTGCGAGATGATATTGGTGCTAATGACGAGATCTTTGAAGATGTTATTGGAAATGAAGCACCAGGATGTTTACGCAGTAGCATAGTTGCTTCAAAGAGTAAGAATGTGACTTTCACTTACCGAGAAGAATTTGATCGAGCTGTCCAGGAAAAATCTAATGATGTAGTGGCAAGCATTCGAAAGGACTTTGAAGATGAAATGTTAATATTTAAAGATGACTATTGTTCTAAAATAGAGATGCTTCAGTCTCGGCTTCTTGCATTAGAGTGTCAAAATGAACATGTAAGTTAATATTATATACATTTCATTATATGTTAGTTTATAACTCATACTTTAAAATTTTATGGAAGGTATCCGACTCTTTCAATTCTCGACGCATACAAACTTTCAATAATGGGTCTTCGTCTGAAGGATTTATGAACACGGAGAGCTCGAGCCAAGCAAATGAAACTCTTGAGGTATCATTAAATTTTACTTTTCAAAATATATTATATTCTATCATTTTGACAATATTATATTTGATTTATTTTATTAGATGAGAGTAGAGATGAATAATTCAGCTGAGAACGAAACACACATTCATTTAGATGATACACGTCTCAAGGTATTATTATCTATCATATATACTGTTCTTTTTAAATTAATATACTTTGTATGTGTGAGATATAATTCTTTTTTTTTTAATTATATCTATAGGAACAAGGGAAAAGTGCTACAAGGAAAAGCAAGAAACAAAGAAAATGATATTGAATATCATCTTTTGAGATTTGGATTGTTTCATAGCTAGATTACTAGATTAGCTTTAGACATTTAATATTTGAAGATAGTGTTTTGAGACATGTGAATTTTAGTAGTGATATTTGTATTTTGACATTTTCATATTAATTTTTATATTATTTTGAAAAAATTACTCAATTAAGTATCGTATAAGTGACACAACATTTATGAGGCAATAAAAAAAAATGATGCATAAGGTGTTGCATATTTTGCGGCTTAATATGATTTTTTCGCAACAATTGTTAAATGTTGCAATATAATATGACACTTTAATTATGAAGTAACATGTGTGTAGCAAAAAATTATGTCACATATTATAGTGTCACAAATTATGATGTGGTATATTAATTAATGTCGTTCAAATGAGGCATAATAATAAAATGATGCAAAATGTGTTGTATATTTTACGACTTAATATGAATTTTTGCAACAATAATTATGCGACACTTTAAATATGACGTCACATGTGTCACAAAAAATTGTGTCGCGTAATTCTATTGTTACAAATTATACCGTGTCATATTAATTAATGTCGTACAAATGACGCAATATTTATGACATAATAATAAAGTGATGGGAAATGTGTTGCATATTTTGCGACATAATATGAATTTTTGCAACAATTTTTATATGTCGCAATATTATGCGACACTTAAAATATGACATCACATCTGTGGCGAAAAAATGCGTCACATTAATTGAAATGCCACAAGTTAGTGTCGCATATTATGATGCGTCAGTTTAATTAATGTCACCTCATGTGTCGCAATTGGATATGCGTCACAAAGTTTATTGACATGTAATGTGTCGCGAATTTTATGCGACAATTATTTAAGTGAAGCACAATGTGTCGTATATGTTGCGTCACAATTGAAAAAAATTGACGTAAAAATACAACATCACTATTTGCGACACAATTGGACACGACGCAAAGAATGTCGTAAAATAGCTTTTGCGACATTAAAACATAAGTTTACGACACTATTTCTATGTCGCAATAGGTCGTTTCTCTTGTAGTTGATTGGAAGTTGTCGAGCATGACATTGTTATTGATTTTGGATAAGCATGCTCATTGGAATTTTTGTTCAAATTCCGGTCTTATCTGCTTGATAAAGATGTTTTGTCAAATGTTTGGTTTTTGTTTGATAACTGGGTCGTTATCTATTCCATGGTTAATCATAAATTGTGTACATCATGGGACCCACCGACTCGGTCATCTTTATTCTGAGTCGGGCTGTGACACTTTTAGCCTCGGTACCGGTTGATTTCCCCTTCTCCCGCCGTCCATCCGTCTGTTGCAATCAAGTCTCGCCACCGGTATCAAGACTCATTTGTCTATCTCTGTAATAGATAACCGCCGGCGCATTAAAGAGGACATTAAAGAGGACGATTGAGCTGCCGCAACTGTAGTTGTTGTTGATAAACCACTGCCCTAGTCACTATTATTGCTAAAATTGCTGCGAAATTCGAAGGTATTTAGGCTGAATCCGACAATCTAGAGTAGTTTATAACTCGAAATAAACTCCTAAAAGATTGAGAACTTAAGAACAGAAGCATGTTGAAATCGAGAGGCTAGGAAGAAATGGAAGTGAAAATGTTGAATTGGTCATATTTTTTTTTTCAAAATATGTCATTTATTTTTTTTCTAGCTATTAGCATTCATGTACATATTGCAAAATATGTCATATACCAGATTGTTGATCAATACTTGAATTGGTAATTCTAAGTGATTTCATGTTTATTTGATTAACGTCATTATATGGTTTAATCTCAATTCTTTGAATTGGACATATTGTTGATTTTCAGTAGCATAATTTTATTGTTATTTTACTGCTGAAAATCAAAAGGAATGGGCCATTCCTACCACTGAAAAGGAAATGCCACCACCTTCAAAAGAGTTCACTCAGACCACAACAACCTTGATTTATTTGTTTTCCATTTTCTATCGGTTTTTAAAATAACCGACCGAACCAACCGAATTTTTCGGTTCGGTTTTGGTTCAGTCCAAAGGGCATTTTCGATTCGGTTCCGTTTTAAAATTTTTAGCCGGTTCAGTTTTTTGTTTATAAAATATCGACCGATGCACACCCCTACAAAAATGAGAATTTGTGAGATTTTGGAAAATTTGTCGCTGAACTGATATTTTAGTATCTTGTGTGACTTTTTTTATGAGACGTGATTCTTTTAGTCGGAACATTTAGAATGAAAGAGCACAAAATAATGTGAAATTCTGAATTATATAGCACAAAATAATACTCCCTCCGTCCCATTATTGTTGGCACGTTTCTTTTGGGCACGGGTATTAAGGAGAAGGGTGTTTAAAGGGTAAAAAGATAGAAAGTGGTGGAGCCCACAACTTTTTGTGAGAGAAGGATATTTCCCAAAAAAAAAACAGGCCAACTTTCGTTGGACGGCCCAAAAAGGAATACAGGCCAACAATAATGAGACAGAGGGAGTATTCAAAATGGAAAATTGATTATGAAAATTAATATGTTACCTTGAATTATTGTAACGTCTACTATTAATGGGTAGACTGAAAATTATTAATTCATAGTTAATTTGATAAACAAAATGCCATATATTGAAAGTGGATGCATATATTTTGCAGATTTTAGATAATTAAAAAAGAAAATAAGAGGATTAATTGTCGCATAGGCATGAGAATGATTGTAGTGGTTTAAAAATGTTTTGCTATTAGTAATTGATGAGAGCTCTAGAAAAATAAATCAGTCAAATAACCAACAAATACAATCATGCTATACATTTTACATCAATTTATTGAAATAGATATAGGTTATAAATTAAAGGTCTCACTACAGTTGCAACTCAAACGTAATGAATTTGAGTAATGACAACCATGGCAACTTTGACTAATTTTGCAGTAGTTAATATATAGCGCAATTAATTTATCTGCCTTGTGTGATTTGCAAACTATTGCACAAGGACTGATTTATCTAGTGCGCACCGAAAATAGAGGCAGTGGGTTCTTACAATATCAATATATATATATATATATATATAGATATATATATCGAACATATTAATTAAGCTGAACCTATTAATCCCAAAAGTAAAGATATAATAGAGATTGTCGTGAAGACATAAATCTCATCCCAAATCATATAAATCTCATAGAGGCGAAATGAATAATTGAAAATAAAATAAAGTAATCAAAAAATGAAAAGGTGAAGTCACCAAGTTCCGTAGCCTCCAGATGTATAGCTATCGATTATTCAGATCAATTAACGGTCCGGTGATCAAGCATTGACGATCATATATACATGGAGTTAGAAGATTTTTTAGGACAGTAACTTTTAGCGTTTTGTAAAAGTAGGACAAATTTTTTTAGACTTGCAAAAGTAGGACAAAATATTATTAGTTGTTGCGTTCGCAGGCCATTTTTGTACTCGATCGGGCTGAAGCTCACGTGGGGCACACGTGATGAGCCAGGTGGAGCCCGAGAGCTTATGTGGCGCACACATAATCACATAGTTAAACATAGACGAGCTTCATACATCAAAAACCCAATTTTTTTTTCTATTTTCGAAAGAACCCTAAAACCCCAAGTTATGAAACTGTTCCCCGTCGACTGTAAATGTGGAAGAAGACTTGCACTTCTCACATCATGGTCTGATAACAATCCTGGGAGTAGATATGTGTGTTGTCCAAAATCAGTAAGAAATTTTCTCTCAAATATTTGCTCGATTTGAGCACGATTTTGTTTTATTTTTGCTCGATTGAGCACGATTTTGTGTAATTAATCGTGTAATTATAGAAGAAGATGGGTTCTTCCTGCTCGATTTTTATTTTCTTCGAATTTGTATAATTATCGAAGAAGATGGGTTCTTCCTGCTCGATTTTTATTTTCTTCAATTTCTGTATAATGCAGAGTGGTCAATGCCCTGTCATGACCCTCCGATGTGAGCTCTAAAAAAATTGATTATTCCTGGGTTGCTTAGAATAATAAATAGCACAGATGCAGAGGTTAAGAAGCTCAAATCCAGCAACAAAAGACTGAAGATGATCTCGTAGTTCTTTTAATTTGTACGATTGTAATGTTGAATTTAATTTAATGATTTCTGTAATTTATTGATTTGATGATTTGGTTGTGTAACTAGAACTAGTAGTTTAAGGTATGTTTTGTAATGGAAGTGTATCGGAAGTTTAAGCATTCTGTTATTTGAATTGAAGGTTTATTTGATGAGCAGATAACAAGAATACATCTTGCGATTTGGGGGATTTGGGTTCTTCAGAGAATTGGGGAGAGTGTGAAAAGTAAATCCCGTTTTTTATTCTAAAAATTTAACTATGTGATAATGTGTGCGCCACATAAGCTCTCGGGCTCTACCTGGCTCGTCACGTACGCCCCACGTGAGCTTCAGCCCGATCGGGCCAAAAACTGGCCTACGGACGCAATAACTAATAAGATTTTGTCTTGCTTGTGCAAGCCCGAAAAAATTTGTCCTACTTTTGCAAAATGCTAAAAGCTACTGTCCTAAAAAATCCTCTAGCTATATATACAGGTATAACCAATTAATCAAAATTTCTTATATTTTTACAATTTGAGTGAGTATTTTTGGTTGTTGAATTCTGAAATATATAGGCACAATAGATTTGGAGAATAGGAAATAAATTAATTATTGTCATTAATTTTAATTTTGTAACGGTTTTTTTATTAATTGTACAATTGTTATTAATGAATAATTGAGATATACCAAATTTAAAATAAAAGTGAGATTTTAGATAATTAAAAAAGAAAATTAGAGGAATTGCCACATAGACATGAGAATGGATGTGGTGCTCTCAATATATTTTGCTATTATGAATTGATTGAAGTGGCAAGTTAATAAATCAAAACCACATCATTTTAAATACTATTAAAATTTAAAAATAATTATAAATCTATTTTTTTACAACTCATCCTCCAACCCATTCTTTCTCTTTCCAATTGTGCAGCGGATGCAGAGACTCGGCATCGCCGCCGGTTGAGAAGTAGAATCCTTCCTCCGCCACCCACCTCTTGCCCTGATGGTCCCGGAACGAGGTCTTCGGTGTAGAGGTGGGGTGAATACACCGAAGAGGAATTTTGAAAACTTTTAACAAATTAAAGCAGAGTTGAGTAAGAGCTCAGTTATGAATTCAGCTGGCTGTACGGAAAGAGGTGGAAAGAAAAACTTAGCTCGTTCCCTTTACAAAAGCTCAGAAAAACTTTGTTTCAGTTTTCAGTTCAGCAGGATTGAAAATAATGCAGCTGGCTGGGTCACACAGCCAGAGAGTTGAAGCTTTGAAAACTTGTGCAGTGCAAATGCGGTTAGTTCTTTAAATAAATATATAATGCAAAGACTGAATAAAGCAATAACGAACACGGAATTTTAACGTGGTTCGGAGAGAGAACTCCTACGTCCATGACCAGGTTTTAGCTGGTAAATCTACTAAGAATGACCACTTGGTTTACGAGTACCAAGCAACTTCGCAGCTCTACCTCGAGCTGTGTTCTAACAGTTTACGGGCACTGTAGAAGACTATACCTTTTCAGTTTTCGGGTACTGAATAACCTTACACTCGAATTTCGCGCTTTGAGACGGCGTAACCTTGACCTAACCTTTTCTGGGTAAAGGAGGGTTTGGGTTTCCAACTTTGAACGAGTTCTTACAATGAAGAACTTTGGAAGATGAACTCGTTCAGATCTAGGCTTTGGATATACTATGATTTCTGCCTATTGATCAGACGAAAAACTAAAGCAGTGTCTGAAAGTGAATACTTAAGAATTTAAGTATTCTTTAAAGAGGTAGAAAACTGCTAGAGAGCTTTTAAAACTTGAGAGATTCAGAGAGGTTGAAAGCTTATAGAGAGTTTTTCGTGTCTGATTATGAGGTTGAAGACTGGTATTTATAGGTAGAGATTCAAACTAGCCGTTGGAGGAGCCTTTTGAATCTTACCTACTCTCTGATCTGTCGATCTGCCGTTGAGCGTATCTTCACCTGTCTTCATCACTGTGTCAGATCCTAGGTTCGCCTTTCTAGGATGCTGAGATGTCGATCCCTCATTGGTCGAGGTATATTGACTTCCTCTGACACCGGAATTTCTGTCTTTTGAGCTGATCTTTGAATTTAGAGCTGGATTGGATAAACTGACTTGAAGTGACGTCTTCAGAGTTAGTTCCCTTTTTGTCTGCTCAGCTGACTTTCTTAGTCTTTGAGTCAGCTCAATTTATTCTGCTCCGTTCGATCTCCTTGGCTGGATCCATTCTTCTTTTCTTGAGTCAGTCTGACTCAGCTCAGTCTTTGAACTCTGTTCAGCTAAGAAACCTTTTCAGCTGACTTTGGATCCAGCTGATTACTCAGCTAGGTCTTCTTCTGTCTTCAGCTTCCTAACCTGTGAACTTAGAAAATCTAAGGCTCAAACAAGTGAGCTGGAAAACTTAACTTAGGTTTGTACATTCATCTACTAAGTTGGAGAGCAGTTGGGTTTTGGAATCAAATCAAAACTTTAGAATTTTCCCAACAATTTCCCCCTTTTTGATGATGCCAAAACCTAACTGAGAAAAACAACCTGGTTCCCCCTAAATGAGAAAGTGGGTTTTAAAATATGATAAGAGAAATTTCAGCAGGAGATTAAATTCATAGTTCAGTGCCTGGATAAAGAGTTATTGTCATCAGGGTGAGCTTGAGAGCAAAATATTTCAGTTTTATTAATCCACAAAGATGATTACAAGAATTACAGGATTAACAAACTGAAAAAAAACAAAATTAAATCCCAGACGGCTGGGTCTTCATCTCTGCTGCTGCTGCTGCTGATTCTTCAGTCTATCTTCTTCCAGCTGCTCATCTGTTCTCAACCTGTACCGGTTGAATATCATCTGTTCCAGCTTCCTGTATTCTTCTTCATTGTTTGCCTTGGAAATTCTTCTCCTGATCGCCCATCTGTTTACTTCTGCGATAATTTTCGATTTGTCAGGAAGATGAGTTCCAGGTATCAGCGGAGGCTGGATATGATACAGCTGGGGAGCAGTGAACTGGATATTTGCGGTACTTGCAGCGTTAAAGAAAGCTTTCGCCGTCATCCTATCTTGATGAAAAAGCTCATTGAGATGCATCATGAACGCAACATCTGGGGGCGTATTTGGGTAAGCTCCCAGATAGTAGTAATCTTTAATGAACTCAAATTTTGTATGTTCTCAGTCGTCGTTTAACTCTTCTGGGATCCATTCATCTACTCTTCTCCAGTTCATCGACATCTGAGACTTTTTCTTTGCTGCTCTTATGCTTGCTCTTTTCTTCTGCTGCTTCTTTTCTTCGGCATTGAGCAGACTTTCTTTCTTCTTCTGCTGTTCTTGAAGGCTTTTCATCTCTTGCTTTTGTTGAGTCACAAAGTTGCAGAGCCATTGAGTATCATTGAACTGTTCTGGCGTGGCTCCGCTAGCTTTGGCAAGAGGGATGATCATTTTGCTCCATTTCCCTTTCCGTCCAGCTGGTTCCTCTGCATCCAGCTCAGCAACAACTTCATCAATCTCAGACTGCATCACTTGGACTTCAGCTACAGCTTTTCCTTTGCCCGTCTTTGAAGTTTTTCTCTTGTCATTACCTTCTCCCTTTTTGGCATAATCAACAAGAGTGGAGAAAAGGTTGACAACTGTCTCATTCAGTTGGGCCAGGGCTTTGTCAATGTCAGCAATCTTTGCTGAGTTGTCTGCTGTGACGAGATTGAGCTGTGCTGTGCTGTTGCTTCCAGCTTTGAACTGATTGTCCAGCTCCTTGTAAAGATTGAACAGCTGGTGAATGTCAGTTCTGTGGGAAAGAGTCTGCTGTTGAAGAGCTTCCAGCTGGCTGGATAAATCGTTGATGCTACTTTTCAGCGGAGCTTGGAGGTTTGATATGATCTCAGGGACTCTCTTCTCTAGATGATTTGATTGATCAATTCGTTGAGAAACGAGAGACTGTTTGAGATCTTTGCTGGTGCTTTCCTGCAGATTCTGGGCAAATCTGTGAACGTCATCAATGGACTGTCCATTACATTAGACTTGCCATTCTATAGCTGTGATGCGCAGAAGGGTGTCAACATTTGATTTGAGTCTATCCTGAAAAAGGATTTCCTCAACTTGTTTGGCGATCTCGTCCTTCATTGCATCAGAAAGCACATTAGGATCCGTTTGGGTCCCGGATTCGACTTGGCTGGGTTTTATTGCCTCGATCTCGACCAGTGAGCGAGTGTCATCGGCATTTGGACTTTGTGGGGCAGCTTCGGTAGGCTCAACTATTGCATTAGTTGGCTCTTCTTCAATCATCATTGCCTCAGCTGTGTCGGCAGGGACAGCTTCCTTGGCAGTTTCAACTGGAACAATCCAGCTGAGATTGTGTAGGTAGGAGTTGGCTCGTGAGATGACTTCCTCAGAGGGCGGTACTTCATCCTGTTCAACCTTCTGGATGAGGATTTGGATCAGCTCGTCTTGATGCTCAAAAGCATCTTGAAGACTTCCAAATCCAAATATCTCCTGCAGAGCTGCTTCTTCGGTTTTAAGCTTATCAAAAGTGTAGAACCCCACAAGTTCTTCATTTGCGTACCAAGTAGACATCTTGGTAGCCAGATAAAATTTCAAGTCGCTGACGGCGACTAAGGCAGCAGGGAGCGAGGCAAGAGAAGGATAATGTTGCAGTGCACTTTTTATTCCTTGAAGCCTGAGGTCCTCGAACCTTATGATAGTGGCAGCACGTGCAACGGCTCTGGGACTGAGGATTTCGATTTCCTCAGAAGAAGTGGGGCTAGATGGTTCAGCTTGGTATTCATCATCCAATTGCAAAGGAGCGTCAGCTGGGTGCTGAGAATTGGGTGGTTTCAGGTACCGAAGAAGTAGGCGAGGATTCTTGGTGAGGTACCTGAGGATGAGGAGGAAGGAGAAGAGAGTGTTGTTGAGGAGGAAGGAGAAGAGAGTGTTGTTGAGGAGTTCCAGCTTATGTGAGATCAGCTGGAGTGGGTTGTGAGGATGCTTGAAGGATTTGGCGAAGTGGAATAGCATCCTCCGGGTCAGGGTGGGAGACCACTACCTGTGGTTCCTCAGCTTCTCGTGAAGCAATCACGAACTCCCTTCCTTGATCTGTGCTGGAGGAGGAATCATGAGCTGTCTCCTCAGCGACTGATCTCCATTCAGTTCCAGCTGGCTTCTCTGCTGTCTCCGCAGCTGGCTTGCTGGCTGCCTTGAATTTGAGCTTCTTTTTGGCAGGTGGAGATCCAGCTGGCTGAGTTTCCTCTGGCTGCTTCCTTTTCCCTGCTTGAGAGGGAGAGGCAGTCTGCTGTTTTGCCTCCTGCATCTTCTTCTTCCCTTCAGGGGCTGCTTTCTTCATCAAGTCAGAGAGCTGACTCTGCTTTCCAAAAAGAACTTTGGACACAGGGAACTCTTCTGTGTCGTTCCACTTGATTTGCCGTCCAGTTGAGTAGTGTTCTATTATGCACGCCACCTTGGTGCATAAATAGATTGTCTCCCTACAGCTGTACTTGGTGAAGCTGTCATCTTCAAAGTGAATCTTCTTCGACTCCTTCTCCAACTTTCCCATGAAGTAGGAGACCAATCCACAGGATCATTCCTGAGGATGGCTATCATTGGCTTCAACTTGGGTATGCTGATCTCTCCTTGAGATCCAGCTATACCTAGGATGCACTTCTGGGTGACATCCAGAAGCAGTCTGAATTTGGGCTTGAGCAGTAGCTTGGACATACTCGCCCTGTAGGGTTCCGGTTTGAACAGCATCAGGTCCAGTTCGGCCTGGATCTCTTCTCTGGTGTAGTTGTCCGGGGAGCGGTCCCCAAGAGTTTTTAGTCCGAACAGCTTGCTCAACATCCGGTTGATGTTGATGTCGACATCCCAGGGAGTTGTATGCCCTGTCTTTTCCTTGAGTTTAATAGTGATGTTGGAGCGGAGACGTTCATCTCTGTTCGTCATCTCCATGAAGAATTCTGCCACTTCCCAGCGGAAGATGTTCTTCGGTCGCACCGTCGCCCATTGCAGTAGGCCTGCCTTCTCGATGAGATCCAGCACCTCCTGGAACTCCGAGTTCTTGTAATTCTTGAGAGTTAAGCAACTCTCAAAGTGAAGCTTTGACATGAGATTCTCTGATTGGTTCGCTCCTGGAGTAATCTTCTTTGGTGCCATGATTTCTTTTCTGTATTGAAGAGTTAGAAGATACAAGGAAGAGGTATTTTGCAGAAAGATAAGCAAGAACTTGTTATGCGAAAATTTCAGAGATGAGAAATAAAATATGGCGACGATTTGCATATCTTTGACATATATATATATATCAACCGTCTATTTTGATAAACGGTTGAGATTTTGAGATCTGATTTCAAGATCTGCGGCTGGGAGAGATTTGCGCAACACGTTAAGTGACGTGCGTATGTAGATTGTAGGTCACGCGCGCGTGTGGTAGTCAAAACGTTCTGACTTCCGCCTCGACTTTCCCAAGCTACAGTACCCTGCATGCTTTTCATTAAATGCGATGGGATTCGATTGGATGGATGGCTTCTTGACTAATCCATCTAAGGAATGTCTGGGAATTTGAATTAAATTCAAATAATTTTATCCTTAAATAGCATATTCATCAGGGAAATAAATGAAAGATTGCAAACCTGTCAGTTGATCTTTGTAGTCAGCTGATACCTCGGCTGTATTTCTTTATATTGAGTTTCTCCTTCAGTTTAATTATCCAGCTGAGCTTGATTCCCCCTCAGCTGATTTCCTCTTTTGAATTGAGTTCACGAAACTACTAGGTCTGGATTCTTCCAACTTGATAACCAAAAGGTATCCAGCTTAGTCCTTTTCCCCCTCAGCTGGATGAGGTTTCTTCATCAGGATTAAGCAATCCAAGCAATCCACACAGCATTTTGAATCTTGCTTCCATCAGAGGCTTTTTTAAAATGTCAACTCGTTGTATATCTGTGTGAATTTTCTCAACAATGACGTCTTTCTTTTCCACGTTATCTCTGATGAAGTGATGTCGAACGTCAACGTGTTAACATCTTGTGTGAAGGACTGGATTTTCAGATATTGCAATAGCACTTGAGCTATCACAGAAGATTGGAACTTGACCAGTTTTCACTTCATAATCATCCAGCTGATGCTTCAGCCAGAGAATTTGAGAGCAGCAGCTTCCAGCTGCCATATATTCCGCTTCAGTTGTAGAAGTAGCGACACACGTCTGCTTCTTTGAAAACCATGATATCAACTTGCTTCCTAGGAACTGACATGTTCCTGAAGTTGATTTTCTGTCTAATCGATCTCCAGCAAAGTCTGAGTCTGAGTATCCAGTCAGCTGCAAATTATCTTCAGCTGGATACCACAGCCCAACGTTCTGAGTGCCCTTTAGATATTTGAGAATATTCTTGACTGCTTGCATATGTGCCTCCTTAGGATCAACTTGAAATCTGGCACACACTCCGACTGCAAATGCTATATCTGGGCGGCTAGCTGTGAGATACAGCAGGGAACCAATTATCCCTCTGTATTTGCTGGGATCCACTGGATTTCCTTCGGTTCCAGGTTCAATCTTCCAGTTGGTATTCATAGGGATCTTCACCGTTTTGCTGGATTGAATTCCATATTTGGCGATTAAGTCTTTCACGTACTTGGATTGATTTATGAATATCCCTTCTGTTGATTGCTTGACTTGTAGTCCTAGGAAGAAACTCATTTTTCCCATCATCGATATTTGGAATTGTTTTGACATCATCTCTCCAAATCTTTCACATAAGAAAGTTGATCTTGAGTCGAAGATGATGTCGTCCACATATATCTGGACAACTAGTATATCTTCACCTAACTTGAAGGTGAAGAGAGTTCTGTCGACTGAACCTTTCTTGAATCCTTTGGACACAAGAAATCCTGACAGAGTGTCATACCAAGCTCGAGGTGCTTGCTTCAGACCATAAAGCGGCTTCTTTAGCTTGTAAACTTTGTTTCCTTCTACTTCAAATCCTGGAGGTTGCTCTACATAGACATCTTCTCTGATTTCCCCATTCAAGAATGCACACTTTACGTCCATTTGGTATACTTTGAATTTGTGATGTGCTGCGTATGCAAGGAATAATCTGATGGCTTCCTATCTTGCTACTGGAGCAAATGACTCTTCATAGTCTATTCCTTCTTGCTGTGTATAACCCTTGGCGACTAAGCGAGCCTTATTTCTGATTATTACTCCAAGAGCGTCCAGCTTATTTTTGAATATCCATTTAAGTCCTATTATTTTGACTCCTTCTGGTCTATCGACCAGTTCCCAGACGCAATTTCTGAGAAATTCATTCAGCTCTTCTTGCATAGCATTTGTCCAGGGCACACTCTTTAATGCTTCGATAATTGTTTGAGGCTCTGGAACTTGAGCTACATAACATGCCATGAGAGCTGTGTCTTCGTTGTAGACGGTCAGTTCTAGCTCTACTGAGACTTGAGCTTCATTATCTGCTTCTTGAGGATTTGATGGCGAGCTATGAGCAAATGAATTTCTTGTTGTAACTCTGTCTGATGGTTCTCCAATGATTGCTGAAGCTGGATGATCTTCGATCCATCTTCGTCTTCTTCTAATTTCTTCTTCTAGCTCATTGATGCTTGAAGTTGCTAAGTCACGTCTTGCTTGGAGATGTTCTGGAGTCATATCCTGAGACTCGTTCTGATTTGGATTAGAGTTAGATTGATCTTGAGGCATAGGCTGAGTGAATCCAGCTGGAGAGGGAGCTGGGGAATCAGCTGGGTCTTGATTTCCAGCTGGCGGCATTCCCCCTTGATCTGATACTGGGGATCCCTCTGGATCATCAGCTGGTTGATTTGCCTCTGCTGAATTGATTTGAGGTTCTCCTGGTTCATCATCCCAAATCAATGGTTCAGCTAGATTCCGGATTCGAATTACTTGAGATCATGTTTGAGCTGGATCGGTGCTTGATGTTCCAGCTGTGTTTCTTTGTTTGATTGACTCTTGGAATTTGAAGGATGTTTCATCAAAGGTGACATGTGGGGTCACTTCGACTGTTTGTGTTCTCCTGTTGAAGACTCTGTAAGCTTTACTTACAGCTGAGTAACCAAGGAATACTCCTCAGTCAGTTTTGGCGTCGAACGTCTTCAGCTGGGTTTTTCCATTATTTAGGATATGGCATTTTGAGCCGAAAACCTTGAAATACCCGATGAAGGGTTTCCTGTTATTCCATAGCTCGTACGGAGTCTTTCCTTGTCTGGATGTGAGTAGCGATCTATTATGAGTGAAGCAAGCCGTGTTGATAGCTTCAGCCCAGAATTTCTTTGGAATGGCTGAGCTTGCTAACATTAAGGTAGCTACTTCCTTGAGTGTTCTGTTCCTCCTCTCAGCTACACCATTCTGCTGAGGTGTGCGTGCAGCTGAGGTTTGATGTTGTACTCCGTTCTTCTCACAATAATCATATATGGTTTCATTCAGAAACTTAGTTCCTCGGTCTGATCTGATTGAGATAATTTTAAATTCCTTTTGAGTCGTCAACCTTTCCAGCAGGGCCGGCAGTTTGGATCTGGTTTCACTTTTCTGGTACAGGAATGAAACCCAAGTGAATCTGGAGAAGTCATCCACTACGACCAGAGTGTATTTTCTGCCGTTGAAACTTGCTGGTGTTACTGGACCAAAAAGATCCATGTGAAGGAGTTGAAGAACTCGATCAGTTGAAGGCGTCGGCTTGAGAGAAAACGAAATCTTTGTCTGTTTTCCTTGTTGACAAGCACTGCAAAAATGACTCTTGTCATAAACTTGATCTGGAATTCCATTAGCGAGCTGATTTCTAGCCAGCTTGTTGATTGTCTTGAAGTTGAGATGATTCAGCCGTCTGTGCCACAGCCAGCTGACTTCATTGCTGTTTTTTGATACAAGACATGTGTCTGGAGGGCTGCTGTTCCAGTCAGCAAAGTATATGTTTGCTTCTCTTTTCCCTCTCAGTAATACCTGCTTGGTTTCCCTGTTTTTCACTGTACATCCCTGTGCATCGAACTTTACATAAAAACCATTATCGCAGAATTGACTAATGGAAAGCAAGTTATGTTTTAATCCTTGTACAAATGAAACGTTAGATATTTTAACATTGTAGGTTTCAAATATACCGTAACCTTTGGTTAAACCTTTGGAGTTGTCACCAAACGTTACTTGAGGACCTGGACGCTCTTCGTATTCTTGAAGTAGATGCTTTAGATGAGTCATGTGTTTTGAGCATCCGCTGTCCAAGTACCACAGTGTTCTCATGATTCCTCTATGATGCATCTTTCTCTTGCAGCCTGTCACAGAAATCAAAATTTAGGTCCCCAGTTGTGATTGGGTCCTTATGGGTTAGTTAGAGATCCTTTTACGATCCAGATTTGTTTAATGACTCTGATTGGATCATTAGATTTGATAATTTTCCCAGCTGTGTCTATGAACACGTTCTTTGTGTTCTTTGTTAGATTCTGTTGGCTGGGTCTTGATCTCTGTCGTCTTCTAGCTTGATTTCTTGATAGTTCAGTTCTTCTTTGGTTTCCAGCTGAATGTACAGCTGAGACACTTCTTTGCTTCTATCTCTACTGTCTAACTTGGTATCTCGGCTGGACTTGATAATCCAGCTGGTAATCATATGTCTGATATACAGCTGGATATCTTTTCTGATATCTCGGTTGATAACTTGCCACTTGCTGCTGATGATGCTGGTGTCGATGTTGTCCAGCGTCATTCCTTCGTTGTGGTTGAATCCAATGCTGTTTAATTTGTGCATGGGGTTGCCTTACAGCTTGTCTTCTAGGACCTTGCTGTGTTTTCTGTTTCTCAGTCTTTTGTGCGGCTGGAGTTGGATTCTCTTTTGCTTTCACAAAAGTTACCTTGGTTCCACTTGTAGTTGCAACATTTGTTAGATCCTTAGACCCATCATAACCCAATCCCGTCTTTAATGCTGCTGGTCGTTGTACACTTATTATTTCATCCATCGTTGATGTAGCTTTGATGAGTGCTACCAGCTTTGTGGATAATGTGTCTTCTGACCTTTTTAATTCCAAGATCTCAGCTGACTTTTTGTCTGACTCAGCTGTGGATTTTTCCAAATTGTCCATCAGCTGCTTTTTCTCATAGTAGAATTCCTTCATCAGCTGATCCTGTTTGACTATCTTTTCCTTGAGCGATACGATTTCCTCTTTGAGCTGTGTAGCATCAGCTGCTTCTGATGCTTCTTTCTTTTTCAGTTCTACCTTCAGCTCAGCATTTTCACACATTATGACATCAAGAATTTCTTCTAAATCCTTGAAGTCATTCATGACTTTCTCCACCAGATTCCAATCAGGTTGTCCTTCTGATTCAGAGACCTGCGTAGAGTGTTCGTGTGATGGTGATGGGTTAGATACGTTCTAAATTTTAGAAGTTACCTCATCATCGTCGAGTCCTTCTGTCTGTCCCATGAAGCAAGCATCCCAGTCTTGATCATCACGGGCCATGAGTGCATCTTCCTCTAAGTCTGAGAAGGGCATATCATCATCTATTTTGTTGCACTCGGACTCTTCATCAGCTATATATGCTCTTCTTCTGTCAGTTGCCTTAGCTTTTAGAAGATCTTTTTCTTTCATTGACAGTTTGGGACAGTCCTGCTTGTAGTGTCCCGGCTCCTTGCAATTGAAGCAGCCTTCCTCTGTTCGTTTTGAGGTGTCAGCTGATTTTTCATCAGCTGCTGAGTACTTGTCTCTGTATGTCTTGGCGAATTTCTTGTACTTGCCTTTGCTGGTGTTGAGTCTGTTATAATTTTTCACCAACATGGCAATTTCTTCGAGTAGCTCCTCTTTGCTCATATCCTTTTTGTCCTTCTTCTTCTTGGAGGACTCAGCTGACTTGACATGATCTGACTTTTCAGAGTTGGCTCTGAAAGCTATTTCTTTTGGAGCTGGGGTGAGTTCTCCGTCATTCTGTCTGCTTGAAGATTCTTCTTGGGTGATCTTCAAGTTGTATTCGTTGGCTTTTAAGAGTGAGAACAACCTTTCTGTAGATAGAACCTTAGCTCCATCGCTTCGATGGACTCATTGGCTAGCTGCTTGAAGTTGTCGAATTTTTGGCAAGCTATTGTGAATTTGTTTTCTTTGATCTCTTCTGACCCTTCACATAGCTTGGAAAGTGTTTCCCACATCTCTTTGGCTGTCTCGCACTTGATGATCTTACTCAGGTAGGCGTTCAAGACTGTTGATGAGATGGTGTTCCTTGCGAAGCTGTCCAGTCCAGCTTGCTTTCGTTCTTCTGAAGAGTATTCCTTCTTTGGCTTGAGAATTGGCCGGTATTCTGGTTGTCCTCCATCATGAGCAGGTACGAGTTCATTTCCTTGTTTATAAATAAGGATGGATCCGTCTGAAATGACGTCCCATATCATGTCGTGATGCGCACACAGGAAGTTTTTCAATCTGAATTTCCAGATTGCATAGTCATCAACTGAGAAGGTGGGAAGATTCCTGTTAAGATAGGAATCCATGAAGAGATGTACAGTATGCACTAGTATGAATTTTTCTGAAAAACGGATCTGTTCAGTTGACCACTGACACAGAGTTTCAAGACAGATCTCTTGATTCAGAAACAGCGGTCGTTTGAACCACTGCTCTGATACCAATTGATGGTACCGGAACGAGGTCTTCGGTGTAGAGGGGGGGTGAATACACCGAAGAGGAATTTTTGAAAACTTTTAACAAATTAAAGCAGAGTTGAGTGAGAGCTCAGTTATGAATTCAGCTGACTTCTAAAGAAGGAGATCAGCTGGACAGATAACTTAGCTGGCTGTGCGGAAAGAGGTGGAAAGAAAAACTTAGCTCGTTCCCTTTACAAAAGCTCAGAAAAACTTAGTTTCAGTTTTCAGTTAAGCAGGATTGAAAATAATGCAGCTGGCTGGGTCACACAGCCAGAGAGTTGAAGCTTTGAAAACTTGTGCAGTGCAAATGCGGTTAGTTCTTTAAATAAATATATAATACAAAGACTGAATAAAGTAATAACGAACACGGAATTTTAACGTGGTTCGGAGAGAGAACTCATACGTCCACGACCAGGTTTTAGCTGGTAAATCCACTAAGGATGACCACTTGGTTTATGAGTACCAAGCAACTTCGCAGCTCTACCTCGAGCTGTATTCTAACAATTTACGGGCACTGTAGAAGCCTATACCTTTTCAGTTTTCGGGTACTGAATAACCTTACACTCGAATTTCGTACTTCGAGACGGCGTAACCTTGACCTAACCTTTTCTGGGTAAAGGAGGGTTTGGGTTTTCAACTTTGAACGAGTTCTTACAATGAAGAACTTTAGAAGATGAACTCGTTCAGATCTAGGCTTTGGATATACTATGATTTCTGCCTATTGATCAGACGAAAAACTAAAGCAATGTCTGAAAGTGAACACATAAGAATTCAAGTATTCTTTAAAGAGTTAGAAAACTGCTAGAGAGCTTTTAAAACTTGAGAGATTCAGAGAGGTTGAAAGCTTATAGAGAGTTTTTCGTGTCTGATTCTGAGGTTGAAGACTGGTATTTATAGGTAGAGATTCAAACTAGCCGTTGGAGGAGCCTTTTGAATCTTACCTACTCTCTGATCTGTCGATCTGCCGTTGAGCGTATCTTCACCTGTCTTCATCACTGTGTCAGATCCTAGGTTCGCCTTTCTAGGATGCTGAGATGTCGATCCCTCATTGGTCGAGGTATATTGACTTCCTCTGACACCGGGATTTCTGTCTTTTGAGCTAATCTTTGAATTTAGAGCTGGATTGGGTAAACTGACTTGAAGTGACGTCTTCAGAGTTAGTTCCCTTTTTGTCTGCTCAGCTGACTTTCTTAGTCTTTGAGTCAGCTCAATTTATTCTGCTCCGTTGGATCTCCTTGGTTGGATCCATTCTTCTTTTCTTGAGTCAGTCTGACTCAGCTTAGTCTTTGAACTCTGTTCAGCTAAGAGACCTTTTCAGCTGACTTTGGATCCAGCTGATTACTCAGCTGGGTCTTCTTCTGTCTTCAGCTTCCTAACCTGTGAACTTAGAAAATCTAAGGCTCAAACAAGTGAGCTGGAAAACTTAACTTAGGTTTGTACATTCATCTACTAAGTTGGAGAGCAGTTGGGTTTTGGAATCAAATCAAAACTTTAGAATTTTCCCAACATGCCCCATATATCTCTCTCTCCCTTCCCAACACCATCCTCCACCTCCATACACCATCTTTCTCTGATTCATGTAGTAGTATATATAATATTTCAACAATTTCTGCAATTATCTGAGTTCTGCAATTTCGTCATGCCCCTTCTTTCATGCATGGGAGAGAGAGACATTCAATATGGAAAAAGATTGTTTTGTTTTTTTTTCTTTAATTTTATAAAATTATAACGATGTTATTTTGATTTTATAACTTGTCACCTCAATTTTAATTTGACACATGAGTCGTCACCTAGGGGTCTGTTTCCATCTAATTAAATCAGTTAATGAGCTTGGTAACAAAGTTGAGTACCATAAAACTCAAGCTTAATTCGTTTAGCTAACAAGCTTCACTAGACGAACTCGAACAAGTCTTGATCTCCAAGTAATTTACAACTTTAGTGAAAATGTATACGTACGTATTCATAACTCCACAATCAAATAATTGATTAAGAGAAAAAATAACCAGAAATAGTTCGTTTGATGCTTCGATCCAATTTTTACAGAATATACTGTTATAACCGGTGTACACGTCCTTTCTTGATTACAAAATGAAACAAGAAATGTAGGAGAATGAGATTACAAAATGAACTAAATAGAAATTACAATATAAAATAACAAACTCAAATCTGAAGTCGCCCGAAGGAATCCTTCTGCCCGCAAGACTAGAAACGCCCCGGTAGTGCTCACGGATTGGCGGCTCGTCTCCAAAGGTAAACGACTTCACGTCTCGACAGTAGCAGCACCACAAACCAACGAGCTCCGGCGAACTGAATAAGAACGAGAACTGAGCTATTACTCAATGAACTAAGCTAGTTTTTGTATGCAAATAAAAGTAGAAAAACTTTCGTGCAAAAATGCAATGAGAAAACCTCATTATATAGCTACTCAAAACATATGGGAATTGAAGCACCATCAAGAGCATTCATAAGCCAAATGGCTGTTTCGCATCTTTATGGTCAAGAGTCATCAAAATGACTGTTATACAATTAAAATATTCAATTTGGTGGTTTCATGTTATAGAAACGTCATGACCAATTTTCTATACCAAACGATTTAAACAATTTTGATGTTTAATATATTATGTGTTGATCAATTGAGTGGGCCAATTCCAACTTGTCAAATTGGGCCGACAACTTCTAATTAATTAAACATTGCCTATGGTTAATTAATTAGTTTATAAAACAAATCAACTGGTCGAGCCCAATTACAAACAAAGGTTAATCCAAGAATTAATTCTAGAACAATTAATTCAAGCCCAATTCAAAACCAAAGCTCCCGGTTCAAACCTGAGCTCGTTATACGTACTTGCCTACAACAAATTCATCTCCAACACATAATTCAAATATACCATTTCTCACTCACCAAATAATGGTTTTGAGAATATGAATATATTCCGATTATGTACTTAACAAGTAAAATAATCATCCATTATTTAATTCTCAATAAATTAAATAATTAACCACCATAAATAATGATTTTCAAACCATTATATCCAACATATACATCTTTAATTAGTTACTTAAATTAAAATTACCAGTACAATTCTATAAGATCTGCAAATTGAATGAGTTACAAATTTTTTTTTTGAAATGAAATTAGTTACAAATTATGTATAAATGTGATAAACTTTCGTTCCGTATGATGCAAAGATTTTTGACTGCTCTAATTATACTAATATATATTCTATCAATATTGACTACCATATATATCCAACATTCTTAAATCATTCTACTTTATATCAGATTAAGATTTTTTTCTAACAAACTTACCCAATTTCTCGTTACTGCAATTTAAAACAGAATATTAATATTGACTAGCCGCAATTAACACATGCACTAAACTCTCTCTCCTATATAAGCTAAGCAGCACCACTAAATTTTATAAATCAAACCTAAAACTTTTCTTTACCTCTTAAAACCCTAATCATGTCTAAGCCTGCCACATTTTCTCATACATTTTTTCTAGTGTTGATTGCAACATTGCAGACGTGCAATGCTGCATTTCATAATGTGGTCGATTTCGGGGCAGAGGCTGATGGCGAGACAGACTCTTCATTGGCCTTCGTGAAGGCGTGGACCGCTGCCTGCAACTCGAACGAAGAATCAACGGTGTACGTTCCTCCAGGAACGTTCATGGTGAATTCGATATCGTTTAATGGAGAATGCAAAAACAAAATGCTGCTCAAAATATCAGGAGTTATTGTAGCTCCAGAGAGTTATAAATCTTTTGTCTCTAATCAAGCTTGGATTGCATTCAATTATGTTAGTAGGTTATCAGTTGTTGGTGGCACTATTGATGCTAGGGGGTCAAGTTTTTGGGAATGTAAAAGGGCAGGTGTAGGCAATTGCCCCTTTGGAGCAAGGGTACATTCGACATTTTACTCTTTTCTTTTTTCGTTTTTTTAAGCGAATTAATTTATGTATCCTTTTCAATGTTAACAATATTTGTTCTATTAAAAAAAAAATATGTTTATATATTTTGATTCTAAAAAAAATGTTACAATATTTTGTGATACGAGAATAAATTCCTTTCATAGAAAATATATGAGCCTCTTGAAGTTAGTAAAGATGTTATATTATTGTATGCTATTATTTTGGCCTTTTACTGATTCAATATAACTCGTAAAATTGAACAATAAGAAATTACATGTTTGGATTAAGTTTTATTTATAATAAATATATATGAACCATTCATTCCGATTTAGTAGAAGAATTACTGATTTGGTTTTTAAAAAAAATATTTGAAATATGTGATTTTTATACCTTTGATTTTCATTTTTTTGAGTGCCAATAATGTTTTATAAAATTCTATCTTAATTAGTCAAATAGTTTCAATTTTTTTAAATAAACCAAAATTATGATCGATGTGATTTTTTAATCTTCGATTGATATTGTAACCTCTTTTGCTTTGTCTTCTTTATCCACGTTTCATTTCTACCTTTTATTTGGGCCTTTATTTTCATATTTCCAATTATTTTCTAGATCAGTCCTATTTCATTTGTTTTGAATTATACAAACATGAACTAATAAAATTCCTGTTTTTTATTTTTTTTTTCCTCTTTTTTATCACAGTCGTTCTCGCTCCAAAGTTGTGATGATGTTGAAATTAGCGGCTTGATATCGCGTAACAGCCACGCTGTCCACGTTTTTATTAATGGTTGCAATAATATCACAATGCAAAATTTGACACTCGTAGCTCCAGGCAATAGCCCTAACACCGACGGCATCCATATTGGCAATTCTAATGTTATTAAAGTCCTCAATAGCAACATCGGCACCGGAGACGACTGCATCTCTATCGGCCCCGGCACAACCAACATGATGATGGATAGCATCTTGTGCGGCCCGGGACACGGCATTAGGTACGAGACTTCCTATTAAATTTTTTAGTATTTTTATTTATTTCTAGTGGGGTTTGAATATTACTTGTTAAAGACATGCCATATGATTTTTTGCCCACTAGATTCCGCACCGGGCCAAAAGAATTGGCCTTTTAGGCTGTGGGCCCACTGTGGCCCAAATATTTTACATTATAACTAATCCTATTTTCTGCCCGGAACGGACTAACTAGTACTCCGTCCATTCCATTAAGCTCGTTCCAATTTCTTTTTTGATTTATCTCATTTATAATGTTCAATTACAAATAAGGAAATATTTAACCTTCAAAAGTGATGGAACTTACATACTTTTCATCTTTTTATCCTTTTAACTTTATTCTTAATTTACGTACCAAAAAGCTATGGGACAAGCTATCGGTCTGGCCGGGTATTTCGACACCTCTAGTAAATGCTATTTCCTTCAATAATTGATATAACTTTCTTAAACATTCATCTCTTTGAAAATTATTACAGCATCGGAAGTATGGGAGGCTATCCGAAGGAAGGTGGAGTCGAACACATTGTAGTAAACAACTCTGTCTTCACAGCCACAGACAATGGTGTTCGGATTAAGACATGGGCAAAACCTAGCCATGCCTACGCCAAGAATATTGTGTTCCAAAATTTGGAAATGAAAAATGTGGCAAACCCTATAATCATTGATCAACAGTATTGCCCACAAAAGAATTGTCCAAAAGGGGTATATTCTTGATTCAATTCTCAATTTCATATATATATTCTCATGAATATTATTCAATTTTAGAGTTTATTATAAAAATAAGCATATATACGTACGCTGGTAAAATTGAAAAAAAATGCTCGATAAATTGTTGGTACGTATTTTGCAGGATTCTGGGGTGAAATTGAGCGAAGTAACGTTCAAGAACATAACGGGAACGTCGCGAAGTCGAGAAGCCTTAGCATTGATCTGCAGCTCGTCGGAGCCGTGTGAAGGGATCAAATTGGAGAATATAAATCTAAGTTATATGGACCAGCCTGCAGCCTCACGATGTGAAAATGCACAAGTTATTAGGGCTGGTACCGTCATCCCAAATTGCAGGGAATAATCTGGGTTTTTGGATTTGTATTTCTTTTTTCGTAATTATAATAATAAAATTCCATACATTTTCGTCTCTTGGAGAGAAAGTTTTTTTATCTTTTTTTTTTTTTTTTTTTTATGATTCCTATTTGTGCTTGATCTATATATCTATTGATTATACCAGATTTTGTGGAGTCTATCTAGTTAACAGTATTTATATTGTATCAATCCTAATTGTACAGATCCTATTTAATTAATAAAAAATATTACCACTACTAATAATTAAATTAAATAACCAAATGTTACTTGATTGACAAGATTTTCCATTTTTTTGCATAATTCAAAATATTTTATCATTGATTTATTTGGCTTTATTCAATTCTATGAATTAATGTCTAGAGACAAAATTATATTACGTATCTAGGACAGCAAAAGATATATTATATCCACTAACTTAATTATATAAATCCTACCAAAATTAACTGCCCAAAATACTCCATAAACAAGTTTTTGCAATAAATAAAAAAATAAAGAAAAATAAGAAATTAGGATTTAGTAACAAATCCAAAATCGATACTTGGAGTTTTGTAATTCATAATATGATCGGCTTTATAATCTATAATTAGTGTTTAATATATATATATATATATAGGGGATGGTTATACGAAAAATATTTTCCCTTGTGTTAACTACAAATAAATATAGACCATAAATCTCAAAGATTTGGAGGGTGGTGATAAATTTGAAATTAATATGTAAATGATCATATTTAAATATCAGGAGGGCTTTATAGTAACAAACCACGAATACACATTCCAAATATCAATATAGTATGTCTTTCCAAGATTTAATTAGAGATATTGTATCAAATTGTTTGTTTCTATATATCTAGTTTCTTTTACGTAATTATTAATTTTTGTTTGCATGACATATTTCAATATATTCTGCATTCGTATTATTATTTTTTGTTTTTATTGCTCTATTGTATTATGTTATTTGTTGATTAAATTGATGCGTATTAATTTATAATTTTGTTTATTATGTCATTTTTTTTATTAATTATTGCATTTTAATTAATATTTAACTGTATATTATATCTTGTTTTTTAATTAATCATTTAATGCATATTGTTTATTATGTCATTGTTTTTTTTTTGTATTAACTATTGCATTTTAATTGTATTAACTATTGCATTTTAATTTACATTAAAATCAAACAAACAAAAACATAATAAGCACACATAAAAAACAATATACTAACACATAATATGCAATAATATATGTACAAGAAACAATAACACCCATGTCCAAATAAAAATTATTTTGAAGCATGTAATATGCAAATACATCTGAACCATGAATAAATGTCACCAACTATATAATATGCAATAACATTTTAATATAGAGCAACAACATATCACAAAATCCACAGATCTTAAAGGAAACTATTTATGCACTATATAATATGCAATAAAAAATGACATAATATGCAATAAAAAGTACTATAATAAACAATAATAAAAAAATAATTCATCTTGACGAAAAATGGAACTGATAATGTGAGGGAAAAAATTGAATTTAAAAAAATATGATGCAAATTATAAATTAAACAAAATTAATGTTAAATATTTGTGAGTTTCAAAACTTCCGATATTTAACAACCAAATAAATTAAAAAATAAAAACATTCATTTAATCCCACAAATTAAGGAAGTTGGCGGTTACAAATATATGGGGAATATACTAATACGTCCTTATTAGTTAAAAATGACAGAAAATACAAATTACAAATCATCATTAATCTAAACCATAGATCTATTAAATAAACGTCCCTGATTTATTTTTAGTTAACACGCACAGAATTATTTCTATTTGATTTCTTCCCTATATATATATATATATATATATATTTAGAGTTTATAATTAGTTTCATTAATTATACTAATTAAATTTCACTAATTAAGTTATTAATAAATTAATTAATGTATCCCTCAAAAAAAAATTAATTAGTTAATGTAATACAAAAAATTTATTTCAATATATCTTGTACATTCAACATTCATTTTAACAAGTCCCTTTACAAGTAGGGCTGACAAAGGGTCGGGTTGGATCGTTGTCGAATCGACCTAATAAGGACCTGATCTGTTAAGGTCAAATTCGAACCTAATCTGTTAAGGGTATGCTAAATCACAACATGAACCCGACACGAAATGACCAAATCTGAACTCGACCCGAACCTGACACCAACATAAATTTGACACAATTAAAGCAAACTCCCCAAAATTAAGAACTATATTTCCTGAATAATAAATTTAGCCATTTTTTTTTCCAAAATTTAATGAGCATAGAGAAATCTCATTTCCAAAGTATTTTTTGAAAGAGTAACCCTAATTAATTTGGAATATACATATATTAAAAATATATCAAAAATAATATATTTATATTAATAGGTTATCCAATCCCAACTCGAACCCGACATGAAATTTTCAAGTCCTTATAGGGTGGACCCGATAAGGATACGAACCCAATAAAACTAAATCCAAACACATTAATTTCATATTGATTAGTGTTAGGTTATGTAATGATCCGGCATCCGGACTGACGGCTGACCCACTGTGACGCCTGGGGCAGAAGTACGGAGTGATCGCCGGTGCAGAGGCACGGACAAGGAGCGGCTCCGATAAGACTTCAAAGCGGAGGGGGTAGGAACGAACCGAAACACACCCGAATGAGAGGGATTCCGAGAATATGTCGGAATGGGACGGCATATTCGAAGAGAGCTTAAAAGAATTGATTGGGCAACTTATACCATCAAGATGCATCTTCTTTTCTGGAGCTCATTGTAGAAGAACTCCAAGGTTAAGCGTGCTTGACCTGGAGCAATTCTATGATGGGTGACCTCCTAGGAAGTTTTCTCAGGAAGCGTGTGAGTGAGGACAAAGCACGCTAGAAAGGACTCGTGATGGTTTGTGGGGCCAGCCGTCAATCCGGAAGCCGGGTCGTTACAGATGGTATCAGAGCCGAACCTCTCCCAGTACGGTATGGTTCGGGGACGAACCAAGCGGAAGCTGGTGGGCCTGTGACGCCCGGGGCAGAAGTATGGAGTGATCGCCGGTGCAGAGGCACGGACAAGGAGCGGCTCCGATAAGACTTCAAAGCGGAGGGGGCAGGAACGAACCGAAACACACCTGAATGAGAGGGATTCCGAGAATATGTCAGAATGGGACGGCATATTCGAGGAGAGCTTAAAAGAATTGATTGGGCTACTTATACCATCAAGATGCATCTTCTTTTCTGGAGCTCATTGTGGAAGAACTCCAAGGTTAAGCGTGCTTGACCTGGAGCAATTCTATGATGGGTGACCTCCTGGGAAGTTTTCTCAGGAAGCGTGTGAGTCAAGCACGCTTAACCTTGGAGTTCTTCCACAATGAGCCCCAGAAAAGAAGATGCATCTTGATGGTATGAGTAGCACCTATCAATTCCTTTAAGCTCTCCTCGAATATGAGGTCACCCATCATAGAATTGCTCCATGCCAAGCACGTTTAATCTTGGAGTTCTTCCACAATGAGCCCCAGAAGAGAAGATGCATCTTGAAGGTATGTGTAGCACCTATCAATTCCTTTAAGTTCTCCTCGAATATGTCGTCCCATTCCGACATATTCTCGGAATTCCTCTCATTCGGGTTTGTTTCGGTTCGTTCCTGCCCCCTCCGCTTTGAAGTCTTATCGGAGCCGCTCCTTGTCCGTACTTATGCACCGGTGATCACTCTGTACTTCTGCCCTGGAGCAATTCTATGATGGGTGACCTCCTGGGAAGTTTTCCTAGGAAGTGTGCGAGTGAGAACAAAGCACGCTAGAAAGGACTTGTGATGGTTTGAGGGGTCAGCCGTCAGTCCGGAAGTCGGGTCGTTACAGGTTATCGTGTCATGTCGAAAATTGTCAGCCCTACCTTTAATTACTTCTGGTTTTTGTTTGAACATACTACTTTTCATGGCAATGTTAACGGTTTAAATAAATATGTGAAAAATGTTCGACTGAGATGTGATACAGAAATAAATGGACTTGTGAAATAAAAAAAATAGTATATGGATTGTACACAATCCTAATTATAATAATATTGAAAGAAGGGTGTTCCATTTTTTTATTTTTTTTATTTTTGCTAGCTCCTTTAAAGTTTAAACGATTGATTATTTCAAAAATATTGTAATAAATCAGATTACCATAATATTTCAAGAATAAATATAAAAAATATATGTAATATTTGAATGTAGATTTTTTATCTTCTCCAATATAAATTCAGCTGCACCACTCGATTTTACACATCAAACCTAACTAATCTTATCCCTTATTGACCTCTTGAAACCCTAATCATGCCTAAGTTGGCAGCATTTTCTGAGACATTCTTTCTTGTGTTGATAGCAGCACTATTACAAACATGCATTGCGGCAACATATAACGTTGTTAATTTTGGGGCAAAGGCCGATGGCAAGACAGACTCATCAGCAGCCTTCCACCGGGCCTGGACCTCTGCCTGCAACTCGAACGAAGAATCAATGGTGTACGTTCCTCGAGGAACCTTCATGCTGAATTCGGTAGAATTTAATGGGACATGTAAAAATAAAATGCAGCTCAAAATATCAGGAAATCTTGTAGCTCCAAAGAGTTACAAAGATTTAAGAATTGATCAAGCTTGGATAGCATTCTATTATGTTAAAAGGTTATCGATATTTGGTGGCACTATTGATGCTAAGGGGTCAAGTTATTGGTCATGTAAAAGGAGACCAGAAAAAAAATGCCCCTATCCAGCAAGGGTAAGTTCACATTTCACTCTTTATCCAATATTTCGTTAGATTGCCGCATTAATTCTTTGAATTCTTATGATCGTAGTCGTTCTCTCTCCAAAGTTGTGATGAAATTCTGATTAGTGGCTTGAAGTCGTACAACAGCGAGGCAGTACACGTTTTTCTCAACGGTTGCAATAATATCACAATGCAAAATTTGACGCTTATCGCTCCGGGTGATAGCCCTAACACCGATGGCCTCCACATTGGGAATTCTAATTTTATTAAAGTCCTTCACAGCAACATCGCCACCGGAGACGACTGCATATCCATTGGCCCCGGCACAAGGGACATGTCAATGGACCACATCACATGTGGCCCGGGCCATGGCATTAGGTACACTTAAAATCCTATATTCAGCTTCTTGGTCTATGTCTCACTTGCGTAGTACCGTTATAGTCTTTTAGTATTGTTCATTTTATTCTTGAATCACAATATTTTGTGTTTCCGTTTGATTTTTTAATTATTAATTAGAGTCAAATATATCTAATTAGGGTCTATAAATATTTTTAACAGTTAAATTTTATTTTTTTAATAATTATTGATTAGGATTGATTATTCTATAATTACGGTCTATAAATTTTAGCTTCATTTTTACTAATAAATATAAATTAGAGTTCATTATTATACTATAAATATTATTAAAATATTAATTTAATAGTGAGACATAAGTGAGATGGACAATGTTCGGACACATGATTCGAACTGAATTAATTACATACTCCCTCCGATTTTTATTGTATGTCGTCCTCAGCTCCCACACAAATTAATAAAATTATTTTTTACCTAAATTAACCTCATTTAATATTTTTTTTTAAAAACAATCATTTTATCGGGATAAAACCAAAAGATCATCGTCTTTTCCAAATAATTTGCTACTGTTGGGCGTTTTCAATCTATTGCACTGTACCACAAATTTAATTTGTGAGACAAAAAAATAGGAAGAAGGCGACAGCCGCTGCCCCACCTTCTCCCTTGACTCCAGCCGCAATAAATAAGGCAATGGCGGTGGGTGCTGCTAGAAAGAAGAGAGCTAGGCCACTGCCGCCATCAAAACTCTGCCACCATCAATTTTTGCGTTTTCTATAAGGATCTTACTGTTGTGGGTAGAGGAACTAAATGGAGAAGAATACAAATGAAGGGAAAAGATGCGAGCTGTTGAACATTGGGAATAAGAGAAACTGAGTACATATGGAGTAATTAGTGAAGAAATGAGAATAAATAATTAGGGGTAGATTTGGTATAATCCAGAACGATAATAATAATATAAATAATAAAAAAAGTAGAACGACATACAATAAAAACATGAGGGAGTACTAGATAGTAGAGACAAATTAAATTCAGAAGATGGAACACATTTATGATTTTCATCAATATACTGGTATTGTATTGAATACACATCTGTGTACTGGTGTTCAATTAACCTGCACGGAAATATAACAAAGAAATCTGAAGGAGATCATACTATTAGGGGGCGTTTACTTTGAAGGATATGATAGATTGATAAAACATAGGATAGATGATCAAACAAGTTCAAAAGTAATCAATCAATCAAAGTAAACGGTGAATTAACCTATACTATTTTTATCTATCTATCCTATCACCCAAAGTAAATACCCCTTAGAGAATTAATGTCATTTCTTAATTTCTATTATGATATGCTTTTCATTTTTAATACCGTAACTTGTTTTGAATTATTACAGCATTGGAAGTATTGGTGGTGTACCACAAGAACTTGGAGTGGAACACATTCTAGTAAACAACTCAATCTTTACAAACACAGACAATGGTGTTCGGATCAAAACGTGGGCGAAACCTGACAAGGCGTACGTTAGGGATATCAAGTTCGAGAATTTGCAAATGGAAAATGTTGCAAACCCTATTATCATTGACCAAGAGTATTGCCCTCAGAAGAATTGTACAAAAGGGGTAAGTTCTTGATTTCATTCTCGTAATTTCAAGTTCGAAATAATTAGTTTAATCAAGGATGACAGTGTCTAGACTATACTATATATTACCCGTACGTACGTCTTCATATCCGTTGTTTTCTATAAAGACCAAGGCCATATCCTTTGGTAAAACCTAATGGAGGTAAACATGTGCTGCGCGTGCGACATTTATTTTAGCGTGAGTGAATTTATATTCCTAACGTGGATTGTATTATATATAATGAATCCGCAGAGGCAGAGATCGAAAGGTATTTCTTTTCTTTTTTTTTTCCAAAGGTATTTTTGTGTATTATATATGAGATGGTTGATGAAATGATGAATTTTTGCAGAGCTCCGGGGTGAAAATCAGCGACGTAAAATACAGCCACATAACGGGAACATCGCGAAGTCAGGAAGCGTTAGAATTGATCTGCAGTGCGACGAATCCATGTGAAGAAATCAGACTGGAGAATATAAATCTAAGTTATATAGGGAAGACGCAGCCTGCAACCTCACGCTGTCAAAATGCAAGAGTTGTTAAATCTGGTGTTGTTATCCCAAGTTGCTAGCTAGGAAATGGACTTTGGTATTTCCAGCTAGCTAGTTATAATAATAAAGAATTAAAATTAGAGTAGTAGAATTCTACATTTTGTAGAAAAAGACTATAATGGCTTTCGTTTAATTAATAAAGTGTAATGAATGGATTTATGATCCCTATCTGTGCATAAATTCATATTTTTGGTACAAATAATAAAGGAGTAAACGGGAAAATAACACTTTTACGGATAAAAATACTAATTATAGTACCTATTGAAAAAAATCTATATATAAAAAATAACATTTTTGGACATTTATATCCCTACTTCTTTTATTTCTTGGCTTCTTCATGTGTGTATTTTGGTTGTTTATATTATTAATTTTTCTATGACGACTTTATTTGGGTATAAGCACTTTTTATGTATTTTTGTGCAGGAATAGAAGAGTTCGTGAGCATATGAATTTGGACGAGAGAAATCGAGAAGGAAGAATTTATGTGCAATTTTAGAAGAGAATTGGATATGGGTCAGGCCTTATTATTTTGTAATACATAGACTATATTTTAAATACCTTTTATTTCAGAAGTTTATTTCTATTATTTAATTATTTTCCTAGGTTATTTAATTAAGTTAGAATTTGCTATATATATATATTTATATATAGGGATGGGTTACTATAAAAATTATTCATCCCGTGAGAACGTGAGAACATGCTTAAATCTATATATATTCATGCTTAAATCAATATATAGTCATGCTTAATCAGATTCATGCTTTTTTGTGTAAACAATTGTGCTTATATAAAATCATGCTTAAATCTATATATATTCATGCTTCGAATAATGACAACCATAGATCATACAAAGATCAACGGTTCAGATTGATTCCTAATTCCCATACTATGAATAGTTTTTATATGAACCAATCCCTATATATATATATATATTTGTTAGACTAGCCGCAAGAATGAGTCATGCCTTTTCATTCCATGTTTATTTAGCCGCCATTAGAGGGCGCGGAGAAGACATATGATACTTTAGGGCTGAATTTGGGAGCTTTGTTCTCTTTAATTTTCTTGGAATTTTTACTTAACAACTTGGAGAATTCGGGTGATGATTTCTTGTTTTATTTTAATTATTTCTTTTAATTCAATAGATTACTTATTATGCTTGCTTATTATTTATTTGTCTTTAATTTTATTAGTATGAGCAATTAGTTCTTTAATTCGGCGAGAATATTGAAGCACTAGTCTAATAATCTGTAAGATCTAATTGTTCGTATAATTAATTTCCTAAGGTTTCGATTTATTCCTTGTGTTTAAGGCTAATTCCGATTTTATTTAAGCCTGATCAACTTAGATTAAATTGGATTACAGTCAATTAGTTCCCCCAATCCGTAATTGTTGGAATAGGGCTAATTAGTGATAAATCTACCATGTTCGTAGTAGGAATAAATTGGTAGACTAGTTATTACTTGCGTTCTTGGGTAATTCGTCTAAATTGGGTTCCTTCAAATCTAAAAGATATTAGAGCATTATATCTAGGTCTGGCATCTCCAGCTAGTTTGTGTTTTAATAAGGAAAATAGTTAGGTCTGACGTCTATAGCTAACTATCGATAAAGTACGTAGGAATTGTGGTATGTCCGCTGCATTCATGGTACCTTATAACTGATTTGTTCTTGGGAATTAAATTATCCAACGTCTATGGTCAGAGCCCTAGACTAGTGTGGATTTATTCGAAGCCGAATACTTTTCTTCTGATTAATATTTATTTTTGCTATTTAGGTAATTTATTGTTTCCTTAGTTTTTAATTAAATTCTCTCAATTTAAGGCGTGGTGGCTACACCAAAAACCCGATTTATAGGAAAAATAAGTGATTTACCGTTCTCTGTGGCTCGACCCTGCTTGTTGCTATATTAATTTAATTCTAAGCGAATTGCAGGAATTATTTGGTGGTAAACGACGACCACCAAATTGGCGCCGTTGTCGGGAACAGTGTTTATTAATTTATTTTTTCTATTGATCTTTGGTTACTTTTCTGTTGTTTATAAGCAGGGCCTCTAAACTGGACCTTCTATATCATTTTGAAATTGAGAAGTTCGCGAAACGGTTGAGGAAATAGATCAAGCTTAAGAAGCAGCAGAATCTGTTGGAACCGCAAGGTGATCCGTTTTTCCAGATGGAACCTATTTACGAGTCTGATAGTAGTATTCCAGAACCTGAAAGTGTTCCGTTTGCCGAAACGGAAGACATTTCTGAAGCAGAAACAGATACAGATACCACTGAAGGCGACATGGCAGATGAAGATCCAGGATTGAACGAACTTTCCAGCCATCTGGAAGATGATCCTCCAACACCGATACAGATACCAAATTTGGAGGCATCAATCGAGATCAAGTTGGGGTTGTTGAATGTTTTACCTATGTTTTTATGGTAAAAAAGGAGAGGATCCATACAATTTTCTGAGTGGGTTTGTTAAGATATGCAAGGTACAGAAACGGCCAGCTGGAGTTAGTGAGGAACAATTCAAGTTAGCCGCGTTTCTTTTCACTCAGACGGCAGAGGCGAACGCCTGGTTCACAAGCCTCCCGCCAAACTCCATATCTACATGAGCTGAAATGAAGAAGTTGTTTTTGGAGCATTTCTTTCCTCCGACTAAGACTAATGCGTTAAAGAAGGAGATTAGTGGAGTTAAGCAAGAATATGATGAATCATTGAGTACTTACTGGTCCAGATTCAAGAGATTGGTGGATAGTTGCCCAAATCATAAATACACTGATGGAGACTTGTTGCAGTATTTCTACCAAGGAATGACCGTTGACACGAAGAACCTAGTTAACTCATCAAGTGGAGGCGAATTCTCGCATTGTAGAGTGAGTGAAGCTAAGAAATTGATTCAACACTTGGTAGAAGCAACAAGGGAGTACGAGGAGCCTCGTTTGCTTAAGAGAGTTGCACAGACTAGATCATCCAACTTTGAAGAAAAGCTCGAAGAAAGAATGGGACGGATAGAAAAGATGCTGAATACTATGATCGAGAAGCCTGCAATTGCGGGACCAGTAGAAAAACCATGTGGCGCATGTGGTAATTTTGGCCACTCAAGCTTTCAATGCGATGGGAACGAAGAAGATCTCCATGCTCAAGTAAACTCGTCGCATAACTTTTAAGGCAGCAAAGATCCACCGCCAAAGAGAGATCCCTACTCGAACACTTATAATCCTGGTTGGAGAGATTATCCTAATTTCTGTTGGCGAGATCAAGCGCAAAAACAGCCTCAACAGATGCAACAGCAACAAAACTACTGACCACCTCATCAAAGAGAATTTCAACAAACATCACCTACTCCACCTCCACAAGAAAAACAAGGGAAGTCTCTTGAAGAAATGATAGCTGAGTTGATTGGTTCACAGTAATTTTTGCAAAACAATATGCAGCAACTCCAACAAATTCAAGTTGAGCAAAAAGTGTGTATGAACGGATTAGCTCGTCAAATTTTTCAACTCTCGGCTTCTATGAATGAACTCAAGGGGAACCAAGGCCGATTACCATCACAAGTTCAAGTGAACCCTCTAGAACATGTGAACTTTATCATATTGAGAAGTGGCAAGGAGTTGGGTGAGCTATCAATCGAGAAGTCGGGAAAGAGTCCAAGAAACGGATCTGAAGAGAGAACTAGTTTGGCGAAACGGGACTATTCTGAGGTTCTAGCAGAAGATGAAGCTGAAAATATGTTCTGTTTACCCAACAGAACACTGCTCTGACAGTTGTGCTGAAGGAAAAGAAAGCGGAAAAGGAATTTGCATCGGAGGAGCCGACTAAGGTACATAAATCGTTGAGCTTATATGATCCTAACATTGTGATTCCTGCACCTTTTCCTCGAAGGTTAGCGAAGACGAAGCCGGATGTAGATCCTATGAACTTTATATATGTCAATATTTGGAAAGTTAGAAATTAACTCCATTTCTACAAACGATTAAGCTTCCTCCGTTGAGCAAATTCATGAAGGATTTCATTGCTGGAAATATGCAATCGAATGATTCCGCTAGTGTTCTATTAGGTCGTCCTTTCTTAAGGACTGCTAAGTCGGTCATTGATTTCTTTAACGGTACAATTTGCTTGGATTATCATGGAGAGAAATTCATTTTCAATATTGATGATACCATGAATAATCCTCTTGATGTTAAAAGTGCATATGCCATTGATGTGATTGACTCTCTTGTCCAAGAATACCTTGAGAATGAATTAATGCAGGAAAAACTAGATCTAACTTTGATGAAAGAGGCAATTGATTTTGATGTTCAAGGTTCTAGAAATAGGTCCAGTTTACCCAAACAGGACCTCTGCGACAGATCACTGCCATTGGATATGAAGCTACTCAAGTTGGAGCTTAAGCCACCTAAATTTCGAAGAAGACAACTTGGATGATTTCTTTCACTTTCTTTATTTTTATTTTGTTTTTTTTCCTTTGTTTTTATTTTATTATATTTTTCTTTTAGTTTTGAGTTTGCGTCTATGTGTTTGTTCTCCTTGTTTATGCTTTTTCTTTGTTTGCTTGAGGGCAAGCAAAGTTTAAGTGTGAGGAGATTATCTTTGTGTGTTTACGTTAGTTCGTTTGTTATATTTTTTTATTTGAGTCAAGTTTTTGTGTCAAGTAAAGCAAAGTATTATCGGATTTGTTGATGTTTGTGGATGTACTCTGCGTGTTTAAGTCTTGCGATTATCTTGGTGATTCAATATGCTTTTAAATGGCGAAATGCAATTTATTTTTTTGATGAATTATTAAATGATACTTGGGATGACGAAAAAGGGCAATAATTGAATTTCTTAACCCACACTTATATAAGATTTGAGCCTTAAAGAGTAGAGCACTCTCTACTTTATTTCTTTCTGAGAGAGTTTATTTACAAGGTTGCAATATCGAGAGTGTCATTTTGTAATGCATGATAGAAGGCATTAGGGTGAACCACTTTTGGCCTGAATTTCATTGTCCAACCTTTACATTAACCCCTAGTGAGCCTCTTTGAAGCCTTGACTATTTCTTTGATATAAGCTACGAAATATTTAACCAAGGCCTATTTTTTTTTTTACTTTCTCTTGGCCCTATTGTGCATGTTTCAAACTCGGAAATTCATCCATGTGTGACTTAAGAGAGAAAGGCAATCTTTATACGTTCAATCTGTCCAGACGGATGTAGTGCTGAAGTTTCTGTTTTGAAAAGTTGAGATTTGATCCTGTTTCGCAAAACAGAGGCAGTAACTGTAACTGTGTTGTGCTGATTATCTTTGGAGGGTATTTTGAAGCTGTGTATTGTATGTTTGTTCGGAATTTGAGAAAGAAAGGTGCTAAAAAAAAGAGAAAAAAATGAAGAAATTGCACCTAAGTTGAGCATATAGTTTGATACATGATGATTGGTTTGTTTAGCCTAGATGAGTTAGTTTGTTCTTCATTGTGATGCCTATTATTCATGGATGATGATTCGGTTTGAACATACGTGATACTCTATTCTTATTTTTTAAGCCTAGGAATCCTGTTAGATCCTTCCAAACTTTTGAATGGTCCCTAGCCCCATTAAGCCAAATGAGAAAAGACCTTCTTGAGTTACATATTGGCCACTATATATTGCGATTGCTTGAAATGAGTTTATGAGTGGCTGTCTGAAGTAGTGTAGGGAGTGAATGAGTAAAATCTGTGAGCTATATTCGATTTTTGCCTGATTTTGACCAAGTTGATGATAGCGATGCATTATTTGAGATTTCATTTTGTCTTTTGAAAGTTGAGAATTGCTTTATGAGTTGCTTGATTTTTACTTGGCAGTGGAAAGTTTACAGACATAAACGGGTTTGGTATTTACTTGGCTATTGTGTGTCAAGTCAATGCGTGTCTCATTTTTTATCTTCCATCTTCTTTTCCTTTTATTGAGTCGTCCATGTCGAGTCTTGGGTAGAATTAATATATATGAACAACCATATTTGGTGATTGAGTTTTATCTTCACTTCATACTTGAGGGCAAGCATGATTCAAGTGTGAGGAGACTTCTATATCCTATTGTTTTTACATTTGCAAAAATGTGAATTCACATATTATTATACATGTGATTTTGATTTCACAAATTTTTTATGTGAAAGCACATGTATAAACCAACATTTGATCGTTTTCACATTTACAAAAATGTGAATTCGCATATTATTATACATATGCTTTTCACATAATTGTGATTTAATAATTTTTTTATGTGAAAATACATGTACACATTTGTATTTTCACATATTATACTGATATGATTTCACATATTATACTAATGTGAAATTGGAGAGGGCAAAAATGACCTAAAGTGCTATTTTTTTTATAGTTTTTACAAGAGGTGCTATATTTAGTATTTTTATTACTAAAAGTGTGTTATTTTCCTACAATTCATCTATAATCAATCCTATAAATCATACCCAAATTAATTGACCAACATACTCCAATAAGCAATTTTTGCAATAAATAAAAAAGTAAAGAAAAAGCAGAAATTAGGATTTAGTTAATAGTAATCCATAATTAAGGTTTATAATATCCATAACTAGGATTTATAATCGATACTTAGAGTTTAGTAATCCATATATGATCAGATTTATATAATCCATAATTAGGATTTAATAATATGTAATTAGAGTTTATAATTAGTTTAGTTGAATATAATTAAATACTAAATAAATTTCATTAATTAGATCATATATAATTAACTAATATATATTACTAATACGAAAATAAAGCTGCCCCCTCCACGGTGCTCCGTTCCGATTTTCCTTTATTCTGGTAATTTATCTAATTTTAATTCATATATATTCTAATTTTTATTTTTATTAATTAAAATTTTATTAATTTCATATTCTTGAAATATCACATGTTTATCTATTAATCACATCTCATATTTATCTTTCCATCTATTTAATTAATTTCTTCTATTATGCATATTAAAATAATAATAATTTCGGATTGCATTCTTATAAATCATTATTTTATACATTCTTTCATATATAATAATCTATAGAAAATTTGTAAATGAAAATCTGTCACAGCCCCAAATCCCGAAGGACGGCTCAGCCGGGATGTGACTCGGGGTGGGAATTAAGAAGCGGGGAAGAAGGGGAATTAACGAATAAAACAAGGAGAAGACACGATTATCCGTGAATAAAAGAAGTAGAACACTAGGATTAATGTAAGAGAAATAATCGCGAGGAAATGTTCGAGAGAACAAACTAAGCTAAAAGGGGTTCAAGTATTCGACAACTTATACTTGACAAGGAATTAGAATATTCGAGTGTTTGCAGCGGAAAAGACGTAGATTGACTTCACATGTGAAGATGTGAAGTCGAGGCTTGTCATAAACATGTTCGACAAAAAGCTCTTGCTCAACACCCACCATCACTTTTCTGCTCAATCTGCACATTTAGAAAAAAATATATGCAGGGCTGAGTACAACGTACTCAGTGAACACATGCCAAAACATATAAATAATTTTATAGATTTATCATGCATTTGCAACAGTAACACACAGGGGTTTTCCTGAAATGAACCTGTGTTTACTAAAACATTTTCATACTTGAGTACTCATATCATCATCAATCACCATATCTGTTCAACGCCGGGGAAGGTGGCCTCCTTCCGCGAACGTCACTCACCGAGGTCGGCCCAACCTTTGGGGCTCACAACCTCAGTTACTGTGTACACTAATTCTGGAAAGCACCCTTTTGGCTAACTCAGAATTCAATCGATTTAATAAGTTGGCGAACCAACACAGATAGGCTCAAGAGAATCCATAAAATCATTTATGCATGATAATCATTTCAAAACATACTTTTAAAACATTTCAAGAATAAAATAAAGCTCAAGTTATTTGTATAATAAGAAAGCCCACAAGTTTAGAAAAGTCCACAAGTTTAGAAAGCCCACAAGTTTAGAAAAGCCCACAAATTTAGAAAAGTCCACCTGATATCCTTACAGAACAAACCGTTTTGCTTCTCCTTCGCGTTAAAATACTCACTCTTGTGCTTCACCTTTAAACGTAAATAATCAAGTGCAATAAATGATCGAGCCGAACTTAAAAACGGATAACGGACTCGATAACAATTTTAGACTATATTAGGGCTTTGCATTTGACTAAGTCTCACGGTTTAGGGTTTCCTTAAAAATTCCACCTCTTTAATATACGATGTTAAACATAATCCAATCGTCTTACATTAACTATACTCGTCACACACGTTCCAAAGATCGAAAAGAAAACCAAAAGAATTGGGAAAATTCATTAAATACAACATTTGTACACTTGCTGCAGGTTCAAGAGCGACTCAGGAACTACTCTGAATGAATTATAAGTCGTGCAATATATCATTAGAAAGCCACGGATGTCTATTTTACTTTCTAATTTACGGATCTTGAAAATATTAAACGAGTAAAAATTGATGACCGTTTTGGTGCAGAGTGGCAGGGATACACGAATTTCAGCATCTTAATTTAATTCCCAAAATAATTTGGAGCCCAATTTATATAAGTATAGATTAATATGTCTAACTCCCGGCCCACCCGTCAAAATAATTACTAATTACTTGAGCCCAAAACTAAATTGCACAAGTCCAATTATTAATTAAATTTACAAGAAAAGGGTCCAACCCAATTAATTGATTGAATCCAATTATATAAAGCTTTTTACATCTAGCAATAGAACCGATTCATCATCTCTCTCTCTAAAATATTAAGTCTGCTACTTCTCTCTCTCTCTCGACCCTTCTTTCTCTCTAATTCACAACGGCGACGGCAAAATCACCGTCGTTCTCCTCCTTCTCTGGCGAGGTATATGTGCCGGTGGTGCCGCCGTCGCATCTTCTCCATCTGTATGCTCAAACCACCACTGAAACCTCAAATTTCTAAACCCTAATCCCCAAATCGAAATCTGAAAATTTCTCCTCTTTCTCCTCTAATTTCCGGCGATATCTTACTGGCCGTTCGCTGGTCTCTTCTCCGGTTCGAGCAAAAGCAGCGATGGCAGGGGTCGCCGCCGCCGCCACCGTGGTCGTCTGCCAGAAACGCCGCCGTGCTACTACCTCTCCTTCTCGCGCCACCTCTGTTCCGGCGGAGCCATCTTTGGTCTCATCCGCCGCCTCCATCGCCACTGGCTGCGTCAGCTGACGCCACAGCTCGCCTCTACCTCAACCTTGTAAGTCCGATTTTTCTCTAAATTTTATTTTAATTAACAGATTTTATTTTCTCCAATTTTCTAATCTCTCTCTTTTTATTTCTTTCTTGGATTTCCAGCCAACTCGCCGTTTTATACCCCGTTGCCGACGGTCGCCTACAGTACCGTCACCACAGTGTCGTTCGTCTCCCTCAAAAGCAGTGACAACAACAACCCGGCGACCAGTCAGCAAGTCCGCCCATGTAGCCCCTCACTATTCTTTCTCGGCCGACAATCAACAGCCGGGAAGCCGCGACTGTTGTCGCCTACGCACTCTCAACTCAAAAGCAATACCTGACTCAAAGGTGAAACCTCATTGACTCGACAAATTCGAGTCTAAAGAACTCGGTGCGAGGCAATGTTTATATTATTCCTTTCTATTATTGTTTGTTTTTTTATTTGAATTAAGGGGATCGTAAGTTTATAACAATCGATTTGTTGCGGATCTTTGGTTACTTTTTAAGTAGGAGGTTCAGAAATTATAACTCAATATCTATTGTTCATATTTTTGAGCTCGTTGTGTTTTTCTAAGAGGAGCTTTAATCTAAATTCCTATTTATAAATTTATGGAAATTCTGGTTTGAGATTCGATTATGAAAACAATTAAGCTTGTATCGAAATTTAGAAGAGAGACTTACTGTGATTGTGTAAAATGGTGTTTTTGAGAGTGTTGCTTCTAATACTCTGCTGATACTCTGCTGCAATTGAAAACAGATTCACCTCCCTTCTTTTCTTGTAAAATTTCTATCCATTTTCTCTCTCTGTTGTTTCTCTATTAATCTCGACAGTTTGTGAAAATGAAGGGATCACTTGGTTGGTTGTGTGTATAACTAGGTGAAGAAATTAGATTTGGGTGATAAGGTAGCGGCGTGGAGGATAAATTACCAGAGGGATCTTGTGGTTGATTAAACACACACATAGCCAACTCTTCCATACATGAATATGTACACCTCATATTCTTTTTTTTACTGTTAAAATATGTTTTTTTTATTGACATTTCCATACAGATACTCGTACTACACCCACATGCACAATATATATGTATATATATACGCAAATAATTCACAATTGCACATAATCAATACTAGATAATAATTTTCATGAACACATAGTTGCACAAATTCATTCATGCAATGATATAATACTAACACCACTTAAATTATATAAATGTGTTTGCTTAAATAAATAAAGACACATGGTTGCTATTGATTAAATTAAATTGTGTAACATAATCAAATGAATCAAATTATTCATATAGCTCGCTCACTTAATTAAATCAGTAAAATAATTAAATGCGCTATAAAATTTTAAATGACTAAAATCTTAGACTCATGTAACTACTTTAAATCAATTTTCTTATGAATCTTTGTAAATAAATGAGTAAAACCTTTATTTGAAATAAAATAAATATTTCGGATTCTTGATAAAAATACAATCGGAGATGAAATTCTAACTCAGTGTCTGAAAGTACGACTTCTGATAAATAATAACTGAAGCAGCCTTTGATAGATTTTTAAATACTTGATTTTAACGACGTAAGAATGCAAAAGCCCTACTTAATAGATATAATTAATTAATCTCGCTTTTAGAAAAAATCGGGGTATTACATCCTACCCCTCTAAAAAGAAATTTCGTCCCGAAATTTGCATATCTACTGCACATTACTAAGAACAATTTCTCCCTGTCACAGTTTCACATATAACTATTTCCTTTGTCCGTGATAATCTCGTCGTCATTCGATCGGAGAAATTTTTTTTTTCTTGCTCTTCAAAACATGAAATTGAATTTTGTAACTTATTGTAAGTCCAAAATTTGTGCAGGTATTTCCCTGTAATTCAAATCTCATACATATGACTACTTCATCGTGAATGATCACTTACTTCGAGTCAATTAATACTTAGTTCTTAACTTGTACTCCCTAATCATTCTGCATTATAGGAATAACACGTATCATCAAACGTTCTACTTGATACTTTAGCACAACATGCATCGTCATTCATCATTTTAGCATTGTAACAATTCGGGCATCCAAAAGGAATAAAATTATTTGAATAAAACCATAAAAGATGACAAAATGACATTAGTTAAACTCGTCTGAGCCCTCTACATTTTGTTATCTTGTATTTTTCTATGTTCATTAAAAACAACATAGGCGTTTATCGGGTCCTTTAGTCCCTAATTGCATTTTAACTCTAGTGTGTCTTTCTAGCAACTAAAAGACCACACTCGCATATTGTATTTATCTTTGCTATAATGCTCTTGAGAAAACTCGTTATGGCTCTATCGCATGGTTTCAAAACTACGCATAATATTTTACCACTTAATGGAGAAATTCTAAAGTGGTTCACACGTTGGTTATGATGGTCGAGGAGACCTACTACAATAACAACTGACTAGTCGTAAGAGTTCGAAATCCTACTACAATAATTTGACCATAGGGGATAAGACTCAACTTGTTTCTAAACAATTAAATATGTTTTAGGGTAGGAAACTCACTACGTAACATACTGAGATTCTGGTCATGTGGGTTGATCAGGCCCAACACAACTCTCTCTCAGTCATACAAGAATCCATTCCCACTTGACGAACTGGACATATGGGATTGTAATCCCATACTATCATTCCTATGTTATTTATGTTCTTATAGAGTCTTGAGTGGAATTGCCACTTGCGTACAACTTTCTGATTCTTGAAAATTTAGAGTTCCAGTAAATTGTGCCTTAACTTGGAATAACATCTTTCTTTTCACTTCTGTATTCTTTTTCATTCAAAAAAGGTAAATAGAAACCCAAGAGCATTCACCACTATTTTCACCAAAGACTCGATAAATCTATTTGGCCCTTCCTTTCCATGTTCAAGTAACACCTTCACTTAAGCATTCTAGGTTCTCATTGAATCATGGAAAAGAACCTAAAAAGAATTCTAAGTTATTTTCCCATCATGATTCTTCAATACTAGAAATCATATATCAAATACTTCTAAGAAAATATTCCAAGAATCCGACCATGCTTCTTTATAACATCATCTCATGCTTTCATGGCCTTTTGAAAATTTTGATAAAAATAAAAGACGTTTAAACTTTTCACCTTTTTCCTCAGTTGAGCATGACATAACGGGGTGTTGAGCTGTCGATTGATTTTTCAAAGTTTAGTGATTCAAACTAAACTTTACTTCAAAAGAAAACACAGGCTCAGAGCAAACGAACTGCTCTGATACCACTTTGTCACAGCCCCAAATCCCGAAGGACGGCTCAGCCGGGATGTGACTCGGGGTGGGAATTAAGAAGCGGGGAAGAAGGGGAATTAACGAATAAAACAAGGAGAAGACACGATTATCCGTGAATAAAAGAAGTAGAACACTAGGATTAATGTAAGAGAAATAATCGCGAGGAAATGTTTGAGAGAACAAACTAAGCTAAAAGGGGTTCAAGTATTCGACAACTTATACTTGACAAGGAATTAGAATATTCGAGTGTTTGCAGCGGAAAAGACGTAGATTGACTTCACATGTGAAGATGTGAAGTCGAGGCTTGTCATAAACATGTTCGACAAAAAGCTCTTGCTCAACACCCACCATCACTTTTCTGCTCAATCTGCACATTTAGAAAAAAATATATGCAGGGCTGAGTACAACGTACTCAGTGAACACATGCCAAAACATATAAATAATTTTATAGATTTATCATGCATTTGCAACAGTAACACACAGGGGTTTTCCTGAAATGAACCTGTGTTTACTAAAACATTTTCATACTTGAGTACTCATATCATCATCAATCACCATATCTGTTCAACGCCGGGGAAGGTGGCCTCCTTCCGCGAACGTCACTCACCGAGGTCGGCCCAACCTTTGGGGCTCACAACCTCGCTATTCTTGTGTACACAAATTCTGGAAAGCACCCTTTTGGCTAACTCAGAATTCAATCGATTTAATAAGTTGGCGAACCAACACAGATAGGCTCAAGAGAATCCATAAAATCATTTATGCATGATAATCATTTCAAAACATACTTTTAAAATATTTCAAGAATAAAATAAAGCTCAAGTTATTTGTATAATAAGAAAGCCCACAAGTTTAGAAAAGTCCACAAGTTTAGAAAGCCCACAAGTTTAGAAAAGCCCACAAATTTAGAAAAGTCCACCTGATATCCTTACAGAACAAACCGTTTTGCTTCTCCTTCGCGTTAAAATACTCACTCTTGTGCTTCACCTTTAAACGTAAATAATCAAGTGCAATAAATGATCGAGCCGAACTTAAAAACGGATAACGGACTCGATAACAATTTTAGACTATATTAGGGCTTTGCATTTGACTAAGTCTCACGGTTTAGGGTTTCCTTAAAAATTCCACCTCTTTAATATACGATGTTAAACATAATCCAATCGTCTTACATTAACTATACTCGTCACACACGTTCCAAAGATCGAAAAGAAAACCAAAAGAATTGGGAAAATTCATTAAATACAAAATTTGTACACTTGCTGCAGGTTCAAGAGCGACTCAGGAACTACTCTGAATGAATTATAAGTCGTGCAATATATCATTAGAAAGCCAAGGATGTCTATTTTACTTTCTAATTTACGGATCTTGAAAATATTAAACGAGTAAAAATTGATGACCGTTTTGGTGCAGAGTGGCAGGGATACACGAATTTCAGCATCTTAATTTAATTCCCAAAATAATTTGGAGCCCAATTTATATAAGTATATATTAATATGTCTAACTCCCGGCCCACCCGTCAAAATAATTACTAATTACTTGAGCCCAAAAATAAATTTCACAAGTCCAATTATTAATTAAATTTACAAGAAAAGGGTCCAACCCAATTAATTGATTGAATCCAATTATATAAAGCTTTTACATCTAGCAATAGAACCGATTCATCATCTCTCTCTCTAAAATATTAAGTCTGCTACTTCTCTCTCTCTCTCTCGACCCTTCTTTCTCTCTAATTCACAACGGCGACGGCAAAATCACCGTCGTTCTCCTCCTTCTCTGGCGAGGTATATGTGCCGGTGGTGCTGCCGTCGCATCTTCTCCATCTGTATGCTCAAACCACCATTGAAACCTCAAATTTCTAAACCCTAATCCCTAAATCGAAATCTGAAAATTTCTCCTCTTTCTCCTCTAATTTCCGGCGATATCTTACTGGCCGTTCGCTGGTCTCTTCTCCGGTTCGAGCAAAAGCAGCGATGGCAGGGGTCGCCGCCGCCGCCACCGTGGTCGTCTGCCAGAAACGCCGCCGTGCTACTACCTCTCCTTCTCGCGCCACCTCTGTTCCGGCGGAGCCATCTTTGGTCTCATCCGCCGCCTCCATCGCCACTGGCTGCGTCAGCTGACGCCACAGCTCGCCTCTACCTCAACCTTGTAAGTCCGAGTTTTCTCTAAATTTTATTTTAATTAACAGATTTTATTTTCTCCAATTTTCTAATCTCTCTCTTTTTATTTCTTTCTTGGATTTCCAGCCAACTCGCCGTTTTATACCCCGTTGCCGACAGTCGCCTACAGTACCGCCACCACAGTGCCGTTCGTCTCCCTCAAAAGCAGTGACAACAACAACCCAGCGACCAGTCAGCAAGGCCGCCCATGTAGCCCCTCACTATTCTTTCTCGGCCGACAATCAACAGCCGGGAAGCCGCGACTGTTGTCGCCTACGCACTCTCAACTCAAAAGCAATACCTGACTCAAAGGTGAAACCTCATTGACTCGACAAATTCGAGTCTAAAGAACTCGGTGCGAGGCAATGTTTATATTATTCCTTTCTATTATTGTTTGTTTTTTTATTTGAATTAAGGGGATCGTAAGTTTATAACAATCGATTTGTTGCGGATCTTTGGTTACTTTTTAAGTAGGAGGTTCAGAAATTATAACTCAATATCTATTGTTCATATTTTTGAGCTCGTTGTGTTTTTCTAAGAGGAGCTTTAATCTAAATTCCTATTTATAAATTTATGGAAATTCTGGTTTGAGATTCGATTATGAAAACAATTAAGCTTGTATCGAAATTTAGAAGAGAGACTTACTGTGATTGTGTAAAATGGTGTTTTTGAGAGTGTTGCTTCTAATACTCTGCTGATACTCTGCTGCAATTGAAAACAGATTCACCTCCCTTCTTTTCTTGTAAAATTTCTATCCATTTTCTCTCTCTGTTGTTTCTCTATTAATCTCGACAGTTTGTGAAAATGAAGGGATCACTTGGTTGGTTGTGTGTATAACTAGGTGAAGAAATTAGATTTGGGTGATAAGGTAGCGGTGTGGAGGATAAATTACCAGAGGGATCTTGTGGTTGATTAAACACACACATAGCCAACTCTTCCATACATGAATATGTACACCTCATATTCTTTTTTTTACTGTTAAAATATGTTTTTTTTATTGACATTTCCATACAGATACTCGTACTACACCCACATGCACAATATATATGTATATATATACGCAAATAATTCACAATTGCACATAATCAATACTAGATAATAATTTTCATGAACACATAGTTGCACAAATTCATTCATGCAATGATATAATACTAACACCACTTAAATTATATAAATGTGTTTGCTTAAATAAATAAAGACACATGGTTGCTATTGATTAAATTAAATTGTGTAACATAATCAAATGAATCAAATTATTCATATAGCTCGCTCACTTAATTAAATCAGTAAAATAATTAAATGCGCTATAAAATTTTAAATGACTAAAATCTTAGACTCATGTAACTACTTTAAATCAATTTTCTTATGAATCTTTGTAAATAAATGAGTAAAACCTTTATTTGAAATAAAATAAATATTTCGGATTCTTGATAAAAATACAATCGGAGATGAAATTCTAACTCAGTGTCTGAAAGTACGACTTCTGATAAATAATAACTGAAGCGACCTTTGATAGATTTTTAAATACTTGATTTTAACGACGTAAGAATGCAAAAGCCCTACTTAATAGATATAATTAATTAATCTCGCTTTTAGAAAAAATCGGGGTATTACATCCTACCCCTCTAAAAAGAAATTTCGTCCCGAAATTTGCATATCTACTGCACATTACTAAGAACAATTTCTCCCTGTCACAGTTTCACATATAACTATTTCCTTTGTCCGTGATAATCTCGTCGTCATTCGATCGGAGAAATTTTTTTTTTCTTGCTCTTCAAAACATGAAATTGAATTTTGTAACTTATTGTAAGTCCAAAATTTGTGCAGGTATTTCCCTGTAATTCAAATCTCATACATATGACTACTTCATCGTGAATGATCACTTACTTCGAGTCAATTAATACTTAGTTCTTAACTTGTACTCCCTAATCATTCTGCATTATAGGAATAACACGTATCATCAAACGTTCTACTTGATACTTTAGCACAACATGCATCGTCATTCATCATTTTAGCATTGTAACAATTCGGGCATCCAAAAGGAATAAAATTATTTGAATAAAACCATAAAAGATGACAAAATGACATTAGTTAAACTCGTCTGAGCCCTCTACATTTTGTTATCTTGTATTTTTCTATGTTCATTAAAAACAACATAGGCGTTTATCGGGTCCTTTAGTCCCTAATTGCATTTTAACTCTAGTGTGTCTTTCTAGCAACTAAAAGACCACACTCGCATATTGTATTTATCTTTGCTATAATGCTCTTGAGAAAACTCGTTATGGCTCTATCGCATGGTTTCAAAACTACGCATAATATTTTACCACTTAATGGAGAAATTCTAAAGTGGTTCACACGTTGGTTATGATGGTCGAGGAGACCTACTACAATAACAACTGACTAGTCGTAAGAGTTCGAAATCCTACTACAATAATTTGACCATAGGGGATAAGACTCAACTTGTTTCTAAACAATTAAATATGTTTTAGGGTAGGAAACTCACTACGTAACATACTGAGATTCTGGTCATGTGGGTTGATCAGGCCCAACACAACTCTCTCTCAGTCATACAAGAATCCATTCCCACTTGACGAACTGGACATATGGGATTGTAATCCCATACTATCATTCCTATGTTATTTATGTTCTTATAGAGTCTTGAGTGGAATTGCCACTTGCGTACAACTTTCTGATTCTTGAAAATTTAGAGTTCCAGTAAATTGTGCCTTAACTTGGAATAACATCTTTCTTTTCACTTCTGTATTCTTTTTCATTCAAAAAAGGTAAATAGAAACCCAAGAGCATTCACCACTATTTTCACCAAAGACTCGATAAATCTATTTGGCCCTTCCTTTCCATGTTCAAGTAACACCTTCACTTAAGCATTCTAGGTTCTCATTGAATCATGGAAAAGAACCTAAAAAGAATTCTAAGTTATTTTCCCATCATGATTCTTCAATACTAGAAATCATATATCAAATACTTCTAAGAAAATATTCCAAGAATCCGACCATGCTTCTTTATAACATCATCTCATGCTTTCATGGCCTTTTGAAAATTTTGATAAAAATAAAAGACGTTTAAACTTTTCACCTTTTTCCTCAGTTGAGCATGACATAACGGGGTGTTGAGCTGTCGATTGATTTTTCAAAGTTTAGTGATTCAAACTAAACTTTACTTCAAAAGAAAACACGTGCTCGAGCAAACGAACTGCTCTGATACCACTTTGTCACAGCCCCAAATCCCGAAGGACGGCTCAGCCGGGATGTGACTCGGGGTGGGAATTAAGAAGCGGGGAAGAAGGGGAATTAACGAATAAAACAAGGAGAAGACACGATTATCCGTGAATAAAAGAAGTAGAACACTAGGATTAATGTAAGAGAAATAATCGCGAGGAAATGTTTGAGAGAACAAACTAAGCTAAAAGGGGTTCAAGTATTCGACAACTTATACTTGACAAGGAATTAGAATATTCGAGTGTTTGCAGCGGAAAAGACGTAGATTGACTTCACATGTGAAGATGTGAAGTCGAGGCTTGTCATAAACATGTTCGACAAAAAGCTCTTGCTCAACACCCACCATCACTTTTCTGCTCAATCTGCACATTTAGAAAAAAATATATGCAGGGCTGAGTACAACGTACTCAGTGAACACATGCCAAAACATATAAATAATTTTATAGATTTATCATGCATTTGCAACAGTAACACACAGGGGTTTTCCTGAAATGAACCTGTGTTTACTAAAACATTTTCATACTTGAGTACTCATATCATCATCAATCACCATATCTGTTCAACGCCGGGGAAGGTGGCCTCCTTCCGCGAACGTCACTCACCGAGGTCGGCCCAACCTTTGGGGCTCACAACCTCAGTTACTGTGTACACAAATTCTGGAAAGCACCCTTTTGGCTAACTCAGAATTCAATCGATTTAATAAGTTGGCGAACCAACACAGATAGGCTCAAGAGAATCCATAAAATCATTTATGCATGATAATCATTTCAAAACATACTTTTAAAATATTTCAAGAATAAAATAAAGCTCAAGTTATTTGTATAATAAGAAAGCCCACAAGTTTAGAAAAGTCCACAAGTTTAGAAAGCCCACAAGTTTAGAAAAGCCCACAAATTTAGAAAAGTCCACCTGATATCCTTACAGAACAAACCGTTTTGCTTCTCCTTCGCGTTAAAATACTCACTCTTGTGCTTCACCTTTAAACGTAAATAATCAAGTGCAATAAATGATCGAGCCGAACTTAAAAACGGATAACGGACTCGATAACAATTTTAGACTATATTAGGGCTTTGCATTTGACTAAGTCTCACGGTTTAGGGTTTCCTTAAAAATTCCACCTCTTTAATATACGATGTTAAACATAATCCAATCGTCTTACATTAACTATACTCGTCACACACGTTCCAAAGATCGAAAAGAAAACCAAAAGAATTGGAAAAATTCATTAAATACAAAATTTGTACACTTGCTGCAGGTTCAAGAGCGACTCAGGAACTACTCTGAATGAATTATAAGTCGTGCAATATATCATTAGAAAGCCAAGGATGTCTATTTTACTTTCTAATTTACGGATCTTGAAAATATTAAACGAGTAAAAATTGATGACCGTTTTGGTGCAGAGTGGCAGGGATACACGAATTTCAGCATCTTAATTTAATTCCCAAAATAATTTGGAGCCCAATTTATATAAGTATATATTAATATGTCTAACTCCCGGCCCACCCGTCAAAATAATTACTAATTACTTGAGCCCAAAAATAAATTTCACAAGTCCAATTATTAATTAAATTTACAAGAAAAGGGTCCAACCCAATTAATTGATTGAATCCAATTATATAAAGCTTTTACATCTAGCAATAGAACCGATTCATCATCTCTCTCTCTAAAATATTAAGTCTGCTACTTCTCTCTCTCTCTCTCGACCCTTCTTTCTCTCTAATTCACAACGGCGACGGCAAAATCACCGTCGTTCTCCTCCTTCTCTGGCGAGGTATATGTGCCGGTGGTGCTGCCGTCGCATCTTCTCCATCTGTATGCTCAAACCACCATTGAAACCTCAAATTTCTAAACCCTAATCCCTAAATCGAAATCTGAAAATTTCTCCTCTTTCTCCTCTAATTTCCGGCGATATCTTACTGGCCGTTCGCTGGTCTCTTCTCCGGTTCGAGCAAAAGCAGCGATGGCAGGGGTCGCCGCCGCCGCCACCGTGGTCGTACGCGAAACGCCGCCGTGCTACTACCTCTCCTTCTCGCGCCACCTCTGTTCCGGCGGAGCCATCTTTGGTCTCATCCGCCGCCTCCATCGCCACTGGCTGCGTCAGCTGACGCCACAGCTCGCCTCTACCTCAACCTTGTAAGTCCGAGTTTTCTCTAAATTTTATTTTAATTAACAGATTTTATTTTCTCCAATTTTCTAATCTCTCTCTTTTTATTTCTTTCTTGGATTTCCAGCCAACTCGCCGTTTTATACCCCGTTGCCGACAGTCGCCTACAGTACCGCCACCACAGTGCCGTTCGTCTCCCTCAAAAGCAAAGGATAACAACAACCCGGCGACCGATCGGCAAGGCCGCCCATGTAGCCCCTCACTATTCTTTCTCGGCCGACAATCAACGGCCCGGGAAGCCGCGACTGTTGTCGCCTACGCACTCTCAACTCAAAAGCAATACCTGACTCAAAGGTGAAACCTCATTGACTCGACAAATTCGAGTCTAAAGAACTCGGTGCGAGGCAATGTTTATATTATTCCTTTCTATTATTGTTTGTTTTTTTATTTGAATTAAGGGGATCGTAAGTTTATAACAATCGATTTGTTGCGGATCTTTGGTTACTTTTTAAGTAGGAGGTTCAGAAATTATAACTCAATATCTATTGTTCATATTTTTGAGCTCGTTGTGTTTTTCTAAGAGGAGCTTTAATCTAAATTCCTATTTATAAATTTATGGAAATTCTGGTTTGAGATTCGATTATGAAAACAATTAAGCTTGTATCGAAATTTAGAAGAGAGACTTACTGTGATTGTGTAAAATGGTGTTTTTGAGAGTGTTGCTTCTAATACTCTGCTGATACTCTGCTGCAATTGAAAACAGATTCACCTCCCTTCTTTTCTTGTAAAATTTCTATCCATTTTCTCTCTCTGTTGTTTCTCTATTAATCTCGACAGTTTGTGAAAATGAAGGGATCACTTGGTTGGTTGTGTGTATAACTAGGTGAAGAAATTAGATTTGGGTGATAAGGTAGCGGCGTGGAGGATAAATTACCAGAGGGATCTTGTGGTTGATTAAACACACACATAGCCAACTCTTCCATACATGAATATGTACACCTCATATTCTTTTTTTTACTGTTAAAATATGTTTTTTTTTATTGACATTTCCATACAGATACTCGTACTACACCCACATGCACAATATATATGTATATATATACGCAAATAATTCACAATTGCACATAATCAATACTAGATAATAATTTTCATGAACACATAGTTGCACAAATTCATTCATGCAATGATATAATACTAACACCACTTAAATTATATAAATGTGTTTGCTTAAATAAATAAAGACACATGGTTGCTATTGATTAAATTAAATTGTGTAACATAATAAAATGAATCAAATTATTCATATAGCTCGCTCACTTAATTAAATCAGTAAAATAATTAAATGCGCTATAAAATTTTAAATGAGTAAAATCTTAGACTCATGTAACTACTTTAAATCAATTTTCTTATGAATCTTTGTAAATAAATGAGTAAAACCTTTATTTGAAATAAAATAAATATTTCGGATTCTTGATAAAAATACAATCGAAGATGAAATTTTAACTCAGTGTCTGAAAGTACGACTTCTGATAAATAATAACTGAAGCAGCCTTTGATAGATTTTTAAATACTTGATTTTAACGACGTAAGAATGCAAAAGCCCTACTTAATAGATATAATTAATTAATCTCGCTTTTAGAAAAAATCGGGGTATTACAAAATCCCTATGAAGACTAATTAAATATATTTAATCAACATGTCTATATGGAATCATTTTCATTTTTCATTCATATTTTTCTAAAAACTTCGATTAGTGCTTTCTAGAAAATATATGCATTGAATCAAATGTGGGATAGGTAACTAAAAAAAGAACAAAAAAATTTGAAGATGTAAACATATTTTTTTTCCGCATTTTGGCAAAGATTAGAGATATCGATTTAACATGAACTAACGAGACGATTCAAATATACTTAAAAAGAATGATTTTTACTAATTTTAATTAATATTAACTTTGTTTAGATTTTTATTGAGTAATTTAGCATAAACCAACGAGACGGTTCAAATAACATAGAAAGAATTATTTTTACTAATTTTAATTAATATTACTTTGAAGATGTAAACATTTTTTTTCCGCATTTTGGCAAAGATTAGAGATATCGATTTAGCATGAACCAACGAGACGAATCAAATATACTTAAAAAGAAGAATTTTTACAAATTTTAATTAATATTAACTTTGTTTAGATTTTTATCGAGTAATTTAGCATAAACCAACAAGACGGTTCAAATAACATAGAAAAAAAATATTTTTACTAATTTTAAATAATTTTACTTGGAGTACTGTTCATATTTTTATCGAGTATTACTCAACGGATTTGAGATAAGTATGTACAGTAAAGTCACTATTTTAACCGAGATTAGGACGAACATGTAGAAAAATTCTAAACAAATTTAGATTTAAATAAACATAATGAATGAGTATACTCGATCCATTATCATTCCTAATTATAAATTTAGATACATGAAATAAAATTAATTTTCTAAGTTTGATTTATAATTAACACGAACAATATCACAACTTTTAAATAAGAAAATCTCTCTATGAAGACTAAATAAATATATTTAATCAACATGTCTACATGAAATCCTTTTCATTTTTCATTCATGTTTTTCTAAAAACTTCGATTAGTACTTTCTAGAAAATATATATATTGAATCAAATATGGGATAGGTAGCTAAAGAAAAGAATAAAAAAACATGAAGATGTAAACATATTTTTTTTCACATTTTGGCAAAGATTAGATATATCGATTTAACATTAATTTTAATTAATATTAACTTTGTTCAGATTTTTATCGAGTAATTTAGCCTAATGCAACGAGACGGTTCAAATAACATAGAAAGAATGATTTGTACTAATTTTAATTAATTTTACTTGGAGTGTTCATATTTTTATCGAGTATTACTCAACGGATTTGAGACGAGTATGTACAGTAAAGTCACTATTTTAACCGAGATTAGAAGGAACATGTAGAAAAATTCTAAACAAATTTAGATTTAAAAAAATACATAATGAATGAGTATACTCGATCCATTATCATTCTTAATTATAAATTTAGATACGTTAAATAATTAATTTTCTAAGTTTGATTAATAATTAACGCGAACAATATCACAACTTTTAAATAAGATATAAAATTATTTTTAAAATATATATATAAAAATTAAAACATAAAATTATTTCTGGTCGAATTTCGACGGGCTACTTACTAATCAATTTAAAACAAAAACAACCCACCTGAGTGGGCGCGGCTGCATGGATGCAGTCTGCCGCAAGTGTTGCCCAAATAAAAAAAACTTAAATCACATTTATTTTAGCACGTTTGAATAAATATAAAGGTTTTTCTCCGTTATTTGCATATACTCTCCCATCATATTTCAATGATTTTGGTTACATTATTCCTCTCTCCCTACCATCTCTCTCCTACTTAATTTGACAATAATATTCTCCAAAAATTTACTTCTTCTTTCCTATTTTATTACAAGAACTCATATTCTTAACATTATGTCTTGACCTATGAGATCATTGAAATGAGATGGAAAGAGTACATAGTTCGTCATAATCTTATATATGTACGTTATTGAAGTTCTCTTAAAAAACTAATTAAAAACAAAAATAGTAGCATTGAAATATTGTCATTTGAATTAAATAAATGAAATACTTATTGACTTATTTTTTAATAAAAAAAAAGGATATATGAAATACCATTCTAAATCATTATTATTTTATGGGAATTAAAAAGTTCTTTGTAATTAAACTACAAAAAAAAATCAATAATATTTTGTACAATTCAACATTCGTCATAACAAATCCCTTTTTTTATTTGAATATATATGTTTTTTATGGAAATGTTAACGGTTTAAATAAAGAGTAAAAATATCAAATAGCCACTATGGATAGTCAAAATGAATAGTTATCCAAAATTTAATTTATAATAAATTTTGTCAGATTTTGAGATTTTGGACAAATTTGCCCTTATCCCTCATTTCACTCTATTTCTCTCTCCTCTCTCCTCTCTCCCCTCTCCCCTCTCCATCCTCTCTCAGCCGAACCACTTCTACCATCCACCGCGCCACTGTTGTCCAATCGCCGCCGCCGCCGTTCCATCCAATCGCCGTCGCCGCCGCCTCACAATACACCGATCTCAGTCACAAAACCATAGATTCGGTCTCGATTCAGAAGCCAAAATAAAGATCCGACGACCGCGCTGTTATAAAAAAGTAAACATCTAGATCCAGTCATGGCGGCACCGATTTAAAAAATAGAAAGCTGAAATCGTGGTGAGATTGGTACGAAATGGATTCATTTGTATCATTCGTACCACTCGTACCATAAATAGTTGGTGCGAACGGAACGGATGATTTTATTCGTATCACTCGTACCAAGTTATTGTGCGCCACTGGTTGGTACGAATGGGACGAATGATTTCATTTGTACCACTCGTACCAAGTTATCGTGCCACCAGTTGGTACGAACGGGACGAATGCATGCATTCGTACCAAGAAACGGATCCCAACTAGTTCGTACAAGCGGGATGAATGGATTCATACAACTAGTTGGTACGAACGGGACGATTGAGATCCTTTCGTACCATAGTTGCTATGGAGATGAAAAAGAGTTACGCCGGAAAAGATGATCGAAGGCAACCACATAACAGATCTATATAAAAATTTGAACGAAAAACTTATCTGAACGACTATCTGTTTGTGAAGCATCATTGTTGGATTCTTCAGATCTGAAGTAGCAGAGCAGATCGCGGTAGGAATAGATCTGGAAATAGAGAGGTAAACTAAGAAAAGGACGATGGCAAAGGCGGCGGCGGTGGCGGTGGCAGAAAATAGCGGAAAAATCGAGTTGGAGCTCGCAATGATGGAGACTCTGACTGCGACGACGACGAAGGAGGAGGTGGAGGCGAACGACGGACGGCGGAGGCATAGCGGTGGTCGGTCTGGTGGTGGTGGAGTTGCGACTTAGCGGAGAGAGAGAGAGAAAGAGAGAGTGTGTCTGTGTGTGGAGATAGCGGCGGGAATAGGAGTAGCTAGAGGGAGGGAGAGAGAGGGGATGAATGTGTGGGGTGTGGGGGGTGGTGGCTGGTGGAGGTGGGTAGGTTAGTTTTTTTTTTTTTAGTTAAATGTTATTTTAGCCCATTCATTCCAAAATTTATGTTTAATTAAGTTTTTGATAACTTTTATTTTCCACTATCTATAATGGCTATTTTACATGATAAACTCTTAAATAAATATGTGAAATATAAATGGATTTATGAAATAAAAAATTAGTATATATATGGACCTATTAAAACAGAGTTAGATAGTACGCAACCTTAATTATAATAATATTGAAAGAATGGGATTCCAATTTATAATTTTGCTCCTTTAAAGCTTAAATGACTGACTATTTTAAAAGGGCTAATGGTTTAAAATACACTATTTTTACTTTTATTTTGGTATTGAATATGACTTTTTAAAACTTGTTTAGAATATACCAATTTAACTTCTTTGAAATTTTCACATAAAATCATTTTCCAACGAAAATCAAGAATGGCATGGCACTTGAATTTCTGACGTGGAACTGTGGGACGAGTAAGTAAACGAACGTCATCTTATATTTAGCTTAAATAACGTTGTTTAACTACACTTATCCTATTTTACCCGCAATTTTTTAAGTTAAAACGACATCATTTAAGCTAAATCTAAGACGATGTAGTTTACGTACTCGTCTCACAGTTCCACGTTAAAAATCCAGGTGCCATGTCATACTTGATTTTCGTCGGAAAATAATTTTATGTGAAATTTCCAAAAGAATTTAAATTGGTGTATTTTAAAACAAATTAAAAATCATGTGCAATATCAAAATGAAAGTAAAGGTTGTGTATTTTAAACCTATTAGCCAATTTTAAATATATATATATATATATATATATATATATATATATATATATAGGGATTGGATCATATAGAAACTATTCCTAGTGTGGGAACTAGGAACCAATCTGAACCGTTGATCTTTGTATGATCTATGGTTGTCATTATTCGAAGCATGAATATATATAGATTTAAGCATGATTTTATATAAGCACAATTGTTTACACAAAAAAGCATGAATATCATTAAGTATGACTATATATTGATTTAAGCATAAATAAATATAGATTTAAGCATGTTCTCAAGTTCTCACATGAGAAATAATTTCTATAGTAACTCATCCATATATATATATATGATGGTCCCTGAGCTGGGTACTTGGTGTAGAGGGGGGGGTCAATACACCAAGTAGATTTTTCGAAACTTTTATCAAGTTAAAACGGAGTTGAGTGAGAGCTCAGTTATTGATCCAGCTGGGGAGGGTCAGCTGGGTAAACAACTCAGCTGGCGGTGCGGAAAGTGGTGGTTTGAAAACTTAGCTCAGTTACTTAGAAAAACTCAGTTTGAAAATATTAACTTATCGTTTTCAGCTTAGTCAGGTTGTGCAACTTTTCGAAAGACACAGCTGTCTTTGGAGAGCAGCTGTGTGTGCAGTTTTGAACAAGTATGCAATGATATGAAGGCGTTAGTACACAGCTGAATATAAAGCAAAAGTAAAGAGAGAGAGAGAGAAGCACGCGAGTTTTTACGTGGTTCGGAGTAACACCTCCTACGTCCACGACCAGGTTCACTGGTAATCCACTACCACTTGGTTTCCAAGTACCAAGCAACTTCACAACTCTAACCCGAGCTGTGTTCCAACAGTTTGCGGGCACTGTCAAGCCTATACACCTTCAGTTTACGGGTACTGAAGAACCTAACTACTCGAATTACGCGCTTCGAGCAAGCGTACCTTTACCTAACCTTTCTGGGTTTGGGTTTGGGTATGGGGTTCCAACTGTGAACGAGTTCTTACAATTAAGAACTTCAGAGTATGATGAACTAGTTCGAAATCTAGGCTTAAGATATACAATGAGTTTGGCCTAGGGAACAGACGAAAAACTAAGCAGTTTCTTAACTAGAAACACTTTAAGATAAAGTGTTCTTTGATCTATGTAGAACTGCTTGGGAGCTTTTGAAAGAATAAAGATTTCAGATAATGAAAGCTTGTAGAGAGTTTTTCGTATCTGATCCTGAGGTTGAAGACGAGTTTATATAGGTAGAGATTCAGGACTAGCCGTTGGAGGAGCCGTTTGAATCTTACCTACTCTTCTTAAATACAAGATCTGCCGTTGGGCGTATCTACACCTGTCTTCATTTGTGTCACATCCTAGGTTCTGAAGTCTAGGATGCTGATCTGGCAATCCCTCATTGGTCGAGGTAGGTTGACTTCCTCTGATTCCGGGATCTTCTGCCTTTAGAGCTGGCTTTTGAATTCGGAAGCCGGACCGTCTCGGCGTGGAGTCTTCGGAGATAGTTCCTTTGTTCGTATACGGTTGGACCAGCTGTGTTTTGAACTCGGCTCGAATTCTCTTCGGCTTGATCGAGCTCTGCTGGATCACTCGAGTGAAGGTTGACGCCTTCTTTGTCTTTTGCTAGCCGACTCATTGTGAACACGGTAGGTCGACCGTCTTGTCTTCCGCTAGTGACTCTGCCGTAGACACAACAACGGGTCGATCTTGTCTTCCGCTTCCTTAACCTGTAATCCTAGAACATCTAAGGCTCAAACAGGCGAGCTGGAAAACACTATTTAGGTTGGCGCGATCATCTATTCGGTTGGAGAATCAGTTGGGTTTTGGTATCAAATCGAAACCTTATAATTTTCCCAACAATTTCCCCCTTTTTGATGATGCCAAAACCTAACTGAGACAACTTATGATGCAGAGAAACTTGTGTTTTATTAAAGTAAGAAAATACATTATAACACAGGAAACAGAAAGAAAAAAAATCTTCAGTCTTCAGTCCTTCAGTCAGCTGGGTCTTCTCTTCTGCATCCGTTGCTTCTTTCTTTTGACTCGTCTCTTCTTCAGCTGATTCTGATTCAGCTGGTTCCTCTAGCTCAACAGTTTGCCTCTTCATTGACTTGTCTCTCTTCTCCCTTACTTCCCCCTTTTTGGCATGATCAAAACAGGGTGGGAGATATACACCATCGGCTGATGCGATGTTTTAGTTTGGCGAAACTGTGGTTTTCAGCTCTGAGCAGCGAGGTTTAGAGTCTTAGTGGCTCAGCTGTTGTATTAGCTGGCTCTTCTTCAGTTGCATTAGCCTCAGCTGTGATTGTAGACACAGCGTCCTTGGCCTGATTCAGCTGGGGCAGTCCAGCTGAGTGCTTGGAGGGATGAGTTAGCACGGGAGATAGCATCTTCTGAGTCGGGCATAACTTCATTCCTTGCAATTTTGCTTCTTCAGACTTCTTAGATTGAGAGAGAAAGTCTGATACAGCACTTGAGGGATTTGTATTCAGCTCATATCATCATCATCATCCAGCTGCAGGAGATCGTTTGTTGGGTGAAGTTTCTCATTTGAGCTTGGTGCAGGGACTTGAGCATCTTTTATTGAAAGATCTCGAAGAAGGTGTCCCTGTGGAGCTGAAGGAAACTGAAGAGAAGGCGGTTGAAGTATCCCATCTGTCTTGGGGTTTAAGCATGGTTGTTCAGCTGGAATACTCCGTTGCGGTGTTGGTGATGATTATGTTCAAGCAGGGACGTGAACTTCTCTTCCACCGTACGAAACGACCGCTTGAGGGCCTTCTGCTCCTCGGAGAGTGATTACGAATTCTCTCATAATGTCAGCTGGCTTCTCTGCTGACTGACTGAGCTCCTTTGACTTGAGTCTTCGGTTCGAAGACAGTGCTTCAGTATATTTTGTCTCCTCAAGTTGTCTCCGATTCCCAGCTGGGACGGAGTTAGATGCATACTGCTTTGTCTCCTGCATCTTTTTCTGTGCCTCCTGTGTCTGTTGACGTTGATTTTTGCATCCCAGGGAGTTGTGTGTCCCGTTCTCTCTTTTATGATGAAAGAAACAGTGGGGCTGAGGAGGTCTTTTTCCTTTGTCATTCCCAGAAAGTTTTCTGCACCTTCCTGGTGGATGACGTTCTTGAGCTTTGCAGTCTCTCTTTGCGCTGGCACAGTTCTGTCGATGGGCTTCACCTTCTTCTGGACTTCCGTCTTCTTTGAGGTTCCTGAGAGTTAAGCAACTCTTATCTTGAAGCTTTGACAGATTCTTCAGGTTTGATTGGCTTTGGGAGACATCTTTCTGGATTCCATGTTCTTTTTCTGCATCTTTTGTTAGTAGAAACAAACAATACCAATTGATGGAAATAAGAAAGAATGCAAAAAAAACTTTCTACGTTTGATGCGTATATCTTCTAGCATATTTAAAGAGATTTCTTGAAGAATGGACGATCAAGATTTGTCTGTTGATAAGAAGATCTACGACTGGGAGTGATTCTCGCGTCATGTCAATTTAATGCGCGAGAGAGAACGGTTGAGGCGCTTTGACTTTTGCCTCGAAACTCCCATTATTCAATTCTTTGCAGACTTTTAATTAATATTGATTAGTAATGACAAGATGTGAATTGACAGAAAACAGATTGAGTAGGTGTAATTAAAGTTATTTCAAACCTCTCAGCTGATCATTGTAGTCAGCTGATACCTCGGTTGAGTGGGTGTGCTGAGTCATCGTGGTTCCAGCTGGTTCCCCCTCAGCTGAATAATCCTTTCCTTTCAGCATCTGGTTTAGCTGAATTCTTTCTCAGCTGATATCAGTGACATTGATTCTGATTTTCAGTTGACTGCTTGTATTCAGCTTGATGCCTTTCATTCGGTAGGTCTGCTTCCGTTCGGTTGGTCTGCTTCCGTTCGGTAGTCTGCCTTCGTTCGGTAGGTCTGCCTTCCGTTCAGCTGGGTGAAGCATCGTCTGGGTTGAGAAGTCCAAGTAATCCGCACAGCATTTTGAATCTTGCTTCTATCAGCGGTTTTGTGAGAATATCGGCCCATTTGTATGTACGTGTGAATTTTCTCAACAATCACATCCTTCTTTTCTACGTGATCTCGATGAAATGATGTCGTACGTCTACATGCTTGCATCTTGTGTGAAATCTTGGATTCTACGATATGGCAATCGCACTTGAGCTATCACGTAAAATTGGAACTGTCTAGTTTTTACTTCATAGTCATCCGGTGATGTTTCGACGGAGAATTTGCGAGCAACGGCTTCCGGCGGCCATATATTCGCTTCGTCGTGGAAGTTGCGACGCACGTTTGTTTCTTTGAAAACCATGAAATCAACTTACTTCCTAAGAACCGACAAGTTCCCGAAGTTGATTTTACGTCCAATCGATCTCCGGCGAAGTCCGAATGCGAGTATCCGGTCATTTGTAGATTGTCTTCAATTTGGGTACCACGGCCAACATTCGAGTTCCTTTGAGGTATTTGAGAATGTTCTTGGCTGCTTGCATGTGTGCTTCCTTTGGATCAACTTGAAATCGGCACACACACCGACCGCGAAAGAGATGTACGGACGACTTCTTTGTTAGATACGGCGGGGATCCTATTATCCTCCGTATTTGCTTTGGAATCAGCGGACTCCTTCAGATCCTGGTTCAATCTTCCAGTTGGCGTTCATTGGAATCTTTACAGTTCTGCTTGATTGAACTCCATACTTGGCGATCAACTCTTTCACGTATTTGGATTGATTTATGAAGATCCCTTCTGAAGATTGCTTGACTTGAAGTCCTAGGAAGAAACTCATTTCTCCCATCATGGACATTTGGAACTTCTCTGACATCATCTCTCCAAATCTTTGGCATAAGAAGCTTGATCTTGATCCAAAGATGATGTCGTCTACGTAGATTTGAACAACCGGGATATCTTCTCCGACTTGATGGTGAAGAGAGTTCTCTCTTGAGCCCTTCTTGAATCCTTTGGATATGAGAAAATTTGACGAGTGTCATACCAAGCTCGAGGTGCTTGCTTTAATCCATAAAGAGCCTTCTTTAGTTTGTAGACTTTATTTCCTTCTACTTCGAATCCTGGAGGTTGTTCAACGTAGACATCTTCTTTGATTTCTCCATTTAGGAATGCACACTTCACATCCATTTGATAGACCTTGAATTTGTGATGTGCTGCAAAGGCGAGAAATAGTCTGATTGCTTCCAATCGTGCTACTGGAGCAAAAGATTCTTCGAAGTCAATTCCTTCCTGCTGAGTGTAGCCCTTGGCAACGAGTCGAGCTTTGTTTCTGATGACGACTCCCAGGGTATCCATCTTGTTCTTGAATATCCATTTGAGTCCTATGACTTTGACTTCTTGAGGTCTGTCGACTAATTCCCAGACACAATTTCTGAGGAATTCGTTCAGCTCTTCTTGCATGGCATTTGTCCAAGGCACACTCTTCAAAGCTTCGAGAATTGATTGAGGCTCTGGCACTTGAGCTACGTAACACGCCATTAGAGCTGTGTCTTCATCATAGACCGTCGGTTCTAGCTCTGCGAGAGTTGAGCCGTGTCGGCCGCTCTTGATGATCCGATGAAGCTTGAGCAGCTGAGCTTCTGGTTTTGACTTGGTCAGATGGTTCTCCAATGATTGCTGATGATGGATGATCTTCAATCCATCTTCTCCTCTTACGAATTTCTTCTTCCAGTTGATTGATGCTTGAAGTGGCTAAATTTCGTCTGTTTTGGAGTTGCTCTGGAGTTAAGTCTTGAGAGATTGATTCTCCTTGATTTGAATTTTGAGGTGACTTCTGAAGAGGTTCAGCTGGAGATGGAGCTGGGGATTCAGCTGTGTTTGGATTTCCAGCTGATGATGTTCCCCCTTGATTTGGCGTTGAAGCTTCTTCTCGATTTCCAGCTGGTGGAGCTTCTTGGTTGATTTGAATTTCCTCCTCTGGCTCATTGTCCCAAATTAATGGTTCGGCCAGATTCCTGATTCTATTCTCTTGAGCCCTTGTCTGAATCAATCTTGAAGATTCTCCTTCGCTTCTTCGTTTGATAGAATCTCTATATTCGAAGGAGGATTCGTCAAAGGTAACATGTGGAGTTACTTCGACTATTTGAGTTCTTCTGTTGAAAACTCTGTATGCTTTACTCACAACGGAGTAACCAAGGAATACTCCTCGGTCTGTCTTTTCGTCGAACGTCTTGAGCTGAGTCTTCCCATTATTGAGAATGTGACATTTGGATCCGAATACCTTGAAATATCCAATGTATGGTATTCTGTTGTTCCATAGCTCATACGGTGTCTTTCCTTGCCTTGATGTGAGTAGGGAGCGATTCTGAGTGAAGCAAGCTGTGTTGATTGCTTCAGCCCAGAACTTCTTTGGAATGGCAGAGCTAGCTAGCATTGAGGTAGCTGCTTCCTTGAGAGTTCTGTTTCTTCGTTCTGCTACACCATTCTGCTGAGGTGTGCGAGCTACAGATGTTTGGTGTTGAACTCCGTTCTTCTCGCAAAAATCATAAATAGTTTCATTTAGAAACTCCGTTCCACGATCTGATCTTATTGCCATTATCTTGCACTCCTTCTGTGTTGATAATCTTTCCAGCAGGATAGGCGGCTTAGTTCTCGTTTCGCTCTTCGGTACGGGAATGATACCCATGTGAATCTTGAGAAATCATCCACAACGACCGCAGTATATTTTACGCCATTGAAGCTTCTTTGGAGTAAGCTGGACCAAAAAGATCCATGTGAAGAAGTTGAAGAACTCGATCGGTTGAGAGCTGGCTTGAGAGAGAATGAAATTCTTGTTTGTTTTCCTTGTTGACACGCGCTGCACATATGACTTTTGTCATATACTTGATCTGGAATTCCATTAGCGAGATGGTTCCTAGCCAGTTTGTTGATTGTCTTGAAGTTGAGATGATTCAGCCGTACGTGCCACAACCGACTTCATTCTTGCTTTTGATACAAGACAAGTCTCCGGAGGGTCTTGTTCCGATCGGCGAAGTACATATTTCCTTCTCTTTTCCCTCTTAGGAGTATCTGCTTGGTTTCCGTGCTTCACTTTGTGCATCCCTGTGCATCAAACTTGACAGAAAAACCGTTGTCGCAGAATTGGCTAATGGAAAGCAAGTTATGTTGCAATCCTTGTACATAAGAAACATTTGGGATTATAACATTTCTAGTTTTAAATGTACCATAACCTTTGGTTAGGCCTTTGGAGTTGTCACCAAATGTTACTTGTGGACTCGTACGCTCAATATACTCCCGGAGTAGATGCTTTAGGTGCGTCATGTGCTTGGAACATCCACTTTGTCCAAGTACCAAAGCGTTCTCATTGACTCCTCGCAGATGCGTCGATTCCTTGCAACCTAAACAAAAAGTTAAAATTCGGGTACCCGGTTTTAATTGGGTCCTTGTGGGTTAGACATAGATCCTTTGACGACCCGGATACGCTTGATGACTCGAATTGGGTCATTTGATTCGATAATTCTCCCAGTCGAGTCGATATACACATTCATTGTGTTCTTCTTTTGTTCTTTGGCGTGGTCTTGATCTTCGTGTCTTCTTGTTTTGTTGTACGTATTTTGTTTGATTCCCAGTGTGTGCCTAGCCGAGACGTTCCTTTGTCTCTGCTTGTCTCTGGTCGGAAATGATTATCCGGTGATACTCGTATGAGTGGTATCCAGTGGGTATCTACGATATCTTGGTTGATATCGATCAACGTGCTTTGGTCTTGTGGTGGTATCTGTAAAATCCGGCTTGTGGTCTTCGTTGAGGTTGAGCACGTTCTTTGTCCGAGCCGAGCTTCGAGGTTGTCGCACGGTGACCTTCTTGATGTCCGCCGTGTTCTCGACGGAGTTTGAGATCGTTTCACACCGTTCTTTTTGACATCCGCCGTGTCCTCAACGGAGCTTGAGAATGTTTCACGCCTGTTCTTCCCGACGCCCGCCGTGTCCTCGATTGTTGATCTTTGAAATTTCTTTGGGGTTGAAGGTTCATTTGCTCGTACAAACATAACCTTTGTTCCACTTGTGGAGGCAATGTTTGAGGCATCCTTTGATTCGTTGTATCCCAGTCCCGCTTTGAGTGCTGCTGGACGCTGAGCACTAATGATCTCGTCCATTGTTGACGTGGCTTTGATGAGAGCTACTATCTTCTTAGATAGTACCTCTTCGGTGATTTTCAGCTCAATGATCTCAGCTGACTTCCTTTCCGATTCAGCTGTGACCTTTTCCACATCTTCTATCAGCTGTTTCTTCTCAGTGTTGACTTTCTTCATCAGCTGATCTTGTTTCACTATTTTGTCATTTAGTGAAACGACTTCCTGTTGGAGCTGAGTTGTATCAGCTGTGTCTGATGCTTTTGTCTTTTCCAGTTCCGCCTTCAGCTCGGCATTCTCACACATAATGACGTCAAGGATCTCTTGAAGCTCCTTGGAATCGTTCATTACTTTCTACTAGACTCCAATCGGGTAGTCCGCATTCGAGTCCCGTGTAGAGTGTTCGTGTGATGGTGAGGTGTTAGATAGATTTAGAGTTCGAGACGTTACCTCATCTTCATCGATGCCGTCTGTTTGTCCCATGAAGCAAGTATCCCAATCAGGTTCATGATTGGCCATCAGGGCTTCTTCTTCCGAGTCTGAAAATGGCATGTCATCCATTTTAATGCACTCTGATTCTTCATCAGCGATATAAGCTCTCCTTCGGTCAGCTGCCTTAGCTTTTAAATGGTCTTTATCTTTCTTGGACAACTTTGGACAATCTTGTCGGTAGTGTCCTGGTTCCTTGCAGTTGAAGCAACCTTCTTCGCTTCGTTTGTCACCGACTTCTCATCACTCGTCGCGTACTTATCTCTGTAAGTCCTGAAGAACTTCTTGTATTTGCCCTTGCTGGTGTTGAGTCTGTTATAACTTTTCACCATCATGGCAATTTCTTCGAGTAGCTCCTCTTTGCTCATATTCTTTTTGTCCTTCTTCATCTTGGAGGACTCAGCTGACTTGACATGAGCTGACTTTTCAGAGTTGGCTCTGAAAGCTATTTCTTTTGAGCCGGGGTGAGTTCTCCGTCATTCGTCCGCTTGAAGATTCTTCTTGAGTGATCTTCAAGTTGTACTCGTTGGCTTTTAAGAGTGAGAACAACCTTTCTGTAGATAGATCACCCAAGTCACTTCGACTTTGGTGAACTACCTTGTAAGTGTTCCATTCACCGAAAGAGCCGAAAGAACCTTTAGATTCTTTTCCCGCCGGGTATACTTCCCGCTCGATTGTCTCTATCTCAATGACTATGTTTGAGAACCTTAGCTCCATCGCTTCGATGGACTCGTTGGCTAGCTGCTTGAAGTTGTCGAATTTTTGGCACGCTATTGTGAATTTGTTTTCTTTGATCTCTTCTGATCCTTCACATAGCTTGGCGAGTGTTTCCCACATCTCTTTGGCTGTCTCGCACTTGATGATTTTACTCAGGTAGGCGTTTGAGACTGTTGAAGAGATGGTGTTCCTTGCGAAGCCGTCCGTACCTTTGCTTTCTCTCTTCGGAAGAATATTCCTTCTTTGTCTTGAGAATTGGCCGGTATTCTGGTTGGCCTCCATCATGAGCAGGTACGAGTTCAGTTCCTTGTTTATATATAAGGATGGGTCCGTCTGAAATGACGTCCCACATCATGTCGTGATGTGCACAAAGGAAGCTTTTCAATCTGAATTTCCAGATTGCATAGTCGTCTACCGAGAAGGTGGGGAGATTCCTGTTAAGATAAGAATCCATAGACATGTGCAGTATGTAATAAGATGAGTTTTTTTGAGAAACGGATCTGTTCAGTTGACCACTGACACAGAGCGTCAAGAGAGATCTCTTGATACAGAAACGGTGGTCTTTTGAACCACTGCTCTGATACCAATTGATGGTCCCTGAGCTGGGTACTTGGTGTAGAGGGGGGGGTGAATACACCAAGTAGATTTTTCGAAACTTTTATCAAGTTAAAACGGAGTTGAGTGAGAGCTCAGTTATTGATCCAGCTGGGGAGGGTCAGCTGGGTAAACAACTCATCTGGCGGTGCGGAAAGTGGTGGTTTGAAAACTTAGCTAAGTTACTTAGAAAAACTCAGTTTGAAAATATTAACTTATCGTTTTCAGCTTAGTCAGGTTGTGCAACTTTTCGAAAGACACAGCTGTCTTTGGAGAGCAGCTGTGTGTGCAGTTTTGAACAAGTATGCAATGATATGAAGGCGTTAGTACACAGCTGAATATAAAGCAAAAGTAAAGAGAGAGAGAGAAGACGCGAGTTTTTACGTGGTTCGGAGTAACACCTCCTACGTCCACGACCGGTTCACCGGTAATCCACTACCACTTGGTCTCCAAGTACCAAGCAACTTCACAACTCTAACCCGAGCCGTGTTCCAACAAATTGCGGGCACGTCAAGCCTATACACCTTCGCCACGGGTACCGAAGAACCTAACCACTCGAATTACGCGCTTCGAGCAAGCGTACCTTTACCTAACCTTCGGGTTTGGGTTTGGGTATGGGGTTCCAACCGTGAACGAGTTCTTACAATTAAGAACTTCGGCAGTATGATGAACTCGTTCGAAATCTAGGCTTAAGATATACAATGAGTTTGGCCTAGGGAACGGACGAAAAACTAAGCGGTTCTTAACTAGAAATACTTTAAGATAAAGTGTTCTTTGATCTATGTAGAATCGCTTGGGAGCTTTTGAAAGAATAAAGATTTCGGTATAATGAAAGCTTGTAGAGAGTTTTTCGTATCCGATCCCGAGGTTGAAGACGGGTTTATATAGGTAGAGATTCAGGACTAGCCGTTGGAGGAGCCGTTTGAATCTTACCTACTCTTCTTAAATACAAGATCTGCCGTTGGGCGTATCTACACCTGTCTTCCTTTGTGTCACATCCTAGGTTCTGAAGTCTAGGATGCAGATCTGGCAATCCCTCATTGGTCGAGGTAGGTTGACTTCCTCTCGATTCCGGATCTTCTCGCCTTTAGAGCCGGCTTTTGAATTCGTAGCCGGACCGTCTCGGCGTGGAGTCTTCGAGAGATAGTTCCTTTGTTCTCGTATACCGGACCAGCCGTGTTTTGAACTCGGCTCGAATTCTCTTCGCCTTGATCGAGCTCGCCGGATCACTCACCGAAGGTTGACGCCTGCTGTCTTTTGCTAGCTGACTCCAGTTGTGAACACAGCTGGGTCGACTGCTGTCTTCCGCTAGCTGACTCCTGCTGTAGACACAGCTGGGTCGACTGCTGTCTTCCGCTTCCTTAACCTGTAATCCTAGAACATCTAAGGCTCAAACAGGCGAGCTGGAAAACACTATTTAGGTTGGCGCGATCATCTATTCGGTTGGAGAATCAGTTGGGTTTTGGTATCAAATCGAAACCTTATAATTTTCCCAACAATATATATATTGTAGTAAATCAGATTACCATAATATTTCAAGAATAAATATTAAAATTCTATGTAAAATTTGAATGTAGATTTTTGCCCTTCTCCTATATAAATTCAGCAGCGCCACCTGATTTTACACATGAAACCTAATCTTTTCCTTAATTGCCTCTTGAAATCCTAATCATGCCTAAGTTGGCAGCATTTTCTCTGACATTCTTTCCTGTGCTGATTGCAGCACTATTGCAAATATGCATTGCCACAACATATAACGTTGTTGATTTCGGGGCGAAGGCCGATGGCAAGACGGACTCATCATCGGCCTTCCTCCAGGCCTGGACCTCTGGTTGCAACTCGAACGAAGAATCCACGGTGTACATTCCTCAAGGAACCTTCATTCTGAATACGATGTCATTTAATGGAACATGTAAAAACAAAATGCAGCTCGAAATATCTGGAAATCTTGTAGCTCCAGATAGTTACAAAGATTTAAGAAATGATCAAGCTTGGATAGCATTCAATTATGTTAAAAGGTTATCGATTTTTGGTGGCACTATTGATGCTAAGGGGTCAAGTTATTGGTCATGTAAAAGGGGACCAGAAAAAAGTTGCCCCTCTCCAGCAAGGGTAAGTTCGACATTTCACTTTTTCCAATATTTATCGAAGATTTTTTTTTTTTCAATTGTTCAAATTTGTAATACGATATACTCCTTTCCAAAGCGGATAAAAAAAAAGGTTAGTGTCAGTTATAGATCTGAAAAAAATATAGTATTCTTTTTTTAATAATTTTGAATCTTTTTTATTTAATTTCCAAATAGATTTCTACACTCCCTATTAATGGAAGACTTAGCAATTAAAATTCAAAATATGTTACTTTCTAACCTTAGATATTGCTTATAATTGGATCGTTGGTACAATAAATTTATATTATTTAATTTCTTTTATTAATTATTCCCCCAATTAATTGCAAGTGAGGAACATCCTCCATTGTAATATTGTGCAACATTTCCTATATTAGATTTACGACGGTGAAGTTTAATAATCTATTAAATTTTGTTCATGGAATTTCATGAACATAATAAAGGATCTAATTTGAATTAATTTACAATTATATCTTCCAAAACCTAAATCGATAAAACATATACTATATTGCAAGTGCAACGATTCAATTTCATACATTAATTCTATGGATTGTTATGATTGTAGTCGTTCTCCCTCCAAAGTTGTGATGATATTCTGATTAGCGGCTTGAAGTCGTACAACAGCGAGGCAGTCCACGTTTTTCTCAACGGGTGCAATAATATTACAATGCAAAATTTGACGCTTATCGCTCCGGGTGATAGCCCTAACACTGATGGCATCCATGTTGGGAATTCTAATTTTATTAAAGTCCTCCACAGCACCATCGCCACCGGAGATGACTGCATATCCATCGGCGCCGGCACGACGCAGATGTCAATGGACCACATCACATGCGGCCCAGGCCATGGCATTAGGTATACTTATAATATCCTATATCCAACTTCTTAATTGGTGTATGTCGCACTTTGCGTACTGTTTTTTGTCTTTTAGTTCTTCTTTTTCAATTTTTTCTTCGATTACAATTTCTTGTGTTTTATAAGTTAAATTCTATAATTATTAATTACTTAATTATATTTAATTAGGGTCTATAATTCAAACTGCAATATTAGGTTCGTAGTAGAAGCAAATTAAAGTCAGAAGACGAGAAACAATGTAGAAATAAAAGATTTCATGAGATTAATTAGAACATTATATCATACATTTATGATTTTCATCAATATACTGGTATTATATTTAGTATACATGGCGTGTAATGGTGATAGTTAAATTAACCCTGCACGAAAATATAACAACTAAAGAAATCGGAATGGTCATATATACTAGTAGAATCATCATTTCTTAATTTGTATTATAGTATATATGCTTTTTATTTTTAATATTTGAAATTATTACAGCATTGGAAGTATTGGTGGTGTACCACAAGAACTTGGAGTGGAACACATTCTAGTAAACAACTCTATCTTCACAAACACAGACAATGGTGTTCGCATCAAAACATGGGCGAAACCTGAATATACGTACGTTAAGAATATCCAGTTCGAGAATTTGCAAATGGAAAATGTTGCAAACCCTATTATCATTGATCAAGAGTATTGCCCTCAGAGGAATTGTACAAAAGGGGTAAGTTCTTGAATTGGTTCTCTAATTGAACAGACCGCACCCAAATTTTTATGCATTATGAAATGATGAATTTTTGCAGAGCTCCGGGGTGAAAGTCAGCGACGTAAAATACAGCCACATAACGGGAACATCGCGAAGTCAGGAAGCGTTAGAATTGATCTGCAGTGCGACGAATCCATGTAAAGAAATCAGATTGGAGAATATAAATCTAAGTTATATAGGAAAGACGCAGCCTGCAACCTCAAGCTGTCAAAATGCAAGAGTTATCAAATCTGGTGTTGTTATCCCAAGTTGCTAGCTAGGAAATGGACTTGGTATTTCTAGGCTTCTAGCTATCTAGTAATAATAATAATTATTATAATAATAGTAATAAAATTAGAGTAGTAGACTTAATTCTACATTTTGTAGAATAAGGCTACATATCTATGGTTAAATTAATAGTGTAATGAATGGATTTATGATTCTTATATATCTGTGCTTATAATTTAATCTTTTTGGTACAAATAATATATGATTCCTATATGATTCCTATGAATACAAATTAATTACCTCTACGAGTACAAATAGAAGAGGGAGTCTCTGGTACTCGGGTAGACCACACCGTATGATTGGTACGTCCACCACGTTTTTTATATATTTTTTAATATTTTTTAATTAATTAATTATAATTGAGTCTTAATAAATTTTAATTTAGAATTAATAAAATTAGGGCTTAATAAATCATAATTGAGATTAATAAATTTTAATTATCTTCTGATTGTCCCTTAATTATCCTATAAATCCTAATATTACCCATAATTATGATCAACCGCACAATGCGGTTGATTGTGCACAAATTTTTGCCCAAATAAAAATGTAATAAACAATTCAAATCGATCAAAACATGAAGATTATCTCTTATTTTTTACAAATGAAGTCCTAACTCATTCTAAATCTAAACTGAGGTGATGACACGTATGCAGGAGTGAAATTAAGTTGGAGTCAATTATGAACTTACAACATGACATGCAGGAATGCAATCCCGATTCTCATATCTATTTTCAGTATGTATATTGGTGATATATTGTTGGCAAAATTATAAGAGTTTTGATTTGATACCAAAATCCAGTTGACCCCAACTGAGTAGATGATTGCGCAAGGCTAAGTGTTTTTCCAGCTCACCTGTTTGAGCTTTATAGAGTTTCTAAGTTTACAGGTGGTCTCGCTGAAGACAGCAGAAGACGCAGCTGAGCGGAGCAAAGCAAGACACAGCTAAGCAGAAGCAGCTGAGGAATTCAGCAGAGCAGACCAAGCAGAGTCAAAAGACCCAGCAATATTAAGACCCAGCTCAGTGACGGAAACCCAGTTCAGTGTCGAAGTCCCAGCTCAGTGTAAAAGACCGAGCTTTGAGTCGATGACATAGCTCAGTTCAAAGACACAACTCAGGTTAATGACACAGCTCAGGTTGAAGACACAGCTCAGGTTGATGATACAGCTCAGGTCTAAGACAGCTCAGAGTCGAGACGCAGCAGAGTCGAAGACGCTGAAGACACAGCAGAGACGCTTAGCAGCTCGAAGACGAGGACCAACTCCAAGACAAGATCCCGGTGTCAGAAGATCTTATCTGACGAGGTCCAATCAGAGAAGGAATAGCTTCTGCAGATGCAGACCTACATCATAGGCGAAAGGCTAGAAGTCAAAGAGAGTAGGTGAGATTCAAACGGCTCTCTTCCAACGGCTAGTTTGAATGTCCACCTATATATATCTTTTCCACCAGAGACTAGAGAGACGACTGAAGAATAAAAAGAGCCAACAGATAAACGAACAACGATCTTCAAAGCAAAATCTCTCAAGAACACCCAGCCAGTCAGATGTGTTCTTAATTATTCAAATATTCAGTCATAGGCACAAAAGATTAGAATAGAAATATCTTAAGCCTAGTTTGAACGAGTTCATCATACTCTTTGTTCTTCATTGTAAGAACTCGTTCATAGTTGGAAAACTCAAACCCAAACCCTTCTACTCAGAAAATGTTAGGTTAAGGTAAGCCTGCTCGAAGCATGTAATTGGAGTGGCCATGGGTTCTGTAGTACCCGTAAACTATAGGATAGGTTCTTCAGTACCCGTAAACTGAAGATAGGCCTCAGTTGTGCCCGGAAACAGTTGGTTACGTTTTGATACAGTACGCGTAAACTTGTATCCAGCTCGAGGAACTAAGCTGCAACGCTTGCTGACTGCGTGTAAAGTCAGTGGTATCCTTAGTGGATTACCAGATGGTTTTTTGGTCGTGGACGTAGGAGTAGTTTCTCCGAACCACGTTAAATAGCTTTGTTCTTTACTGCTTTATTTATGCATCCAGCTAACTCCTCATAAGCATACATTTCAAGCTGCATAATCTGACTAACAGAAAAGAGAAACAGAGCCTTGCAATATATTTGAAGTAACAGACGGACTTTCCAAAACCCACCACATTCCGCACACAGTCAGCTATGTCGATCAAGCTGTCTTCCGGCTGGATTGAACACAGCCAGCTCACTCAAAAGAGTTTTAATTGGAAAAGTTTTTAAACATTAGTGTATTCACCCCCCCTCTACACCAAGGTATCTGTCTCGGGACCAACAATTAGTATCAGAGCAGTGGTTCAAAAGATCACTGTATCTGTGTCAAGTCAGCCTCTTTGCTGATAGTGGTCACCTGAACAGATCCTTAAATTCTTCAAAATATTTTAAAATCATTATATTGCATACTGTCATGGAATTTTCCTTGTGCAGAAATCTTCCGACATTCTCTGTCAATGATTATTAGATCTGGAAGTTCCGACTCAAAAGCTTTCTATGCGCACGACACGATATGATGTGAGATGTTATCACTAACGGATCCATCATCATCATGAAGTCAGAAAGAGAAGCAGAAACCTTACTTGGAGCTGAACCAGTACTCCGTCAAGTTGAGAAGCCCAAAAGAGAGTACTCTCTAGAAGATAGAAGACATGCTGGATTGGACAGCTACGCTCGCAACGTCATCTCCTCAACGGTGACAGACGCATATCTCAGCAAGATCATCAACTGCGAGACAACTAAGGGGATGTGGGACACTCTAGCCAAGCTGTGTGAAGGCTCAGAGGAAATTCAAGAGAACAAATTCTCAGTTTCATGCCAGAAGTTCGAAAACTTCAAGCAACTCCCCTACGAGTCCATTGATCAAATGAAACTCAGATTCTCCAACCTCGTCGTCGAGATCGAAACGATCCGAACTAGAAAATATACAGTTCGAGATAAGAACTTGAAAGTTTTTGCAGCTCTCTCCTCAGAATGGTGTACACACAAAGTGGTTCACCAAAGCAGAACTGATCTTGGCAGTTGTTTCAACTCTAAACACCTAAACTTAACTCGCAAGAGAACGAGGTCAATGTAGGGCGTCAAGCTAACCCAAGTCGTATTCTCAAAGAAGGCTAAACAGGGCAAATAATCCTAGTATTACTTACACAAAAATTAAAACGATCCTAAACATTCTAAACCAATTATTTAAGAGATGAAAAAGTAAATAAACGAACGAATTCTAGCAACGAGTAAAGGGCGAGAAATAACAATTAGAGATAAACACGAAGAAAAGATATAAGGGTTTAGATTCTTCTCTTTAATTCCTCACCAAGCTCGGTATTCATCAATTCAATCAATCAATTCGCATAATCCACTTCAACAAAAGGTTAACATCAATAACTCTCGTTTCAATCCGTTAAACCTTTATTTCTTATTTTCAATTAATTTTTTCTTTTTAATAAGGACTTAAGGATAGAACTTAGGACAAAATTCATTAGGTGAAGTCATCGGACAAAATATTCGAGGTTCCTAATGTGGTTTCCCATACTCATCATGCAAGATTTCAAAGAAAAAGCTACGCACGATAGGAGTAGAATCCATGTCACATCCCATTATTTACGTCTTCCTTTTGTTTTATTTAATTAGAGGTACTCGGATCAAAATTCACAAGGTTTACCCTTAGGGGTTATCCCCAAGTCTCCTTGTGTGGTTTCCCATGCTCATAGTTTATACTAGAGGAACAAAGATCCTTATTACCCTTTTTTTTTAACAAGATCATCAGATAGAACAAAAGTCAAAACAAGTAAGATTATCCTCGTCAATCTAATTCTCAAAAGACAGTACCCCACAACACAAATCATCACAATACTCAATTTCAAAATGACTCAAGTTCTAGAGCTAAAACCACGAGAACCAATTAATAAGCATGATCAATCAATAGAGATTACAAACGATTAACGCCTCAAATCATAAAAATTCACTATCTGAAAGAAAGTACTAAGTGCCACAAAAACACAAAATACACAACACAGAACGACATAATTTACAAAAAACAGCTCAAAACATAAGAACGACCCCCCACACTTAAAACTAGCATTGTCCTCAAGCTAACAAAATAACCCGACAACGGGAGTAAAAAGTAGAGAGATACATCCCTGAGTGTGTAGAGCCGGCAACGGTGGGAATCCCGAACGGTGGTAATCTCGAACAAACAAACTGAGACACCTGAAACACAAAAGCAGAAAAACACACGACGAAAACAAACCACAATAAAAAATACCCAGAACACGACTCACACAAAGGACAAAAATAGCTAACCCCGGATCAGTGAGAAGTCACTGCTCGTCTGGCTGAAACGGTGGTGGTGGTGGTGGTGGTGAGTGAGCAACTGTCCATGCACTCCATTGGGCCTCCAATGCCGACATCCACTGCTCCTGCGTGTCGAAGCGATGATAGACCTCTTGGCGGAACTCACCAAATTCGTTGTGGAATGCAGCCTGAGTAGAATCATAATGGTCACGAAATGACCTCAAGTCATCACACAACATCTGGAAGTCATAAGAAGACAAGGTGGTAAGGAGTGGATCGGATCATTGAGGTATTCCCGAATGTAATGGCGTTGTTCATGAGGAACCAACTTCTTCCTGTCAAAGGCAATTTGAGCACCCTTAAGCTCACTGAGGTCTATCAAATACCGGTGCACCACGGTTTGACCTTGAGGCACATACCCCGCAGAAGGAAAAACACCAAAATGCTGAGCCAAAACAGTAATTATGCCGCACAGGGAAGCATGAGAACCTTGTCGATTCTGCATTCCTTCCATTGCTCTCCAAATGAAACAGGAAGGGCAAATTTTGATCTTTGCCGTGGTACACCGTAATACAAACCTCAGTAGAATTTACTTTGTTAGCTTGCTCCTTGCCCGAGACATTGTATGCAATGAATTTGTGCACAACGGCCAATGCTGGGTCTTTGATAAACCTATTCGCCGAACCGTTGGTTTTCCAATTCTCGTACCCTGTAATCTCTTGCCATGCCGTTTCAACATCAAACGACTTTGGCCTTCTCCCAATGCCAGTAACCGGAAAACCGAACATATCTTTCATGGTGTTCAAATCCACTGTAAATTTCTGTCCTTGCATCCGACAAGTAATCTCCTTTATTTCCCCCTTGACTTCGACAGTTACTTTCATGGTGCTAAACAATTCATAACATAAGGGTTTATACCCATCTAACTCCATTTTAGCAAAAGTGGACAATCCGATATTTTTCAATAATTGAGATACCTTTTTATCATTTCCCAAACTCTCCAGTAAATTCCAATCTAATAACCGAGGATGGGTAACTTCAAATTGATCAAATTTCTGGAATAGGTTACCTTCAAGATCGGTATACACTGGAAATGGGGCATTATACAGAGCTGATTTGTCTTCGGGTATTTCCTCGAAATCGTCCATCTCCTCGTCACTGACATGAGCGGCCGGAATGTTCTTGGTACGAGGCATAATTGGAGCAGTATCTAAGCTACTGAACTGGAACCACGGCTGAAAGAAAACAGATGCTGAAATTGAGCGCCGGCTGAAAAGGAGTGCCGGCTGGAATAGAGCGGCGACTGAAAGTGAGCGCCGGTTGGAATAGGGCAGTGGCTGGCTTGAGGTGAGACGGCGGTAACGGAACGCGGTGGTTAGAATGAGACGGCGGTCTGAGTGAAGCGGCAGCAGCTGGAGTGGGAGGAAGAGTGAAGGAAATAGGAGTTGCTGCTAAATAAAATTAGGGCACAGCTTTGTGCTCTTTTATAGTAGAGAAAAACAGCGCTCGCTTATTTCCAACGTCGGCTACTTCTCAACGCTCGCTCAATTCGAGCGCTCGTTGGGCGCGATTCTGCGAACACGCCCTCCAGCGGCCGCTCAGTCCCAGCGATTGGTGGTTTTTTTTGTGACAAATCTCGCTTCCTCATGCCAACGACTCCCAACACTGCAAAACAAATTAAATAGAAACAAAAGAACAAAACCATAAGAAATAAAACAGGTCATGGGTTGCCTCCCATGCAGCGCTCGTTTTCGGTCTCGAGCTCGACCATAGTGCACTTCAATCAAACCATGCCGGGTCCAGCAACATTGACTAGGCTCTCGTGATCCACAATTCTTCAGCAAAAAGTTGTCTCTTCTCTGGCGGATGTGGCGGTGGCGGTCGACCTTGTATCCCCCTACAATCAATTTGAACTCCTTCCATCATCTCAATACAGCATCCATGCCCATTTCCTTCACAAACATCTTCTCTTGGATCATGTTTCTGTAAGAAGGTATCCTCGACCAAGGGATTAAATGCTATTATTGAAGAGCAATTAGCAATATGAGCAATAGTAGGTGGAGCCTTAACATTTCGAGCCGGAAAAGATTCTGTCTTCCCTAATACAGTCATTTTAATTTTTCCTTCATTAACATCTTTTAGGGTATTAGTTGCCACCATGAATGGTCGACCTAATAGCAGTGTATGATCATTTTTTCCTTTTCTTTCATCTACCATGTCCAATACAACGAAATCAGTTGAGACTAACAAATTACCCACTCGAACCAAAACATCCTCAATCATCCCCTTAGGATGTCTGATAGTTCCATCAGCTAATTGTAAGCGCAAACGAGTAGATTTTAAATCCCCCAACTGAAGTTGCCGAAAAACAGAGTATGACATCAAATTAATTCCAGCACCCAAATCTAACATACCAGACGCTTGTTCACCATTACCAAAAGCAAGATTCAAAACAAAGCTACCTGGATCATGCTGCTTCGGCGGTGGTTGGTGCTGGATAGTTTTCTTATCCACTTCCTCCTTTAGGATATTCTCATCCTTTTGTGTTATCTTCATCAATCGACTTGAAAAAGGAATCGGCGGAACATAAACTCTGTGAAGCCGTATCTCCTGCACACTGGGCTCCTCTTCTTCATCACTTGCAAGAACAGTGACAACATGGACTTGTTTTTGTTGCACAGGCTTTTTCTGATTTTGGTTCTGCTAAACCAATTCTCCCACAGTACTAGTCAACTGCTCCACTTAAGTCTCGATGCATTTAATCGATGCTTCCACATTCTCAAATCTCTGGTGACTCGACTGAATAAACACCTGTAATGTATCTTGCAAGGGTGGCTGTGTAGGTTGAGCTTGTTGACTCTGGTACTATTGATTTCGGGGCAAAATTGTTGGTTGTTGTGCTTGTTGTGTGTACTGTGGAGCTTGACTTGCTCCTGCTTGTTGAGGTTGCTTCCACGAGAGATTGGGATAATTTCTTCATCCAGGATTATATGTATGAGAGAACGGGTTATTCTGCTGCCGAGGCTGAAATCCCTGCATAGCAAAAACCTGCTCTTGTGGATCTTGAGACTGCGTCTCCTCATCAAAATTAGTCTCACCCATCCTCTGACAAATATTGGCCCCATGACCATACTCTCAACAAATTCCGCACGTCTCGGCAGACATAACCTGCTGAGGCACCCTCTCAAGTGGTCTCAATAACTCCACTTTCCTAGTTAGCTCAACCAATTGCTTGGTCACATCATAACTAGGATTTGCTTCATTCACAGAAACACATTTTCCTCTTACACTTTTTTGTTGGGAGGTAGTGGCCATTGTCTCAAAAATATTAGAGACATCCTCAGCAGTGTGGTTGCCAATATCCCCTCCAGCAGCATTATCAACCATGTATTGAAAGGTTTGAGATAAACCATCATAGAAGAACTGGTTTAACAATTCTGCCGGCAAGTGATGATGTGGGCACTGCTGCTACAGACTCCTGAAACGATCCCACGCCTCGTGAAATTATTCACCCGAAGCTTGAGAAAATGTTACTATCCGAGCTCTTAAATCCTGTGTCTTCTGATTCAAATAGTACTTGGCCATGAATTTCTCATACACAGCATTCCAATTTGCTAAAGAGTTCGGTGAAAGGGACGTAAACCATGTCTTGGCACGATCCTTCAAGTTGTAAGGAAAACACATCATCTTCAATTGATCCTCGTTCAGACCTTGTAAAGGAAAGGTCTGAACCACTGCATCGAACTCCTTGATGAAGTTCAAAGCATCTTCTGCGGGCATTCCATAGAAAGATGGTAGCTGGTTGAAGTGAATATTCTTCAACTCATAGTTCCTTGCTGCCTCTCCCAAGACGATACAAGAAGTTGTGGCCCTAATCACCGGGCGAGCAAAATCCAGCATATTTCTGACATTATTTGGAACAACCATCTCCGAAATCTGAGACTCGTCACTCGAGGAGTGATTTTCACTTGATTCTTCTTTCTCCAAATTGGGTAACACTAATCCTTTTGGTCTGTGTATGTTATCAAACACGGGAGCCAATCTCCTGTTGAGACTTCGTCTACCTTGCATATACAAACACAAAACACAAAAGAATCACGCGCACATGTTGAAGAAATAAAGAAACAATAAATAAAAATACAAATAAATACGAAAAATAAAAGTAACACTAAGAAATGATTCTCCTAAAGCCTTCCCCGGCAACGGCGCCAAATTTTGTTTCAACTCTAAACACCTAGACTTGACTCGCAAGAGAACGAGGTCAATGTAGGGCGTCAAGCTAACCCAAGTAGTATTCTCAAGGAAGGCTAAACAGGGCAAAAACTCCTAGTATTACTTACACAAAAATTAAAATGATCCTAAACATTTTAAACCAATTATTTGAGTGATCAAAAAGTAAATAAACAAACGAATTCTAGCAACGAATAAAGGGCGAGAAATAACAATTAGAGATAAACACGAAGAAAAGATATTAGGGCTTAGATTATTCTCTTTAATTCCTCACCAAGCTCGGTATTCATCAATTCAATCAATCAATTCGCATAATCCACTTCAACAAAAGGTTAACATCAATAACTCTCGTTTCAATCCGTTAAACCTTTAAGACTAAATTATACGATTAAGACTAATGATTAGATATACGTTTCCGGTCAATCTAATTATCGAAAGAATTATGATCGAGCAGTAGATTCATCTATCGACCTCATCCACTACCTAACAATATCGAACAATGGCCACTTATTCAATATAAATGCAAACAATTCAATCAATACAGAATTCACGTATACAAAGCAAGGATCAGAATTAAATCGAGTATCTAAACCCTAAATAAAAAGTTAGCTATCCATAGAACAATTCATCGAAGAGTAACAAGAGAAATTCATCAAATGAACCGTAAGAAATAGATTAAACAAGCAATCCTCACAATATTCGTGATGATGATCCCAGAGCAGCCACAAGTCGAGTAAGAATGAGAATGAATTCAAAAACAGAACCCTAGCTGAAGTAATAAACGCGTATCAGGCGTTACACATTTCCAGTGCTCGCTGGATTGCAGAGTTCGCTGCTTCCCGTTTCTGCGAAGACGCTTCCAGCGACCGCTGGAACCCAGCGCGCTCTCAAGTTTAGCGACCGCTGGCTGCTTCCTTCACGCCCCAACTTGCTTCTTTCTTGTCGTAAATCCATCCCTTTTCACTGCTTTCTCCATTCAAATCTTCAAAACCTACAACCACCATAAACCACACCAAAGAAACCAAGGGTAGCCAAAAACGAGAAATAAAAGATGGAAAACATGCACACACACACAAAACACGACTAAAAAACAACATAAAAATGTAACACAAAATGGAAAAAATGTTCTCCATCTTAAAAGCCAACGAATTTGATCTGGAGATCACAAGCGGAGAATCATCCAGTCGGATAAATGAAACGGAGCTGACTCCCAAGGTAAAAGAGACACCCTTCAGAGCCCAATCAAGAAGATCAGCTCAATCAGCTCAGCTTGAAAGAACCAACCAGAAGCACAGAAATATGAGCAAAGAAGAATTGCGCGAAGAAGTTGCCATGCTTGTACGGATCATCAATAGGCTGGATCACAGCAAGGAAAGATACAAGAAGATCATGAAGGTTCATTACGACAAGCAACTCAACCCAAAGAGAAACCCAGCTGAGTCATTCTCTCTGAGAAAGGATAAAGGGTTTGAAATGAGTGAAATTGATGATGATCAAATCTCCTTCTCCGACTCCGATGAGGATGATCGCTTTGATTAAGATGTCTGGAACATCTGAATCAATCGACGAAGAAAATGAAGAAACCTAGCTAGCTGACTGGGACCAACTGTGAAATAAAGACAGCTGGATACAAAACAAAAAACTCAGCTAGTCACACTGCTGAATACATTGGTCTCAAGAAAAGAATCGAGAAGCAGCAGTTGAATCAGCTGGATTTGGGATAGTTGTCTACCTGCTATACAAACAGAGACCTCATCAAAGAAATGAGCCAATATTGAGAAAATCCGCTCAAAGGAAGTAGGATGCAGCTGAAGAAAAAGCCATCTACTATCAATTCAAAGGGGAGCTCTACATAGCTGAAAAGAGTCAGCAAAATCAAGAAGAATACCCAGCTGGATGCAATCACATAGACACACTCAGCTGGAATCACCAGCTGAAGAAAAACATGATCCAGCGGAGCAATCAAGCTGATTCTCTAACCCAGCTGACGACATGAAAGCACCCAAGAGATTTCTCAACATCTGGACAGCATTGTTGGGAAAATTCACACAGAAGCACAACATGCTGAAATCTAAATCAAGATGATGTGGATTACTTGGACTGCTCAATCCGGATAAAGAGAATTTATCCAGCTGAGGGGGAACAAACTCAGCTGGATCCCAAAGCTCAGTTCAGAAGGTTTATCCAGCTGAAGAGGAATCAAGCTCAGCTGGACATCAGTCGCAGAGCTCAAGGGAACTCAACTGAAGGAAAATCAAGTTAATCACCAGATACTCAACTGAGGAGAAAATTCAGTCAAGCAAATGAAAAGACCGTCGTGGTATCAGCTGACTTCTATATCCAAGCTGACCGGTTTGCGTCTCATGCATTTATTCCTTCGGTAGGATCGAGGCAGAACGTCAAACGTTTGAACTACCTCACGCACGGTTGTAATACACTCGCCGTAAGCACGTCAGCAAAACATGATGAGTGAATCTCTCCCATTCGTTGATTAGAATATCAGCTGTTTCAATCTCAACCGTTAATCCTTTATGGCAGTTGATATATATGGAAAAGATACGCAGAATTCTTTCATCTTTCATCTTTCATCTTTATCTCTGTGAATTTCAAATCTTCATAACCTCTATCTATTTTCTGCAAGTTCTTCGTACGATCAAAATCAACAGATTACAGAAATGGCACCCAAGAAATCAACCGCAGGGATGAACCAGTTTGAAGATCTAATGACAAAGCTATCATTTGAGAGTGTTCTGTCCACCTCCAACCTCCATGTTTCAGAACTCAAAGAAATGGTGGATCTAGTTGTAGACTTCGGTCTCTTGCTGTGGGCAACCTCCATGCCCAAGCTTATGCTGAAAAGAGATGCTGCCCTCTTATACCTCAACATCATTGACGAAGATGGCTTCTACTCATCTTCATTCGATATGATCGTCAAGGGCACTGCGGAAAGTTTGATTCAGCAACCGTCAACATCAAGCTCAACAGAATCCTGCGAAAGGTGTTCAATCTGCCCAACAAAGGGGTTCATTCCAGACGATTACAACCATGAGTAAGTGGATGAATTCCTCAGTCAAGAGATACTTTCTACTTCAGAGCCGTATAGAGCGAGCATGTCAAAGCTTCTACTCAAGCCGAAGTACAGGCAGCTGCTGGATATTACACAGAAGTGTATTCTTGGGATAGCTGGATCTCAACGAGAGATCAGTATTCCAATGCTCAAGCCAATGATTGACATGATCAAAGGCGCAAATGTCAACTGGTTTGATTTCCTACTCAACCGACTGGTCAAGGAGTCAGAGAAGATCAAGCACGACTCCACCAGGACGACATATTCAAGCTTAGAACCCCTGTATCTATGCTCTAAGATTTCGTTCTTGATAGAGCAAGCTGTGAAAGGGCACACAGTAAAGTGGGCTGATTCATAACCGTTTCGAGAAACAAAAATTCTCTTCCAGAGAATTAGTCAAATCAATGATCTCATGAGGAAACAACCTATTGTGAGCAAAGGCAAGAAGCAGCTGGAAGGAACAGAGCCAGAAGTTCCAGCTGAAAAGAAACAGAGGAAAAGAAAGCCAGCTGACCTCAAACCAGCTGGATGCCCAGCTGAAAAGAAAAGAAAAGCAGTTGTCCTTCCACCAACTGAGGCGAACTCATCTTCAGAGGCTACTCCAACCATCTCACCAAGCAAGCTTAGTCAAGCAATGGTGATTCTCTCCTCGCAACCAGTATCGGTATTCAATCAATTCGGATCAAACATCCTGGCTGAGATGGGATTGAATGATGGATCGTCATCCAGCTCAGAGGACGAGCTGGATAATCCAAGGAGCCAGACACCTCTTCCACCTTTCCCGACCCAGGTCATCGCCCAAGTACTTGGTGATATTCCTGTACATCCCAGCTCACCCCATCCCTCACCGCCTCACAGCTCTCCGCCCAAATAACTTTCTCATCCACTCAGCTCTCCAACCAAAGAGCCATCTCCTGTAAGAGAGCATGCAGATATTCAACTGGCTGAAGCTCCTCCACAAGCAGCTGACGCCCAAGCTGAACCCTCTTCCACTAATCCCAGCTCACCCCCAAAATAGCCATCACCCAAAGCTCAAACTCCCACGCAGTTGGCTAATGCTTCTTCACAACCTACTGTGAACCCATTTGAACCTATTCCTCAAATCTCCACAGAATAAGAGGAAAGTGATTCTACTGCATCTCCATCACTCAACTCCACTGGCTCAGCCTTCATGGAAGCCATGTATGAGGACTTGCGCATTGCAGGGATCAAGAGTATTCTAACTCAGTATCCAATCTTGGCGCACCTGCCTATCGCCCTCACCCTCGGAGATCTCAAGTTCTACATTGCCGCCAAAATGGCAACCTGGTACAAGAATGAGCAACTGATAGAAACCCTCTCCTACGAGTAGTTGAAGACAGATGAAGCATGCCTCCAGCACATTTTTGGCTTTGGAAGCCTGGAAAATGCATACTTGCATTAGGATGAGCTCATTAGAGGTATCATCGAAGTATCTCAGCAGTACCCCAAGCCGCACCCATCAAATGTCTGGGAGTCAGCCAATAAGCTTCTTACAACAGCGGATGGGGGACACATTCTGGAACTGACAATTCCAAAGAAGTCTCAGCTGAGATTACCAAGGAAGCTGTACCAGAAAACACAGCTGAGGTAATGATTATTGAAGAACCAGCTGATACAACAGCTGAACCAGAGGCGGCAGCCCCACCAAGTCCAATTGCTGATGACACTCGCGCACTGGTCGAGTTCGAGGCAGACAAACCCAGTCATGTCGAATCCGAAACCCAAACGGACTCAGCTGCCGAGCTCTGAACCGCCATGAAAGAAGCAATCTTTAAAGAGGTTGAGGAAATTCATTTTCAGAACAGACTGAAGTCTCAAGTCGATGTCATCATGCGATTCAACTGGCTGAAGCTCCTTCACAGCCAGCTGACACCCAAGTTGAACCCTCTTCCACTAATCCCAGCTCACCCCCAAAACAGTCATCACCCAAAGCTCAATCTCCCACGCAGTTGGCTGATACTTCTTCACAGCTTACTGTGAACCCAATTGATCTAAATCCTCAAATCTCCACAGAATCAGAGGAGTGTGATTCCACTGCCTCTCCATTACTCAACTCTACTGGCTCAGCCTTCATAGAAGCCATGTACGAGGACTTGCGCATTACAGGGATCAAGAGTGCTCTAACTCAGTATCCAATTCTGGCGCACCTGCCCATCGCTCTTGTCAAAGTTGGAGATCTCAAGTTCTACATTGCCACCAAGATGGCAACTTGGTACCAGAATGAGCAGCTGATAGAGACCTTCTCCTACGAGAAGTTGAAGACAGATGAAGCACGTCTCCAACACACTTTTGGCTTTGGAAGCCTGGAGAATGCATACTTGCATCAGGATGAGCTCATTAGAGGTATCATCGAAGTATCTCAGCAGTACCCCAAGCCGCACCCATCAAATGTCTGGGAGTCAGCCAATAAGCTTCTTACCACAGCGAGATAGGGGACACATTCTGGAACTGACAATTCCAAAGAAGTCTCAGCTGAGATTACCAAGGAAGCTGTACCAGAAAACACAGCTGAGGTAATGATTATTGAAGAACCAGCTGATACAGCAGCTGAACCAGAGGCGGCAGCCCCACCAAGTCCAATGGCCATTGACACTCGTGCACTGGTCGAGTTCGAGACAGATAAACCCAGTCACGACGAATCCAAGACATAAACAGACTCAGCTGTCGAGCTCTCAACTGCCATGAAGGAAGCAATCTCTTAAGAGGTTGAGAAAATTCTTTTTCAGGATAGACTGAGTCTCAAGTCGAGGTTATCATGCAATTCACAGCTCTAGACTGTCAAGCTCGAGAACAACAGCGGACAATTGATGAAGTTCATAAATTTGCCCAAAATTTACAAGAACGTACAAGTCTAGATCTCAAGCAATCTCTTGTCTCTCAAAGCATTGATCAGTCAAACCATCTAGAGAAGAGAGTTCCTGAGATAGTAACAAGACTTCAAGCTCCACTGGTCGACGACATAGCAAATCTTTAAAACCAGCTGGAAGCCATCAAAAAGTCTATTCTCTCCAACAGCTCTGATATCCGCCAACTTTTCAACCTGTTCAAAGATCTGGATGCTCAATTCAGAGCTGGAAGCAGCAGCCTGCTCAGCTGAACATCACCACAGCTGACAACACAGCCAAGTTCGATGATGTTGAAGTTGCTCTCGCCAAGCTCAACGCAACCGTCGCCGACCTCTCTGCCTTCCTTATTGATAATGCCAAAAAATGGGAAGAAAAAAATGAAGCTGGAAAAACAATTGAGAGGAAAGCTGTAGCTCAGGGGGAACCGGTGCAGCCAAATCAGTCAGAAATCGACGAATTTGCTAAAGATCTGGATGAGGAAGAGTCAACTACAGAAGTCAAAGAGACATGGAGAGAAAAAATGGTCGCTCTTGCCAAAGCTTATGGATATAAGCCAGAAGAATACAAGGACTACTATTGGCTGTGTAACTTTCACAATGAGCAAAGAAGAAAAATAGAAGAGCTGGACAAAATCCTCAAAAAGAGGAGCTGTGTAACTTTGTCTTTTGGGCAAGTTGCACCTACACGCTTGAGGACAAGCGTACTTAAAGTGTGTGCGTGTGATGAGCCCATATTTGTGCTTATTTTTTTGTCTTATTTTAGGATCTAGATCGAGTCTTTGTGTGTCTGTTTGTTTGTTTTTGTATCTGGGAGGATACATTATGAAGGCAAGTACAATATGGGCAAGACAAAGACATTCTGGGCAAAATAGGTACCATTTTGGGCATAAGAAGAGTGCATCCGCGAAAGAGGTTCTGATGCAGAATTGAAGCATATGGTCATAGGAGAGTTGCTCACATTATGGGCACAATCGCTTTCATCTTGGGGAAAGTAGCATGCAGCTTTGGCACAGTAGCAAACATCAAGAGTGAAGCTGTTGCGTTTGATGTCCTGACCAATTCATATACCGTGCGGAATTCCATCCATCTTGGGCAATACAAGAAGTACAGAGGGCAAGACGAAGGACAGAACAGAGAAGAGAAAGAGTGCTCGACTTGGGCACAATGTGCGTACGATAATCTAGCAATTCGTCATGAAAAAGTGCGGAGCAAGGAATGGATTGGCCTTATCCAAGAAGTAGATAAGGAAGGATTGATTTCATTCCTTATCCATGAAGATTCGTTCAAATCAAATCAATTCTAAATAAGGAAGTTATCTTGGGCGCCATGTGGACTCTGTTGGAAGAGATAAACATGACAGTTGCGCCCAACCCTAGCTCCAGACCAGCCAACCAATGGGCTGGGCCTCTGGCCCACGATTTTTAGCTCTATATATACTACTTCACTTCAATCCATTGTAATTCTAGTTCCCCATAACCCTTCATATCTAGAATTTCTTTCAAGTACTTAGACTAGGGTTTTATTTAGTGTTTTCGAGAGTTTACCCCTTCGGGGGCAAACGATCTTTGTATTTTATTTCCAGCGTTATGCCCATAATAATAAGTTTTCTTTTTATTTATTTTATCTTGTTATTTACTTTACGTCTAGGTAGTTATAAATCTGGTTCTGGGCAAGATGACGTGAACATAAACTAAGAATTCATGAGGTTTAATATAGGCGTGATTTATATTTTATTTGTTTATGTTTTTATTTTCTTTTTTGACCAAGATGTGTCCGTTGCCCAAGATAAATATTTTTAGTGACACCCAGTGACCAAGAGAAAGCTACACTCAACTCCTCGTGGGATCGACCCTATACTTGCCGCTAGCTAATCCTAGTTGTGGGCATAAGACAATTATAAATGTATTTTGCCCGACCCGATAAAACGACAATCAGGGCGCTCGTCAAAATTGGCGTCATTGCCGGGGAATTGTGTTTTTAGTAGTTTTCTCTTTTGTTTGCATGTTTAGTTCTTTTTGTGTGTGTTTCGAACTAACCGTGCATGACAACTTCGTGAGTGATGCTGGGATCGAAGGAAAAATGCATGGTGATCAAGGAGCATCTGTAAGGAGGGCAAGACAGTTGGACTGGATCCCATCTATTAGTCAAATGACAAGTCTAGCCTACTTTGGGCAAGACACAGAATAAAAAGATGGAGTTTTCGGAACTACAAGATCCAGTCGACGACTAAAGGGTGGAGGCCGCGTCATGCCCATGACGTTAACTAAGGCGCTGGCCAGGATGCAACCTGGTATTTTTTTTTTGTCTAAACCCTAGGCTAGGTAGTATTTTTGTAGAGGGTATGGTTTGTTCATGATGAACAGGAGCTTGGGCATAGGAGCAAGGATGAAGTCATTCAGAAGCATGGGCACAACATATATGCAAAAATTCCTTTCCAGATCCATTAGGGAAGGGCAGGGTGTACACCTGTCAAGCTCGAGATACAAGGAACTGCAGTCCTTGAGAACTTTGACCAACTTGGAAGGATTCGTTGCAGCACATATGAAGACCCTCCAAGCCACTTACTTTGTCTTTAGTACGTACTTTGCCCGCAACACATCCTCCCATTTGTTGTTGAAGTTTTTCTTTGAGTTTTTTTTATTTATTTATTTTGATTTGTGTTTTGTTGAGTAGACCCTCTTATTTACCCACTTTGCTCAGGGCAAAGTGTTTGAGATGGAGGGTCGTGTGTGTTTGTATGTATGTTGTTTTGAGTTTGTTTTGAATTGGCCCTCTTATTGATGCACTTTGCCCAAAGCAAAGTGTGTGTGTGTCTGTGTGGGAGAGCCTTTTCCTTGCTTTTGTGTGTCGGTTGTGACCTTTTACAGACCCACTTTGCCCAAGGCAAAGTGTGTGAGTGGAGGGTCGCCGCTTTTGATTTTTTTTTCAGTCGGTTGAATACCCATTATCTGACCCACTTTGCTCAAGGCAAAGTGTGTGAGTGAGGGGATATCTGTTTTATGTAGTCAGTCGGCATTAGTAGGATTTTTGGGTCAATATAAGCATGTTGAAATCTCTGTTTTGTATTGTGCAAGTTGTTTAATTTTCAAGTTGCTAGCATGACCATATGTGGATAAGTATGATGGATGAATTATGAGCATGCCTTGTGAGGTTTTGAGCTTTATGTGTTGTATTATGCCCAACGCGCGCAACTTTTCTTTTCTTGTGAGATTTGACATCCTGACTTAGGTTAATGCGAGAACATGCATGTACTCTTGTTGAAATCCTATTGACCTGATTTATGTGCTTAAATGATTTAGGCATAAATTTATTTCATTATGCCCACAACGCCTAAAAAGCCACCATATTATTATCCTTTGCGTAGCCCCTTTTGAGCCTGATAATAATTCTTTCAATTCACTAATATTGCCCTGATACACATTTCCTACCCGATCATGAGAACTCAGGAAGCAATCAAAGAAGAAAAGGAAATAAAGGAGATAGTAGAGGCCTTAATCTGGGCAAGACGCTTGGAATTGAATGAGGGTCATTAACCTGCCCAAAATAGAAGAAGTGTCAAAGCAAAAAAAGACTAAAAAGAAAAAATACAAAAATAATAAGAGAAATTTTTTTTGAAGTCCTAGGTTGTTTGTGCTGAAGCCCGCAATAAAGGCAAGGAATTGAAGAAGAAACTGGATACTTTATTGCCCAGTAATGAGTTCATTATGACCTTAGCCTAGTTCCTAAATACTTCCCACCTTATGCCTTAAGCCTACATTACTACCAAAATAAAGACCTAGTGATAAGTACAGAAAATTTTGTCTAAGGGGTGGAGATGTTAGAGGGCAGGCAAGCCTATTGCATGATCAAGTTAAGGATGTCACGAGCGTAAACACTAAACCCAATACACAAGAGTGAAGAGTGTTGGTGAGGAAAAACCAATATGCTCATTGTTTAATCTTGACTTATCTGATGGTCAATGCGTGAACTTTGTAATTTGATCACTTGCTTATCTTATGTTAAGATTGATCGTGCCCAATATGACCCTTGATCTTGATCATGCTGATTTTGTTTTTTGCCTTGAATATGTTCTTTGCTTTCTTTTCTTTCTTTATCTTTTGAGCAAGTTACACCTACACGCTTGAGGACAAGCGTACTTAATGTGTGTGCGTGTGATGAGCCCATATTTGTGCTCATTTTTTGTCTTGTTTTAGGATCTAGATCGAGTCTTTATGTGTCTTTTTGTTTGTTTTTGTGTCTAGGAGGATACATTATGAAGGCAGGTACATTATGGGCAAGACAAAGACATTTTGGGCAAAACAGGTACCATTTTGGGCATAAGAAGAGTGCATCCGCGAAAGAGGTTCTGATGCAGAATTGAAGCATATGGTCATAGGAGAGTTGCTCACATTATGGGCACAATCGCTTTCATCTTGGGCAAAGTAGCATGCAGCTTGGCCACAGTAGCAAACATCAAGAGTGAAGTTGTTGCGTTTGACGTCCTGACCAATTCATATACCGCATGGAATTCCATCCATCTTGGGCAATACATCAAGTACAGAGGGCAAGACGAAGGACATAACAGAGAAGAGAAAGAGTGCTTGACTTGGGCACAATGTGCGTACGATAATCCAGCAATTCGTCATGAAAAAGTGTGGAGCAAGGAATGGATTGGCCTTAACCAAGGAGTAGATAAGGAAGGATTGATTTCCTTCCTTATCCATGAAGATTCGTTCAAATCAAATCAATTCTAAATAAGGAAGTTATCTTGGGCGCTACGCGGATTCTGTTGGAAGAGATAAACATGACAGCTGCGCATAACCTTAGCTCTAGACCAGCCAACCAATGGACTGGGCCTCTGGCCCACGATTTGTAGCTCTATATATACTACTTCACTTCAAGCCATTGTAATCCTAGTTCCCCATAACCCTTCATATCTAGAATTTTTTCAAGTACTTAGACTAAAGTTTTATTTAGTGTTTTCGAGAGTTTGCCCCTTCGGGGGCAAACGATCTTTATATTTTATTTCCGGCGTTATGCCCATAATAATAAGTAAGTTTTCTTTTTATTTATTTTTTCTTGTTATTTACTTTATGTTTAGGTAGTTATAAATCTGATTCTGGGCAAGATGACGTGAACATAAACTAAGAATTCGTGAGGTTTAATATGGGCGTGATGATCTGCATGCGTGTGTTCCCGAAGCACTAGGTCTGAATCCAATACGATTTGGGCAACCTGGTTAATTAATTGATCACTAGTTGACTAGGGTATCTTGATCACAAATAATTTCAGGGTCAATGCATAGGGTGTCTCTTGCATCTGAAAGTATGACTGGTGTGGGTGAGTAGTCCGTGCTCTTGGGCACGAGGAATGGCTGTTTCGGGTCAGCCTAATTCGTAATGCTTCCTTGGGCAAGGTTTCTATTGAAGTAGCTTCGTAGATGGTTGTCTAGGACTAGGAGAGAACGCCTGGAGGTCTCAGGGGTGGCTCTTATTCATAAGGGCAGATGAGGATGGGGGTAATAGTGTGCGTGACGCGTGACAGTAGGGGCATTATTACTTTTCTACTGCCTATAGCCGATTGATGCATTCATATAGTAAAAATCTTTGAACCTATGACCGCGTCGAGTTTATGTTTATTGATTCGAACCTTGATCTATATTTATATTTTATTTATTTATGTTTTTATTTTCTGTTTTGACCAAGATGTGTCCGTTGCCCAAGATAAATATTTTTAGTGACACCCAGTGACCAAGAGAAAGCTACACTCAACTCCTCGGGGGATCGACCCTATACTTGCCGCTAGCTAATCCTAGTTGTGGGCATAGGACAATTATAAATGTATTTTGACCGACCCGATAAAATGACAATCGGGGCGCTCGTCAAAATTGGCGCCGTTGTCGGGGAATTATGTTTTTAGTAGTTTTCTCTTTTGTTTGCATGTTTAGTTCTTTTTGTGTATGTTTCGAACTAACCGTACATGACAACTTCGTGAGTGATGCTGGGATCGAAGGAAAAATACACGGTGATCAAGGAGCATCTATAAGGAGGGCAAGACAAGTGGAATGGAGCCGATCTATTAGTCAAATGACAAGTCTAGCCTACTTTGGGCAAGACACAGAATAAAAAGATAGAGTTTCCGGAACTACAAGATCCAGTCGACGACTAAAGGGTGGAGGTCGCATCATGCCCATGACGTTAACTAAGGCGCTGGCCAGGATGCAACCTGGTATTATTTTATTTTATTTTTTTGTCTAAACCCTAGGCTAGGTAGTATTTTTGTAGAGGGTAGGTTTGTTCATGATGAATAAGAGCTTGGGCATAGGAGCAAGGATGAAGTCATTCAGAAGCAAGGGCACAACATATCTGCAAAAAATTCCTTTCCAGATCCATTAGCGAAGGGCAGGGTGTACACCTGTCAAGCCCGAGATACAAGGAACTGCAGTCCTTGAGAACTTTGACCAAACTGGAAGGATTCGTTACAGCACATATAGAGACCCTCCAAGCCACTTACTTTGCCCTCAGTACGTACTTTGCCCGCAACACTTACTTTCACAGCTTGCTCTATCAAGAACGAAATCTTAGAGCATAGATACAGGGGCTCTGAGGTTGAATACGTCGTCCTGATGGAGTCGAACTTGATCTTCTTTGACTCCTTGACCAGTCGGTTGAGTAAAAAATCAAACCAGTTGACATTTGCGCCTTTGATCATGGCAATCATTGGTTTAAGCTTTGGAATATTGATCTCTCCTTGAGATCCAGCTATCCCCAGAATGCAATTCTGCGTAATATCCAGAAGCAGCCTGTACTTTGGCTTGAGAAGGAGCTTTGACATGCTCTCTTTATACGGCTCTGGAGAAATAAGCATCTCTTGACTGAGGAATTCATCCACTTCCTCACGGCTGTAATCGTCTGGAATGAATTCTCCTTTGTTGGGCAGATTGAATACTTTTTGCAGCATTCTATTGAGCTTGATGTTGGCGGTTGCTGAACCAAATTTTCTGTCAGTGCCCTTGACTGTCACATCAAATAAAGATGAGTAGAAGCCATCTTCGTCGATGATGTTCAGATAGAATAGTGCGGCATCTCTTTTCAGCATAAGCTTGGGCATGGAGGTTGCCCACAGCATGAGACCTGAGTCTGCAACTAGATCCACCATCTCTCTGAGTTCTGAAACATGGAGGTTGGAGGTGGACAGAACACTCTCAAATGATAGCTTTGTCATTAGAGCTTCAAATTGATTCATCTATGCGGTTAATTTTTTGGGTGCTATTGATGATTTCGATCGTGTGAAGAACTTGTAGAAAATGGATAGAGGTTTTGAAGATTTGAAATTCGCAGAGATAAAGATGAAAGAATTTTGCGTATCTTTTCCATATATATCAACTGCCATAAAGGATCAACGGTTGTGATTGAAACAGCTGATATTTTGATCAATGACTGTGAGAGAATCACTCATCACGTTTTGCTGACGTGTTTACGGCGAGTGTATTACAACCGCGCGTGAGGTAGTTCAAACATTTTGACGTTCTGTCTCGATCCTACCGTGCTACAGTACATTGCAGACTTTATATTTAATGCGATGGAAAAGAAAACTTATCAAGCAATTTAACTAAGGAACATATGTCCGCTTAAAAATAGGAATTTAAGATATTTGGACTTAGATAGCATATTCCTCAGAGTATTAAATGCATGAGACGCAAACTGGTCAGCTTGGACATAGAAGTCAGCTGATACCACGATGGTCTTTTCCTCTGCTTGACTGAGTTTTCCCTCCAGCTGAGTATCTGGATCTTAACTTGATTTTCCTTCAGCTGGGTTCCCTTGAGCTCTGCGACTGACATCTAGTTTGATCTTGATTCCTCCTCATCTGGGTAATCCTTCAGAATCTAAGCTTTGGGATCCAGCTGAGTTTGTTCCCCCTCAGTTGGATGATCTTTCTTCATCCGGTTTGAGCTGTCCAAGTGATCCACACATCCTTGATTTAGATTTCAGAATGTTGTGCTTCTGTGTGAATTTTCCCAACAATGTTGTCCAGATGTTGAGAAATCTCTTGGGTTCTTTCATGTCATGATCAGCTGGGTTAGAGAATCAGCTTGATTGCTCCGCTGGATCAGGTTTTTCTTCAGCTGAGTCTGTCTTTGTAATTGCATCCAGCTGGGTATTCTTCTTGATTTTGCTGACTCTTTCCAGCTATGTAGAGTTCCTCCTCGAATTGATAATTTCATTTTGAAATCCTTAGGGTTTCTGTAGTTAGTCCAGCTGTGTCTGATTCCTTCTTGATGACACACGGTGATCCAGATGAGTATTTCCTGCTGGATGCTCTTCTTGATGATTGTGCTGGACTGAGATGAGATCAATTGTTGATACCAATTGTTGGTGAATCTGCTGAACTGAGTTTCCCTTCAGTTAGATTCCTCTTCTGGATTCTACGCTTGATCCAGCTTTGTTTGATATCCAGAGGATGACATTTGATAGATCATCTGGATTTCTTTCTTGATTCTCCATTTGAAAAATTCTGCTGGATTGACTTTTCCCCTCAGCTGTTATCACAGTTGTGTCGATTTCTAGCTCGGTGGAGTTTCTCCCTGAATTTGATAGTAGGTGGCTGTCTTTTCTCAGCTGTTTCCTACTTCTGTTGAGCAGATTTTCAATAATGGCTCATTTCTTTGATGATGTCTCCGTTTGTATAGCAGGTAGACAACTGTCCCAAATCCAGATGATTCATCTGCTGCTTCTCGATTCTGTTCTTGAGGCCAATGTACTCAGCAGTGTGACTGGTTGAGATTTCAGTTTTGTATCCAGCTATTTTTATTTCATCATTTGGTCCCAGTCAGCTAGCTGGGTTTCTTCATTTTCTTCGACGGTTGATTCAGCAAGATGTTCCATACATCTTAATCAAAGAGATCATCCTTATCTGAGTCGGAGAAGAAGATTTGATCATCATCCACTTCGCTCGATTCAAACCCTTTATTCTTTCTCAGGGAGGATGACTCAGCTGAATTTCTCTTTGGGTAGAGTTGTTTGTCGTGATGAACCTTCACGATTTTCTTGTACCTTTCCTTGTTGTGATCCAGCCTATTGATGCTCCGTACAAGCATGGCAACTTCTTCGTGCAATTCTTCTTTACTCATATTTCTGAACTCCTTCCTGACTTTTTCAGTCTGAGCTGATTGAGCAGATCTTCTTAATTGAGCTCTGAAGGCTCTCCTTTGTCTTGGGAGTTGGCTCCGTTTTATTCATCCGACTGGATGATTCTCCGTTTGTGATCCTCAGATCAAATTCATTGGTTTTTAAGATGAAGAAAAAAAAAATTTCGTCTCCATGCTGCCAAGGTCAGTTCTGCTTTGGTGAACCACCTTGTGTGTACACCATTCTGAGGAGAGAGCTGAAAGAACTTTCAAGTTCTTGTCTCAAGCTGTATATTTCCCAGTTCGGATCATCTCGATCTCGATGACGAGGTTAGAGAATCTGAGCTCCATTTGATCAATGGACTCGTAGGGGAGTTGCTTGAAGTTGTCGAACTTCTGGCATGCAACTGAGAATTTGTTCTCTTGAATTTCCTCTGAGCCTTCACACAGCTTGGCTAGAGTGTCCCACATCCTCTTAGTTGTCTCGCAGTTGATGATCTTGCTGAGAGAAGCGTCCGTCACCGTTGAGGATATGACGTTGCGAGCGTAGCTGTCCAATCCAGCTTGTCTTCTTTCTTCTGGAGAGTACTCCCTTTTGGGCTTCTCAACTTGACGGAGTACTGGTTCAACTCCAGGTATGGTTTCTGCTTCTCTTTCTGACTTTATGATGATGATGGGTCCGTCAGTGATAACATCCCACATCATGTCGTGTCGTGCGCACAGAAAGCTTTTCAGTTGGAACTTCCAGATCTGATAAACATCGACAGAGAATGTCGGAAGATTCCTGCACAAGGAATATTCCATGACAGTATGCAATATAATGATTTTAAAAAGATTTTTAAACTTTGAAGGATCTATTCAGGTGACCACTATCAGCAAAGAGGCTGACTTGACACAGATATAGTGACCTTTTGAACCACTGCTCTGATAACAATTGTTGGTCCCAAGACGGATACCTTGGTGTAGAGGGGGGGTGAATACACCAAGGTTTAAAAAACTTTTTGTTAGTCCCAAGACGGATTCCTTGGTGTAGAGGGGGGTGAATACACCAAGGTTTAAAAACTTTTCCAATTAAAAACTCTTTTGAGAGAGCCGACTGTGTCCGATCCAGCTGGAAGGGAGCTTGATCGACACAGCTGGCTGTGTGAGTGTGTGCGGAAGTTGGTGGGTTTGGAAAGTCCGTCTGTTACTTCAAATATATTGCAAAGCTTTGTTTCTCTTTTCAGTTAGTCAGTTTATGCAGCTTGAAATAATGCTCATGAGCAGTTAGCAGAATGCATAAACAAAGCAGTAAAGAACAAAGTAATTTTAACGTGGTTCGGAGTAACACCTCCTACATCCACGACCAGATTCACTGGTAATTCACTACCATTTGGTTTCCAAGTACCAAGAAACTTCACAACTCGAACCTGAGTTGTGTTCCAACAGTTTACGGGCACTGTCAAGCCTACACCTTTCAGTTTGCGAGTACTGAAAAAACCTGATTTACAGTTTCCGGGTACTGAAAAACCTGACCACTCGAATTACACGCTTCGAGCAGGCGTACCTTGACCTAAACTTTCTGGGTTTGGGTTTGGATAAGGGTTTTCCAACTATGAACGAGTTCTTTTCTGATCTATTCTGCCTATGACTGAACATGTGAACAACTAAGAACACAGCTGACTGGCTGGGTGTTCTTGAAAGATTTGGCTTTGAAGATCGTTGTTCATTTTTCTGTTTGCTCTTTTATTTCTTCAGTCGTCTCGCCAGCCTCACCAGTCTTCAATGGTGATGAGATATATATAGGTGGAGATTCAAACTAGCCGTTGGAAGAGAGCCGTTTGAATCTTACCTACTCTCATTGACTTCTGGCCTTTAACCTACGAAGTAGGTCTGCATCTGCAGAAGCTATTTCTTCTGTGATTTGACCGTTTCAGACAAGATCTTCTGATATCGGGATCTTGTCTTGGAGAAGGTCTTCGTCTTTGAGCTGCTAAGCGTCTCTGCTGTGTCTTCAGCGTCTTGGACTCTGCTGCGTCTCGACTCTGAGCTGTGTCTTAGACCTGTGCTGTATCATTAACCTGAGCTGTGTCTTCAACCTGAGCTGTGTCGTTAACCTGAGCTGTGTCATTGACACTAAGCTGGGTCTTTTACACTGAGCTGGGTCTTTGATACTGAGTTGGGTTTCCATCACTGAGCTAGGTCTTGATACTGCTGGGTCTTTGACTCTGCTTGGTCTGCTCTGCTGCTGAATTCCTCAGCTGTGTCCGCTTAGCTGTGTCTTCTGCTATGTCTTCTGCTGTCTTCAGCGACTCTACTTGTAAACTTAGAAACTCTATAAGCTCAAACAGGTGAGCTGAAAAATGCTTAGGCTTGTGCAATCATCTACTCAGTTGGGGTCAGCTGGGTTTTGGTATCAAATCAAAACTCTATTAATTTTTCCAACACTTTTCCAATTAAAACTCTTTTGAGTGAGCTGGCTGTGTTCGATCTAGCTGGAAGGCAGCTCGATCAACACAACTGGCTGTGTGTGTGTGGAAGTTGGTGAGTTTGGAAAGTCTGTCTGTTACTTCAAATATATTGCAAAGCTTTGTTTTTCTTTACTCTTAGTCAGTTTATGCAGCTTGAAAGAATGATTATGAGAGGTTAATTAGTTGAATGCATAAATAAAGCAGTAAAGAACAAAGCTATTTAACGTGGTTCGGAGTAACACCTCCTACGTCAACGACCAGAAAACCATCTGGTAATCCACTAAGGATTCCACTGACTTTACGCGCAGTCAGCAAGCGTTGCAGCTCAGTTCCTCGAGCTAAATACAAGTTTCCACGTACTGTATCAAAACGTGACCAACTGTTTACGGGCACAGTCAAGCCTAAACCTTTCAGTTTCCGGGTACTGAAGAACCTAACTTACAGTTTACGGGTACTGTAAAAACCTAGCCACTCGAATTACACGCTTCGAGCAGGCGTACCTTAACCTAACCTTTTTCTGGGTAGAGAGGTTTGGGTTTGGGTCTTTCAACTATGAACGAGCTCTTACAATGAAGAACAAGGAGTATGATGAACTCGTTCAAACTAGACTTAAGATATTTCTATTCTAATCTTTTCTGCCTATGACTGAATATGAGAACAACTAAGAACACAGCTGACTGGTTGGGTGTTCTTGAGAGATTTGGCTTTGAAGATCGTTGTTCATTTATTTGTTGGCTCTTTTATTTCTTAAGTCAATTTTTTTTTTCACCAGTCTCTCCTCTCTTCAATGGAAGAGGAGATATATATAGGTGGAGATTCAAACTAGCCGTTGGAAGAGAGCCGTTTGAATCTTACCTACTCTCATTGACTTTTGGCCTTTAACCTACGAAGTAGGTCTGCATCTGCAGAAGCTATTTCTTCTCTGATTTGACCGCGTCAGATAAGATCTTCTGACATCGGGATCTTGTCTTGGAGAAGGTCTTCGTCTTCGAGCTGCCAAGCGTCTCTTCTGTCTTCAGCATCTTCGACTCTGCTGTGTCTCGACTCTGAGCTGTCTTAGACCTGAGCTGTATCATCAACCTGAGATGTGTCTTCAACCTGAGCTGTGTCATTAATCTGAGATGTGTCTTAGACCTGAGCTGTGTCATTGACACTAAGCTGGGTCTTTTTACACTGAGCTGGGTCTTCGACACTGAGCTGGGTTTCCGTTACTGAGCTGGGTCTTGATACTACTGGGTCTTTGACTTTGCTTGGTCTGCTCTGCTGAATTCCGCAAGTGTCTGCTTAGCTGTGTCTTCTGCTATGTCTTCTGTTGTCTTCAGCCACTACCTGTAAACTTAGAAACTCTATAAGCTCAAACAGATGAGCTAAAAAAATACTTGGGCTTGCGCAATCATCTACTCGTTTGGGGTCAGCTGGGTTTTGGTATCTAATCAAAACTCTATTAATTTTTCCAACATTTATAAATATATTTCGACCATTTTGGAGGGGAAAAAAGAAAGGAAGAAATTATGTTGATAGATTTGACGCCTAAATGAAAGATTTAGGAGGGAAATTAGATTAGGGACATAATTGACACAAAAAAAACTAAAAAATACCGACCAAAAAATATAAATGAATTGACCGGTTTTTGACAAAAAAAACCGGATGGTGGCTGACCAACGGGTGGCCGAATATCACTACCCAATCAAAGTCAACGCCACGAGTGAGAGTAATTTCGATTCCAATAAAACCAACCGTTAACAACCTTAACGTTAACGCCGTACGTACGTTTAACCTTAAAATTCCTCCCTTAATAATAGTGGTAATGATGATTAGTATTCGGCTATAATTCCGCCTCATAATCCTGCGGAATTGCTCCACGTTTCACATGGCTTCATTAATTGCTAAATTAATCTCCTATCATTACCGTACTAATTATGTACCAATCCTTTATAAATTCATGTACCTTGACTTCTTATCATTATTATTTTTTTTAGAGAGGGAGAGACTTCTTATCATTATTAAAATTCATTAGCTGAATTTTTTAATGTTGTACTAATTCTTGGTCAACGTATCTAACTTCTCTACATGTGCGAATTCAAAAGTATCCAGAGAAAGGTGGAGTAACAATTATTTTTTATGATTACATTAATCAACAACCGTTATTTGAGGTGTACAATAGATAAAATTTTTTTATATGCAATAAGTTGTAAATTATATAAGAGCAGTAAATTAAATTAAAAAAAAACTGATATTATATATTCGACATATAAAATATTGGTATGATTCAAATTCGGAATCTTTGATCAGAAAAATGCATACTTGTATACACACATGAGACACAATAAAGTAACACTTTGTTGTTTTTATTTAAAGTAGGCTAGTAACTCTTTGTTTATGTATAAAGAATCCATTTACAACCCCCCCCACTAAACAATTGTATGGTCAAATTTTTGATTGGAAATGGATTTGAATCTATAATAGAAGATGTCATATAAATAGATAATAGAAAATCCGAATTAATTTAAATCTCCGTGTGTACTTATGGTAACCAATGAGAATATCTAAAAAAACAAAAAGGAAATACAATTATAATTTTAATATTAGTCGACTCTATCATTTGCCCACCAGCAACCTCTTATCTAAATAATCGAATTTAACAATCAATAAATGAGCTTTGATGAGAAATTCGAACTGTAAATCCGGTATAACTCCATGTGGGTCAGCTTTTTTTATAATCAAAGTACGAAAAAAAAATTAATCAATCTACTTATAATACTTGTTATGAAGTTGAATATTATCCATTTTCAAACATATTCTTTTTTATCAAGAAAACACCTCACACTACAAAAATCGCGCAATTTACCGACGGAAAATTCCGTCGGTAAAGTCATCAAAATCCGTCGGTAAAGGACTTACCGACGGAATTAAATCCATCAGTAAATTTACCGACGGATATGTGACGGATAATCCGTCAGCAAATTCTCGTTTGACGAACTGGTTCCCCGAACGGATTTCTGACGGATTTGTGACGGAAAATCCGTTGGTAAATACCAACGGAATTAAATCCGTCGATAATGTTTGACGAATTGGTTTTCGTCAAATTTCGATTTTACTGACGGAATATTGACGGAATTTCCGTCAGTAATTACTGACGGATTTAGAATCCGTGGGTAATTACTGACAGATTTAAAATCCGTTGGTAAATTTTGACGTCCCTAATTTCGTCACGTTGGAAATATTGTGACGGTTTTGTGACGGAATTTCCGTCAGTATTTAGCTACGGATTAAAATCCGTCGGTAATAATTTTTTTTGTTATAATTTTATCCGTCGTTAATTTTCTGATATTTTTGGAATATTTAATTATTTAATATTTTAGCCCGGTTTTTATTAATTAATTTATTAATATTTTAGCCCCAATTTTTAACATACCAAACAAGTAATTTATAATATAAAACATAATATAAAAGTCGCTCGGTAATATAGTAATAAGAATCTGATATTTTTGGCAACAAAGTACGTACAAATATGAAAGAAACATTAAAGTAAAAGAGTGTTTTTTCTACACTAACTAAAAGTCACGGACTAGGAGGGCGGTTGCAACGAGGCATGAAGTCCTGCATCGTCTTCTGTGTAGCCTCAAACTGGGCTTGTTGAGCCAGAAATTGTGCTTGAAGAAGCTCTCTGCCGTTTCTCTCCCGGTGCAGCTCCTCCTCAACCGCCAACCTCCTCTGGCGCTCCTCCTCCTCGTGTGCAGCCATCCTCTGGCTCTCCTCCTCCAGCTGCTGCTCTAAAGACCCAATGCGGGTCTGAACAAACTCCTGTGTCATGAGCTAATGAGAACTACCCTCACTACCACTCGAGCCGTCGCTGAAAAGACTCGACCCGTGTGTTCCAAAGGAGTACACCCTCTGCTTATGAGCTAGTTCGTACTCCTGCACCACAGTCATGTAGATCTCGTTCAGATCTGCCCCCTCTCCTTATTCAGTAGCAAGCTGTTTAATCCGTCTCTGCAAGTTACATTTGAAAAATTATAAGTATTATGAATATATAACTTAGTTAATAAGATGTAATAATTAGAAAATATTTAAGAATACTTACATCAATCTTTTCATCATTTTTAGTCAATGGAGTTCCATCAGCTTTCATGTGCTGATGTAGGAAAACGTCATGCAATAACTGGGTTGGTGGGACCCCTCGAGTCTGGGACTATTCATGTAAGATAAACAAAATAGATGTTTAGTTAGCAAATATATATAAGTAATAAATTAATAATTAAATAATAATTTACTAACCATCTAGTCAAGAAGTCGACGAACAGGCCTGGAACCTCCCTTGTGTTTGCTAATACCGGTTCCTGGCCCATCTGGCTCCGACAACCGGTTTCTACTAGCTTTTTGACTCTTCTCAACGACCTCAGGACGATCCCAATACTCACACAAACCATCCCACATCTCTTCATTGATATATGATGGCCTATCTGGACGTTCTCCCATCAAATAATTAATCCAGCCGATGTATCTTTGACGTGCCTTGGACTCCCATCGCTTGTACACCTGAGTTTCCCACTCAGGTTCCCACGTGTAATAGTTCTGTTTAACAACATTTACAAAATTCAATAGTTAGATAAAAAAAAGTTAATTAATCAATAAATATGAAATATTAATTGTTATTTACCTTAAATTCATCAAAGTACTTATCTTTCACCTCTTTTGGTGTCAACTTCCAATTGAAGCCTGTAGGATTCTCAACCCTCTTAAAAATTGCAGTGCACGTCTGGGCAATATTGCCATCATCCAGTAATTCCCTGTGGAGAGAAGCAATTAACATTTAGCAAATTATAATAAATCAGCAAAGTAATTATAAATAATTAATACTAACCCATTAAGCCCAAGCCAAAAAGCAGCCCTCGCTGGAACGCCTCGTGACGGTGCACTAGACCCAGTCTCGCCCACTGGCGTCTCTGGTGTCTCAGGTACCGACTGTGAGGAGGACGAACTACGGCGGCGGCTCGAAGACATATCTGCATTATTAAGTAACATACAATACAAGAAATCCAACGACAATTAATATATATATATATATATATATATATATATATTCATCATATAAGAAAAATAAGTTAACAAATATTTCTACTCATCATCATCATCACTACTACTAAAAAAATGTTTCAAAAAAACAAAAAATTACAAATTAGTGTATGCTACTACTCATCATCATCATCATCATCACTACTTTCATCATCAGACGAAAATATTTCTTCGTCATTAGATTCACCCTCGTTCTCATCGATTTCTACCATCCCACCTCTTGGATGATGAACTGTTGTAGTGTCATCATCCTCATTCGGTCTGTCACTATCCATCTGTGTCAAAACCACATCATCTTCTTGGAAAGGTTCATCTAATGTTGAAGCAGATGTCATGACTTGTTCAGGTAATTCTACATTAGATCTTGCTTTGATTTTACACACTTCCCACCAAGATTTCTTAGCTTGATGCATGCTAGGATAAGGACAATAGCATACTTGAGTGGCTTGGTGTGCTACAACAAATGGATCGTACTTTTTGTATCTACAGGTGTGGTTAATTGAAACCAACTTGAATTCTGGATGCACTGAAGTCCCCAAAGGTGACATGTCAAACCATTCACATCTAAACAAACTAATTGTTTTCTTAGGATGACCAGGATACTCCAGCACACAGACCTCCAATAATGGCCCTTCTGCAAGATCCTTGATATTTCGGTTCACCGACGTAGAAGGACGTCTAACCTGTGATAGTTAGATTATTAGCATTGTTTAAATATATACAAGTTACGTACACTAAAATATATTTAAACTTACATATTCTTTGAACCAACGGGCGAACTCCTCATCAAACTTTTTATCTAAATCGGATCCTGAGATTAAAGGCAATTTTTCTCGCACTTCATCTTGAAACAATCTTCAAAAATTAAGCAGGTTTTAGTTAATAATATGTAAGCAATTCATAATATGTATTGAACATGCATTTCATACTCACTTCACATATGTGTCTGCAACCTCGATGCAATTGGATAGAACATACAGATGTGCTGCATTGTTCTCTTTACTATCTAAGTATCTTTTTATCATTGTTCCAAGAGGACGTCCTACACCGTTAAAAATGGACAGCAAATCAGGATCGTCATTATCAGCTCCCATATCATCATTACGAGGCACGACCCTCAACTTTGTGGTCACATTATCCTCAAAATAATAGGAACCAAATGTTGATGCTTCTTCCATTATGTAAGCATTGCTGATGGAGCCTTCAACTCTTGCTTTATTTTTTACATTATTTTTCAATGTTCTTATGTACCTTTCAACTCTTGCACCGATATTGAACCGGATCAGCAATGCGAGCTTCTTCAGCTAAATGGATTGGTAAGTGTTCCATTAAATCAAAGAAACTAGGCGGAAAGATACGCTCAAGCTTACACAAAATTTCTGGTATTTTTTGTGCAAAATTTTCATGTGCTCACGGGTGGGGAGATGTGGGTGAATGTTCCTCTTGTTTTCCGCCCTTTCTGAGTACAGATCGTTTGCATGTCCTCTTCTTTAATTGCTTAGGTTGTTAAGCTCTGTGATCGACTTCCAAATAGGTTAAGGAAGAAGTTCACGAAATGCAATAGGTAACAAGAGTTGCATGAACACGTGACAGTCATGACTTTTCATATTAGTCATCTTTAGCTGGAGCATATCTGGACATCTAGTAATATTAGATGCATATCCATCAGGAAATCTAAGATTTGTTACCCATTGCAGTAAGACCTTCTTCTCATTTTTATCAAGCATGTAACAAGCTTTTGGATACATTCCAGTCGTCTCATTACGCATCAATTCTGGTCTCGAGCAAATTGTGTTTAATTCTTCTCGAGATTTTGTTGTATCCTTCGTTTTCCCTTGGACATTGAGAACAGTGTTGAACACCTTGTCAAACACATTTTTCTCAATGTGCATGACATCCAGATTATGTCGAATCAAAAGTTTTTTCCAATAGGGGAGATCCTAAAATATGTTTTTCTTCTTCCACCTAACATTGGGATCCTTAGATATTTTCGTGTTTATATCATCATAGTCTTCTGTTACCTTGCGAAAACCCAATCCTTATATTTCTCTAAATTGCTCTTCCCCTGATTTTGGTTCGGGTGGATAGGTCTTGCACAATTTATTCTTTGTGAATGCAGTTTTATTTTTGCGAAATGCATGATTAAGAGGTAAAAACTTCTGATGGTTGTCAAACCATGACTGTTTGCCACTCTTCTTTAGACTGAATGCTTCTGTATCTTCCATGCAATGTGACAAGCCAATCCTCCAGCTGTGCTCCACCCAGATAACATAGCGTATGCTGGAAAATCAGAAATTGTCCACATCAATATTGCTCGCATCTGGAAGTTCTGCTTTAGGAACACATCATACGTTTGCTCACCCACCTCACACAAATTTTTCAACTCTTCTATGAGCGACTGCAAAACACATCCAAATTGCGTGGACCAGGCACTAGGACGGTGAGGAACATAAATTGTGCCTTCATGCACAACCAAGGAGGCAAGTTATAAGGTGTGACAATAACCGGCCAAGATGAATATTTCCGTCCTACTTGGTCAAAGGGAGCAAATCCATCTGTTGAAAGACTCAATCTGACATTTCGAGTCTCTAAAGCAAAATCTGGATATTCACTATTCATGTGCTTCCATGCAGGAGAGTCCGTAGGATGGCGCATAACCCCATTGTTTGAAGAAGAAGTAGCATGCCAACGCATGTGTTCTGCTGTTGCTTTAGATGCATAGAGCCTCTGAAGTCGAGGAGTTAGTGGAAAGTAGTGCATCTGCATGGCTGCTACACGCTTCTTCCTACGGCTTCCAGATGCCCGATGGCACTCCTTATAGCATGATGTACCACAAAACTTACAGTGTTCCAAGTCCTTATCATCTCTCCAATAAATCATGCAGTTATTGGGACAAGCATCGATTTTTTCTACTAACAGACCCATGCCACGTAGCAATTTCTTTGTGCTGTAGAAGTTATCGGGAACCAAGCTGTCATTAGAAAGAAGTTGTTTCATCAACTCTGTGATCTGGTTAAAGCACCTCTTCGAAATGTGGTTCTCCGCCTTTATGCTCATAAGACGAACCACGAGGGACAACTGTGAATGCTCACAATCGCTACTGGAAGAAACCGGCCTATCTGCAGCCTTCAACATGTCATATATTTGTTGAGCTTTAGCATTCGGCTGCTCTTCAGTACTCGGCATCTCCTCAGTATTATAATTGGGACTAGCATGATCTATAACCATCTCATGGTACGTACTACTGTACTGCTGGCGATCAATGTCCATGTTCTCATTCAGTCTATCTATTACTCTCTCTCCGTGAAACCTCCAATTTTCATAGTTCCAGATGAACCCATTCTTCACAAGGTGAGACCTTACTTCATCTGTATCTCTGTACCACAAATTCTTACATTTCCTACACGGACATCTGATCTTATCTCCATCCCTACACTCTGTCTGTGTAGTTGCTTTTTCAATGAAGATATCAAGTCCACTCAAAAAATTCGGATTAATAGCATAGCCATCAATCTTTCGTCGATACATCCACTCACGATCATCACCCATTCTTATAAATTATAACAATAAAATGAAGTAAGGTGATGAAGACAAGAATATTATAAAAATGCAGTAATTTGAAAATTCAAACAAAAATTGGGCAGCATGACCCCTCTATCTTAACTACCAAGTGCTCGATTCTACCAGCTATGTTAATCATAATGGTTCTAAACGTCTACATCTATCCCCAATGTGAATGTCCTTAGTTAAGATGTAATTAATTTCTATCCCAAAGGAAGTAGATCCTTAAGAAATTAATTACATCTTTCACCAATAAAGTTCTAAGTTCATCCCCAACATATAAATGATAAATGATTACATCTCCAACATATATATTCAAATAAACTTTAACATCACATTGTTGGGAGACGATCCTTAAGATGTAATTAATTTCTAAATCCTTAAGAAATTAATTACATCTATCCCACTAACTATACATACACCAAGCTATTAAAAACGCAATAAGCAACAACAAATAAAATTATCACAATTTATGTTCACAATCTTACTCACAATTTATTTTCACAATCACAATCATACGAATTTTTAGCAACTATTTCATATGAATTAGGAATATTTTGCAAAAAAAATTATAATTATCAGCTATGTTAGCCTAATTTGCCACTCAAAAAATCAGCCCATAATAGCACATGAACATACTGAATTTTCAGCCCCAATTTACCAATTTTGGTATTTACGTATCAATGATGAACAACGCATCAACTAGTCATCGTTACATATCATGCTTTCAACTAACATACTTAGACAAAACTACCGACAATCATGCCCAATATTCATACAGCGATAGAGACTAACTAGTTGGATAAATTTCGACAATAGGAGGGAGATGGAGCAGCGGTGAATGAGGGTGGATGCAGCTGCGGCGGCGCGAATGACTACATCGGAGAGAGAAAGAGAGTAAATAAACACCACAACAATTTATAATAATCCACAAAAAATAAATAAATGAAGTCAAAATATAAATAAAAAATTTGAAAATGTAGTAGGTTTGGAGCCCCAAAATCCGTCGGGTCTCTCCTAAATCAGCACAAAATCGAACAGCCAAACACAAAATCAAGAAGCATAGCAAAACTAGAATATGCAGAAATAGAGAGAGAGCGAGAGAGTGAGGGGAAACAGAGACAGAGGAAGAGAGAGAGAGAGGACATACCCGTCACAAAGAACCGGAACGGCGGAGCAGCAACACGGTGGCGGCAGCAGCGGCGCGACGGAAGGGAGAATCGGTGACAGGCCGTCTGAGAAATAGAGAGACTGAGATACAGAGAGAGAGAGAGAGAGTGAGAGGAAATAGAGACAAAGAAAGAGAGAGAGGACATACCCGTCACAAAGAACCGGAACAACAGAGCAGCAATACGGTGGCGGCAGCAGCGGCGCGACGGAAGGGAGAATCGGTGACGGGCCGTCTGAGAAAATAGAGAGACTGAGATACAGAGAGAGAGAGAGAGTGAGGGGAAACAGAGACAGAGAAGGAGAGAGAGAGGACATACCCGTCACAAAGAACCGGAAGGACGGAGCAGCAACACGGTGGCGGCAGCAGCGGCGCGATGGAAGGGAGAATCGGTGATGGGGCCGTCTGAGAAAAAGAGAGACTGAGATACAGAGAGAGAGAGAGAGAGAGAGAGAGAGAGTACTTGCAACTGGACAACCTAGAGAGGCAGACAGTACGGCGGCGGTGCGGCTGCGGCGCGACAAAAAGAGAGTAAGAGAGAGAGATGACGAATGAGAGAAAGGGGAGAGAGAAAAGACGAGATAGAGAAAGGATGCTTACCGGTGGAGGGCACGGGTCGGCGATGAGGAGGCGAGACGGCGGGGCGGCAAGGAGGACTGGCGAGATGGCGAGGCTGAAAAAAATTAGGGTAGATGGAATTGGGGAAGAAGTGAGGGAGAAAGGCCCGACTGTGCTTCCTCATTCACAATTACCGACAGAAATATCCGTCGGTAAATGTCTGACCCGCATTTTTTTACCGACGGATATTTATCCGTCAAATTTCATTTATAATTCGAAAATACAAAGTTACTGACGGAAATTTTCGTCAGTAAAAAAAAAGAAAAATAAAAAAATAAAAAAGGGGAAATATTTAATAAAATTCATCGCGAACGAGTCACTAGTCAAGATTAGTAAACATCTACCTCGATCTCTTCGTTGACGAAATTCTCACGGACGTCATTAACTAATCACAGACATTATTTCAAAAATTTAATGAACCGTATATATAACTCAATCCTTTCGTTTCCCCTGATTCTCGAACGTTTGTTAATTAGTCACCGCCATTATTCAAGAAACGAGCGTACATCGAGACAAATTAGTAAGTCACTTGGTAATCTTGTCGATTTTCTTGATCAACACGAAATATTGTTAAAGTAATTTGTTATAGAATTTCGATTTTTGATTTAGGATTTACCAACGGATTCGAAATCCGTCACAATTTACCTATTTACCGACGGATTTAGTGACGAAAATTCAATCCGTTGGTAAACCCTAGGTAACAGTAATTATTTTTTATTTATAAAAATAATTTTATTAAAGTTACTGACGGATTACTGACGGACATTCCGTCAGTAATTACTGACGGATTTGAAATCCGTTGGTAAATCTTAGGTAACAGTAATTATTTTTAATTTATAAAAATAATTTTATTAAATTTACTGACGGATTATATGCCGTCACTAATTAACCCTCACTAATCCGTTGGTAAATCCGTCACTAAATCTATGAATAAAAAAAATTATATCGAAAAAATTAAACAAATTTACCGACGGATGAAAAATCCGTTGGTAAAAGTAATTAGTTTTTATTTAATTTTTTTTTGCATAATTACTGACGGATTTTATTCCGTCACTAAATATCCCTCACTAATCTGTTGGTAAATCCGTCACTAAATATATAAATAAAAAAATTAAATCGAAAATCTATTGAAACATTTACCGACGGATAAAAATCCATCGGTAAATGTTTTTTTTATTTTTTTAAATAAATAGTGAACATTACCAATGGATATTTCCGTTGGTAATTTTACCGAGGGAATATCCGTTGGTAAATCCGTCGGTAATTTCGGCGCGAATTACCCCGCCAAATCTCCGAAGGAAATCCGTCGGTAAATATTTTTTAGCCGACCCGCTTTTTTTCCGTCACAAATCCTTCGGTATTTACTGAGGGATTTGATGTCCGTCAGTAAATCCGTCGATAAATTTTGGTTTTTTTTTGTAGTGTCGCATGGCTTCTAAAACAAAAATTCCATCTCAATAACTGATCACATGTCCCATTACATATCATAACATGAAGTTGAAGTAGGCCATGACGTTCAAAAAAATAAATATTTAATTAAATTAAATAATTGATCAATGATTACAAAACAATCATTGAATAGGATTAAGAATCAAACTCAAATTAATTTCAGTTGCAAAGATCAAATCCTCATATAAATAGCACATCAACCGTCTCATTTTCCATCAAAACAAAAAAAAAATATTCAAATCCATTTTATCTCACTTCCCTAAACACTTATCTCAAAATGCCACACATGATTTCCCTAAATTCAACCATTTTATTCTCTCACTTAATTATTCTCTCATGGTTTGGAAATGCACAAGGTGCAGTCACATTCAACGTGATCAAATTTGGTGCAAAACCTGATGGGAATACCGACGCAACTCCGCCCTTCCTCAAGGCTTGGGTGGCCGCGTGCGCCGCCACGACGGCAGCGACGATTTACGTGCCGAAAGGGCGTTACCTAATAAAGTATGCAGAATTTAGAGGGCCATGCAAAAGTAAGATCAAAGTTCAAATTGATGGAACTCTTGTAGCTCCGATGGACTATCGTACCCTTGGGAATTCCGACTACTGGATTTTGTTTATTCAGGTCAATCAGATTTCAGTCGTCGGAGGAAATCTGGACGCTAGGGGCGCCGGATTATGGGCATGCAAGACTTCCGGCAAAAGTTGCCCCACCGGAGCAAGGGTATATTTGTGTATTATTTTAGTTTCAGTATGTATATACTAGGGAAGTCAAATAATTTTTGAATAAACACAGTGAAGACATTTATGAATTTGGTAATTAATTGAGCTAATTAACCTCGCTGCCGTAGTTCCCCACTTGCTTTCATTATCAATAATTTGGTTCAGTAATGCTATATGCTTTAATATTAATCATAGTACCGCTTAAATATAATTAGCTTTAGTTGCAGGAAATGAGACTGACGCTTGTCGATTTTTTAATTTCCGTACGAGTTTCAAAATAGTGCAATTACAATATCATTTTAAAATTTTTGAAATTTTGACATCTTCAATTTTTTCAAAAAATAAAAAATCACATAGATAAAACGACAACGTTCTATACGTGGTCCATGAAATTTAAAACCTACTTTGCAGTTCGTCTAATTTAAAAATTAATAAAATCATGAATATTAATTACCAATAAGTTTCTTTTTTTATATTGCACCTAGCTATTCATGTTGCTATCTCAAATTATTATTATTATTATTATTATTATTATTATTATTATTATTATTATTATTATTATTATTATTATTATTATTATTATTACTACTACGAAAATTTAGTAATTCTAGTTATGTTTGAAATTGCAGTCATTCACATTTAATTGGGTTAACAACGCTGAAATTAAGGGCTTAACCTCGATTAATAGCCAATTAATGCACGTGGTGATCAATAGCTGCAAGAATGTGAAGGTGAGCAATGTGAAGATCATAGCTCCAGATCTAAGCCCTAACACAGATGGGATTCATGTCCAATCCTCTACTGGAGTCACTATCACCAACACCGTCATCAAAACGGGCGATGACTGTATATCCATCGGGCCCGGGACCAGGAATTTGTGGATGGAGAAGATACAATGTGGCCCGGGACATGGCGTTAGGTATATCAAACCGTACCTATCACTAATTCGTGATATATAAATTTTAATTCAACTTTAATTTATTTTCTTAATTTTTGACAGTATTGGGAGTTTGGGCCGAAATTTTGATGAAGATGGTGTGGAAAATGTGACGTTAACAAACTCGGTCTTTAGCGGGTCGGATAATGGGCTGCGGATTAAAACATGGGCCAGGCCCAGCAAGGGATTTGTGAGAAATATTAACTATAAAAATATAGTTATGAAGAATGTTGAGAACCCAATTCTTATAGACCAAAATTATTGTCCCAACAATCAAGGTTGTCCTAGCCAGGTAAACATCATTAATTATTTATATTTTTTTTTTTTTTATTTAAGAATCAACGGCCAATAAAATCAATTCAGTAAATCATCCATTACGATAACCCATCCCATCCCCCAACTCAAAACAATATTTAGAATCTTAGATATTCGAATATCCCGTACTTTTAATTCGTGAATTATTTTATGAACACAGTTGTTTGGATTAATTTCTATTAATTTCGCAGGGTTCTGGAATTAAAATTAGCCAAATTTCATACCAAAATATACAGGGAACATCTGCAACACAAGTTGCCATGGAATTTGATTGTAGCCATACCAATCCATGCAGTGGTATCAAACTAAATGACATTAAACTTACTTATTTGAAATCAAAAAAAGCACAATCCTTATGCAAAAACATCGCCGGAACCTCCGGCGGTGTCATCATGCCGGTAAATTGCTTGTGACCTAAAAATGACGACGACAACAACAGGTCAAAGATCGGAATTTTATGGGACCAATGTGCAATTTATGTAAAAAGTTAGGGTAGTTTTGAATTTTCCAAAGAGTTTCTTTTGTTGTGAAATTTCACCAGAGTGAAGATCAACTCCAAAGAGTTGTTTCCTCAAAAAAAAAAAAAAAAAAAAAAAAAACTCCAAAGAGTTGGATGTAATATATTTACACTTTCACATTCAATCAGTGTTGGAGTTTGTATCATTCCCTTTATTTCTCTATTTAATTGTTTTTTATTTTTTATTTATGAGTTAGTTGTGTCATTACCTTTCAATATTTAATTTTAGTGTCTTTTTTTCTACGAGTTGATTGTATTATTGCCTAATTGAAGTTAAAGTTTACCAGTTTATAACAATAATACTCCCTCTGTTTTGTTTTAAGTGTCCTATTAAGAAAAATTACAAAAATCAAGGAAGCATGAGATATTACTTTTATACCCATATTTATTATTTTCAAAGTCTAATAATTACATTTTCCAATAACTATTGTGAGGGTAAAATAGGAGTTTTGTTATTATTTTAACCTCAAATTCCGCAATAGGACACTTAAAAAGGAACAAGAATTTTTTCTCAATAGGACACTTATAAAAAAACGGAGGGAGTATACTCGATTTTTATTATTAATGATGCAAGGATATACCACATACCTACTTATAAAATAGAGGATTGTGCTATATATAATACTAGTACTACACTCGTGCGATGCACGGGGTAAATTGAATTTTAATTTTAATTTTATAAAATAACATAAGTATGAGTAAGGAAAATATATATAAAAAAAAGATAAGTATGAAACAATATAAATTAAAATTTCATTCAAAATTATACATCTATAAATTTTGAAAAATTTCCTTGTAAACAACATTCGTGGTACATGCAGTGCTCTTCTTATCTTTGTCGCATATCAGGATCTTCAAACCACTTCGACTCCGTACTCTCGATACAACGACGTACAATTGACCATGGGAAAAGTCCCACATGTGATAGAGATTGTCCTTGACTTTTGTTGATTGTCATGGCGTACGAAACAATTAGAGGGAATTGTTTTCGTTGAAACTTGAATGGAATATGTGGATCTGATGAAGTTAATGACATTCTCGGAATCAATACTTTATGGCCGAAATTATTTCCTGTCAATATTTTGGCCTCCAAAACATGATTACCAACTCTCGTGACAATCAAACGCGTTCCATTGCACAATCCAAGAGAATGATCAATGTTCCTTAACAACATAACCGACGTGCCGACCTTCAGAATGAGCTTGTGGTTAGGCATTCCCGAACATTTCAGACAATTTAGAAATTCAGGTGTGTGGACATCGTTCATTACATCAATAATTGCATCAGAGCTGCATGTCTTGTCTGAACTCAAATATTCTTTGTTCACAGAAATATTCTTGTCTATCATGTACTCATTAACTGATTCAACTACATCGAGTGTGGGAGCGAGTATGGCTCTGTCCTGGAGGTAACTCAAGTTATTTGGAGCAACCATGATTGAAGGATATGTATTCTTAACAATTGCTTCTATTGGATCTCCCGAGAATTTAAGGTGAATATCGTCTGGTATGTCTATTTTTGCATGACCGTCATTCGTATCACCCAAAAGTGCATCACCTACAGCTGCAACCCAATCAGAAAACTTTTTTAATTCTTTTGCCTTCAATTCTGAATCTATGAATCGCAGCCTCGTGTTCTTTGTAAGCCTGAGCACTTGAACATCCTTTCCAGATGTAAGAAGAGTTGATACTTGCATTGACTACTTCTTGTCTGCTTCCTCTGGGTATGACATGCAATATTTGTCTAAAGTCATCTCCGAACACGATTGTCTTACCTCCGAATGGTGATTCAGAATTCACCAGACTTTTAAACCTCATTATATCCCTCAAGGTTCTGTCCAGGGCTTCAAAACAATATTTATGCATCATCGGTGCTTCATCCCATATTATGAGCTTACATCTGATAAGGAGTTCAGCCTGTGGACTTCCTTGTTTGATGTTGCACAATGAATCTTCATTTGGATTTATCGGGATAGCGAATCGGGAATGTGCAGTCCTTCCACCTCGCAGTAATAGAGATGATATCCCACTCGATCCTATATTGAGTACTATATCTCCTTTTGATCGTAACGCAGAAGATAATGTCCTCCAAATAAATATTTTTCCAGTTCCCCCGTATCCGCATACAAAACAAACACCACCTGATTCTGATTGTGCTCTCTCAATTTCGTTTGATAGACTTGGCGTTGTTCTTCGGTAATATCACGTATGAACGAAGCATGCTCAGCTTCCATATCTGATCGATTATAACGCAACTCGTAATTTATCAAATTATTATACGGCTGACAAAAATACTCTAGATTGGGATATTGTATCTCATTAAAATCTCGCAAGCTGCGTCCACATTTGCGCATAATCTTCTCGATTTTTGCCAGTGCATAATTCTTCATATGTTCTTCAGTCAAATGTATATCTAACATGAAGAGAAACATTATTATTATTATTAAATATTTTTTTAATATGAAAATCGCACTATATAAAAATAATAAATAAAAATAAAAAATAACTTGATCACAATACGAACTATAAATTACCCACGTAATAATATTTCAAATAAAACTTATATGTAATCAAACTTTAAAATAAAATATTTCTCTCGAATTAATTTCGGGGGAATCACAGGATGTGTGATATTCACACATTATTGTTGCTAAACTTTTTGTAGCCTAAAATTAAACCTTTTGTACCTTAAATTATGCATTAGTAACATTTTATATTAATTAGATGATTGAAAATTCATAAATGAAAAATTAATTAGATGATTGGAAATGTAAATGTACAATTATTATATAACATTTAATATATAATTTAAAAAAATGAAATATTGAAAAAAATGAAAAAAAAAATTAAAAAAGAAGTTTCTAAAAATAGCACGGGCTTGCTATTATAGTTTGACGAACACAATAAGAATATAGGATACTTATTATATCCTATATTAAATTAACATTTGTAATCAGATTCAGAAGTCCTGGATATAATCTACACATACAATGATATATATATGATATATATATATATATATGTCTAAAAAAATTGGTAAACTGAAAGCATTGACTGATGTCATGTTTTGATTTGGGATAGTTAGTCAATAAGTACTAATTGGTTATGAATAATAATTGACTGTCCAATAAATTACTAAAATACACCGGCCTCAGTTTAACTATACTACAATCTTCATTATTTATGAATTCTAATATAAATATTAATTATTTATTGTTTTACAATCTTCATTATTTATTAATTCTAATACAAATGTTAATATATTATTTATTGTTTCTAAAAAAATTATATTATACCTGGATTTTGTAAACGAAATTAACCGAAATTGTGATTTTGAGGCTTGAATTTGTATGACAGTGTGTATGATTATATCTCATTTTAATATATTTTAAGTTTTTGACAGTACATTAAACGTATTTTGCTGAATAATGACAGATACGTCATCTATGTGTGTTGTTTCTGTACTATTCTAAAAAATATATATTTGAAATATTGGTATTAATTACTGATTTACACACTGTCATATAAACTATAATTACGTGTTATGCAAAAAATACGTAAAATAAAAGATTTCTCTCAAATTAATTTCGAGAGAAGCACAAGATGTGTGATATTATTGTTGCTAAACCTTTTGTAGCCTAAAATTAAACCTTTTGTACTTGAATTATGCATTAGTAACATTTTATATTAATTAGATGATTGAAAATCATAAATGAAAAATTAATTAGATGATTGAAAATGTAAATGTACAATTATTATATAATATTTAATATATAATTTTCAGAAATGGAATATTGAAAAAAAAATGAAAAAAGAAGTTTATAAAAATAGCATTGTAGCCTAAAATTAAACCTTTTGTACCTTGAATTATGCATTAGTAACATTTTATATTAATTAGATGATTGAAAATCATAAATGAAAAATTAATTAGATGATTGGAAATGTAAATGTACAATTATTATATAACATTTAATATATAATTTTAAGAAAATGAAAATGAAGTTTCTAAAAATAGCCCGGGCTTGCTATTATAGTTTATATAGATGTTATGCATACAACTTTCCAAAAAAAAAAATGTTGTGCATGCATAATTATATGTGATCAGAATTTGTGAACTGCATATATATGAAATGTATAGGATAATTGCTTTAATAATTCAACTTGTACGCTATTTTAATAGCAATTACAGTATAATTTGGTACGTAATGGTTTCAATTACAATACCATGTTTGATGATTTTGTAATTACAACATGACAAATAATGTGTCTATTAAAATTTCTACGCTACCAACAATCTACATGTGCAGCGAGCCCAGAAGGGCCGGAACATGTGATTGCAAAATTGTTAAAACTTGATGTTCCATGATTGTATTGCAAAATGACCTAAAGCTTGTGACCTTACGCAATTAACTCTTGATAAAAAAAAAATTATGAAATATTATATAATGATACTCCATCAGTCCTCAAACAAGTGTCCTCTCTGCCTCAACTCTCTTATACTAAGAAAGTTTGTCATTGAGGACTGTGGAAAAATTTAAAAGTCTTGACATCATTTTTCTATAGAATTACAAAATAGCTAGAATAGTTATTCAGGACAAGTTCTAATTCAAAATATGACACTTATTAGGTCACAAAGTAAATATATGACGAGCATTAGCACAATTGAATACAAGATGCAACACCATCCTTAGCATCAAAAAAATCGAAATCAATGACAAAAAATGGATTTGATTCTATATCAATGATATACACCAAACAAAAGAATTTCCTAATGCTGAACTGAAGAATTTGCCTATCCATTTCTACAAATATGTACCTTCTGATTAACTTTCACCTTCATTGGAAGGTTGTGCTAACAACCAAGAAGAGACAACCTCATCCAAACAATACAATGACAACATATTCTTGGTAAGACGTCAACCTTAGCCGCGACGATCATGCAAGTCGTTTAAACAATTCGGCCAGCCAAAGATCTAGAATTCGATCATCTATGAGAATTTTACTTGTGACAACCTCAGCTACCTCAGAACGATTTGTGGTGCGAGCTACCTTCTTGTCTTTTTGAAGGGTTGGTTCTTTGATCTATCCGAATTGAGTTCCCGTTGAAGCGGTGTCGGACTGTTACACGGTGGGTTTTCGCGTCGGTGGAACAACTGGCTCTTACCATCACCAGCAAGATCAACTCTTTGTCTCTGGTGTCTTCGGACCACCAGGTTTGTGGAACTCCCTCCACCAAATCCTCCAACTTGTGGAACTCCTCGTGATGCACCGATACATCCGCGACTTGATCCGGTCGGATCAGGCCGGCTGCCGGTGTCACCTGTTTCATAAGGTGAAACCTTATGCTTAGTGAGCAAGAAGTCGCGTCTAACTAGGGGTGTAAGTGAGCTGAGCGGACTCGTGTTACACGAAGAAAGCCTAACTTTTAGGCTCATGAGTCAAAAGTTTGCCAATAATATGTAGGAGAATATGAGTACCCTAATCCTAATCCCAATCCCAATCCTAATCAATCAATCCAAATACAAAATTAAAATAATCCAAACAATGCAATCCTATCATATCCTATCCTATTTTATCAATTACATCCTCTAAACCAAACGAGGCCTAATAGATTAAATCCAAACTTTAACTTTATCTGTCTTTTTTACTTTAAATATATAATAAAAGAGATCAATTTCATGGTATTCACTTTAATAAAACTATATTTTATCAACTATATATGCTAGACTATCAAATAAATTTTAATTTGTATATTTTTATATTTCATTTGCTATAAAGAATTCGAATGGTATAACACTAGTAAGATAATTATTAAAAAAATAAATCTAATTTTTGACAAATTATTAAATGTTTCAAGTGTATAATATTACAATATTGCACTTAAAAGTAATTATAAAAAATGGATAAAATAGGCAAAGATTATTTTAAGAAATAAAGCTATTTTGTAAATAGCACATTTGAGTAATTACTAAATAAATAAGACCTAAATTTAATATATATTTATTTAGTTTCCTTAGACTCAATTATGTTCGATAAAGCTCGATCCTCTAAATCAATATTGAGTTTATCAATGCTCAGCTCGATTCATTTACACCCTCTAGATTTAATGGCTAGTCCGTAAGAACTAAGGACTTGGGACTTACCTCGAGCCAACGAGGAAAACCGAGGGAGCCACGTGGGCGGTACTCAGGCGTTTCTACTTCATCCTTGATGGCGCATAGGCCTTCACACACAATCTGATAGAACACATACTCTTCAGCACTTCGATTGCTGATTTTCAAGTTGAATGTGTCCTGGTTCTGGAGCTCTATGCTGTTCGTGCTGACCGACGTTTCGGGGACAAAACGCAGGGCTTCCATGCTTGATCTGATCGCCTCGTTGGTCTGAAGGATTTTAGCAAACTCGTGTCTCCTAATTGTTTTATCGACATGGGCAATGTCGAGGTTTAGCTTGCAACGGACGGGCTTGTGATCGCTCTCAATTACGTCCATACAAGCTTCGTACCTTCAACACAAAATGAAACAAGTCTGAGTTTTACTACAGATAAGCAAGGAAAGACGAGTCGTGTGGAACCGAGCTTAAAAACATTAAGGCCTACATTGATATGGAGGCGATCACGGGGCAATTTAAGTTGCATTCTTTTGTTGGGCCTGCTCTGTTATCGCGATATAGAACTCTGTCGCACCAAGCCGGGATTCGTTTCTTCTCACCCGAATCATAACCTAAAACATGTTCGATTAGACTCTGATATCCTCACAGGATTGAGTATTTGAAGGATAATGGGATCAAACAGACATTATTTTATATCTATCTAAGCTGTCACGCAGAGTAAACAAGCAGGAGTGTGTTCTATTACCTCCTAAACCCGGTTTTCCTTTTTCAAACTTGTATGTTGGAGGAAATCTGACGAGGGCCTCCCGCATGCCTTGGAAAACTTTTCCGACTTTCATTTCTGCTCGTAGCTGATCTTTCTCGCGAAGCCAATCAAAGCTTCGTTGAGAAACTAAGTCCCTAGCTTCGTCATAAGTTATGCCAAATAGGCGGTAATTAAAATCGCCATTAAAGACGATCATATCAGCTTCGGCAAGATCAGGCCTTGCCTCTTCAGGACTAGATGTAGCCTGCAACAAAAGAAATCGGAAGAAATCTTTACATAACCAAAACTTGGATCGGAAATGTGACAAAATCAAAACTTGGAACTAAAGCAATGCATACATTAGAGTTACGGAGCATTTGATTAGCCGATGAAACACCAGCTGCAAAAATGAGGAGCCACGGCAAGCCAAACGAATAAAGCAGCCAAAATAAATATATGGAGAAGAGAAGAGAGCAAGACAAGTAGAGGCATCGCAGCATACCAGCAGCGTTGTTAAAGAAGTTTGAAGACCGAGTGAAAGTCATTGTTCGAAAAATATGATCGAAATCGGCATTCCGTTTGTTTACTGCTTCTAAATGAGCAGCAAAATGACAATTTACAAAACATATGATCCGATCATATACTCTCAACCTCAATCCTACACCTCCCTACAAGCGCGTTTGAGCTCGTATATCAATGTAAAGACGACATAAACCCGTGAGGCCGATATGGCTGTGAATGCAGAACTAGCTACTTACCTTATTTCCTATTGCACGGCCTAAACCACACGCGACAGCAGCTACGTCCAAGTCTCCTACATGGGGCCGAAGGGTTTTTCTTACCCTGAAAGGAAGGACGACAACGACCTATAAAATTATGTCATAATTATACAGAATTGCGAGATAGGTGTTTACTTTGAGTAATAGCTTAGATAGATTTAAAAAATAAAAGTACATGTTAATCCACCACATACTTTGATGGACTGAACGATTCTGGGCTTGTTGATCGTTCAATCCTTCAACTACGCAATCATATGTATTGTCAATCTAATCTATCACCCAAAGTAAACGTCGAAAGCTATTAAACTCAAGAATGTCTTACCAAATAGCTATTAGCAAGGCAGCCAGCTGCCTCGACCCTACTCGTTCGAAGACAGATCTTTCGTCTAACACCTTGCCGATATGATCCTGCCACCATTGCCCCACAGAACTTCCTTCTAGTCCTACCTAAAAATGCAAACTCAATAGTCAGATGTTGATCTAATCATTGAAATCAGATATTGGGTTAATTGCACCAAAAACCACAACTTCCACACCAATTATAAATTCGACATCACTTTCGAACTTCACAAATTCAATGCCACCTCTTGATTTTGGTGCAAATTAGAGATTCCAAATTTTCTCGTAGGACCGGATTCTGACGTGTGCATGCTGAATTTGCATCAAAATCAAAATGTGATGTTGAATTTGTGAAATTTAAAAGTCGTGTCAAATTTGCAATTTAATATAAAAAATGTGATTTTTGGTGCAATTAACAATCAGATTGATCGATTATTAGCTTACCGTTTCTCTTGCTGCTGACATAGCTAGAAAACCTGCACCCATCTCCACCTCCTGCAGCCCGACGACTACAATATCGACATCTGAGACTGCAGAACCTAGCCACGACTTAAGAGCAGTTTGAGATGCTCGTCCTTGACCTACATTCCACGTTCCGACTAAAATGGTCACTTTCTCTCGCTTTGTATACATGTCGGCTTTTTCACTCAATTCTTGACGCAATGTGCTATCTATGGATGCAGGGGACGACATGCTCCACCCTCGTATACCACCATGAGTGGCTAAACTAAAGAGATATCCGTGGCCAACGACTAGTTTTATAACAGGCTCGTTGTGGGCAACCCAACCGGCTACTAGGTTTCCTTCGAGGTCTAATATCTGGATGTTGCCAGTTGCATATCCAACCCATATTCTTGAACCATGAGCACAAATGCTCTGGACGCTAGCCGGGTGGCGAGTGAAATCCTGCAGCCGATTCCCATTCCCGTCCCAATGGATTAACAATCCATTCGAGCATCCTGTCCAGATGACACCATCAGCTGCAATCATCATTGCTTCAGTCTTCTTTGTGTCTTCGACTAAAGCTCCGGCTCCCTTTGCTACTCTACGAACGGCATCTGCAGCGCCTATTAAGGCATTACGTGACCTCTGCAGAAAGCCTTGTGGTTTGTCCTTTTTGGCCTTGGATACAAACTTAACACTCACCTCATCTTCGACTGCCTGTTCTTGAGGTGATGGCATATCAACCCGATTCTCAATCTGACCCTCTATGTTGAATACTTTCAGAAGCTCTCGTGTCCGAGCATTCCTATTTACAATGATCAGATTTTGTTTATGAACAATTGTGTTTAGTTATTTTATTGAGATGGAAAAGAATGTTAAAGACGAAAATCGTACCATAGTGAAAAGGATTGAGAGCTTGCAGCCCAAACTTTAGCTCTAACATTGTCAGATAACATATATTTCACATCCGAAGATGAAATATTGCACACGCCATTAACGGTAACTTGAGCTCTCAAGTCGATAACCGATCTTTCGACCAACAAAGCAGCCATTCGTCTCTCCTCCGCTGATAGTCCAAGAGATTTTTCGAGAGATTCCCATGGCCAGATCCTTATATTGCCACCCTCTGACCCCGACCATATATCACCTTGATCCACGCCAAGAAATTATAAGAAACGAAAGAAGAGATTAAATTGCACGACTAAGAAGAGATTCAAAAACAAAGTTATGTCATGCTCATGAACAAATTTTGGTAGAGTGATATAAAGGCAAAATGCTGCAACTACTATGGCACAAAATAAATCGTGTCCAAAACAAAAAATGACCTAAAGTTCATGTATTTGACGGAAACTATCCCTAAGAAAGGTTACCATAGAAAGACATTGTCATGGAAAGAACTGGATTTCGATGCGCTTGCCAAGAGAAGCCTTCCTTGAAGGCATTGCCATCGGAGAACTGCTGCTCCATCTTCCACGACCGAATCTTACCATCCTTGTGACCACTCCAAACCAATTTACTCCCTTCATCAACCATCAAACACAGAGTCTGTGAGGTGCTTGTCGACTCATGAAACGTGGCCGTCTCCTCATCTCCTCGTGGTAGCCTTCGCCCTGCGCCCGTAACTGTCCCTGGCTCAAATGTGTCTGAATATTTCCACACTCTTACACCAGATTCTTGCCCAGCCCATAGCTGTGTATCTGTGCTAGCAATTGTCTTTATGAACTTTCCACCCTGTGGAAATCCAGAAACGTTTCGATTCTCATACATTTTCACTACACAAAGTATTGCTCTAAGATAGAAAATTTAGGAACAAAGGAACACATTTTTAGAATTCCAATCAAACAAACAATTTTGATTAGTATTTGACATTATTTCAGAAAAGAATTGCATCTATGACATTCATAACCCATTAACTTCATAAATTACGAATGCAAGCATATAAACTACTAAATTATAAGTATACTTCAAGAAAGACGATGATGAGGCTTCGAAGGCAGCAACAGCATTGGTGTGTCTAAAGCACAAAGAAGAAGACCTACAAGATTGCAAAATGAGTATAATCTATGCTACACTCGTTGAATTCCACAACAACCCGGCATCCATTTGCACGAAATCAAGCACAATATACTTATATACATGCAATACTCAAGAATCAAAGTAAAACAAGAACATATGCCAAAGTAAAACATTACATCTAAGATATTGACACACTCAAACACACCAATGAACCTAGTAAATAATTATCCCACATATACGATGATGCATTCAGAAGAGTTTTTATTGATAAATCAATACATATACCACCTATTTAATCACTTGAAATCAAAACAATCGAGGGGCTTACTATCTACATGTTCAAAATCAAGAAAAGTTAATATTGGGTATATTTGGATAATATTTAATAATCTACTTTATCCAAAAAAGTAAAAAAAAAAGGTCTAATCTATAGGATCAATAAAACTGCCAAAACATAATTAAAACTGCAACAAAATTCAACCTGAGTTTCCCGCAAAGGGTGAGGTCTAATCTCGAGACACGGCGGCCGGTTGGGGTGCATCGCCGCCCTAATAGGGGCCTTAAACACCCCAACGCCGCCGCCGCTGCCGATGAACTCCGGCAGCGGCTGGTTGGGCAGCAGCTGAGACTCATCAAAGTCGTCGCCGCCGTCGCCCAACCCAACGTAATCCATCATCTCGGCGGCGCCGCCGGTGGCGGTGGAATAGCGGTAGAAGTCCTCCTCGTCAGAGGAGTTGACACCGGCGCCGTCGCAGAAGGCGGTCTTCCTGGGCTGGGTGCCGAGAATGTCGATCTCGTCGAGGCTGTGGTTGCGGGGTTGGTGCTGGAGGCGAGTGTGGTGGCCGCCGGTCTTCGTCCGCAGCTGCTGGCTGTAGGAGTGGGACTTCCGGCGCGGCGGCGAGTTGGCAATCGCCTCCAAGGCTTCCTTGATATCGGGATCTTTAGGACGATCGTCCATTTTTTTTATTATTTTATAATTTTCTTGTGATGAAAATTTTAGTGTTTTCTTCAAGTTGGGAGATGTGAAGGAGAAGAGAGGTTTGTCATTGTAAGGAAACTGAGAGGGAGAGTGAATATGGGAAGGGGAAGGAAAGAGTCAGAATGTTGATGTGAGAGAAACGAAAATAGGGAGAGAGAGAGAGAGAGAGAGGTGGTATGAGGGTGGTGGCGGTTAAAGTGGCGAAAGATTTTGGGAATGTTCGGACAGGATAGTTTCATTTTCCTCGGTCGTAGTGTACATGTAGATTTAGATTGAGACTGTAGTCGAATGGGAAAATTTATTTATGATCAAATTAATATCTCTGCATCCTACCTACGAAGAAAATCGCAATATCACACTTATTTAAATACACATAAAAAATATGTTATTTATAAAAAATGACTTCTTCTAGTCATTCTACTTGCAAATGTATATAGAACACTTTTGCATGATTTTTTTTTTTGAGGGACTTTTGCATGAAATTATGGATGAAATATTAAAAGTAAAATTTTTGTTTGGAAAAGAAAAAAATATTAATGTTTTAAAAGATAGAGTAATAGATATAGTAAGTGACAGCCAAAATTTTGAACGTGGTGTCTAAATTTTTATCTCTAGTTACTATAGTAATATAATTCATGTGTAATTGAATTCAACTTTAATATGAGATATATACACAAAATTCACACATAAAAATAATATGTGATTTTTTTTTTGAAATAGTGTTTAGAATAAAAATTATTAAAAATAAAAAATAAATATTTAAGAAATTTAAAATACATGTATGTATTTTGTTTGAATTTTTGAATAAATTTCATAATTCTCTGCCATAATATTGTTGTAAAATAATTAGTTATATATATAAAAAAACCAAATAAGGAATTGAGGGGCCACGCAGAAAAAATTAACTACAAAATTATGAAATTTAACCTTATTCTATATTATCAATTAATATTCTTGTAAAATAATTAGTTATATATATATATATAACCCAAATAAGGAATTGGGGGGCTCACGCAGAAAAATTTAACTAAAAACTTATGAAACTTAACTAAAATGTTAACTACAAAATTATGAAATTTAACCTTATTCTATATTATCAATTAATATTCTTGTAAAATAATTAGTTATATATATATATATAACCCAAATAAGGAATTGAGGGGCTCACGCAGAAAAATTTAACTAAAAACTAATGAAACTTAACTAAAATGCTGCATAGGAGAACTGAACAAGCGACCAAATAGATGAGGCACAAGTACTCGGCCAACTGAGCTAAGGTACTACATTGCTATAATTTTCATACTTAATTTCTTTATAAGGAATAAAATATTTTTGGGCCCCTTAAAATTTAGGGCCCAGGGCGGTCGCCCAGGCCCGCCCGCCCTCAGGGCCGGGCCTGGGGATGTATATGAATCAAATAATTTTGGTTCGGTTCGATATTCGATTCGAATATTTGAAATTTATGATTCGAAAATAGATACAAATATTTTTTTTTATTCGATTAGTTATCAAATACGAATTCAAAATCATGATATGCGATTCGATATTCGAAAATATTCGATTACATATATATAAATATTTAATATATATTTATTTATTTAAAAACTAAACTATGAATTTTAATTTTAACTAAAAAAGAAGATTTCCGTAAAAAAAATGAAAAAAAAAGGAAAAAACAAGACTAATAAAACTAAATTACTAAAATAATACTCCCACTCTCAAACTTTCCAGTTTCTACTTCCCAAGCGGCAACTCCATTTCCAATTTCCCAACTTTCAATTCTCAAAACCTAAAAAACCCTCGTCGGCTCCTCCGCCACCAAGCAAGCAGCAGTCATCTGCTTTCATTGAGACGCCGCCACCGCTAGAACTGCGCCATCTCCTTTGCCTCTGCGTCGGAACTTCAAAGTTGAAACAGAAACTGGTTGCGCCTCCCCCCGCAGCTCTGCTCCCACTGTAATACCCCGATTTTTCTAAACTCGCGTTTAATTAATTTTATATAATTAATTACGGTTTTTGCAGCCTCAAGTTATTTTAACCGAATATTCTTAAAGTTCAGAGTCAAGTATCAAAGCGATTTACGTTTCCATTTCCGTTTTTTTTTGTTATAAAGCCTTATTATATTGTTACCGTCTTTATATATATTAATTAATGAAATTAAGAAATTAATTTCGTGTGTTTTAAACCGTTTATAATTATTTATCATCGACGGAATCCTTTGTAATAAAAGACTTAATAATCGTATATATGTTTTAGTGCGCCGACTTATATCTTTGTAACTTGGACCGAACCTTTTCTTTTATTTATAGCCCAATGAGCTTAAATAAATTTAAGCCCATCTTCTTAAATAAATAAAAGCCCAAATTGAAGCCCAACCATTAAAAACTTTAAAAGCCTGTGAGGCCCTTAATCAACCAGAAATGCACCGAGTATTATCTTTCACAGCTGTGAATGTGCCGATGATAGGAGTAAATCTTCTCCAAAATCTTGTCAGTAATCTTGTGGTTAAGTTTGTAATACCCGTCCATCACATTTACAGTTGAATCATTACAGCAAATAATATCAACCATTCCTCTTAAATATAACTTTCCTGAGTTAATTACTCTCTCATCACAAACAAATTACACCCATGAAAAAGTAAAGGAAGAAGAAGCTCTGCAGGGAAATTTCAGTCACAAGATTCAGCATTTCAATTCATTCATAAACCATCCATCCGCTCATCAATCCAACTAGTAAGTTTATACAACTCAAAATCCAATTTATGTGTAATAAAAACTCTGTTTCCTTTTCTTAAAGAACTTCATACTGAAATCATATAAAATAAGAGTATAACCTATTTTAATTTTTCCCAGCAAAGCAATATTAACACAAGCATGATCATAACTCAAGAATCATCCATCTATGAACTAAGTGCAATTCAGCAAAGAAACCAGAGGAGTATTCACAAAACTGATCCTAGAAACACTGTTTTGCCAAATAAGAAACTTTGAATAAATTGTAGAACCTGCCTATGCTTTACATATCTGCTTTTCCTTCAAACTCGAATTATCGAGTCTTGGTTCCGGTTTGTTGTCGAGTCCGATGATAGGGCCTAGTCGGAATAGTTTGGACGTCGACACTGACGACGAAAGTCATTCTGGGCTGCCGCTCGTTTTGCCAATATGAAGACGGCAGTGGTGGTTTTCTGACTGTCCGCTTGGCCAAGGAAGCGGCGGTGCTGGTAGAAGCCGGCGACGACGACGGCGAAAGAACGACAACCACTGCCGGTTTTAAAAGAAAAGAGAGAGAATTAAAATTTAAAACTAAAATCAAAATCTTAAAATCTGAAATTAGCGATTAAATAAGAAATAAGAGGATAAACGGCAGAGAGTTTACCATGGTAGTGGTGACGCGCCGCGACGAAGACGGCGGCGACTTCTCCGGGCTACGGTCCGTTTGGCCATGGAAAGGACGATGGCTGCTGCTGCTGCTGTCCGAACACCATCGTTAGGCGTACGGTAGGGTCGCCGGAATTTAAAGGAGAGAAGAGAAATTACGGATTTCGATTTTGGGGATCTAGGTTAAAAATTGGGGCTTTTTACTGGAGGGTTGAGCCAAGGATGAAATCGAGACGACGAGACGACGACGATGGAACGGAGGCGGCGAAAGGTGAAGTTCGCCGAAGAAGACGCAGTGGTCGTGCTACTGCTGCTGCCGTCGGATAGAGAGAGAAACGAGACCAATGAGGAAGAAAGATGAGAGAAAGCAGTAAGGAGGTGGTGCCGTTCGGCGGTGAGAAGGTGACGGGGAACGATGAGATTCACCGGAGAAGATGGAGTGGCCGTGTTGTTTGTGTTGCCGTCGAGATCGAGAGAACAGAAGAGTGATGCGAGGGGTTAGGAGTGGTGTGTGACACCGGTGAGACCGCCGGAAAAATGAGGGAGAGGACGACAGTGGTGCTCTGCTACTGCTGTTGATTTCGAATAGAGAGAGAAAGGAGAGAGCAGAGTGAGAGAGCGAGAGAGAGGTCTGAGAGGGAGAGACAGACCTGTTGTTTAAAAAAACAAAGGAAAAAAAAAGAATTAAGGATTAAATAAAATATGGGCTTGGGTTATAATTTGGACTTGGGCCAAATTGAATTATAAGAGTTTTGGGCTACAAATTAATTCTTTGGGCAGAATTTAATTAATTGAATGGGCCGAAATTGTGGGCTTGAGTTAATTAATTAAAATAGGTTGTAGATTTTAATTAAGGAGATGCTGAATATCGAATTTAATTATCGTCTGGTACTAAAACGGCCTTAATTCATAAACTCGTATAGTATTCTCGATGTCCAATAAAATTAGAACGTTTAAATGAAGCTTAATTTATTCGTTAAATATTTTATTTTAATTAAGTTTAGCGTCGTATAAAATCGAGATAGAGATTTAGAGAGAATCAGTTTTAACTAAAGACTTAGTTAATTGTAAAGGCCTAGAACTTGATTTTTAATCAAGTCCGTTAGTCGTTTTCATTTTCGACTCAATCGTTTCGCTAAACTTAATTGTTTACGATTAAAGGTGAATTTCACAAGTAGAAGACAGGACGGAAGAGGGAAGCTTTATCGATAAGTTCTGTATTTCGATAAGGTGGGCTTTTCTATTATACAAATAAAATGTGGCTATTCTATTTACTGAATAACTCGAGCTTTGCTCTGTTTTTCTTATCGCTTTAAAAAGCATGTTTTAAAGTGATTATCTTGGCATAAAAGAATTTGTTTTGTGAGTTCTATTATGCCTATCTGACTTGGTTCGCCAACTAGTAATCGATCGGATTCTGAGTTAGCCAAGAGGGTACTTTCCAGAATTAGTGTACACGGTAGCCGGAGTGTGTGGTACTCTGTTGAGGGGTAGCCAGCCACGGTGAGGAGCGACCGCGGAAGAAGGCCTTCTTCCCCGGCGTTATTCAGATTTGGTCATATTAAATTAAAGTAAGAAAATGCTTGCAATCGATTATGAAAAGAAGTTTTAGTAAGCACGGGCCTTTAATGGAAAACCTCATTGTGTTACTGTTGAGATGCCTGATAAATTCATTAAATCAATTATATGTTTTTGGCATGTGTTCACTAAGTACTTTGTACTTAGCCCTGTATATGTTTCTAAATATGCAGGTTGAGTGACGGGTGACGGCGGGAGTTGAGTGATTGTAAATCCTTAATAAAGCTAGTCGAGCCTCGACTTTACATCTTCATATGTGGAGTCAATCTACGTCTTTTTCCGCTGCAAACACTCTAATATGTTATTACACTTTTTGTTTAAGTATTTTGTACTTGAAACTTGAAACGACTTGTTACTTCTATATCGAGAAATCATTCGAGATTGTCTCGCATTATATAATCAAAGTTCACTTCTACGTATTTCCTTGGTGATTCAAGATTTATTCTTCATTATTCATTAATCCCCTTTCTTCCGCGCTTCTTAATTCCAACCCCTAGTCGCACCCCAGCTTAGCCGTCCTTCGGGATTTGTGGTTGTGACAGAGTGGTATCAGAGCGTTTCGTTTGCTCTGAACATGAGTCTTCTTTTGAGTAAAAGTTTAGTTCGAATCACTAAACTTGAGAAACTAGTTACCAACTCAACACCCCGTTACGCCGGCTCAACCAACAAGAAGGTAAGAAGTTTTAAAAGTTCTCGTTCTTTGCAAAAGTTTAAAAACATCTTGAAAACATGTTTTAAATATTATTCTAAGCTTGTATTTAATGCTAGAATTTATCTTCTTGGAATTATATGATTTATAATTTCCGTTTTCAAGAGCATGTTGGATTGAGAACTTAGAAGAATTTTCTAAGGCATTTTTCCGATTTTTGAGAACTTAGACTTTTAAGAAGCGTTGGTTTCAAAGCAATAAAGAAGAACTCAATCAACGAAGAAATGAAGAAGTAAAGAGAAACGAAAACAAAAGAGGACGAATGTCACTTGCGTATAAGTGATATGAGCACAGTCATCTTCATTGAAGTTCATTATTCGACGGAACTTCAAGTTGACTTTGCTTTCCATTATAGAGAACCGTTTAGATTTTGCTGGTCGAATCTAGCTAAGTAAAGTTTAGTTGAGTTCTTCCTTTATTAGAGTTAAGAAACCTCTAAGTATAGAGTTATAAAATTTGAGAATTTTTTTTTTTAGGATTTATATGCAATTTTGAGATAATTGCTAAGTGCTTAAGTTAAGTGGTGCTTTTTATTGCTTAAGTTGTTTTTGTTTAATACTGAGTTTATTCTTTAAGTGCTTTAAGAATCCCTTAAGTTGTGTTAGTTTTTATCCTACCAGTTACTGATTTGTGTTTTGCAAATTCTTCTCATAAGATGAGTACGGAGTGCTTCTCGAGCTTCTTCAGCAACCGGTTCAAGCCTCCAGTTAGGCATGAGGTACTACTGAGGCTGTACCATGACTTCATTCCATGCTCGGGTGGTGACTTTGGACAGTATGTTATAGACTTTCTGCACTACTGGAAACCAATTAAGCAATATGGAGTAGACGATAGACAAGCTATGGTGGACTGTATCGCCATGATGTCCCAAAAATAGAAGGGATGGGCGCAACAACAGTCATGGTTTTTCTTTGTCTTGGTTGGAGCTAACACGGAGCCTACAGGCAACTTTGTCTGTTTGCGTCCGCTTTGTTAAGACAGTTTATCACAGTGGGTAGTTGTCCAAGAGTTGAATTTGAGGAGCACACTTCGTACCGCCGACTGACTGACCTAGTCCCGGTGACTGACTTTCATCCTGGGGTCCTTCCAGAGGAGGCAGGGTCGACTACTGACCTACCATTGCCTTGGGTCAGCCAGGTCGACGAGTTTGCAGCTGGACCTTCTGCGGTCCCACTTGACTATGGATTTCTTGAAGATATCACCTCCTCGTACCCTGCACACCTAACCCAGCCCTTGACTGCAATGGACCTTACTGAGCTCCCATATCCTATCTTTTTAGATGAGCCGATGGCTACTGTCGATTGGGCTGACCTTGTCAAGGAGATGGCAGACCAGAGTTGTACTTGGGGCCCGAGCAGCTAGCATCGGCCGAGCCACACCAGGGAGTAGCAGAGCTGGCAGCACCGGATCAGCACATGCCTGACGCCGAGGTCGAAAGGACCTTGGGAGCAGTTTTCTGCGTAGAGCTAGAGGAGGAAGAGGACCCTGAGGAGTTTTCTTGGTGGTTGGAGCCCGCTGAGGGTAGTAAGGAGAGCACAACAGCGTCTCCGAGAGTCAGGCATGGACCCGTGTAGGGCCAGTTAGCTGTGGGAATTAGTTTCTGCTTTTGTAAATAGATCTGGAATGTGTTAGACTTCTTTTGGTGTAAATAGTCGGGTGTTAGTGTAAATATAATCCCGAGTCTAGCACCTTTCCCTGTTGTTGACGGTAATGCATCTTGTTAGAGCATCTCGTCTTTTAAATTTCTAGAAGCATATTATAGATAGGCAGATAGCCTAGTCTGGACGAGATAAAGTCTAGATCTTTTGGATGTAAGACCTCGTAGAGGCAAATTTTAGTTATTCCAATATATATATATGACCCCGTGTGAGGGCTTTTTCTCCTATGTTGCAATCTTCTTATATCATGTTCTTACTTTTGTCAAGTTGAGAAGTTGTACAATCAAAATCCATTTATCTTTGTCCAAGTAATGATTTCCAATATGTTTAAAGTTGTCATCGAGTATGTCAGTTTGATAAGTTGTGTTCTAATAAGTTTCTTTCTAAATCTCAGAATATTTTCAAAATGGAAGCTGAAAACGAAGGAGGAAAAAAAGGACGTGGGAGAGGTAGAGGAAGAGGTAGGGGTAGGGGTAGACCTCGAAAAGAAGATCAGAAGCGTCAGAAGCCCCACCACCTCCATATCCACCTCCACCACCACATCACCGTGATATTGAGGATCTATTCCTCAAAAGAAATCCACCGACTTTCAATGGATCTGGAAACCCGAGCGATGCTGAGCTTTGGGTACGAGCTATTGAAAGGATTTTCCAGCTTCTCAGATGTACTGATGAGGAACGTCTTTCTTGCATAGTCTTTCAACTCACTGGACCTACTGACTTCTGGTGGGAGGCTCGCAAGAAAATCATTCCAGAGGAGCATCTGGCTCAGTATACCTGGAATGAATTCAAAGAGGCACTGTTTGACAAATACGTGCCAAAGACTTATAGAGCAAAGAAGGAATCTGAGTTCTATAATTTGAAACAAGGAAAGATGTCTGTGACGGAATACGATGGAATATTCTGTGAATTGGCAAGATATGTACCGGATCAAGTTGATACGGATGAGAAAATGGCAAAGAAGTTCTGTTCTGGACTAAGACACGAGATTGGAGTGTCGTTAGCCAGTCATGGAGGGCTGAGCTACACTGAGTCACTAGAGAGAGCTCTAGAGATGGAGGTAGTAATGCCGGAAGAAAGACGAGCTCCAGTATCCGTGCAAGCTCAAGCTCAGACTCAGAACCATTTCAACAACAACTATAAGGGCAAGAGAAAATGGGAATGCGGAAACAACAATGGTTACTATCAACACAACAACCGTCAGGGTAATCAGGGTGGTAATCAACGTGGCTTTCAACAGCCTAATCCTAATAGTAATCAGAACAATAACAACCTCGGCAAGAGGCCATGGCAAGGAAACAACCAGTCAAGGCAATGGTAAGGGCAAGGGCGGAAGAATGCTCCGAATAAAGGAGGCAACGGTCAAGGAAAGGTTGTAATCCCTGCTTGCCCTAAGTGCAATAGGGTACACTTCGGCATCTGTCAGGTGGGCACCGAAAATTGTTTTAACTGCGGCAGAAGGGTCATATGAAGAGAGAGTGCCCCAGACCACCCCAAGCACTTAGGCCGAACCAATATGGTCAACCCCAGCCTCTGAGGGCTATACAGGCGCAGCCGCAATCTCAACAACAGCCACAACAGCGGAATGCTAGGGCCTTTGCCATCGAACAAAAGCCGCCAATTAAGAACAAAGGAAATTTGGCAGGTATGGGCAAGCTTCTTAACTTCCCTGTAATTATTTTGTTCGATACCAGAGCATCACACTCTTTTATTTCTAGTTCTTGTGTCGATAATTTAGATATCATACCAGAATGAGCTAGTCATAAAATGAGAGTAACTACACCATCCGGAGAGATCACAACCACTTCACTTGTTTGCTCTAACCTAGAATTGGAACTAGGAACCTTTAAGGTTATAGCGAACAATTTGAATGTCATGGTAATGCGGGACGTAGATATAATCCTATGAATGGATTGGTTAGCTGAGAACTATGCTACGATTCTCTGTAATAAGAGAAAAATTTCTTTTCAATTACCCGGAGAAGAGCCCACAGAATTTCACGGAATTACAATGGGTAGGAGAGTGACAGTTATCTCTGCCCTTCAAGCTAAGAAGATGATGAAAAAGAAGGACTGTCAGGTTTTCCTTGTTTACCTGAACGGGGAAGCCGAAGCTGAAAAGACCATAGGAGATGTGGCGATCGTCCGAGAATTCGAGGACGTATTTCCAGAAATACAACCAGAATTGCCACCAAATCGACAAGTGGACTTCAACATTGACCTGGAGCCTGGGTCAGCCCCAGTGTCTAAAGCACCATACAGAATGGCACCGAATGAGTTACAAGAACTCAAGATACAACTATAAGAGTTGTTGGATCTTGGTTTTATTAGACCAAGTGTTTCACCCATGGGGAGCACCTGTTCTATTTGTAAAGAAGAAGGACGGCACAATGAGGATGTGCATAGATTATCGAGAGTTGAACAAGATAACCCTCAAGAATAAATATCCTTTGCCAAGGATAGATGACCTGTTTGATCAACTCAAGGGAGCATGTGTGTTTTCAAAAATAGACCTTAGGTCCGGGTATCATCAATTGAAAATCAAACCAGAAGATATACCCAAGACAGCTTTCCGGACAAGATATGGCCACTACGAGTTCTTAGTTATGCCATTCGGATTGACTAATGCTCCTGCAGTATTCATGGATCTCATGAATAGAGTTTTTCACCCATACTTAGACAAGTTTGTCTTAGTATTTATTGACGACATTCTCATTTATTCCAAAAATGAGAAAGAGCACGAAGAACACTTGATAATAGTGTTGGAAACTTTGAGAACAGAGAAACTATATGCCAAATTCAGTAAATGCGAGTTTTGGCTGAGTGAAGTGATGTTTCTTGGGCATATTGTGTCAGTAGGAGGTATCAAAGTGGACCTTGCTAAAGTGGAAGCAGTACGTGACTGGAAGTCACCAACCAATCCTAATGAGATTAGGAGCTTTTCAGGTCTAGCCGGATACTATAGAAGATTCATTGAAGGATTTTCTAAGATAGCTAGACCTATGACACAATTACTCAAGAAAGGAATCAAATACAAGTGGACGGACGAGTGTGAGGCAAATTTCCAAGAACTAAAAGACAAGTTGACTACGGCACCAGTTTTGGCTCTCCCAGAAGCAAATAAAGAATATGTGGTGTATATAGATGCTTCTAAAAATGGACTAGGTTGTGTGCTGATGCAAGATGAAAAGGTGATAGCATATGCATCATGACAACTTAGGCCACATGAAGTCAATTACCCCACACATGATCTGAAATTAGCAGTCGTTGTGCATTCGTTAAAAATCTGGAGACATCACCTATATGGAGTTAGGGTTGAGATTTTTACGGATCATAAGAGTCTAAAATATTTTTTCGAGCAAAAAGAATTGAATATGAGACAAAGAAGATGGCTCGAATTAGTAAAGGATTATGACTGTGGTATCAATTACCATCCAGACAAAGCTAATGTTGTAGCAGATGCTTTGAGTCGCAAGACTCCAACACACTTAGCTTGTTCCCTTACCGAAGAAGGAGAACTCATTCAAGACTTTGAGAGATTGAGTTTGGAGGTGATCAATTCACCAGAAACAATAACTAGTCGTGTGGCAACCCTAGTGGCTACACCAGACTTGCGAGAAAGAATAATAAGTGCTCAAAGGAAAGATGAGGTGTTTGAGAAACTACGTCTGAAGGTGAGATCAGGTAACCCTAGCGGTTACTCTGAAGCAACAGATAATGCAATCGAGTTCGAGGGAAGACTTTGTATTCCTCATGATGACGAGCTGAAAAATGACATCATGAGTGAAGCTCATGATACACCTTACACCGCTCATCCAGGAAGTACGAAGATGTATCAGGACTTAAAGAGAAAGTTCTGGTGGGATGGCTTAAAGCGAGATGTAGCATCCTTCGTAGAATGATGTATGGCTTGTCAGCAAGTAAAAGCATTACACCAACGACCGTATGGAAAGTTACAACCGCTGGATATCCCAACATGGAAGTGGGAAGGTATAACAATGGATTTTGTGACCGGTTTGCCGAAGTCAAAACGAGGGAACACTGCAATATGGGTTGTAGTAGACCGTCTCACAAAGTCAGCTCATTTTATACCAATTCCGATTACCTATAGATCGGAAAAATTAGCCCAATTGTATGTCCGTGAGATCGTACGTCTGCACGGAGTACCAACATCGATAACATCAGATAGAGATTCAAAATTCACCTCAAGATTTTGGATTAGCTTGCAAAAAGAATTGGGTACCAAACTCAATTTCAGCACAGCTTTTCACACTCAAACAGACGGTCAGTCTGAAAGAACAATCCAAACACTAGAAGACATGTTGAGAACTGTGGTGTTGGATCAAGGTGGGAGCTGGGAGAATGTTTTGCCACTAACGAATTTGCTTATAATAACAGTTATCAAGCAACAATAGACATGGCTCCATATGAAGCATTGTATGGAAAGAAATGTAGATCACCGCTTTATTGGAATGAAGTAGGTGAAAGGAAAAATCTGGGGCAAGATTCAGTCAGTGAAATGATAGAGATCATTCGACAGATCCGACTGAGAATAAAGGAAGCCCAAAGTCGACAGAAATCTTATGCAGACATACGCCGATCTGAGTTGTCATTCGAAATTGGGGATAAGGTTTTCCTCAAGGTTTCTCCGTCTAAGGGAATTATTAGGTTTGGCGTGAACGGTAAGCTTAGACCCAGATTTATTGGACCTTTTGAGATTTTGGAAAAGATAGGACTCGTTGCTTATAGATTGGCTTTACCGCCCGCCCTCAGGGCCGGGCCTGGGGATGTATATGAATCAAATAATTTTGGTTCGGTTCGATATTCGATTCGAATATTTGAAATTTATGATTCGAAAATAGATACAAATATTTTTTTTTATTCGATTAGTTATCAAATACGAATTCAAAATCATAATATGCGATTCGATATTCGAAAATATTCTATTACATATATATAAATATTTATATATATATATATTTATTTAAAAACTAAACTAAGAATTTTAATTTTAACTAAAAAAGAAGATTTCCGTAAAAAAAATGAAAAAAAGAAAAAAGAAAAAACAAGACTAAAACTAAATTACTAAAATAATGCTCCCACTCTCCAACTTTCCAGTTTCCACTTCCCAAGCGGCAACTCCATTTCCAATTTCCCAACTTTCAATTCTCAAAACCTAAAAAACCCTCGTCGGCTCCTCCGCCACCAAGCAAGCAGCAGTCATCTGCTTTCGTTGAGACGCCGCCACCGCTAGAACTGCGCCATCTCTTCTGCCTCTGCGTCGGAACTTCAAAGTTGATAGAAACAGAAATTGGTTGCGCCTCCCCCCGCAGCTCTGCTCCAACTGTAATACCCCGATTTTTCTAAACTCGCGTTTAATTAATTTTATATAATTAATTACGGTTTATGCAGCCTCAAGTTATTTTAACCGAATATTCTTAAAGTTCAGAGTCGAGTATCAAAGCGATTTACGTTTCCATTTCTGTTTTTTTTGTTTTAAAGCCTTATTATATTGTTACCGTCTTTATATATATATTAATTAATGAAATTCAGAAATTAATTTCGGGTGTTTTAAACCGTTTATAATTATTTATCATCGACGGAATCCTTCGTAATAAAAGACTTAATAATCGTATATATGTTTTAGTGCGCCAACTTATATCTTTGTAACTTGGGCCGAACCTTTTCTTTTATTTATAACCCAATGAGCTTAAATAAATTTAAGCCCATCTTCTTAAATAAATAAAAGCCCAAATTGAAGCCCAACCATTAAAAACTTTAAAAGCCTGTGAGACCCTTAATCAACCAGAAATGCACCGAGTATTATCTTTCACAGCTGTGAATGTGCCGATGATAGGAGTAAATCTTCTCCAAAATCTTGTCAGTAATCTTGTGGTTAAGTTTGTAATACCCGTCCGTCACATTTACAGTTGAATCATTACAGCAAATAATATCAACCATTCCTCTTAAATATAACTTTCCTGAGTTAATTACTCTCTCATCACAAACAAATTACACCCAAGAAAAAGTAAAGGTAGAAGAAGCTCTGCAGGGGAATTTCAGTCACAAGATTCAGCATTTCAATTCATTCATAAACCATCCATCCGCTCATCAATCCAACTAGTAAGTTTATACAACTCAAAATCCAATTTCTGTGTAATTAAAACTCTGTTTCCTTTTCTTAAAGAACTTCATACTGAAATCATATAAAATAAGAGTATAACCTATTTTAATTTTTCCCAGCAAAGCAATATTAACACAAGCATGATCATAACTCAAGAATCATTCATCTATGAACTAAGTGCAATTCAGCAAAGAAACCAGAGGAGTATTCACAAAACTGATCCTAGAAACACTGTTTTGCCAAATAAGAAACTTTGAATAAATTGTATAACCTGCCTATGCTATACATCTCTGTTTTTCCTTCAAACTCGAATAATCGAGTCTTGGTTGCGGTTTGTTGTCGAGTCCGATGATAGGGCCTAGTCGGAATAGTTTGGACGTCATTCTGGGCTGCCGCTCGTTTTGCCAATATGAAGACGGCAGTGGTGGTTTTCCGACTGTCCGTTTCGCCAAGGAAGCGGCGGTGCTGGTAGAAGCTGGCGACGACGACGGCGAAAGAACGACAACCACTGCCGGTTTTAAAAGAAAAAAGAGAGAATTAAAATTTAAAACTAAAATCAAAATCTTAAAATCTGAAATTAGCGATTAAATAAGAAATAAGAGGATAAACGGCAGAGAGTTTACCATGGTAGTGGTGACGCGCCGCGGCGAAGACGGCGGCGGCTTCTCCGGGCTACTGTCTGTTTGGATAAGGAGAGGACGGCGGCTGCTGCTGCTGCTGCTGCTGTCCGAACACCATCGTTAGGAGTAGGGTCGCCGGAATTTAGAGGAGAGAAGAGAAATTACGGATTTCGATTTTGGGGATCTAGGTTAAAAATTAGGGCTTTTTACTAGAGGGTTGAGCGAAGGATGAAATCGAGACGACGAGACGACGACGATGGAACGGAGGTGGCGAACGGTGAAGTTCACCAAAGAAGACGCAGTGGTCGTGCTACTGCTGCTGCCGTCGGATAGAGAGAGAAACGAGACCAAGGAGGAAGAAAGATGAGAGAAAGCAGTAAGGAGGTGGTGTCGTTCGGCGGTGAGAATGTGAAGGCGAATGATGAGATTCACCGTAGAAGATGGAGTGGCCGTTTGGGCCAAATTGAATTATAAGAGATTTTGGCTACAAATTAATTCTTTGGGCAGAATTTAATTAATTGAATGGGCCGAAATTGTGGGCTTGAGTTAATTAATTAAAATAGGTTGCAGATTTTAATTAAGGAGATACTGAATATCGAATTTAATTATCGCCTGGTACTAAAACGGCCTTAATTCATAAACTCGTATAGTATTCTCGATGTCCAATAAAATTAGAACGTTTAAATGAAGCTTAATTTATTCGTTAAATATTTTATTTTAATTAAGTTTAGCGTCGTATAAAATCAAGATAGAGATTTAGAGAGAATCAGTTTTAACTAAAGACTTAGTTAATTGTAAAGGCCTAGAACTTGATTTTTAATCAAGTCCGTTAGTCGTTTTCATTTTCGACTCAATCGTTTCGCTAAACTTAACTGTTTACGATTAAAGGTGAATTTCACAAGTAGAAGACAGGACGGAAGAGGGAAGCTTTATCGATAAGTTCTGTATTTCGATAAGGTGGGCTTTTCTATTATACAAATAAAATGTGGCTATTCTATTTACTGAATAACTCGAGCTTTGCTCTGTTTTTCTTATCGCTTTAAAAAGCATGTTTTAAAGTGATTATCTTGGCATAAAAGAATTTATTTTGTGAGTTCTATTATGCCTATCTGAGTTGGTTCGCCAACTAGTAATCGATTGGATTCTGAGTTAGCCAAGAGGGTGCTTTCCAGAATTAGTGTACACGGTAGCCGGAGTGTGTGGTACTCTGTTAGGGGGTAGCCATCCACGGTGAGGAGCGACCGCGGAAGAAGGCCTTCTTTCCCGGCATTATTCAGATTTGGTCATATTGAATTAAAGTAAGAAAATGCTTGCAAGCGATTATGAAAAGAAGTTTTAGTAAGCACGGGCCTTTAATGAAAAACCCCGTTGTGTTACTGTTGAGATGCCTGATAAATCCATTAAATCTATTATATGTTTTTGGCATGTGTTCACTAAGTACTTTGTACTTAGCCCTGTATATGTTTCTAAATATGCAGGTTGAGTGACGGGTGACTGCGGGAGTTGAGTGGTTGTAAATCCTTAATAAAGCTAGTCGAGCCTCGACTTCACATCTTCATATGTGGAGTCAATCTACGTCTTTTTCCGCTGCAAACACTCTAATATGTTATAACAATTTTTGTTTAAGTATTTTGTACTTGAAACTTGAAAAGACTTGTTACTTCTATATCGAGAAATTATTCGAGATTGTCTCGCATTATATAATCAAAGTTCACCTCTACGTATTTCCTTGGTGATTCAAGATTTATTCTTCATTATTAATTAATCCTCTTTCTTCCCCGCTTCTTAATTTCAACCCCTAGTCGCACCCCGGCTTAGCCGTCCTTCGGGATTTGGGGCTGTGACACCCACCTCCCGCTCGTGCCTGTCGGACCGCCGAGCCGAGCGGACCCGACCGCCTCATCTGCTGCCATTCGCGCTCGCTCCAGCCCCAACCTCTCTGATTACGTCTCTCTTTCTCTCAATGTAAAGCCCTAAATGTGAGTAAGCGCAATCGTTAATTGGAAGAGAAATTCTTGTTAATTTCTTGTTAATTGATTATTTGGTTGTCAATTTGGATTTGAACAAAATATGTTCTTGCCTAGGTATTCACCGTCATGGAATTTGGGATTTAAAAAAAATCGAATCGAATATTCGCGATTATCATTGCAAATCGAATACGAATAAAAAATAGATTCGAAGTTGAATCGAATACCGGATCGAATATGTAGCTATTTTTTTTAATACGAATCAAATACAACGATATTCACTTTGATTCGATTCATACACATCCCTACCTATGCATACGTGTCAAAATTTGGTCCGATCTCCCCAGCTTATGAAAATCGATCCGAAATTGAATTGGATATGGATCGAAAAAATTAATGCAAAAACTTACTTGAAACTGCCGCACAGTAAGTGGCGGAGCTCACGCGCGAGGCGCGTGTAAACCACGCGCCCCTTTTCGACCTATAAGTCAGGCACGTGCATCACACGCGCCTGACAATTTTTTTAAGCGTGTGTTACACGCTCTGAACTTTTTTAATTTTTTTTCGATTTTTTTAATTCTTTTTTTCAGGTTTTTTAATTTTTATTTTTTTAAAGAGTCGAGCGAGGGGAGCCGAAGGCCGCGGAGTAAGCTAAAAACATTAATGTTGTCGCAATCATTATCTATAAATTAAATCGGAGCCGAAGGCGGAGAAGAAAATTAAATTAAAAAAATCGAATCTAAAAAAAATAACTGACCGGTCGGGTTGATCCGTTTTGACCGGATCGGATCAAAAGGATCCGGTTTCAAATAGGTGACCGTCGCACAAGAGTGTTGCTCAAAAATAAAAGTTCGATTGATAATTTTAGGCTAGTATTCTATACGGAAAGATCTTGAGTTCTATAGACTAGAGGTGGTCAAAAAAATCGAAACCGCCGGAACCGAACCGAAACCGGCGGTTTCGGAACCGAAACTAAACCGCCGGTTCCGGTTCAGAACCGAGAACCGCATCGACGGCGGTTCGGTTCCGGTTACAAAATTGCAGAACCGAGAATCGCCGGCTTCGGTTCGGTTTCGGTTCAGAACCGCCGGTTCCTCCTATTTTTTATTTTTTTTATGTTTTTATCTATATTTATGTTACAATTCATATTTATTTCACCTAAATGCTATGTTAGAATGCCCAAAATTACAATTAAACAAGAAAAAGTAGCAAAAAAATGGAAAAAAATGAAAAAAAACCTCAAAATATGCGGTTCCGGTTTGGAACCGCCGGAACCGAACCGAAAGTTGCGGTTCCGATTTGGAACCGAAACCGAAGTGGTCGGCGGTTCGGTTCCCGTTCCCTTGGGGTGGAACCGAGAACCGCCGATTTGGTTTCGATTCTGAAACTGAACCGAACCGCGGCCACCTATACTATAGACCCGGGTTGAATCGATCATTTTTACATCAAAAATAGTGTTTTTGACTGGTTTAATTGTCATACTTATGGCCGGATAAAATTTTGGACTCTATTTATATGTCTGGCCTGGCTTAATAGAGTAGTTTGACAGCTACTATAATTCTAGCAAACTAGACTATTTATCTAAAGTTATATTTTATCTCTTAATTAAATAGTGGAATATTTGCTAGGTGTATTTAAAATTTAAATTAAATTCTGCTAATCATTTGGGTAGCTATGTATTTTTTTTAAGCAAAAGGTGCAAAGCTGACAATTGCAGTATTATGCATGTGATGAATATTTTGGAATAGAGGATATATTGTCTGACATTTTAGTAGGATTAGCAATGGATTACTTGCATTGCACGTATAATTTTTCATTTAATAAGAGTAGAAAAGAAATCAAATTGAATTTTTTATGTCATATCTTATGTACAATTATCAAAATTTGTATAGTATTGATAACAATCGTTTATTATAATCTATACTTAATTTAATTAGAAATGAAGGGTCATATAGAAACAATTCCTAGTGTGAGCTATGAACTAATTTGAACCGTTGATCTTTATATGATTTATGGTTGTCATTATTTCGAAGCATGAATATATATAGTGAATATATATAGATTTAAGCATGTTTTTCCATAGGCACAATTGTTTATACAAAAAAGCATAAATCTCATTAAACACGACTATATAAAATTTAAGCATGATATATATAGATTTAAGCATGTTCTCAAGTTCTCACGGTAGGAACTATAAGTGGAGAGTTCCAGAATCAAAACTTTTGGTATAACAAGCTTATACCTCAGAGCAGAACCTCATTAAAATCTTTATGGGTAAAGTCCTAGTGAAAAAACCCCATAAAGGAAAAAAAGTATCCTCTAATTAATTAAGTGACCTTAGAAGAAGAAAAAGTACATAAATATATATATTTCAATTACAATGCGGTTAAGTTGCTACCATCTTATATATCCTTAATTTTTAAATATTAAAGGTAATTACTACGATCACTTCAATTACTATAGTTATCATAAAAAGGAGAGAGTTCTTCATATTTTGAAAGTGAAGGAGAGTAATGTTATCAGGAAAAACCTTATTTTTAGAATTTACTTCTTAGTTCCTTCGGTAAATTGTACCCAAATATTTTCTGCTTCAACTATATGATGTGGGATAAATTGCTAGTGATTATTTGGCAAGCAAGGATATAATTGTGGCATGTTTGATCTTTTATTCTAGTTTAGATAAGTAATTTTTATTTATTAATTTCTAATTAGAATTTTGTTTCATTTTCGTATTAAGATTTATTTTTAGGTCTTTAAATTTGTTCTATTGATGTATTGTGAAATAGCTTGGATATTATTATTGTACACCGTCTCATGTTAAGTGAAAATCTTCAACTCTCTTCTTAAGTTAACACACGATAAACTCGATGTTGTAACAAAACTAAAGATAAAATTAAAGGGATACATTTGCCTTTTGAATGATCTAATATATTAATTCTTGTTGGAAAAATTCTAAAGTTTTGATTTGATACCAAAACCCAACTGTTCTCCAACCTAGTAGATGAATGAGCAAACCTAAGTTATGTTTACCAGCTCACTTGTTTGAGCTTTAGATTTTCTAACTTTACAGGTAAGGAAGCTGAAGACGACAGAAGACCCAGCTGAGTAATCAGCTGGACCCAAAGTCAGCTGAAAGGTTTTTCAGCTGAACAGAGTTCAAAGACTGAGCTGAGTCAGACTGACTCTCAAGTAAAGAAGATTGGATCCAGCCAAGGAGATCTAACGGAGTAAAGTAAATTGAGCTGACTCAAGTCTAAGAGATTCAGCTGAGCAGACAAAAGGAAACTAACTCTGAAGACGTCACTTCAAGTCAGTTTATTCAATCCAGCTCTAAATTCAAAAACCAGTTCCAAAGGCAGAGATCCCGGTGTCAGAGGAAGTCAATATACCTCGACCAATGAGGGATTGACATCTCAGTATCCTAGAAAAGCGAACCTAGGACCTGACACAATGATGAAGACAGGTGAAGATACGCTCAACGACAGATCGACAGATCAGAGAGTAGGTGAGATTCAAACGGCTCTTCCAACGGCTAGTTTTGATTCTCTACCTATAAATACCAGTCCTCAACATCAGAATAATACACTAAAAACTCTCTACAAGCTTTCAACTTCTCTGAATCTCTCAAGCATTAAAAAGCTCTCAAGCAGTTAGTTATCTAACTCTTTGAAGAACACTTAAAGTTTTTTTGTGTTTACTTTCAGAAACTGCTTTAGTTTTTCGTCTGATCAATAGGAAGAAATCATAGTAAATCCAAAGCCTAGATCTGAACGAGTTCATCTTCCAAAGTTCTTCATTGTAAGAACTCGTTCAAAGTTGGAAACCCAAACCCTCCTTTACCCAGAAAAGGTTAGGTCAAGGTTACGCCTTCTCGAAGCGCGAAATTCAAGTGTAAGGTTTTTCAGTACCCAGAAACTGAAAAGATATAGGCTTCTACAGTGCTCGTAAACTGTTAGAACACAGCTCGAGTTAGAGCTGCGAAGTTGCTTGATACTCGTAAACCAAGTGGAAATCCTTAGTGGATTTACCAGTTAAAATCTGGTCGTGGACGTAGGAGTTGTCTCTCCGAACCACGTTAAAATTCCGAGTTCTTTATTGCTTTATTTATTCTCTGCATATTTAAAGAACTAACCGCATTAGCACAACACAAGTTTTCAAGCTTAAAAGTTCTCTGGCTGTGTGACCCAGCCAGCTGCATTATTTTCAAATCTGCTTAACTGAAAAATGAAACTAAGTTTTTCTGAGATCTTGTAAAGGGAACGAGCTAAGTTTTTCTTTCCACCATTTTCCGCACAGCCAGCTGAGTTATCAGTCCAGCTGACCACCTTCTTTAGAAGTCAGCTGAATTCATAACTGAGCTCTCACTCAACTCAGTTTTAATTTGTTAAAAGTTTTTCAAAAATCCCTCTTTGGTGTATTCACCTCCCCCTCTACACCGAAGACCTCGTTCCGGGACCATCAATTGGTATCAAAGCAGAGGTTCAAAAGACCGATGTTTCTGAATCAAGAGATTTGTATTGAAACTCTGTGTCAGTGGTCAACTGAACTGATCCGTTTTTCAGAAGAACTCATCCTAGTGCATTCTGTACATTCCTCCATGGATTCTTATCTTAACAGAAATCTTTCCACCTTCTCGGTTGATGATTATGCAATCTGGAAATTCAGATTGAAAAGCTTCCTGTGTGCGCATCATGACATGATGTGGGACGTCATCACAGACGGTCCCATCCTCATTTATAAGCAAGAAAATGAACTCGTACCAGCTCACGATGGAGGACAGCCAGCGTACCAGCCAATTCTCAAACCAAAGAAGGAATATTCTTTAGAAGAGCGAAAGCAAGTTGGATTAGACAGCTTCGCAAGGAACACCATCTCATCAACAGTCTCCAACGCCTACCTCAGTAAGATTATCAAGTGCGAGACAGCCAAAGAGATGTGAGAAACCCTAGTCAAGCTATGTGAAGGGTCAGTAGAGATCAAAGAAAACAAATTCACAATAGCTTGCCAAAAGATCGACAACTTCAAGCAGCTAGCCAACGAGTCCATCGAAGTGATGGAGCTAAGGTTCTCAAACATAGTCGTCGAGATAGAGACAATCAGAACTGGAAAGTATACCCAGCGGGAAAAGAATTTAAAGGTTCTTTCAGCTCTTTCAGCTGAATGGAACACTTACAAAGTAGTTCACCAAAGTCGAAGTGACTTGGGTGATCTATCTACAGAAAGGTTGTTCTCACTCTTAAAAGCCAACGAATACAACTTGAAGATCACCCAAGAAGAGTCTTCTAGCAGACAGAATGAAGGAGAACTGACCCCAGCTCCAAAAGAAATAGTGTTCAAAGCCAACTCTGAAAAGTCAGCTCATGTCAAGATAGCTGAGTCCTCCAAGAAGAAGAATGACAAAAAGGATATGAGCAAAGAAGAGCTACTCGAAGAAATTGCCATGTTGGTGAAAAATTACAACAGACTCAACGTCAGCAAAGGCAAGTACAAGAAATTTGCCAAAACGTACAAAGATAAGTACACTACAGCTGATGAAAAATCAGCTGACACTTCAAAACGGACAGACGAAGGCTGCTTCAATTGCAAGGAGCCGGGGCATTACAAGCAGGATTGTTCCAAACTGTCCAAGAAGGAAAATATCTTCTAAAAGCGAAGGCAGCTGACAGAAGAAGAGCATATATAGCAGATGAAGAGTCCGAGTGCAACAAAATAGATGAAGATGCACTCATGGCCCGTGATAATCAAGACTGGGATGCTTGCTTCATGGGACAGACAGACGGACTCGACGGTGATGAGATAACTTCTAAAACTCAGGATGTATCTAACCCTTCACCATCACACGAACACTCTACGCAGGTCTCTGAATCAGAAGGACAACGTGACTGGAATCTGGTAGAGAAAGTCATGAATGACTTCAAGGATGTACAAGAGATTCTTGATGTCATAATGTGTGAAAATGCTGAGCTGATGGTAGAACTGAAAAAGATAGAAGCATCAGAAGCAGCTGATGCTACACAGCTCAAAGAGGAAATAGTGTCGCTCAATGAAAAGATAGTCAAACAGGATCAGCTGATGAAGGAATTCTACTATGAGAAAAAGTAGCTGGTGGACGAATTGGAAAAATCCATAGCTGAGTCAGAAAGAAAGTCAGCTAAGATCTTAGAATTGAAAAGGTCAGAAGACACACTAACCACAAAGTTGGTAGTACTTATCAAAGCTACATCAACGATGGATGAAATAATTAGTGTGCAACGACCAGCAGCATTAAAGACGGGATTGAGTTATGATGGGTCTAAGGATTTAACAAATGTTGCAACTACAAGTGGAACCAAGGTAACATTTGTGAAAGCAAAAGAGAATCCAACTCCAGCTGCACAACAGACTGAGAAACATAAAACACAGCAAGTTCCTAGAAGACAAGCTGTAAGGCAACCCCAGGCACAAATCAGACAACAACATTGGGTTCAGCCACAACGAAGGAATGACGCTGGACAACTTAGATACGAGCAATATCAGCAGCAAGTGGCAAGATATCAACCAAGATATCAGAGAAGATACCCAGCTGGATATCAGTCATATGATTACCAACTGGATTATCAAGTCCAGCCGAGATACCAAGTTAGACAGCAGAGACAGAGATAAAGAAATGTCTCAGCTGTACACTCAGCTGGAAACCAAAGAAGAACTGAACAATCAAGAAATCAAGCTGGGAGACAACAGAAGTCAAGACCCAGCCAACAGAGTCAAACAAAGAATACAAAGAATGTGTTCATAGACACAGCTGGGAGAATTATCAGAACAAATGATCCAATCAGAGTCATCAAACAAATTTGGATCGTAAAGGGATCTCTAACTAACCCATAAGGACCCAATCACAACTGGGGACCTAAATTTTGATTTCTGTGATAGGCTACAAGGGAAAGACGCATCATAGAGGAGTCGATGAGAACGCTGTGGTACATGGATAGCGGATGCTCAAAGCACATGACTCATCTGAAGCATCTACTCCAAGAATACGAAGAGCATTCAGGCCCTCAAGTAACGTTTGGTGACAACTCTAAAGGTCTAACCAAAGGTTACGGTACATTTGAAACTAACAATGTTAAAATATCTAACGTTTCATATGTGCAAGGATTAAAACATAACTTGCTTTCCATTAGTCAATTCTGCGACAACGGTTTTTCTGTCAAGTTTGATGCACAGGGATGTACAGTGAAAAACAGGGAAACCAAGCAGGTATTACTGAGAGGGAAAAGAGAAGCAAACATATATTTTGCTGACTGGAACAGCAGCCCTCCAGACACATGTCTTGTATCGAAAAGCAGCAATGAAGTCAGCTGGCTGTGGCACAGATGGCTGAATCATCTCAACTTCAAGACAATCAACAAACTGGCTAGAAATTAGCTCGTTAATGGAATTCCAGATCAAGTTTATGACAAGAGTCATATTTGCAGCGCTTGTCAACAAGGAAAACAAACAAAGATTTCATTTTCTCTCAAACTGACGCCTTCAACTGATCGAGTTCTTCAACTCCTTCACATGGATCTTTTTGGTCCAGTAACACCAGCGAGTTTCAACGGCAGGAAATACACTCTGGTCGTAGTGGATGACTTCTCCAGATTCACATGGGTTTCATTCCTGTTCCAGAAAAGCGAAACAAGATCCAAGCTGCCGGCCCTGCTGGAAAGATTGACAACTCAAAAGGAATGCAAAATTATCTCAATTAGATCAGACCGAGGAACTGAGTTTCTGAATGAAACTATATATGAATATTGTGAGAAGAACGGAGTACAACATCAAACCTCAGCTGCACGCACACCTCAGCAGAATGGTGTAGCTAAGAGGAGGAACATAACACTCAAAGAAGAAGCTACTTCAATGTTAGCAAGCTCTGCCATTCCAAAGAAATTCTGGGCTGAAGCAATCAACACAGCTTGCTTCACTCAGAATAGATCGCTACTCACATCCAGACAAGGAAAGACTCCGTACGAGCTATGGAATAACAGGAAACCCTTCATCGGGTACTTCAAGGTTTTCGGTTCAAAATGTCATATCCTAAACAATGGGAAAACCCAGTTGATGACGTTCGACGCCAAAACTGACCGAGAAGTATTCCTAGGTTACTCGGCTGTAAGTAAAGCTTACAGAGTTTTCAACAGGCGAACGCAAACAGTCGAAGTGACTCCTCATGTCACCTTTGATGAAACATCTTTCGAATTCAGAGAGTCGATCAAACAAAGAAACATAGCTGGAACATCAAGCCCCAATCCAGCTCAAACAAGATCTCAAGAAGTTCGAATCGGGAATCTTGCTGAACCAATGATTTGGGATGATGAACCAGGAGAATCTCAAGTCAATTTAGCAGAGGCAAGTCAACCAGCTGAAAATCCAGAGAGAACCCCAGTATCAGACCAAGGGTGAATGCCGCCAGCTGGAAATCCAGACCCAGCTCCATCTTCAGCTGAGTTCACTCAATTCTCGTCTCAAGTACATTCTAATACGAATCCAAGTCATAACGAGTCTCAAAACATGACTCCAGAACATCTCCAAGCAAGACGAGACTTAGCAACATCTAGCATAAATGAGCTAGAAGAAGACGAAGATGGATCGAAGATCATCCAGCTTCAGCAATCATTGGAGAACCATCAGAAAGAGTTAGAACAAGAAATTCAATTGCTCAGAACCCGTCATCAAATCCTCAAGAAGCAGCTAATGAATCTCAAGTCTCAGTAGAGCTACAACTGACTGTCTACAACGAAGACACAGCTCTCATGGCGTGTTATGTAGCTCAAGTTCCAGAGCCTCAAACAATTCTCGAAGCTTTAAAAAGCGTGCCCTGGACAAATGCTATGCAAGAAGAGCTGAATGAATTTCTCAGAAATTGCGTCTGGGAACTGGTCGATAGACCAGAAGGAGTCAAAATAATAGGACTTAAATGGATATTCAAAAACAAGCTGGATACTCTTGGAGCAGTAATCAGAAATAAGGCTCACTTAGTCGCCAAGGGTTATACACAGCAAGAAGGAATAGACTTGAAGAGTCATTTGCTCCAGTAGCAAGACTGGAAGCCATCAGATTATTTCTTGCATACGCTGCACATCACAAACAAAGTATACCAAATGGACGTGAAGTGTGCATTTTTGAATGGGGAAATCAAAGAAGATGTCTACGTGGAACAACTTCCAGGATTTGAAGTAGAAGGAAACAAAGTTTACAAGCTAAAGAAGGCGCTTTATGGTCTGAAGCAAGCACCTCGAGCTTGGTATGACACTCTGTCAGGATTTCTTGTATCCAAAGGATTCAAGAAAGGTTCAGTCGACAGAACCCTCTTCACCATCAAGCTAGGTGAAGATATCTTAGTTGTCCAAATTTATGTGGACGACATCATCTTCAGCTCAAGATCAATTTTCTTATGTGAAAGATTTGGAGAGATGATGTCAAAACAATTCCAAATGTCTATGATGGGAGAAATGACTTTCTTCCTAGGACTTCAAGTCAAGAAATCAGCAGAAGGAATTTTCATAAATCAATCCAAGTACGTGAAAGACTTGATCGCCAAATATGGAATTCAATCCAGCAAAACGGAGAAGATCCCTATGAATACCAACTGGAAGATTGAACCAGGAACCGAAGGAAAACCAGTGGATTCCAGCAAATACAGAGGGATAATTGGTTCCCTGCTATACCTCACAGCTAGCCGCCCAGATATAGCATTTGCAGTCGGAGTATGTGCCAGATTTCAAGTTGATCCTAAGGAGGCACATATGCAAGCAGTCAAGAATATTCTCAAATATCTAAAGGGTACTCAGAATGTTGGGCTGTGGTATCCAGCTGAAGATAATTTGCAGCTGACTGGATACTCAGACTCGGACTTTGCTGGAGATCGATTAGACAGAAAATCAACTTCAGGAATATGTCAGTTCCTAGGAAGCAAGTTGATATCATGGTTTTCAAAGAAGCAGACATGTGTCGCTACATCTACAACTGAGGCAGAGTATATGGCAGCTGGAAGCTGATGCTCTCAAATTCTCTGGCTGAAGCATCAACTGGATGACTATGAAGTGAAAACTGGTCAAGTTCCAATCTTCTGTGATAGCTCAAGTGCTATTACAATATCTAAAAATCCAGTTCTTCACACAAGATGTAAACATGTAGACGTTCGACATCACTTCATCAGAGATCACGTGAAAAAGAAAGACGTCATTGTTGAAAAAATTCACACAGATATCCAACGAGCTGACATTTTAACAAAGCTACTGATGGAAGCAAGATTCAAAATGCTGTGAGGATTGCTTGGATTGCTTAATCCAGATGAAAAAACTTCATCCAGCTGAGGGGGATTAAGACTCAGCTGGATACCTTTGGGATATCAAGGTGGAAGAATCCAGACCTAGCCGGTTCGTGAACTCAATCAAGAAGGGAAACCAGCTGAGGGGGAATCAAGCTCAGCTGGATAATAAAACTGAAGGAGAAATTCAACATAAAGAAACACAGCCGAGGTATTAGCTGACTACAAAGATCAGCTGACAGGTTTGCAGACTTTCATTTATTTCCCTGAGGAATATGCTATTTAAGGATAAGATTATTTGCATTTTAAATTCAAATACCCAGACATTACAAAGATGGATTGGTCAGTAAGCTATCCATCCAATCGAATCCCATCGCATTTAATGAAAAGCATGCAGGGTACTGTAGCTCGGGAAAATCGAGGCAGAAGTCAGAACGTTTTAACTACCTCACGCGCGCATGACCTACACTCTATTTACGCACGTCACTTGACGTGTTGCGCAAATCTCTCCCAGCCACAGATCTTAAAGTCAAATGCCAAGATCTCAACAGTTCATCAAAATGGACAGTTAATATATATATATATATATATATATATATATCAAAGATATGCAAATCGTCGCCATTGTTTCTATCGCTCATACTTATCACTGAAATTTTATATATCAGATTCTTGCCTATCTTTCTGCAAAATACTTTTCTCTTGTCTCTTCTAACTCTTTAATACAGAAAAAGATCATGGCACCAAAGAAGATAACACCAGGAGCGAACCAGTCTGAGAATCTCATGTCAAAGTTTCATTTTGAGAGTTGCTTAACTCTCAAGAACTACCAGAACTCAGAGTTCCAGAAGGTGCTGGATCTCATCGAGAAAGCCGGCCTGCTGCAATGGGCGACTGCAAGACCGAAGAACATCTTCCTCCGGGAAGTGGCAGAATTCTTCCTGGAGATGACGAACCGAGATGAACGTCTCCGCTCCAACATTACTCTACATCTCAAGGAAAAGACAGGGCATACAACTCCTTGGGATGTCGACATCAACATCAACCGGATGTTGAACAAGCTGTTCGGCCTAAAGACTCTTGGGGACCGCTCCCCAGAAAACTACACCAGAGAAAAAATCCAGGCCGAACAGGATAAGATATTGTTCAAACCAGAATCTTATAGGGCGAGCATGTCCAAGCTCCTACTCAAGCCCAAGTACAGACTACTTCTGGATGTCACCCAGAAGTGCATACTCGGTATCGCTGGATCTCAAGGAGAGATCAGCATACCCAAGCTGAAGCCGATGATAGCCATCCTCAGGAATGACCTTGTGGATTGGTTCTCCTTCTTCATGGGAAAGTTAGAGAAAGAATCTAAAAAGATTCATTTTGAATATGACAGCTTCACCCGGTACAGCTGTAGGGAGACAATCTATCTATGCACCAAAGTGGCGTGCATAATAGAAAACTACACTACCGGACGGCAAATCAAGTGGCACGACACAGAAGAGTTTCCTGTGTCCAAAATTCTTTTTGAAAAGCAAAGTCAGCTCACTGACTTGTTGAAGAAAGCAGCCCCTGAAGGGAAGAATAAGATGCAGGAGGTAAAGCAGCAGACTGTCTCTCCCTCTCAAGCAGGGAAAAGGAAGCAGCCAGAGGAAACACAACCAGCTGGATCTCCTCCTGCCAAAAAGAAGCTAAAATTCAAGGCAGCCAGCAAGCCAGCTGAGGAGACAGCAGAGAAGCCAGCTGATAAGCCAGTTGGATCTGAATCCACTCCCACAGCCTCCCCAGTCCAAAAGAAGAAAACTGAGTGGAGATCAGTCGCTGAGGAGATAGCTCAGGATTCCTCCTCCAGCTCAGATAATGGAAGGGAGTTCGTGATTGCATCACGAGAAGCTGAAGAACCACAGGTAGTGGTCCCCCACCCTGACCCAGAGGATGCTATTCCCCTTCGCCAAATTCTTCAAGCATCCTCACAACCCGCTCCAGCTGATCTCACATCAGCTGGAATTCCTCAACAACACTCTCTTCTCCTTCCTCCTCAACAACACTCTCTTCTCCTTCCTCCTCATCCTCATGTACCTCACCCAGATTCTTCTCCTACTTCTTCAGTACCTGAAACAGCCCAACTCCCTCACACCCAATTTCCAGCACCCAGCTCACCTAAAGAGCCCCATACAGCTGACGCTCCTTTGCAGCTGGATGATGAAAACCAAGCTGAACCTTCTAGTCCCACTTCTTCTAAGGAAATTGAAATCCTCAGTCCCAGAGCCGTTGCACGTGCTGCCACTATCATGAGGTTCGATGACCTCAGGCTTCAAGGAGTAAAGAGCGCACTGCAACAATACCCTTCTCTTTCTTCGCTCCCCACCGCATTAGTCACCGTCAGCGACTTCAAATTTTATCTGGCTACCAAGTTGGCTACTTGGTATGTAAATGAAGAACTTATGGAGTTCTACTTCTTCGATAAGCTCAAAGCCGAAGAAGCAGCACTGCAAGAGATCTTTAAATTTGGAAGTCTTCAGGATGCTTTCGTGCATCAAGACGAGCTGATCCAAATCCTCATCCAGATGGCTGACCAGGATGAAGTACCACCTTCTGAGGAGGTCATCTCAAGAGCCAACTCTTACCTCCACACTCTCAGCTGGATTGTTCCAGTTAAGACTGTCAAGGAAGCTGTCCCTGCCGACACAGCTGAGGCAATGTTGATTGAAAAAGAGCCAACTAATGAAACAGTTGAGCCTACCGAAGCTGCCCCACAAAGTCCATTTACCGATGACACTCGTTCACTGGTTGAGATCGAGGCAGTAAAATCCAGCCAAGTTGAATCTGGGACACAGACGGATCCTGATGTGCTTTCTGATGCAATGAAGGATGAAATCGCCAAACAAGTTGAGGAAATCCTATTCCAGGATAGACTCAAATCAAATGTTGACACCCTTCTACGCATCACAGCTGTAGAATGGCAAGTCCATTGTAATGGACAGTCCATTAATGAAGTTCACAAATTTGCCCAGAACGTACAAGAAAGCACCAGTCAAGATCTCAAGCAATCTCTCGTTTCTCAACGAATTGATCAGACAAATCATCTAGAGAAGAGAGTCCCTGAGATCATTTCAAAACTCCAAGCTCCACTGGAAAACAGCGTCAGCGACTTATCCAGCCAGCTGCAAGCTCTCCAACAGCAAACCCTCTCTAACAGAACTGATATTCAAAACCTGTTCAATCTCTACAAAGAACTGGACACTCAGTTCAAAGCTGGAAGCCACAGCACAGCACAGCTCAACCTCGTCACAGCAGACAACTCAGCCAAGATTGCTGATATTGACAAAGCCCTGGCCCAGCTGAATGAGACAGTCGTCAACCTCTCATCCACTCTTGTTGATAATGCCTAAAAGGGGGAAGGTAATGACATGAGAAAAACATCAAGGAAGGGCAAAGGGAAAGCTGTAGCTGAAGACGAAATCCAAGTGATGCAGTCTAAGATTGATGAAGTTGTTGCTGAGCTGGAAGCAGAAGAACCAGTTGGACGGAGAGGAAAATGGAGCAAAATGATCATTCCTCTTGCCAAAGCTAGTGGAGCCACGCCAGAAGAAATCAATGATACTCAATGGCTCTGCAACTTTGTGAATCAACAAAAGCAAGAGATGAAAATCTTTCAAGAACAGCAAAAGAAGAAAGAAAGTTTGCTCAATGCCGAAGAAAAGAAACAGAAGAAGAAAAGAGCAAACATAAGAGCAGCGAAGAAAATCTCTCAGATGCCAATGAACTGGAGAAGAATAGATGAATGGATCCCAGAAGAGTTAAACGACGACTGGAAACATACAAAATTTGAGTTCATTGAAGATTACTACTATCTGGGAGCTTATCCAAATACGCCACCAGATGTTGCTTTCAAGATGCATCTCAATGAGCTTTTTCATCAAGATAGGATGACTGCGAAAGCATTCTTCAATGCTGCAAAGACCGCGAAGATCCAGTTCTCTGCTCCCCAGCTGTATCATCTCCAGCCTCCCGATACACCTGGAACTAATCTTCCTGACAAATCGCAAATTATCGCAGAAGTAAATAGATGGGCGATCAGGAGAAAAATTTCCAAGGTAAATAATGAAGAAGAATACAGGAAGCTGGAACAGATGATCTTCAACCGGTACAGGTTAAGAACAGATGAGCAGCTGAAAGAAGATAGACAGAAGAATCAGCAGCAGCAGTAGAAATGAAGACCCAGTCAACTGGGATTAAAAAGTTTATCTAATTTCAGTTTGTTAATCTTGTAATTCAAGTAATCATCTTTGAGGATTAATAAAACTGAAATGTTTTTGCTCTCAAGCTCACCCTGATGACAATAACTTTTTGTCCAGGCTCTGAACTCTGAATTTAACCATCTGCTGAAATTTCTTATCGTTTTTAAACCCACTTTCTCATTAAGGGGAAAGTAGGTTGTTTTTCTCAGTTAAGTTTTGGCATCATCAAAAAGGGGGAAATTGTTGGGAAAATTCTAAAGTTTTGATTTGATACCAAAACCCAACTGTTCTCCAACCTAGTAGATGAATGTGCAAACCTAAGTTATGTTTACCAGCTCGCTTGTTTGAGCTTTAGATTTTCTAACTTTATAGGTAAGGAAGCTGAAGAAGGTAGAAGACCCAGCTGAGTAATCAGCTGGACCCAAAGTCAGCTGAAAGGTTTTTCAGCTGAACAGAGTTCAAAGACTGAGCTGAGTCAGACTGACTCTTAAGTAAAGAAGATTGGATCCAGCCAAGGAGATCTAACGGAGCAAAGTAAATTGAGCTGACTCAAGTCTAAGAGATTCAGCTGAGCAGACAAAAGGGAACTAACTCTGAAGATGTCACTTCAAGTCAGTTTATTCAATCCAGCTCTAAATTCAAAAACCAGCTCCAAAGGCAGAGATCCCGGTGTCAGAGGAAGTCAATATACCTCGACCAATGAGGGATTGACATCTCAGCATCCTAGAAAGGTGAACCTAGGACCTGACACAATGATGAAGACGGGTGAAGATACGCTCAACGGCAGATCGACAGATCATAGAGTAGGTGAGATTCAAACGGCTCTTCCAACGGCTAGTTTTGATTCTCTACCTATAAATACCAGTCCTCAACATCAGTTTAATACACGAAAAACTCTCTACAAGCTTTCAACTTCTCTGAATCTCTCAAGCATTAAAAAGCTCTCAAGCAGTTATCTAACTCTTTGAAGCACTTAAAGTTTTTTTGTGTTTACTTTCAGAAACTGCTTTAGTTTTTCGTCTGATCAATAGGAAGAAATCATAGTAAATCCAAAGCCTAGATCTGAACGAGTTCATCTTCCAAAGTTCTTCATTGTAAGAACTCGTTCAATGTTGGAAACCCAAACCCTCCTTTACCCAGAAAAGGTTAGGTCAAGGTTACGCCTTCTCGAAGCGCGAAATTCGAGTGTAAGGTTTTTCAGTACCCGGAAACTGAAAAGATATAGGCTTCTACAGTGCCCGTAAACTGTTAGAACACAGCTCGAGTTAGAGCTGTGAAGTTGCTTGGTACTCGTAAACCAAGTGGAAATCCTTAGTGGATTTACCAGTTAAAATCTGGTCGTGGACGTAGGAGTTGTCTCTCCGAACCACGTTAAAATTCCGAGTTCTTTATTGCTTTATTTATTCTCTGCATATTTAAAGAACTAACCGCATTAGCACAGCACAAGTTTTCAAGCTTAAAAGTTCTCTGGCTGTGTGACCCAGCCAGCTGCATTATTTTCAAATCTGCTTAACTAAAAACTGAAACTAAGTTTTTCTGAGATCCTGTAAAGGGAACGAGCTAAGTTTTTCTTTCCACCACTTTCCGCACAGCCAGCTGAGTTATCAGTCCAGCTGACCACCTTCTTTAGAAGTCAGCTGAATTCATAACTGAGCTCTCACTCAACTCAGTTTTAATTTGTTAAAAAATTTTCAAAAATCCCTCTTCGGTGTATTCACCCCCCCTCTACACCGAAGACCTCGTTCTGGGACCATCAATTCTAAATAACACGAATAACATATATACCTATAATCTAAATTAAATTAATATCCATGTATATATTAGTTAATATATTAGTATGCATTGGTTGCTAGTTGCTACTATAAAGTGATAATTGATATACCATTAAAAGCCTAAAATTTTTCTACCATGTTTAGTTATACATTTAGTATAGGGTTAATTATCGAAAAATAATGACATTTAATTATATGTATTATAATGACTTTTGGAATTAGAACCACCACCCACTACCCACCTCCTCTCTCTCCCTCTCACAAGTCATAACCACCACTATAATCAGATGAGGCTAACAGTCCTATTTTTTTAGTTTTTCATGTAATTATTAGGGGTATATAGAGTCATTTTGACCACTATCTTGGTATACACATTTTGGCAGAATACGACACTTATTCGGCGATGGAGAGATTGAAACATCTCTTTACAAAATTTTATTTTATATTTTAGTATTAAATTTATTTATGTAATTTATTATACTTTACTGTTCTTATTCGTTGATAATTTTTAATCGAGTTAAATTAAGTCGAGTATCATCAAACTCAAGCATAATTCATTTATTAAAGAATTTCACTTTAATTTAGTTGAGATTATAGTTATCAATAATAGATTTAATTACACAAAAAATCACATCTTTTACACCAAATTATAAATTCATTTTTATCGTCTTCTATGAGATGCTTTAAAAGCTATGAAATTAATTTATCAATCACTAATTTATATACTTTCTTCATAAATTATAGCTACAGACCTAAAAATATTTCATAATCGATTTCGGTAAGAAATAATAATAATAATAATAATAATAATAATAATAATAATAATAATAATAATAATAATAATAATAATAATAATAATAATAATAATAATAATAATAATAATAATAATAATAATAATAATAATAATAATAATAATAATAATAATAATAATAATAATAATTAGATTTTAGATAAAAGAAAGAGTTTCATTTAAGATAATATATTTATCAAAGACTAATATGTCAGTGATTATTTGTGAACACCGTTAAAAGTATAATGAGGATTGTCAATTTTACAAATTATGCAAAATTAAAGCCCGATCTTTTAAGCATAATGACTCCAATCATGCTCGATTACATTCAATTTTATCGTCTAATATGATATTATGCTTTAATTAAAGCTATGAAATTAATTTATCAACCACTAATTTCTTGACTTTCTTCATAATAACCATGGCTACAGACCTATAAAAATTACATAATCAAATCAATAATAACTCTAAATTAAAAAAATTATATAAAAATACAAATCTTGCTCAATAAAATAATCTCAAGCTATTAAAATTTATGTTGTCTTTTTCCTATTTCACTTTTGAGTAATAGACCATGTAGGACTATATTTATTAATTAAAAATATATTTGATAACAATTTTTTTAAAGATTTAATATTAATAATCATTGATTATTAACTTCAACAAAATGTTAGCAAGTATGTAGAAGCTAAATTTCTTATATTGTATCTTATGTAGAAGCCTAAAAATTTTCTATTATGCATAATTATACATTTAATATAGGCTTAATTATTGAAAATACGTGACTTTTATTTATATTCTATATATGACTTTTGAAATTGAAACCACCACCCATCGTTCCTTCCTCTCTCTCCCTATCATAACCACCACCACCACCCACCACATAACCAGCCGCGACTACCAGCCTTGTCCCCTCTCTCTTCTCCCTATTTCTTTTAATATTTTTATAAAAGCTATTTTATACAATTAAACTTGAATAAAGTATTTAATAAAATGAGTTATGTTTGATTTTGATGCTACTCGGCTTAATTCGACTCGACTAAATGTTATCAACAAATAAGAACTGTAAACTATAATAAATTATATAAATAAATTAAATAAATAAAGTAAAAATAATAAAAATATTAAAAGATAACGTGAGGAGTGCTTATAAGAGATGCTCATGAAAGGTAAGGGTCATATCATTTTTCCCACAAATAAATATATAGATATACCATGACGGCTTTGCCATCGTTCGTCTTATTTAAATTGTGTCGTGATAAACTAACATCTATAATCTATTTTTCAGTTTTTTTAATTCAATATAGTTATATTAGTTATTTAATTTTTCCAATAAGTACATTTACTCGTTTCAATTAGATATAAAATAAAATAAATTAAAACAGAACATCTAAATGTATAAAATACAATCCGACGTAACAGATGAAGCAATCTCATAACTTTGTTCTTTATTTTTTTTTTGTCGGCAAGCACAGGCACAATTTTGAAATTAGAGAATTATACACTATGTACATTGAGGCTCAATATATAATACAAATATGTTTTTTTTTGTCGGATCATGATTTGTGTATATCTTTGGATTTTGATCTCAAGAGTTCTAATAGGATAATACAACTAATTTATTTTTAATTTTTTCTGTATAAAAAATAAAACTTGTTCTAGATTGTGGTTAGTTTCTCGTTTCATTTTTGTTTTCCTTTAAGATATTATCTGGCTTTTTGTGCGTTTTGGTACACAGTATGTTGTATTATATGATGAACCATATCAATATGAAGGTTTTAATTAGCTAGGTTAATAAGCCAAAAAAAATAGCTAGATTAATTATGTCATTAGAAATATATGGGTTTTAATTTTTTTTGTACATAAATCCAATACATGGGATACGATAAATATTTCTGGAGAGATGGGCTTGAAACGTCCGATTATCCTGATAAAGAGTATAATAGGATATTACTACTAATCCATTTTTAATTTTTTATATATACAAAATAATCAAAAGATTTTTAATCAATTTTATATTAAATTACATTATTGCCCTTAAAATAGATATTTAATAGGGATATATTAGGCAAAATCAATTTTGTAAGGATCCGCTCTTTTATAATAGGTATAGAATATTATGAGATTGTATTTAGTATAAGATTTATTTTTCTATATTCTTTTAAACTTTTGATACATGCATTGGACTACCAATTATTGACTAGAGAATTTTGGCTTGAGATTTAATAGTCTCAGTAGCAATTTATATAATCCGAATTGTGAAAACTGAAAACTATTCCTTATAGAAAAATGATTGGTTTATCCATGATATTTTTTTTTTTGCCAAAGACATGATGTCATAGTATATCTTAAATGGACAAATGAGAATATTATTAGTATATATTATCAATTGATGAACCTTTCTTAAAAAAAAAGTGGTCATATATATATATATATTATCAATTAATTTTGCTTTTGAGAGCTGGAATTAAACTCAATAAGTGAACTAATCGATTTTTTAATAACGCGTGAAACTGCCTTTCGAATGCTATTTAATTTAATAATTCGAATTGTTTCATAATACTTGTGTGTGTATGACATTGTAATAAAACATTATTAGGGGCATTTACTTTTGCGTGATAGAATAGATTGATAAAACATATTATTAGCTATATGAAGAATTAAATGATCAAACAAGTTCAAAAATAATCAATCCATCAAAATAAATGATGGATTAACCTGTACTATTTTTATCTATATATCATATCACACAAAATAAACGCCCAACTGAAAATGGATCCAACTACAATAAACTACATTTAACAAAATGTGTAGTGTTTCAACCAAAAGCACTAGTGCCTTGCACCAAGTTTTTTTTAGAATTACAAGGTATATATATATAATAAAATTAAGCATTACACCACCATATAGGCGGGACCTCTACACCACCACGCATGGTGGGACAACTATACCACACAAAGGTGGGACCATTATACCACCATGCAAGGTGGGACAACTGTACCATCCCGGAAAATCAGGGCCAGAAAAATCCGAATAAATTAAAACTTTTTGGGATTAAGTTAAATAGGTTCTTATTCCCGGACGATTTAAAAGAATAAAATTATTTCTTTTGAAGAGAAGATGAAAACATTATTTATAAAGGTTCAAGAGAGATTCTATTCCGAGAATAACTGTCGCAGCCCGAACCCCGATATCAGATTTCAAGGCCGGTAGGTCCCACGACTTACACAATTTATGATTAACAAAGGAATTTAAGATAGCGACCCGGCTATCGTTCAAAAGAATAACCATACTTAACAACTCATCATTATAGAATAATACGACATATATGACTCGAGACGATCAACTGAAATCAATATGGTATACATATCAATAAACATAACTCGAATCACTCGGAATTAAAAGACCTGATCAACCAAATAATCGACAATTGATCAAGAAGATGACATAATGACTTGAGGATCAAGAAAACAAGATAAAGAAAAATGTTTCGAGTTCGACAAAGCTTCATGGAATAGAGATTTTATTAAATACATATCAAGACTAAGTTTCACGCAAACTATGACAAAAAGAGTTCGACTATCAAAACATAGATCATCTCTAGGGTTTAAACAACTTCATCATAATTTAATAAAATCATCTTAACATGGCAGCGGAATACGAAAGACTATATGTATGACGACATATAATCTAGGCTCTTTATTTTTTTCAAAATATTAACAACAACAACCAACATCCATCCAGCCTCGTCATCTGCATCCCTGCTAGCCTGCACGTTTTAGAAATAACATGCAGGGCTGAGTACTATGTACTCAGTGAACACATGCCGAAAACATTTGGAAACTTTGCTGAATTATATATGAAAACTTGCCAGAAAACATAATACGAGGATTTTCTGAAAACAACTCGTAAAATGCTAAAAATACTTTCTTTTCAAAACTCATTTGTCTGCAGACAATTATAACAGTATGAACCATATCCACAAATAAATAATGGTGATGAGAAAGAGGCCTCTTTCTCAATCACTTGTAATCGGCATATCAAGGAAAGACTCACGATTATGAATAATCGGCCTATCATAGAAATGCGCACGATTACCAATGTGTACACAGATTTCACCTTGCGTGAAACCGAATTCGTCTTTCTGAAGTAGATGGTAACATACTTAAACATTTTTAAAATCATTTGGCAAGTATCAAAACTTTGTAAAACATACGATATCATGCTTTTCACATATTTTAGTTTAGAAAGCCCACCTGATATACTTAAGCTTTAAACTTTAACTTTATCGTTTGAAATCCTTTTACTTCACGTTTCTGCTCCCGCTTCCGCTTGCTCCTTTAAATCGAAACGGAATAACGATTTTAGAACGAGAGCTTCTATCGACTAACGACTTCGATAATCTTAATGAAATTCTATTCGAATTTCTATGCCGTAACTTGACGAAATTCGAGAATTCCTATCTTAACTTTTCAAACGTTCTTAATCTATCTTAATCTATCTAAATTCCTCATTAAGCATCAACATCAATCAAATCTCATACAACATTAACATTTATAAACTACTATTCATCACAACTGACTAAATCGATTTTAATCCGTCTAACGGATTCAGAAAATTCTCAATTTAATTCTATACATTTATTTAATTATAACAAACATAATTATACATTAAATACACACATTATCTCAATTAATCATATAAACTCTTAAATCGGGAAAATCATCCAAAAATAGAAAATCTTTATTATTTTGAATTAAATTTCTAGAAAATTATATAACACTTAATTTTTATTAAGAAGTTTATAAATGCAATTAATTTCTTAATTAAAATTTAATTAATATTTTATTTATTTATTTTGAATTTTCGGTTTTTATAAAAATTAACATTTCTTTATTTATCTTCTCTTCTGTTCAATTTCTAATATACTTATTTATTATTTTAAGCTCATTTCTTTATTTAATTTCATTCAATTTAGTATTAATCTTCCAACCCTAATTTAAGAACCCTAATTCGATTTTCTAGGGTTTCTAGGGTTAATCAAGCTCATTTTTCATTATCTCTTGATCTAATATACTTCATTAATATCATATATCTTTAATTGAATCATCAAATCCATCATATAACATTACATTATTAAACCCTAATTTATATTCTTATTTAATCGATTATTTTCACAAAATGAAATTGGTTGGAAATTTTTAATTACTTCCAACATGAGACATTCTTAAAACAACTATCTAAATTCATTTATATCATCAAAATGAATATATAAGACATGCATCAACATTTTGTTTATTTCTTGTATTTGTCGAAAATTCTCAACTAGGGTTAGGGTTTTCTCATGTTTAATCTAATTACATAATTGATCTTATAATCATATTCTAAGCATAATTCATGAAGAACAAATCATCATTCAATGCATGAATCAAAATTTAGCATTTTCTTCCAAAAATTTCGAAAATAATAAAACTAGGTTTAGGGTTCTTCATGCTTGATTTAATCACACAATTCATCATCTAATCATGATATAAACATCATACTATTACATAAACATCATCCAACCACTTCATCAATTTCCTCCCAAAATAATCGATCCTATATATATATATATGAAGGATGATTTTAACTTGAAAGGAAAATAAGAAATTGAAAGAATAAGAATATATTCTCACTTTAATGGATTGGAGATGATTAGCTAGGACTTGTTCTTGATTCTTGGATCTTTGAGATGAACAACCATGGAGTGTGTGTGTGTTTGAGAGTGAGAAATCGAGAGAGATGGAGAGAGAGGGAGCTGCGTGAGTTTTGGGGGGTGAGAGAGTGGAGAGAGGTGTTGATATATATATAGGTAGATGTAGGATAGAGTAGTATTATATTAAGACTTAATTCTTAAGTTAGGTTTAATAATTAATTCCTTAATTAATTCAATCAATTAATAACAAATTAATCTTTCAATAAACTTCTAATTTCTCAACACATTAATTTAGTTTAAGGTTTCACGAACCTTAGATAAAAATCTCACAGAAAGATTCGGAGATTCGAAGCATTTTCAAATCAACTGAAACTAAATTTTTAAACGATAAATTACGTAAAATTTCACGTAATTAAATTAAATTCTTCTTCTTGTCAATTAATGACTAAACATTTATCATCTATTGATAAATGTAAAAACTTCTTCGTTTCGGATTAACCGAGACGATAAAAATTAATTAAAACTCATTTTTCCGGTAGAATATATCTGTCGGGTAAAATTTTCGGAAAGAAAATCTTTATTTTATTAAAATTCCTGTCTCTCTCGGAAGATTAATTATTTTAATTACTTAAGAAAGACGAGATACTACATTCTCTCCCCCTAGAAATAAATTTCGTCCCGAAATTTGCTTACCTCATGGAAGAGTTCGGGATATTTTTCTCTCATCTTGCTCTCTAATTCCCATGTCGCTTCTTCTAGTCCGTGATGCCTCCATTTGATTTTTACTGACGCGATCGACTTATTTCTAAGCTGCTGGACCTTCCGATCCAAAATCGCTTCAGGTTTCTCTTCATAACTGAGATCTGGTTCAAGGACTACTTCTTCTCGACGAATAACGTGCTTAGGATCAAACATATATCTCCGCAACTGAGATACATGGAACACGTTATGTGAATTTCCAAAACTTGGCGGTAAAGCTAACTTATACGCTACTTGACCTATTCTTTCCAGAATTTCATATGGTCCTATGTAGCGAGGCTTAAGCTTTCCTTTAACACCAAATCGTTGAATTCCTCTTGAAGGCGAAACTTTCAAGAAAACTTTATCACCCACATTGAATTCTAATGCTGATCTTCTGACGTCAGCATAAGACTTCTGACGGTCTTGTGCTTCTTTAATTCTTTGTTTGATTTGACGCACAATCTTTATCATTTCTTCCACTGAATCAGGCCCTAATATTTTTCTCTCGCCCACATCATCCCAATGAAGTGGAGATCTACACTTCTTTCCATAAAGGGCTTCGTAGGGCGCCATGCCAATCGTCATTTGATAACTGTTGTTGTAAGCAAATTCAACAAGAGGTAAAATTTGCTCCCATTGACTTCCTCGATCTAGAACAACGAGCTTCTCAACATATCCTCCAAGATGCGAATGGTTCTTTCTGATTGACCATCCGTTTGAGGATGAAAAGCCGTACTGAAGTTCAATTTGGTACCTAATTCTTCTTGCATACTTCTCCAAAAATGAGAAGTAAATTTTGAGTCTCGATCCGAAGTGATCGACTTAGGTACTCCGTGCAATCGCACAATTTCTCGCACGTACAGCTGAGCTAACTTATCTGCGCCATAAGTTATGGGAATAGGTATAAAGTGTGCAGATTTTGTCAATCTATCCACTATTACCCATATCGCTGTATTCCCTCGTTTGGATCTAGGTAACCCAGTTACAAAATCCATGGTAATTTTATCCCATTTCCACTCTGGAATATCTAAAGGTTGTAGCTTCCCATAGGGTCTCTGATGTAATGCCTTTACTTGCTGACAGGCTAAACATCTTTCTACAAAAGAAGCTATGTCTCTTTTCATTCCTTCCCACCAAAATGTTTGTTTCAAATCTTGATACATTTTGGTGCCTCCAGGTAATTTGAATAAGGAGTTTCATGAGCTTCGCTCATGATTTCATTCCTTAATTCTTCATCATTCGGCACACAAATTCTTCCTCGATACAGGAGAATATTATCTCCTGCCTCCTTAAAATTTTTATTTTTCTCTTGACGAATTTTCATTCGTAACTTTTCCAATTTCTTGTCTTTTCTTTTAGCATTGGAAATTCTCAATCTTAAATCTGGAATTATTTCCATAGCTGCAACCATTTGCTCAACAGATTGCGGAGGTAGAATTACTTCTAACCTCAGTTCTCCGAAACTTTTAATGAGTTCTTTCTCTTGAGTTAGAAGAAATCCAAATTCCGATTTTCCTTTTCTGCTTAACGCATCAGCAACTACATTTGCTTTTCCTGGATGATAGGAAATTTTACAATCGTAGTCTTTAACTAACTCGAGTCATCTTCTTTGTCTCATATTTAATTCTTTCTGCTCAAAGAAATATTTGAGACTCTTGTGATCTGTGAAGATTTCACATTTCGTTCCATAAAGATGGTGTCTCCAGATTTTTAAAGCATGTACTACTGCTGCTAGTTCCAAATCATGAGTTGGATAGTTTACTTCATGAGGTCTAAGCTGTCTAGAAGCATAGGCAATAACTCTTCCTTCTTGCATCAGGACACAGCCTAGTCCGTTCTTTGATGCATCTGTGTAAACAGCATAATCTTTATCCGAATCTGGAACTGATAGCACTGGGGCAGTGGTCAATCTCTTTTTAAGTTCTTGGAAACTTTCCTCACATTCTTCTGACCACTTGAATTTTGATTCTTTCTTTAGGAGATGGGTCATTGGCTTAGCTATTTTGGAGAATCCCTCGATAAATCTCCGATAATAGCCTGCTAGACCTAAGAAACTCCTAATTTCATGTGGTGTGGTTGGAACTTTCCATTCCTGAACTGCTTGTACTTTTGAAGGATCAACTTTGATTCCTTCAGAAGATACAACATGTCCAAGGAAATGTACTTCTCTTAGCCAAAATTCGCATTTACTAAACTTGGCATATAATCTTTCGGTTCTCAACCTTTCCAGAACAGTTCGTAGATGTTCCTCGTGTTCTAATTCATTCTTTGAATACACGAGAATATCATCAATGAAAACTACGACAAACTTGTCCAAGAATTCATGGAATACTCGGTTCATGAGATCCATAAATACGGCTGGAGCATTTGTCACACCAAATGGCATTACTACAAACTCGTAGTGGCCATATCTTGTTCTGAAAGCTGTCTTGGAAATATCTTCTTGCTTAACCTTCAATTGGTGATAACCAGATTTTAGATCAATCTTCGAGAATACACTTGCTCCTCTGAGCTGATCAAATAGATCATCTATTCTCGGCAAAGGATATTTGTTTTTCAAGGTTAATTTGTTTAATTCTCGGTAGTCGATGCACATCCTCAAACTACCATCCTTCTTTTTGACAAACAGAATTGGTGCTCCCCACGGAGAAACACTAGATCTAATGAAACCTAGGTCAAGTAACTCTTGCAGTTGAATTTTCAATTCTTGCAATTCCTTTGGAGCCATTCTGTATGGTGCCTTGGAAACAGGAGCTGATCCTGGTTCAAGATCTATTGTGAACTCTACTTGCCTATCTGGTGGCAATCCTGGCAAAACTTGTGGAAATACGTCTTGGAATTCTTTTACTACAGCTACATCTTCAATGCTGCTCTCCTTATCTTCCTTCTTGTTGAGATAGATAAGATATGCTTTCACATCTTTCTTTTTCAACACTCTCCTTGCTTGAACTGCCGAAATAATCGGCGATTTTTTACAACTTCTTTCTATTCCGAAAAATAGAGTTGGTTCCTGACCAGGCATATGAAATGAAATTTGCCTTTGCTTGCATTGAATGCTTGCAAAATTCTCGGTCAACCAATCCATTCCCAAGATAATATCTACATCCCACATTTTAATTAAATTTAGGGTTTTCGCTAACATCTTGAGAGATCCTAATTCAATCGCTATATTAGGACAGATGCGAGTAACTGAGGTAGATTTACCTAACGGTGTAGTTACTCTCAAGTCTTGACTAGCACGTTCTACCTTAAGACCAAGATTATTCACGCATGCATCTGATATAAATGAATGCGATGCACCAGTATCAAATAAAATTATAACAGGTATGCCATTTAATTGACCCATACCTGTCAAATTTCCTTGATCTTTGTCGAACGGCTTCTGATCAAGAGCAAAAACCCTTTGATATTGCTGCTGGGGTTCCATTCTCAATTGCTGGGGTTGCTTTTGCTTTTGTTGGAATCGCGACCCTTGGCGATTTTGTTGCCTTCGCCGTTCTTTGAGGAACAACTTCTATTGCCTTCAATTTTTGAGGCCGGTTACGAAATGTTCTATTCCCTCGCTCCTTGCAGTTTAGTTGGGCACTGATACGAATAATGACCAACTTGACCACAAGTATAGCAGCTATTACTTCCAGCTTTGCATATCCCTTGATGCATCTTGCCACACTTGGAACATGGAGACATTCCTTGATAAGTTTGAGATGAACTGCCTTGATTGACAAAAGGCTGTTTGAATCGTCCCTGATTAAATTGCTGCTGTTGATGACGTTGTTGTCCTTGCTGTCCTTGCCAGGGCTTCTTACTAGGTTGATTTCCAAAATTCCATTTTCGTTTCTGACTTTGGTTGAACGACTGCGGATTTGTCACTGTCGCTGGAGCTTGAACTTGCGTAGCTGTTGAAGTCTGAGAAGACTTATCTGGCTGCATAGCCAATTCCATATCCAGTGCTCTATTTAAAGTCTCGGCATATGACAATGCACTTTGACTGGCCAGAACGATTCTTATTTCCTGCCGAAGACCTGCTCGGAAAAGTTCAGCCATTTTCTCGTCTGTGTCTACCTTATCTTGAGTAAAACGTGCCAAATCACAAAATTCGCGATCATACTCGGCTACTGACTTCTTGCCTTGCTTGAGATTAGCAAACTCATTTTCCTTCTGCTTTCGATAACTTCGAGGAACGAATTTTTCGAACAAAGCATCCTTAAATTGTTCCCACGTCAGGTTCTCTAGTTGTTCAGGGGTATACGCCCTTTGACGAGCTTCCCACCGCAATCCGCATCCCTTGAGCTGATAAGACATGCATGTTAGACGTTCTTGATCCGTACATCGAAGAAAACGGAAAATTCTTTCCAGCGCACGAATCCACTCTTCAGCTTCTGAAGGACTTCCTCTTCCATCGAGAGTTGGAGGATTTTGCCGTAAAAATAATTCTTCTATTCTCCTTTCGGGTTGAGGAGGAGGTGGGGTAGGTTCTCTTTCGGTTTCATCTTCAACCCTTCCTCGACCTCGGCCTCTTGGTCTACCTCTTGGCGGCATTTTCTAATTAACCAGGATTTTCATTCGAATTATTCTTTCTTTCTAACAAAGTCTTATTCTTTGATAAAAATTCTTGTTTCTTTAAAAGTAATTTAAAGGAAATAAATTCTTCTAGGTTTTAGAATTTAGAAAAAAATTTCTTATCACCTCTTTAATGCATAATATACTCATCGTACTTTTAATGAATCGCACGATTCATACTCATTACTATTCATGCTTATCAAAACTTTCAATTACATCTAACAGGCTCATACTATTTAATGAATCAAAGATTCACAAACATCATCATACATTGTAATCCCATAATTTAACTTCTTATTAACATCATGAACAATTTAAACAATTCACTATTATCATAGATAATGAATCAACAATTCATTTATATCATATAATTACTATAATCACAAAAATATTTCAAGAACACATATTTTTCATACTTATCTTTGCTAAATAAAATTTAGCTAATATATATTCCTAATATTTCAAGGAAATAATAGCATCATCTTGGCATATAAATTTTATCATAACTTTAATGAATCAAAAGATTCACGCTTATCATCAAATAATCACTAAAAAAATTTTCCAGTAGTAATTATTATATATATACCTATTTATTTGCTAAATTTAATTAGCCCTTCATTCTTTATAATCAAGAGATGAATAATATCATCTTGATGTACAACTTCCTCATAAATCTCTTTTGAGATTTTTAACTTTATCTCAACATTTTTTTTTTCTAACTAAATAATTACTAACTAAGCTAACGATAGCGAATAACTAATGGAACGAATAAAACGAACGACGCACTAAACTAATGATAGTCGAATAATGAACGAAACGATTAACGGACGAAACTAACGAAGAATGGAATGAACTACAACGAAACGAACTACGAACAAAATAAACGAAGAATGAACAACTACGAATGACAACGGAATGGACGAATAAACCCCGGCGCTGGATCGAACCATCCCGCGCCAAAATCGCCGTCCCGCGCGCAGACATCGCGCGGCCAAGAAGAGATTTCCTTCATGCGCGCGCGACTTGACCTCCGGCGGATTGTCCCGCGCCACACCAACCCGCGCCAGATGTTGAAATTATCGTGGGGCTGGCGTGCCGCGCGCTGTGGTCGCGCCCGGTGCCGGTTCGACGCTTTGTCTTGTTTTCTTCGTTCGAGCTTTTAATCGATCTTTTTCCATTCCTTAAACCTCACTTCTTTACTTTAACTTCTATTACCTAAACTTCATCTTACTTCGTCTTTAAAACGATTCTACGAGAATTTTTAACGTCGAAAATTATCGATAACTTGGAAATTTATCAAATGACCCAACATGGTCATACTTCTTCATTTAGTAGGAAAATTTGCCTCTTTGAGGACTTTTACAAAAGGTAGGGAATTATTTACACCCAAAAATTCCCTATATGAACCGTGATTTTCTAACATCACGCAAAATGTTTTTTATCGGAGCGGAATTCTACGTCGCTTCCTATTCGCTATACTATCATATTATGCTTCTATGTACAAGAACTTATTTACAACATAAATGTTAAAAGTTGTTCGCTTACTAGTCTATTACATATATTTACATCATTATCTTCTTTTTCATCAACTTCACGACACTTCCCTTCACTGCTCATCCTCTGATGGATCCTCTTCTTCTTCCTCCTCTTCGTCGTCTCTCGGATCCTCCTCACTTGGATCTTCTTCTTCCGTTTCCGTGCTCTCCTCTGCCCTCTCCACTCCGTCCAAACTCACACGAGGGGCATAAGTAATATCCTCTCCCGGTGACGGCCTAAAGCTAGGCTGAAAACTTAAATGAGTAAACGGTATTCTACGGAGGTGGAAGTATCCTTCGGTTGGTCCAACTTCTGGATCAACGTTATCCTCGTCACTATCATAGTGACGTGGTCCAGAGGTGCTAGCCACATTAGGGTCAAATAGAATAGGCTGGGCTCCAACTATGGCATCAAGCTCTGAAGAATTCAAAGCTTGCAATGCATCAACGGAAGGATCATTTGGAACTTCCTCAACAAAAGAAGCTGAGGCTACTCCGTTAGGCAAAACAGAAGGCTCAGGAACAAAGGTTTGAGTCTCGATTTGAGAGGGAGACGAAACATAGCCATTTGCCGATGGCTCAACAAGAAAAGAGTTAGCATCAAATCCATTATTTCCATGGATGGGAGAAGCAATAGGTTCGGGATTTTCTGGAGGATTCTGATCCAGGATAGGGTAATCTTGGGGTATGAGATGTTGTAAACCAAACTCACCAACAGGAATCAATGGCTGATATGGTCCAGGAGGTGGGTACGAGAAACACATATATTGAGTACTAATTGCAGCTATGAACGCTCTGCAATCTCCAAACAAGACACCATCCCAATATTGGGGAGTGACGTACCTTGCAGCAATCGATGCTGACCATTCCTGCCAATCCTCAGGAAGCAGAGGAACTAACCTAACTATACCGATAACTCCCGAGATATTTGATTCATGGATGTCCATCCAAACCCTATTGTACCGAGCTAGAAATTCTGCTAGGGTTTCTGTGTAGCTCATATGTATGTGGTGAAATTCAATCATCACTGCTACGCTTCTAGAGTTGGACATCCTATAAAAGAAAATTTTAAATAATCAACTAAACTGAAATTACGAATAGTCTTGAGAATCCACTGTCTCAACATACTCAATGTCGCTTCCAAAAGGGTGTTCGGGGCTCATGTTACATTCCACAGATAAATACTCAACTTGCTTGCACAACTGATCCATTATCTCGCTTATGATTGATCACCAACAACCAATCACATTAGAGGCTCAAACACAACAAATATATATATGTATCTCAACTTCCAAACTTTATAACTAGTAACATTTGAAATTCGTACCTGGATAGCTGGATGAGATGAGAGATGCTGGACTTCAGTTGTTGTTAAAAACTAACTAGTCTAGGAATTCAAACCAGACTAGACTTTCAGAAATAACAACTTGGAGCCGAAGACATTGCTCTAACTAGTCTAGGGTTTCAAAATAGACTAGATTTTAAAAAAATTATTCGGAAGCGATCGGACACCGCTTCTGATACCACTCTGTCGCAGCCCGAACCCCGATATCAGATGTCAAGGCCGGTAGGTCCACAACTTACACAATTTATGATTAACAAAGGAATTTAAGATAGCGACCCGGCTATCGTTCAAAAGAATAACCATACTTAACAACTCATCATTATAGAATAATACGACATATATGACTCGAGACGATCAACTGAAATCAATATGGCATACATATCAATAAACATAACTCGAATCACTCGGAATTAAAAGACCTGATCAACCAAATAATCGACAATTGATCAAGAAGATGACATAATGACTTGAGGATCAAGAAAACAAGATAAAGAAAAATGTTTCGAGTTCGACAAAGCTTCATGGAATAGAGATTTTATTAAATACATATCAAGACTAAGTTTCACGCAAACTATGACAAAAAGAGTTCGACTATCAAAACATAGATCATCTCTAGGGTTTAAACAACTTCATCATAATTTAATAAAATCATCTTAACATGGCAGCGGAATACGAAAGACTATATGTATGACGACATATAATCTAGGCTCTTTATTTTTTTCAAAATATTAACAACAACATCCAACATCCATCCAGCCTCGTCATCTGCATCCCTGCTAGCCTGCACGTTTTAGAAATAACATGCAGGGCTGAGTACTACGTACTCAGTGAACACATGCCGAAAACATTTGGAAACTTTGCTGAATACAGCTATATATGAAAACTTGCCAGAAAACATAATACGAGGATTTTCTGAAAACAACTCGTAAAATGCTAAAAATACTTTCTTTTCAAAACTCATTTGTCTGCAGACGATTATAACAGTATGAACCATATCTACAAATAAATAATGGTGATGAGAAAGAGGCCTCTTTCTCAATCACTTGTAATCGGCATATCAAGGAAAGGCTCACGATTATGAATAATCGGCCTATCATAGAAATGCGCACGATTACCAATGTGTACACAGATTTCACCTTGCGTGAAACCGAATTCGTCTTTCTGAAGTAGATGGTAACATACTTAAATATTTTTAAAATCATTTGGCAAGTATCAAAACTTTGTAAAACATACGATATCATGCTTTTCATATATTTTAGTTTAGAAAGCCCACCTGATATACTTAAGCTTTAAACTTTAACTTTATCGTTTGAAATCCTTTTACTTCACGTTTCTGCTCCCGCTTCCGCTTGCTCCTTTAAATCGAAACGGAATAACGATTTTAGAACGAGAGCTTCTATCGACTAACGACTTCGATAATCTTAATGAAATTCTATTCGAATTTCTATGCCGTAACTTGACGAAATTCGAGAATTCCTATCTTAACTTTTCAAACGTTCTTAATCTATCTTAATCTATCTAAATTCCTCATTAAGCATCAACATCAATCAAATCTCATACAACATTAACATTTATAAACTACTATTCATCACAACTGACTAAATCGATTTTAATCCGTCTAACGGATTCAGAAATTCTCAATTTAATTCTATACATTTATTTAATTATAACAAACATAATTATACATTAAATACACACATTATCTCAATTAATCATATAAACTCTTAAATCGGGAAAATCATCCAAAAATAGAAAATCTTTATTATTTTGAATTAAATTTCTAGAAAATTACATAACACTTAATTTTTATTAAGAAGTTTATAAATGCAATTAATTTCTTAATTAAAATTTAATTAATATTTTATTTATTTATTTTGAATTTTCGGTTTTTATAAAAATTAACATTTCTTTATTTATCTTCTCTTCTTTTCAATTTCTAATATACTTATTTATTATTTTAAGCTCATTTCTTTATTTAATTTCATTCAATTTAGTATTAATCTTCCAACCCTAATTTAAGAACCCTAATTCGATTTTCTAGGATTTCTAGGGTTAATCAAGCTCATTTTTCATTATCTCTTGATCTAATATACTTCATTAATATCATATATCTTTAATTGAATCATCAAATCCATCATATAACATTACATTATTAAACCCTAATTTATATTCTTATTTAATCGATTATTTTCACAAAATGAAATTGGTTGGACATTTTTAATTACTTCCAACATGAGACATTCTTAAAACAACTATCTAAATTCATTTATATCATCAAAATGAATATATAAGACATGCATCAACATTTTGTTTATTTCTTGTATTTGTCGAAAATTCTCAACTAGGGTTAGGGTTTTCTCATGTTTAATCTAATTACATAATTGATCTTATAATCATATTCTAAGCATAATTCATGAAGAACAAATCATCATTCAATGCATGAATCAAAATTTAGCATTTTCTTCCAAAAATTTCGAAAATAATAAAACTAGGTTTAGGGTTCTTCATGCTTGATTTAATCACACAATTCATCATCTAATCATGATATAAACATCATACTATTACATAAATATCATCCAACCACTTCATCAATTTCCTCCCAAAATAATCGATCCTATATATATATATGAAGGATGATTTTAACTTGAAAGGAAAATAAGAAATTGAAAGAATTAGAATATATTCTCACTTTAATGGATTGGAGATGATTAGCTAGGACTTGTTCTTGATTCTTGGATCTTTGAGATGAACAACCATGGAGTGTGTGTGTGTTTGAGAGTGAGAAATCGAGAGAGATGGAGAGAGAGGGAGCTGCGTGAGTTTTGGGGGGTGAGAGAGTGGAGAGAGGTGTTGATATATATATAGGTAGATGTAGGATAGAGTAGTATTATATTAAGACTTAATTCTTAAGTTAGGTTTAATAATTAATTCCTTAATTAATTCAATCAATTAATAACAAATTAATCTTTCAATAAACTTCTAATTTCTCAACACAGTAATTTAGTTTAAGGTTTCACGAACCTTAGATAAAAATCTCACAGAAAGATTCGGAGATTCGAAGTATTTTCAAATCAACTGAAACTAAATTTTTAAACGATAAATTACGTAAAATTTTACGTAATTAAATTAAATTCTTCTTCTTGTCAATTAATGACTAAACATTTATCATCTATTGATAAATATAAAAACTTCTTCGTTTCGGATTAACCGAGACGATAAAAATTAATTAAAACTCATTTTTCCGGTAGAATATATCTGCCGGGTAAAATTTTCGGAAAGAAAATCTTTATTTTATTAAAATTCTTGTCTCTCTCGGAAGATTAATTATTTTAATTACTTAAGAAAGACGGGATACTACAATAAAATCAATAAATGTTAAAAATATTAATTTCTCTTTTTTTTATATTTTAAAACGAGCACGAGCATAGCATTATTATCTGCTGCATGACATCTTATGCGTTACATTTATCATTTTAAGTAATGATAAATCGTTGTTATTAATTAATTTATATTAATTAGCTATGTGATTATAGAGCCGGATAAACGGGCTCGACTATGTGAAATTAATTACGTGATGTTGTGCTATATGGCATTAACAATCGTAGATGCGATATAATTATGATAGACAATTATATTAAATAATTATATGATCGGTAAGATTGAGTAATTGGAAATTAACCGATAAAATTGTATTGGACTAAAATAATACCGCGATATATTATATCTGATAAGAAGGGGGTAATAGCTGGTAAAAATAAATAAGAAGGAAGGGAAGAGAGAGGGGCCGCGTGAGAGAGAGAGGGAGAGAGCAATTATATCTGCCTTTCTCTCCCCCAATAATAATACAGTAGATAAAGAGAAACCCTTCCCCAATGAAAACACGGTTATCTCTGCAAACTATAGTTCTTCACTCAACCCTTCAATCCACCCCCATAAAACACGCCACCTTCAGCCACCCTCTCTTCACTCTATCTTCCTCACCATATACCACCACAAGAAACCCTAGCGGCTCAACCGCTGCTGCCGCCGCCTCCACAGCCTCCCGCCGCTGCCGCCACCGCCGTTGAAGTCGCCGGAGGAGCGCAGTGACACGAGAGAGAGAGAAGCAACGGTAGCAGTCGAGTGAGAGTACACTAGGGTTCCTCAACCCTAGCCACCGCTGTCGCCGCTCCACTGTTTCAACTCAAAACACCTTCGAATTGACTCACAAGAGAACGAGGTCAAAGTAGGGCGACAAGCTGACCCAAGTCGTATTCTCAAGGAAGGCTCAACAGGGCTAATGCCGCTTGTATTATTCACATAGAAAATAAAATAAACCTAAACATTCTAAACCAAGGAATTCGAGATGATAAAGAACTAAACTAATCAACGGAATAATAAAATGAACAAATAAATAACGAAAATAATAAGAAGGAAGAAAGTGCTAGGGAGTAGTATTTTCATCGATTTCTCACCAAGCTTATTACAGATTAATTCTATTAATTTATCACGCATAATCAACTTCAACATAGGGTTAACATCAATAGCTTTTGCGTTAATCCGATAAACCCTAAAGACTAAATTACACGATTAAGTTAATAATTAGACATGCATTTCCGGTCAATCTAATGTTGAAAGAACCACAATCGAGCAGTAGAATCATCCATCGATCTCATCCACTACTTAGAAATATCGAATAGTGATCAATTATCCAATATAATGAAAATCAATTCAATCAACGGAGAATTAATCATAGAACAAGCACGGATCGAAACAATTCGAATATCTAACCCTAAACAAAGAATTAGCTAAGCATAGAATAATTCATCGAATAATAATCACAAGAATTCACCGATTAAATTAGAAGAAATACAACAAAGAAATTCTTACAATCAACCGGATGCAATCCTCGGACGATGATTCTCGTTAATTCTAGCTAGCCAAAAAGGAAAAGAAAATGAAAAAGAAAAGAAAAAGAAAGTGAAGAATTGCTGCTGCGTGTTTGTCTGCTCACGTCCAAGAGTAGTATATGATCATCCCCCTTAAGAAAACCCTAGCTGCTAATATATAAAATCGCGCACGAAACGAGCGTTACAAGTTTCGGTTCAGCGCTCGCTTGAACTCATCTCTCGTCGACTTCCACCGCCCGCTCAAGTCCACCGCGCGCCAGATCAAGATCTGCGACAACACACTCAGCGGCGGCTTACTTCCAGCGGCCGCTGGCTGCTTTCTTTTCCACCGCTCTCCCAAATCCAGTCGTCGCTGGGTTTGCTGTTCCAGCTGCTGTCGTTCCAGAGCTGCTGCTGCTGTGGTCGAGCTGTGGCTGTCCTTCGTATGTTGCTGATGCCGCTGCTGTTCATCTTCGTCGAGCTGTGGCTATCGTTCTTCTTCAGCTGTGGTCAAGTTGATGTGGCTGCTCGTGAGCTACTGCTGTCAACCAAGAAAGAGAGTTGCTTGTGTGCTGCTGTGTGTTGTTCGTCTCCTCAGCTGCAGATGGAATTCAACGGCGGATGGTTGCTTATCTTCCAAGGCTAATGCATGCTCTCGTTCCCAGAAACCGCTGATCTTTTCTCGCTCTAAAAACCTTCTCTTGTAGCACAATTCAAGTATAAACTTGATACATTGAGCTCATCACATGCAATACCAAAAAGAAACAAAATAAATCCAAAAACGAGTAAAATAAACGCGAAACACAAATGCACGCACACAAACACGACAAAATAAACATATAAAAACGGCACACATAACGACTAAACAAACCCTCCACACTTAAACCTTTGCTTGTCCTCAAGCAAACACCAAACCAACAAACAGAGGGAAAAATTCATGCAAGCTTATTATTGCAATTCTGACTAACTGACGAATTTTTCAATAATGTACAAAAGATAAATATCAGGACAAAGAGAAAAAATTGGATTGAACTGCAATATGTTTCCCGTCTATACAAATTATCAATCGGATCAGACCTGACTCCCCATTAGAAGTGATTTAACTAATGTGACCGCTTTTACCAACTGATGGTCCCTGAGCTGGGTACTTGGTGTAGAGGGGGGGTGAATACACCAAGTAGATTTTTCTAAACTTTTTCAAGTTAAAACACAGAGTTGGTGAGCTCAGTTATTGATCCAGCTGGGGAGGGTCAGCTGGGTAAATAACTCAGCTGGCGGTGCGGAAAGTGGTGGTTTGAAAACTTAGCTCGGTTACTTAGAAAAACTCAGTTTGAAAAGATTAACTTAACGTTTTCAACTTAGTCAGGTTGTGCAACTTTTAGAGAGACACAGCTGTCTTTGGAGAGCAGCTGTGTTGTGCAGTTTTGAACAAATATGCAATGATATGAAGGAGTTAGTACACAGCTGAATATAAAGCAATAGTAAAGAGATAGAGTAAGAAGCACGCGAGTTTTTACGTGGTTCGGAGTAACACCTCCTACGTCCACGACCAGGTTCACTGGTAATCCACTACCACTTGGTTTCCAAGTACCAAGCAACTTCACAACTCTAACCCGAGCTGTGTTCCAACAGTTTGCGGGCACTGTCAAGCCTATACACCTTCAGTTTCCGGGTACTGAAGAACCTAACCACTCGAATTACGCGCTTCGAGCAAGCGTACCTTTACCTAACCTTTCTGGGTTTGGGTTTGGGTATGGGGTTCCAACTATGAACGAGTTCTTACAATTAAGAACTTCAGAGTATGATAAACTCATTCGAAATCTAGGCTTAAGATATACAATGAGTTTGGCCTAGGGAACAGACGAAAAACTAAGCAGTTTCTTAACTAGAAACACTTTAAGATAAAGTGTTCTTTGATCTATGTAGAACTGCTTGAGAGCTTTTGAAAGAATAATGATTTCAGATAATGAAAGCTTGTAGAGAGTTTTTCGTATCTGATCCTGAGGTTGAAGACGGGTTTATATAGGTAGAGATTCAAGACTAGCCGTTGGAGGAGCCGTTTGAATCTTACCTACTCTTCTTAAATACAAGATCTGCCGTTCGGCGTATCTGCACCTGTCTTCATTTGTGTCACATCCTAGGTTCTGAAGTCTAGGATGCTGATCTGGCAATCCCTCATTGGTCGAGGTAGGTTGACTTCCTCTGATTCCGGGATCTTCTGCCTTTAGAGCTGGCTTTTGAATTCAGAGCTGGACTGTCTCGACGTGGAGTCTTCAGAGATAGTTCCTTTGTTCTGTATACCGGACCAGCCGTGTTTTGAACTCAGCTCGAATTCTCTTCACTTGATCAGGCTCTGCCGGATCACTCACCGAAGGTTGACGCCGTTTTTTGCTAGGCCGACTCCAGCAAACACACTGAGTCGATCGTCGTCTTCCGCTAGCTGACTCCTGCTGTAGACACAGCTGGGTCGACTGCTGTCTTCCGCTTCCTTAACCTGTAATCCTAGAACATCTAAGGCTCAAACAGGCGAGCTGGAAAACACTATTTAGGTTGATGCGATCATCTATTCGGTTGGAGAATCAGTTGGGTTTTGGTATCAAATCGAAACCTTATAATTTTCCCAACAATTTCCCCCTTTTTGATGATGCCAAAACCTAACTGAGACAACTTATGACGCAGAAAAACTTGTGTTTTATTAATGTAAGAAAATACATTATAACACAGGAAAAAGAAAGAAGGAAAAAAAAATCTTCAAATATTCAGTCTTCAATCCTTCGGTCTTCAGTCCCAGTTGGCTGGGTCTTCTCTTCTGGATCCGTTGCTTCTTTCTTTTGACTCGTCTCTTCTTCAGCTGATTCTGATTCAGTTGGTTCCTCTAGCTCAACAGTTTGCCTCTTCATTGACTTGTCTCTCTTCTCCCTTACTTCCCCCTTTTTGGCATGATCAAAACAGGGTGGGAGATATACACCATCGGCTGTTGCGATGTTTTAGTTTGGCGAAACTGTGGTTTTCAGCTCTGAGCAGCGAGGTTTAGAGTCTAAGTGGCTCAGCTGTTGTATTAGCTGGCTCTTCTTCAGTTGCATTAGCCTCAGCTGTGATTGCAGACACAGCGTCCTTGGCTTTCGATTGGGGCGGTCAGGCGAGTGCTTGGAGGGATGAGTTAGCACGGGAGATAGCATCTTCTGAGTCGGGCATAACTTCATTCCTTGCAATTTTGCTTCTTCAGACTTCTTAGATTGAATGAGAAAGTCTGATTCAGCACTTGAGGGACTTGTATTCAGCTCATATCATCATCATCCAGCTGCAGGTGATCGTTGGCTGGGTGATGTTTCTCATTTGAGCTTGGTGCAGGGACTTGAGCATCTTTTATTGAAAGATCTCGAAGAAGGTGTCCCTGTGGAGCTGAAGGAAACTGAGGAGAAGGCGGTTGAAGTATCCCATCTGTCTTGGGGTTTAAGCTTGGTTGTTCAGCTGGAATACTCCGTTGCGGTGTTGGTGATGATTATGTTCACGCAGGGATGTGAACTTTTCTTCCACCGAAAGAAACGACCGCTTGTGGGCCTTCTGATCCTCGGAGAGTGATTACGAATTCTCTCATAATGTCAGCTGGCTTCTCTGCTGACTGACTGAGCACCTTTGACTTGAGTCTTCGGTTTGAAGACAGTGCTTCAGTATATTTTGTCTCCTCAAGTTGTCTCCGATTCCCAGCTGGGACGGAGTTAGATGCATGCTGCTTTGTCTCCTGCATCTTTTTCTGTGCCTCCTGTGGCGGAGCAAGAGCTTTGACATGACTGCTCTTGAATACTCCGGTTTCATCAACATCTGGTCCAGGTCTGTTGACGTTGATTTTTGCATCCCAGGGAGTTGTGTGTCCCGTTCTCTCTTTTATGTTGAGAGAAACAGTGGGGCTGAGGAGGTCTTTTTCCTTTGTCATTCCCAGAAAGTTTTCTGCACCTTCCTGGTGGATGACGTTCTTGAGCTTTGCAGTCTCCTACTGCGCTGGCCTAGTTCTGTCGATGGGCTTCACCTTCTTCTGGACTTCCGTCTTCTTTGAGGTTCCTGAGAGTTAAGCAACTCTTATCTTGAAGCTTTGACAGATTCTTCAAGTTTGATCGGCTTCGGGAGATATCTTTCTGGATTCCATGTTCTTCTTCTGCATCTTTTGTTAGTAGAAACAAACAATACCAATTGATGGAAATAAGAAAGAGTGCTGAAAAACTTTCTAGGGTTGATGCGTATATCTTCTAGCATATTTAAAGAGTTTTCTTGATGAATGGACGATCAAGATTTGTCTATTGATAAGAAAATCTACGACTGGGAGTGATTCTCGCGTCATGTCAATTTCTTGATTAGAGGATGTGAGTTAATGCGCGAGAGAGAACAGTTGAGGCGTTTTGACTTTTGCCTCGAAACTCCCATTATTCAATTCTTTGCAGACTTTTAATTAAGATTGATTAGAAATGACAAGATGTGAGTTGACAGAAAACAGATTGAGTAGGAGTAATTAATGTTGTTGCAAACCTCTCAGCTGATCATTGTAGTCAGCTGATACCTCGGTTGAGTGGGTGTCGGGTCATCGTGGTTCCATTTGGTTCCCCTCAATTTGAATAATCCTTTCCTTTCAGCATCCGGTTTAGCTGAATTCTTTCTCACTGATATCGGTGACATTGATTCGAATTTCGGTTGATCGCTTGTATTCGGTTGAGTTCGTCTTCCATTCAGCCTAGTCTGCTTCACGTTCGTCTGCTTCCGTTGGTTCGTTCCATTCAGTGAGTGCTTCCGTTCATTGGTCTTCCTGGATTCGGAGTCTGCTTCCGTTCAAATTGGTCTGCTTCCATTCAATTTGGGTGAAGCATCGTACGGGTTGAGAAGTCCAAGTAATCCGCACAGCATTTTGAATCTTGCTTCTATCAGCGGTTTTGTGAGAATATCAGCCCGCAGTATGTCTGTGTGAATTTTCTCAACAATCACATCCTTCTTTTCTACGTGGGTCTGCTTCCGTTCAGATTTGAGTCTCCGCTTCCATTCAATTTGGGTCTGCTTCCGTTCTTTGGTCCTTGGATTCACTTTGGGTCTGCTTCCAGGTTCGTCTATTCCATTCGTGGGTGAAGCATCGTCTGGGTTGAGAAGTCCAAGTAATCCGCACAGCATTTTGAATCTTGCTTCTATCAGCGGTTTTGTGAGAATATCAGCCCGCAGTATGTCTGTGTGAATTTTCTCAACAATCACATCCTTCTTTTCTACGTGATCTCTGATGAAATGATGTCGTACGTCTACATGCTTGCATCTTGTGTGAAGTACTGGATTCTCTGAAATGGCAATCGCACTAGAGCTATCACAGAAAATTGGAACCTGTCCAGTTTTTACTTCATAGTCATCCAGCTGATGTTTCAGCCAGAGAATTTGCGAGCGCAGCCTTCCGGCGGCCATATATTCAGCTTCTGTCGTGGAAGTTGCGACGCACGTTTGTTTCTTTGAAAACCATGAAATCAACTTACTTCCTAAGAACTGACAAGTTCCTGAAGTTGATTTTCTGTCCAATCGATCTCCAGCGAAGTCTGAATCTGAGTATCCAAATTCGTAGATTGTCTTCACCTGGTACCACACCCTCAACATTCTGAGTTCCTTTGAGATATTTGAGAATGTTCTTGGCTGCTTGCATGTGTGCTTCCTTTGGATCAACTTGAAATCTGGCACACACTCCGACTGCGAAAGAGATGTCTGGACGACTTGCTGTTAGATACAGCAGGGATCCTATTATCCCTCTATATTTGCTGGAATCAACTGACTTCCCTTCAGTTCCTGGTTCAATCTTCCAGTTGGTGTTCATTGGAATCTTTACAGTTCTGCTGGATTGAACTCCATACTTGGCGATCAAATCTTTCACGTATTTGGATTGATTTATGAAGATCCCTTCTGAAGATTGCTTGACTTGAAGTCCTAGGAAGAAACTCATTTCTCCCATCATGGACATTTGGAACTTCTCGGACATTATCTCTCCAAATCTTTGGCATAAGAAGCTTGATCTTGATCCAAAGATGATGTCGTCTACGTAGATTTGAACAACCAGGATATCTTCTCCTGACTTGATGGTGAAGAGAGTTCTGTCTACTGAGCCCTTCTTGAATCCTTTGGATATGAGAAAATTTGACAGAGTGTCATACCAAACTCGAGGTGCTTGCTTTAATCCATAAAGAGCCTTCTTTAGTTTGTAGACTTTATTTCCTTCTACTTCGAATCCTGGAGGTTGTTCAACGTAGACATCTTCTTTGATTTCTCCATTTAGGAATGCACACTTCACATCCATTTGATAGACCTTGAATTTGTGATGTGCTGCAAAGGCGAGAAATAGTCTGATTGCTTCCAATCGTGCTACTGGAGCAAAAGATTCTTCGAAGTCAATTCCTTCCTGCTGAGTGTAGCCCTTGGCAACGAGTCGAGCTTTGTTTCTGATGACGACTCCCAGGGTATCCATCTTGTTCTTGAATATCCATTTGAGTCCTATGACTTTGACTTCTTGAGGTCTGTCGACTAATTCCCAAACACAATTTCTGAGGAATTCGTTCAGCTCTTCTTGCATGGCATTTGTCCAAGGCACACTCTTCAAAGCTTCGAGAATTGATTGAGGCTCTGGCACTTGAGCTACGTAACACGCCATTAGAGCTGTGTCTTCATCATAGACCGTCAGTTCTAGCTCTACTGAGAGTTGAGCTGTGTCAGCTGCCTCTTGATGATCCGATGAAGCTTGAGCAGCTGAGCTTCTGGTTTTGACTTGGTCAGAAGATTCTCCAATGATTGCTGATGATGGATGATCTTCAATCCATCTTCTCCTCTTACGAATTTCTTCTTCCAGTTGATTGATGCTTGAAGTGGCTAAATTTCGTCTGTCTTGGAGTTGCTCTGGAGTTAAGTCTTGAGAGATTGATTCTCCTTGATTTGAATTTTGAGGTGACTTCTGTAGAGGTTCAGCTGGAGATGGAGCTGGGGACTCAGCTGTGTTTGGATTCCCAGCTGATGATGTTCCCCCTTGATTTGGCGTTGAAGCTTCTTCTCGATTTCCAGCTGGTGGAGCTTCTTGGTTGATTTGAATTTCCTCCTCTGGCTCATTGTCCCAAATTAATGGTTCGGCCAGATTCCTGATTCTATTCTCTTGAGCCCTTGTCTGAATCAATCTTGAAGATTCTCCTTCGCTTCTTCGTTTGATAGAATCTCTATATTCGAAGGAGGATTCGTCAAAGGTAACATGTGGAGTTACTTCGACTATTTGAGTTCTTCTGTTGAAAACTCTGTATGCTTTACTCACAGCGGAGTAACCAAGGAATACTCCTCGGTCTGTCTTTTCATCGAACGTCTTGAGCTGTGTCTTCCCATTATTGAGAATGTGACATTTAGATCCGAATACCTTGAAATATTCAATGTATGGTATTCTGTTGTTCCATAGCTCATACGGTGTCTTTCCTTGCCTTGATGTGAGTAGGAAGCGATTTTGAGTGAAGCAAGCTGTGTTGATTGCTTCAGCCCAGAACTTCTTTGGAATGGCAGAGCTAGCTAGCATTGAGGTAGCTGCTTCCTTGAGGGTTTTGTTTCTTCTTTCTGCTACACCATTCTGCTGAGGTGTGCGAGCTGTAGATGTTTGGTATTGAACTCCGTTCTTCTCGCAAAAATCATAAATAGTTTCATTTAGAAACTCCGGAGTTCATTTCCTTGTTTATAGATAAGGATAGGTCCGTCTGTGATGACGTCCCACATCATGTCGTGATGTGCACAAAGGAAGCTTTTCAATCTGAATTTTCAGATTGCATAGTCGTCTACCGAGAAGGTGGGGAGATTCCTGTTAAGATAAGAATCCATAGACATGTGCAGTATGTAATAAGATGAGTTTTTCTGAAAAACGGATCTGTTCAGTTGACTACTGACACAGAGTGTCAAGAGAGATCTCTTGATACAGAAACGGTGGTCTTTTGAACCACTGCTCTGATACCAATTGATGGTCCCTGAGCTGGGTACTTGGTGTAGAGGGGGGGGTGAATACACCAAGTAGATTTTTCTAAACTTTTTCAAGTTAAAACACAGAGTTGGTGAGCTCAGTTATTGATCCAGCTGGGGAGGGTCAGCTGGGTAAATAACTCAGCTGGCGGTGCGGAAAGTGGTGGTTTGAAAACTTAGCTCGGTTACTTAGAAAAACTCAGTTTGAAAATATTAACTTAACGTTTTCAACTTAGTCAGGTTGTGCAACTTTTAGAGAGACACAGCTGTCTTTGGAGAGCAGCTGTGTTGTGCAGTTTTGAACAAATATGCAATGATATGAAGGAGTTAGTACACAGCTGAATATAAAGCAATAGTAAAGAGATAGAGTAAGAAGCACGCGAGTTTTTACGTGGTTCGGAGTAACACCTCCTACGTCCACGACCAGGTTCACTGGTAATCCACTACCACTTGGTTTCCAAGTACCAAGCAACTTCACAACTCTAACCCGAGTTGTGTTCCAACGGTTGCGGGCAGCCATCAAGCCTATACACCTTCAGTTTCCGGGTACTGAAGAACCTAACCACTCGAATTACGCGCTTCGAGCAAGCGTACCTTTACCTAACCTTTCTGGGTTTGGGTATGGGTATGGGGTTCCAACTATGAACGAGTTCTTACAATTAAGAACTTCAGAGTATGATAAACTCGTTCGAAATCTAGGCTTAAGATATACAATGAGTTTGGCCTAGGGAACAGACGAAAAACTAAGCAGTTTCTTAACTAGAAACACTTTAAGATAAAGTGTTCTTTTATCTATGTAGAACTGCTTGAGAGCTTTTGAAAGAATAATGATTTCAGATAATGAAAGCTTGTAGAGAGTTTTTCGTATCTGATCCTGAGGTTGAAGACGGGTTTATATAGGTAGAGATTCAAGACTAGCCGTTGGAGGAGCCGTTTGAATCTTACCTACTCTTCTTAAATACAAGATCTGCCGTTCGGCGTATCTGCACCTGTCTTCATTTGTGTTACATCCTAGGTTCTGAAGTCTAGGATGCTGATCTGGCAATCCCTCATTGGTCGAGGTAGGTTGACTTCCTCTGATTCCGGGATCTTCTGCCTTTAGAGCTGGCTTTTGAATTCAGAGCTGGACTGTCTCGACGTGGAGTCTTCAGAGATAGTTCCTTTGTTCTTGTTGGGAAAATTATAAGGTTTCGATTTGATACCAAAACCCAACTGATTCTCCAACCGAATAGATGATCGCGCCAACCTAAATAGTGTTTTCCAGCTCGCCTGTTTGAGCCTTAGATGTTCTAGGTTTACAGGTTAAGGAAGCGGAAGACGACGGTCGACCGTGTCTACGAGCGGGGGTCGGCCAGCGGAAGACGGACGGTCGACCCGGTGTGTTCACGGGAGTCGGCAGCAAAAGACAAGAGCGTCAACCTTCACTGAGTGATCCAACAGAGCTCGATCAAGCCGAAGAGAATTCGAGCGAGTTCAAAACACAATGGTCCAAAGTATGCAGAACAAAGGAACTCTCTCTGAAGACTCCACGTCGAGACAGTCCAGCTCTGAATTCAAAAGCCAGCTCCAAAGGCAGAAGATCCCGGAATCAGAGGAAGTCAACCTACCTCGACCAATGAGGGACTGCCAGATCAGCATCCTAGACTTCAGAACCTAGGATGTGACACAAATGAAGACAGGTGCAGATACGCCCAACGGCAGATCTTGTATTTAAGAAGAGTAGGTAAGATTCAAACGGCTCCTCCAACGGCTAGTCTTGAATCTCTACCTATATAAACCCGTCTTCAACCTCAGGATCAGACACGAAAAACTCTCTACAAGCTTTCACTTTCTGAATTCATTATTCTTTCAAAAGCTCCCAAGCAGTTCTACATAGATCAAAGAACACTTTATCTTAAAGTGTTTCTAGTTAAGAAACTGCTTAGTTTTTCGTCTGTTCCCTAGGCCAAACTCATTGTATATCTAAAGCCTAGATTTCGAACGAGTTCATCTCTCTCTGAAGTTCTTAATTGTAAGAACTCGTTCACAGTTGGAACCCCATACCCAAACCCAAACCCAGAAAGGTTAGGTAAAGGTACGCTTGCTCGAAGCGCGTAATTCGAGTGGATAGGTTCTTCGCACCCGCAACCGAAGGTGTATAGGCTTGACGTGCCCGCAACCGTTGGAACACGGCTCGGGTTAGAGTTGTGAAGTTGCTTGGTACTTGGAAACCAAGTGGTAGTGGATTACCAAAGGAACCTGGTCGTGGACGTAGGAGGTGTTACTCCGAACCACGTAAAACTCGCGTGTTTCTATCTCTCTCTCTTTACGTTTGCTTTATATTCACTCGTGTACTAACGCCTTCATATCATTGCATACTTGCTCAAAACTGCACACACAGCTGATCTCCAAAGACAGCTGTGTCTCTCGAAAAGTTGCATAACCTGACTAAGCTGAAAACTATAAGTTAATATTTTCAAACTGAGTTTTTCTAAGTAACTGAGCTAAAGTTTTCAAACCACCACTTTCCGCACCGCCAGCTGAGTTGTTTACCCAGCTGACCCTCCCCAGCTGGATCAATAACTGAGCTCTCACTCAACTCCGTTTTAACTTGACAAAAGTTCAGAAAAATCTACTTGGTGTATTCACCCCCCCCCTCTACACCAAGTACCCAGCTCAGGGACCATCAATTGGTATCAGAGCAGTGGTTCAAAAGACCACCGTTTCTGTATCAAGAGATCTCTCTTGACACTCTGCGTCAGTGGTCAACTGAACAGATCCGTTTTTCAGAAAAACTCACTCTAGTGCATTCTGTACATCTCTTCATGGATTCCTATCTTAACAGGAACCTTCCCAACTTCTCAGTTGATGATTATGCAATCTGGAAATTCAGATTGAAAAGCTTCCTGTGTGCGCATCACGACATGATGTGGGACGTCATTTCAGACGGACCCATCCTTATTTATAAATACGGAAATGAACTTGTACCTGCTCAAGAAGGACAACCGATACCGGCCAACTCTCAAGCCAAAGAAGGAATATTCTTCCGAAGAGCGAAAGCAAGCTGGTCCGGACAAACTTCGCAAGGAACACCATCTCTTCAACAGCCTCAAACGCCTACCCGAGCAAAATCATCAATTGCGAGACACGCCAAAGAGATGGGAAACACTCGCCAAGCTATGTGAAGGATCAGAAGAGATCAAAGAAAACAAATTCACAATAGCGTGCCAAAAATTTGACAACTTCAAGCAGCTAGCCAACGAGTCCATCGAAGCGATGGAGCTAAGGTTCTCAAACATAGTCATTGAGATAGAGACAATCGAATCGGGAAGTATACCCAATGGAAAAGAATCTAAAGGTTCTTTCAAATTCTTTCACTTGAATGGAACACTTACAAGGTAGTTCACCAAAGTCGAAGTGACTTGGGTGATCTATCTACGTAAAGATTGTTCTCACTCCTAAAAGCCAACGAGTACAACTTGAAGATCACTCAAGAAGAATCTTCAAGGCATTTAATGACGGAGAACTCACCCCAAACTCCAAAAGAAATAGCTTTCAGAGCCAACTCTGAAAAGTCAGCTTATGTCAAGTCAGCTGAGTCCTCCAAGATGAAGAAGGACAAAAAGGATATGAGCAAAGAGGAGCTACTCGAAGAAATTGCCATGATGGTGAAAAGTTATAACAGACTCAACACCAGCAAGGGCAAATACAAGAAGTTCTTCAGGAATTACAGAGATAAGTACGCAGCAGCTGATGAGAAGTCAGCTGACAAACGAACTGAAGAAGGTTGCTTCAACTGCAAGGAACCAGGACACTACCGACAAGATTGTCCAAAGTTGTCCAAGAAAGATAAAGACCAATTAAAGGCTAAGGCAGCTGACCGAAGGAGAGCTTATATCGCTGATGAAGAATCAGAGTGCAATAAAATGGATGAAATGCCATTTTCAGACTCGGAGGAAGAAGCCCTGATGGCCAATCATGAACCTGATTGGGATACTTGCTTTATGGGACAAACAGACGGCATTGATGAAGATGAGGTAACTTCTCGAACTCTAAATCTATCTAACACCTCACCATCACACGAACACTCTACACAGGACTCAGAATCTGGACTACCTGATTGGAGTTTAGTAGAGAAAGTAATGAACGATTCCAAGGAGCTTCAAGAGATCCTTGACGTCATTATGTGTGAGAATGCCGAGCTGAAGATAGAACTGGAAAAGACAAAAGTATCAGACACAGCTGATACAACTCAGCTCCAACAGGAAGTCGTTTCACTAAAAGACAGAATAGTGAAACAAGATCAGCTGATGAAGAAAGTCAACACTGAGAAGACACAGCTGATAGAAGATGTGGAAAGGGTCACGAACGAATCGAAAGGAAGTCACCGAGATCATTGAGCTGAAAAGCACCGAAGAGGTACTAACTAAAAAGATAGTAGCCCTCATCAAAGCCACGTCAACAATGGACGAGATCATTAGTGCTCAGCGTCCAGCAGCACTAAGAGCGGGACTGGGATACAACGAATCAAAGGATGCTTCAAACATTGCCTCCACAAGTGGAACAAAGGTTATGTTTGTACGAGCAAATGAACCTTCAACCCCAGCAGCTCAGCATCAACAATCGAGGACACAGCAGGCGTCGGGAAGAACAACTGTGAAACATTCTCAAGCTCCGTTGAGGACACAGCAGACGTCAAACAGAACATGAAACGATCTCAAACTCCGTCGAGAACACGGCGGACATCAAGAAGGTCACCGTGCGGCAACCTCAAGCTCGGCTCGACAAGAACGTGCTCAACCTCAACGAAGACCACAAGCCGGATTTTACAAATACCACCACAAGACCAGCACGTTGATCGATATCAACCAAGATATCGAGATACCACCGGATACCACTCATACGAGTATCACTGGACAATCATTTCCAAATTACAAGATCGAGACAAGCAGAGACAAAGGAACGTCTCAGCTAGGCACACAGCTGGAAATCAAACAAGATACAGACACAAAAACAGAAGACACGAAGATCAAGACCTCGCCAGCAACAAAAGAAGAACACAATGAATGTGTATATCGACTCAGCTGGGAGAATTATCAGATCTAATGACCCAATTCGAGTCATCAAGCAGATCTGGGTCGTCAAATGATCTATGTCTAACCCACAAGGACCCAATTAAAACTGGGTACCTGAATTTTAACTTTTTGTTTAGGTTGCAAGGAATCGACGCATCTCTGAGGAGTCGATGAGAACGCTTTGGTACTTGGACAGTGGATGTTCCAAGCACATGACGCACCTAAAGCATCTACTCCAGGAGTATATTGAGCGTACAGGTCCACAAGTAACATTTGGTGACAACTCCAAAGGCCTAACCAAAGGTTATGGTACATTTAAAACTAGAAATGTTATAATCCCAAATGTTTCTTATGTACAAGGATTGCAACATAACTTGCTTTCCATTAGCCAATTCTGCGACCACGGTTTTTCTGTCAAGTTTGATGCACAGGGATGCACAGTGAAGCACAGGGAAACCAAGCAGATACTCCTAAGAGGGAAAAGAGAAGGAAATATGTACTTCGACGGCGGAACGGCGACCCTCCGGAGACTGTCTTGTATCAAAAGCGACAATGAAGTCGGTAGGTCATCAGCACGAACGGCTGAATCATCTCAACTTCAAGACAATCAACAAGGCGGCTAGGAACCAGCTCGCTAATGGAATTCCAGATCAAGTATATGACAAAAGTCATATGTGCAGCGCGTGTCAACAAGGAAAACAAACAAGAATTTCATTCTCTCTCAAGCCAGCTCAGTCAACTGATCGAGTTCTTCAACTTCTTCACATGGATCTTTTCGGTCCAGTTACTCCAGCAAGCTTCAATGGCAGAAAATATACTCTGGTCGTTGTGGATGATTTCTCAAGATTCACTTGGGTATCTTTCTTGTACCAGAAGAGCGAAACGAGAACTAAGCTGCCTATCCTGCTGGAAAGATTATCAACATAGAAGGAGTGCAAGATAATGGCAATAAGATCAGATCGTGGAACGGAGTTTCTAAATGAAACTATTTATGATTTTTGCGAGAAGAACGGAGTTCAACACCAAACATCTGCAGCTCGCACACCTCGGCGGAATGGTGTAGCGAACGAAGAAACAGAACTATCAAGGAAGCAGCTACCTCAATGCTAGCTAGCTCTGCCATTCCAAAGAAGTTCTGGGCTGAAGCAATCAACACAGCTTGCTTCACTCAGAATCGCTCCCTACTCACATCAAGACAAGGAAAGACACCGTATGAGCTATGGAACAACAGAATACCATACATTGGATATTTCAAGGTATTCGGATCCAAATGTCACATTCTCAATAATGGGAAGACACAGCTCAAGACGTTCGACGAAAAGACGAGACCGAGGAGTATTCCTTGGTTACTCCGTGAGTAAAGCATACGAGTTTTCAACGAGAAGAACTCAAACGGTCGAAGTAACTCCACATGTTACCTTTGACGAATCCTCCTTCGAATATAGAGATTCTATCAAACGAAGAAGCGAAGGAGAATCTTCAAGATTGATTCGGACAAGGGCTCAAGAGAATAGAATCGGGAATGCGGCCGAACCATTAATTTGGGACAATGAGCCGAGAGGAGGAAATTCAAATCAACCAAGAAGCTCCACCAGTGGAAATCAAGAAGAAGATTCAACGCCAAATCAAGGGAACATCATCGGTGGAAATCCAAACACAACTCGAGTCCCTCACTCCATCTCCAAACTGAGCCTCTACAGACATCTCAAAATCCAAATCAAAGAGAGCCAAACTCTCAAGACTTAACATCAGAACAACTCCAAGACAGACGGAATTTAGCCTCTTCAAGCATCAATCAACTGGAAGAAGAAATTCGTAAGAGGAGAAGATGGATTGAAGATCATCCATCATCAGCAATCATTGGAGAACCTTCTGACCAAGTCAAAACCAGAAGCTCAGTCGCTCAAGCTTCATCGGATCATCAAGAGGCAGCTGACACAGCTCAACTCTCAGTAGAGCTAGAACTGACGGTCTATGATGAAGACACAGCTCTAATGGCGTGTTACGTAGCTCAAGTGCCAGAGCCTCAATCAATTCTCGAAGCTTTGAAAAGTGTGCCTTGGACAAATGCCATGCAAGAAGAGCTGAACGAATTCCTCAGAAATTGTGTCTGGGAATTAGTCGACAGACCTCAAGAAGTCAAAGTCATAGGACTCAAATGGATATTCAAGAACAAGTTGGATACCCTGGGAGTCATCATCAGAAACAAAGCTCGACTCGTTGCCAAGGGCTACACTCAGCAGGAAGGAATTGACTTCGAAGAATCTTTTGCTCCAGTAGCACGATTGGAAGCAATCAGACTATTTCTCGCCTTTGCAGCACATCACAAATTCAAGGTCTATCAAATGGATGTGAAGTGTGCATTCCTAAATGGAGAAATCAAAGAAGATGTCTACGTTGAACAACCTCCAGGATTCGAAGTAGAAGGAAATAAAGTCTACAAACTAAAGAAGGCTCTTTATGGATTAAAGCAAGCACCTCGAGCTTGGTATGACACTCTGTCAAATTTTCTCATATCCAAAGGATTCAAGAAGGGCTCAGTAGACAGAACTCTCTTCACCATCAAGTCAGGAGAAGATATCCTGGTTGTTCAAATCTACGTAGACGACATCATCTTTGGATCAAGATCAAGCTTCTTATGCCAAAGATTTGGAGAGATGATGTCAGAAAAGTTCCAAATGTCCATGATGGGAGAAATGAGTTTCTTCCTAGGACTTCAAGTCAAGCAATCTTCAGAAGGGATCTTTATAAATCAATCCAAATACGTGAAAGATTTGATCGCCAAGTATGGAGTTCAATCAAGCAGAACTGTAAAGATTCCAATGAACACCAACTGGAAGATTGAACCTGGAACTGAAGGGAAGTCAGTTGATTCCAGCAAATACAGAGGGATAATAGGATCCCTGCTGTATCTAACAGCAAGTCGTCCAGACATCTCTTTCGCTGTGGGTGTGTGTGCCAGATTTCAAGTTGATCCAAAGGAAGCACACATGCAAGCAGCCAAGAACATTCTCAAATACCTCAAAGGAACTCAGAATGTTGGGCTGTGGTACCCAGCTGAAGACAATCTACGGTATTTGGATACTCGGATTCGGACTTCGTGGAGATCGATTGGACGTAAAATCAACTTCAGGAACTTGTCAGTTCTTAGGAAGTAAGTTGATCTCATGGTTTTCAAAGAAACAAACGTGCGTCGCAACTTCCACGACAGAAGCAGAATATATGGCGCCGGAAGGCTGCTTTGCTCGCAAATTCTCCGTCGAAACATCACTGGATGACTATGAAGTAAAAGCTGGACGAGTTCCAATTTTCGTGATAGCTCAAGTGCGATTGCCATATCGTAGAATCCGGTACTTCACACAAGATGCAAGCATGTAGACGTACGACATCATTTCATCGTAGATCACGTAGAAAAGAAGGATGTGATTGTTGAGAAAATTCACACGTACATACGGCGGGCGATATTCTCACAAAACCGCCGATAGAAGCAAGATTCAAAATGCTTGCGGATTACTTGGACTTCTCAACCCGGACGATGCTTCACCCAAATTGAACGGAACACCCAAATGACCGAAGCAGACCAATTGAATGGAAGCAGACCACTGAACGGAAGCAGACCTGAATCTAAACCGAATCGAAAGAAAAGGATTATTCAGCTGAAGGGGAACCAGCTGGAACCACGATGACCCAGCACACCCACTCAACCGAGGTATCAGCTGACTACAATGATCAGCTGAGAGGTTTGAAATAACTTTAATTACAACTACTCAATCATTTTAAATCAATTCACATCTTGTCATTTCTAATCAATATTAATTAAAAGTCTGCAAAGAATTAAATAATGGGAGTTTCGAGGCAAAAGTCAAAGCGCCTCAACCGTTCTCTCTCGCTCATTAAATTGACATGACGCGAGAATCACTCCCAGTCGTAGATCTTCTTATCAACAGACAAATCTTGATCGTCCATTCTTTCAAGAAATCTCTTTAAATATGCTAGAAGATATACGCATCAAACGTAGAAAGTTTTTGCATTCTTTCTTATTTCCATCAATTGGTATTGTTTGTTTCTACTAACAAAAGATGCAGAAAAAGAACATGGAATCCGTAAAGATGTCTCCCAAAGCCAATCGGACACGAAGAATCTGTCAAAGCTTCAAGATAAGAGTTGCTTAACTCTCGGGAACCTCAAAGAAGACGGAAGTCCGAGAAGAAGGTGAAGCCCATCGACGAGAACCGAGCCGGCGCGGTAGGAGACCGCAAAGCTCAAGAACGTCATCCACTGGGAAGGTGCGGAAAACTTTACGGGAATGACAAAGGAAAAGACCTCCTCGGCCCACTGCTTCTCTCAACATAAAGGAGAGAACGGGACACACAACTCCACGGGATGCAAAAATCAACGTCAACGGACACGGACCAGATGTTGATAAAACCGGAGTATCGAGGAGCAGTCATTTCAAAGCTCCTGCTCCGCCACAGGAGGCACAGAAAAAGATGAAGGAAACAAAGCAGCATGCATCTAACTCCGTCCCAGCTGGGAATCGGAAACAACTTGAGGAGACAAAATATACTGAAGCACTGTCTTCAAACCAAAGACTCAAGTCAAAGGTGCTCGATCGATCGGCGGAAAGCCGGTGACATTATGAGAGAATTCGTAATCACTCTCCGAGGAGCAGAAGGCCCACAAGCGGTCGTTTCTTACGGTGGAAGAGAAGTTCACGCCCTGGAGACATAATCATCACCAACACCGCAACGGAGTATTCCAGCTGAACAACCAAGCTTAAACCCCATGACAGATGGGATACTTCAACCGCCTTCTCTTCAGTTTCCTTCAGCTCCACAGGGACACCTTCTTCGAGATCTTTCAATAAAAGATGCTCAAGTCCCTGCACCAAGCTCAAATGAGAAACTTCACCCAGCAAACGATCACCTGCAGCTGGATGATGATGATATGAGCTGAAGACAACTCCCTCAAGTGCTGTATCAGACTTTCTCATTCAATCTAAGAAGTCTGAAGAAGCAAAAGTTGCAAGGAATGAAGATTGTGCCCGACTCAGAAGATGATATCTACCGTGCCAACTCATCCCTCCAAGCAATCAGCTGGACTGCCCCAGCTGAATCAAGCCAAGGACGCTGTGTCTGCAACCACAGCTGAGGCTAATGCAACTGAAGAAGGGCCAGCTAATACAACAGCTGAGCCACTAAGACTCTAAACCTCGCCGCTCAGAGCTGAAAACCACAGTTTCGCCAAACTAAAACATCGCAACAGCCGATGGTGAATATCTCCCACCCTGTTTTGATCATGCCAAAAAGGGGGAAGTAAGGGAGAAGAGAGACAAGTCAATAGAGGCAAACTGTTGAGCTAGAGGAACCAGCTGGATCAGAATCAGCTGAAGAAACGAGTCAAAAGAAAGAAGCAACGGATGCAGAAGAGAGGACCCAGCCGACTGAAGGACTGAAGACTGAAGATTTTTTTTCTTCTTTCTTTTTCCTATGTTATAATGTATTTTCATACATTAATAAAACACAAGTTTATCTGCATCATAAGTTGTCTCAGTTAGGTTTTGGCATCATCAAAAAGGGGGAAATTGTTGGGAAAATTATAAGGTTTCGATTTGATACCAAAACCCAACTGATTCTCCAACCGAATAGATGATCGCGCCAACCTAAATAGTGTTTTCCAGCTCGCCTGTTTGAGCCTTAGATGTTCTAGGTTTACAGGTTAAGGAAGCGGAAGACAGCAGTCGACCCAGCTGTGTCTACAGCAGGGGTCAGCTAGCGGAAGACAGCAGTCGACCCAGCTGTGTTCACAGCTGGAGTCAGCTAGCAAAAGACAAGAAAGGCGTCAACCTTCGGCGAGTGATCCGGCGAGCTGATCAAGCTGAAGAGAATTCGAGCTGAGTTCAAAACACAGCTGGTCCGGTATACGAACAAAGCGAACTCTCTCTCGAAGACTCCACGTCGAGACGGTCCGGCTACGAATTCAAAAGCCGGCTCCAAAGGCGAAGATCCGGAATCGAGAGGAAGTCAACCTACCTCGACCAATGAGGATCGCAGATCAGCATCCTAGACTTCAGAACCTAGGATGTGACACAAATGAAGACAGGTGCAGATACGCCCAACGGCAGATCTTGTATTTAAGAAGAGTAGGTAAGATTCAAATGGCTCCTCCAACGGCTAGTCTTGAATCTCTACCTATATAAACCCGTCTTCAACCTCAGGATCAGACACGAAAAACTCTCTACAAGCTTTCACTTTCTGAATTCATTATTCTTTCAAAAGCTCCCAAGCAGTTCTACATAGATCAAAGAACACTTTATCTTAAAGTGTTTCTAGTTAAGAAACTGCTTAGTTTTTCGTCTGTTCCCTAGGCCAAACTCATTGTATATCTAAAGCCTAGATTTCGAACGAGTTCATCTCTCTCTGAAGTTCTTAATTGTAAAAACTCGTTCACAGTTGGAACCCCATACCCAAACCCAAACCCAGAAAGGTTAGGTAAAGGTACGCTTGCTCGAAGCGCGTAATTCGAGTGGATAGGTTCTTCGCACCCGCAACCGAAGGTGTATAGGCTTGACAGTGCCCGCAAACTGTTGGAACACAGCTCGGGTTAGAGTTGTGAAGTTGCTTGGTACTTGGAAACCAAGTGGTAGTGGATTACCAGTGAACCTGGTCGTGGACGTAGGAGGTGTTACTCCGAACCACGTAAAAACTCGCGTGTTTCTATCTCTCTCTCTTTACGTTTGCTTTATATTCAGCTGTGTACTAACGCCTTCATATCATTGCATACTTGCTCAAAAGCGCACACACGGTGATCTCCAAAGACAGCTGTGTCTCTCGAAAAGTTGCATAACCTGACTAAGCTGAAAACTATAAGTTAATATTTTCAAACTGAGTTTTTCTAAGTAACTGAGCTAAAGTTTTCAAACCACCACTTTCCGCACCGCCAGCTGAGTTGTTTACCCAGCTGACCCTCCCCAGCTGGATCAATAACTGAGCTCTCACTCAACTCCGTTTTAACTTGACAAAAGTTCAGAAAAATCTACTTGGTGTATTCACCCCCCCCCCTCTACACCAAGTACCCAGCTCAGGGACCATCAGTTCTGTACAGCTGGACCAGCTGTGTTTTGAACTCAGCTCGAATTCTCTTCAGCTTGATCAGGCTCTGCTGGATCACTCAGCTGAAGGTTGACGCCTGCTTTCTTTTGCTAGCTGACTCCAGCTGCAAACACAGCTGGGTCGACTGCTGTCTTCCGCTAGCTGACTCCTGCTGTAGACACAGCTGGGTCGACTGCTGTCTTCCGCTTCCTTAACCTGTAATCCTAGAACATCTAAGGCTCAAACAGGCGAGCTGGAAAACACTATTTAGGTTGACGCGATCATCTATTCGGTTGGAGAATCAGTTGGGTTTTGGTATCAAATCGAAACCTTATAATTTTCCCAACAAACAAGTTTCAATATTTTTCTTAGAACTGTGACATTAGAAATGGAATTCTGAATAATGTTCGTTAAGTGCAATTTTGGAGAAATCCAACTCCCTAACGTGGTTTCCCATGCTCATTTATCACTTTGTAATAAAGAGGAGCAGAATTCATATTCCATCGAATTTTAACACACAAGTTCACTTTTGAGAAATTTTCTCTTTTCTCAACACACATTTTTTTTTAGAAACGAGTATCTAAGCAGTCACAATGTTAAAACTCCCTCAAACTTCAGTCAAACAAATCGCCTCAATCTAATTCGCATAAACAAGTCTCATATTACAATTCAACCAATAAAACTAAGTCCCAAAGCATATCAATCCGACATTAGCAACGAAAATTCAAACCAGTAAAGTCAAAATCACATAATTCAATTGCATAAAGTTCAACCTCAATTAAGTCAAATTTGGGGCAGCAAGGTGGACTCACAAATAAGCCAAAACACACAAAAATTCAGAATCCACAAATCATGCATCCCACACAAGCAATATAAACATTTCCCCCTCCACACTTAAAACAAAGCAATGTCCTCATTGCACAGAAAATAAGAAAGGGAAAAAACTTGACTGCCCTGATTTATCGGCTTGTGTGATACTTGTAGTTCTTTTCATTTTGCTCGATCCGCCTCAATTCGGGGTTTGTCGGCCTCCTAAAACAAAATAGAAAAGAACAAAACAAAACAACTTAAACAAAACAGAAAAGAACAAAAATAATAAAAATAAAGTAATTAAAATCGTGGGTTGCCTCCCACGCAGCGCTAGGTTTTAAGTCGCCAGCCCGACTAAGCTGGTGTTATCCGAACTCTTTTTCCAGCTTGAGCCATTCCATCACTTGGATTAGCTCATCTTCATCATCCACGTCTGCAGGTCCTAAAATAATTAATAGGACAAAGATTGTCCCATTTTTCCGTGTGGAATCTCCCTCCACACTTAAATTGGCAGCGTGGGCCGGTTTCACCATTCCTCCACATAAATAATCCTGCCATGAAATACGAAAGAAAGTATCCGAAGCAATAATATAATGGAAATACTGATCAACTGGAAGTAAGGGTTTAGAAACTTCACAAATCAAAGCATCACAAAGTGTGTTTGTTGTAGCCATAGACAGCTCCTCAAACCACTCTGTGACTTCCTCTTCATCTTCCTCCAGGATATCCACTCCACTACTCATTGCATCGTGCTCATGCTCGTACTCATCCTCCTCTATAATCAGCTCTTCATCTCTATTATGTTGCACTAATTTGCCCACAATGTCAACCAACTCTCCAACACGAGTCTCAATGCGTGCAATGGACGCATCAACAGACTCAAATCTTTGTGTGGTCGACTGGTTGAAAGATTGGAGAGTCTCTTCTAAACAAGATTATCGAGGCGGATGGTTCGGATACTGGGCATTTTCATTCCAGCTAAAATACGGGTTGGAAACCCAACCATGTTCTCCACTGTACATTGCCGAACTCTCTGTGTAATCATAGCTTAGATTTTCCACTATCTCAGGATAGGTGAAATCCCACATAAAATCCTCCAGTTTCGTTAATCACTGCGCAAACAAAAATACAAAACCGATCAAACGCACCTGGGGGAAATAAAAACAACAAAAATAAAAATAAAAGTATTTATAAAAATAAACACGGAAAATAAAATAATACAAGAAAACAATTCGCCTAAAGCCTTCCCCTGCAACGGCGCCAAATTTTGTTTCAACTCAAAACACCTTCGAATTGACTCGCAAGAGAACGAAGTCAAGTAGGGCGACAAGCTGACCCAAGTCGTATTCTCAAGGAAGGCTCAACAGGGCTAATGGCGCTTGTATTATTCACACAGAAAATAAAATAAACCTAAACATTCTAAACCAAGGAATTCGAGATGATAAAGAACTAAACTAATCAACGGAATAATAAAATGAACAAATAAATAACGAAAATAATAAGAAGGAAGAAAGTGCTAGGGATTAGATTATTTTCATCGATTTCTCACCAAGCTTATTACAGATTAATTCTATTAATTTATCACGCATAATCAACTTCAATATAGGGTTAACATCAATAGCTTTCGCGTTAATCCGATAAACCCTAAAGACTAAATTACACGATTAAGATTAATAATTAGACATGCGTTTCCGGTCAATCTAATGTTGAAAAAACCACAATCGAGCAGTAGAATCATCCATCGATCTCATCCACTATTTAGAAATATCGAATAGTGATCAATTATTCAATATAATGAAAATCAATTCAATCAACGGAGAATTAATCATAGAACAAGCACGGATCGAAACAATTCGAATATCTAACCCTAAACAAAGAATTAGCTAAGCATAGAATAATTCATCAAATAATAATCACAAGAATTCACCGATTAAATTAGAAGAAATACAACGAAGAAATTCTTACAATCAACCAGATGCAATCCTCGGACGATGATTCTCGTTAATTCTAGCTAGCCAAAAAGGAAAAGAAAATGAAAAAGAAAAGAAAAAGAAAGTGAAGAATTGCTGCTGCGTGTTTGTCTGCTCACGTCCAAGAGTAGTATATGATCCTCCCCCTTAAGAAAACCCTAGCTGCTAATATATAAAATCGCGCACGAAACGAGCGTTACAAGTTTCGGTTCAGCGCTCGCTTGAACTCATCGCTCGTCGACTTCCACCGCCCGCTCAAGTCCACCGCGCGCCAGATCAAGATCTGCGACAACACTCTCAGCGGCGGCTTACTTCCAGCGGCCACGGTCTGCCGGATTCCAACGCCGGCTGGAATACAGCGGCCTCTGGCTGCTTTCTTCTCCACCGCTCTCCCAAATCCAGTGGTCGCTGGGTTTGCTGCTCCAGCTGCTATCGTTCCCGAGCTGCTGCTGTGGTCGAGCTGCTGTTGTCCTTCGCATGTTGCTGATGCCGCTGCTGTTCATCTTCATCGAGCTGTGGCTATCGTCTTCTTCAGCTGTGGTCAAGTTGATGTGGCTGCTCGTGAGCTGCTGCTGTCAACCAAGAAAGAGAGTTGCTTGTGTGCTGCTGTGTGTTGTTCGTCTCCTCAGCTGCAGATGGAATTCAACGGCGGATGGTTGCTTATCTTCCAAGGCTAATGCATGCTCCCGTTCCCAGAAACCGCTGATCTTTTCTCGCTCTAAAAACCTTCTCTTGTAGCACAATTCAAGTATAAACTTGATACATTAAGCTCATCACATGCAATACCAAAAAGAAACAAAATAAATCCAAAAACGAGTAAAATAAACGCGAAACACAAATGCACGCACACAAACACGACAAAATAAACATATAAAAACGGCACAAATAACGACTAAACACCCACCACCATACGCCGCCACCTGCCGCCACCTGCCGCCGCCGTTGGGGACGCCGGAGGGCTGCGGTGATAACAAGAAGGGGACAGCAGCAGCAGCGGACAGATGGTTTGAGGGAGGGCAGAAGTACGGGAGAGGGAAAGAAAGAAGGAGGAAAGGGGCCAGGTATTTGGTTTCACCCTTCTAGATATGTTTCTCCTTCATTAACACGATTCTAGGAGCTCGTAAGAGCAAGATTTAATCTAAATACATGTATGCTATGTTCGAGTTTTGTTGGTTATGTTCGAGTTTTGTTGGTTATGTTCGATTTTTGATATGTTCTAGCCAAAGCATGAACTAGGAATTTCGTACTATGTGTTTAAGTGTATGTTACAGTCGAGTAGAAGCATATTAGGGGCTGTACAATGATGATATTATGTTAAGAACCAAAAAGGAAGTGATGATATGAGTTCTAGGTATGCTATGAATCGGTCTTTGATTATATATGCCCGATCCTTGATGTTAGTTGCTAAATGATGAACTAAGTCTTGATGTTTGAGGCAGGATATATGTATATAAGTGTGACGTGTATACGTTGAGGGCGGTTACGACGATAGTATGATGCTTGTTCGATGCTAAATGTGCCATGTGCGTTCACCGTATGCTATGTTCAATTTTTATTGTTTATGCTCGGACCTTGTGTGCTCTAGGTAATCCACAAATAAAAACTCCATACCTAGATGTCTATATGTGAGTCTTAATCAAGTATGAGCAGATTAAGGGCTGGGGAATGTATATGAAAGTTTCCAATCGAGAATACCATGAATAGAGATGTTAATATGCTAAATGTATGTGTGAGCAAGTTCTGCTGTAATTTAACCTCGATAGTTTGAGGGGTTAGATCATCTAGTTTTAAGCTCATCTTTTACTATGTTGTGTGTTCGTATGTTAGGAAGAACATATTCAAATTTCAGCCTCTTTCGTTGAGTAAAACTCGACTTATCGCACAAAAACCAGACCTGCTGTTTTATGCGTAAAGCCTGCGCAGAAATTATGTTTTGGGTTTATAGACCCTTATGTCTTATGATTTGCAAACCATGCCTTTTTGAACCAAAAAGTAGACATCCTAAGCTTTCCATATTGGTAAAGAAACCAAGTTTTGGACGATCGAGTAAGCTGTAGCGATCGTCGAGAGATGACCAAAATTTCAGCACTTTAAAAACTTGACAGATTTGCTGTCAACTATTACGGGCTGTTTTTGGCCAAATTAAAACGATAATTTTCATGATGTGAAAAAAATTCTGGTAACACTAGGATGTGTGAAGAGTATATGGTTCAAATTTGAGGTTCCCGAGACTTCGTCTACTATTTTTACTAAAATGAATAAAAATACTTGCTATATAGAAATTCCAGATTTATGTCCTGTCTTGATGCCCATTTTTTGGCAAGATAAAACATCTATTTTTCAACTATGAAAAATGCTAGTGTATACCAACGTGTCGAGAGAATGTGATTCGATTTTCAAGTTCACCGGACCTCGTTTGCTATTTTTACAAAAGTAGAAGAAGCCTTCCTTTGAAATGAAAATGTATATGATGATTTTGGTCACTAAGTTTGATTTCCATAATATATAATGTGATTATGCAACTTATATTATTATGTGATGAGATGTTATAGGTTAAAGCAATGTAATATATTTAATTTGATGATTAAATATATTTAATTTGATGATTAAATATATTTAAACTATGTACTAATAGAATTATTAGTAAGTTTGACTTCCATAATAAATTGTATATGGGCTATTAGGTTGTTTGGGCCTTATTATGTGGGCCTTAGTGCCATATGTGATTTATGTGTCTATTTGACTAAATATGATTGATGTTAGCGATTAATTAGATTAATCGAATTAAGTGCAATTAACTACTTAGGTAATTAATTGTTTATGATATGACAGAATGGTTACATGTTGTATGGGATGTTAAAACATGCACAAGTATGCCTTATGTAAATTAAGTTGACTATATTAAATTAGTCAAGTATCCCTTATCTTCTAATTAATTATTTTACCTAATTAATTATATGGTATGAAATTATTTAATTACACATGTAATTAAATAAACTTTGCATGATGAAACGTTGTTGCATATTTAGTTGCTAATGATAATTAAGCATGAGACTCCATGTGACGTGACTTAAGTACATATGTGGATCATATCACATTCATGATATGCACTACATATCACGACACTATTTCAAATTAGGTTTTGAATAACGTTAAGAATATATGTTTCCAAATCAAGGATCCTCGATCCAATTCTTCAATGATAAGATCTCCAGGCGATGCCTTGATGAAATTGAACTCTAAATGATACAAACCGGGAATAGGTTGACCTTTAAGTTAATTAAAAGATAATTAGCCCTTCTTGTCATTAAACGTAAGTATCTAGGATTGTCTTGTAGGAGACGTCAAATTAGGAACTGGAGGACACTCTTGCATTGAAGATAAAAGGTGGGTTATCCTATTTTCAAGTGTGGGTTAGATTCCCACGATGTAACATTTCGGGTTATTAAGTCCAAAAGCTTTTAAATTGATATGCATGCTAAATGTTTTTATCTCAATTACTTGTGGTTACTTGAGAAACGGTATCCCCGTTTTCTCTTGGCAATTATGTGCCAAATTATTCAACGACGATCGGCCTTGAGCTCCGTACAAGCCAAGGTAGTATACACGGAAAACTGGACATGGGAGGGACTAAAAGACGTTGCCCCCTTGTCTAAGTAAAGGACGGTTCAATTAAGTGGGAGTGGATCCCTACTAATTGTTCCGGGTTTGGTAACACAATAATGAGAGTAATGAATTGTTGCACCTATATGTTGAGCTTAGGCTCAGGTTAATTTTTTTCAAAATTATATAAATGGAGAAGTATTTTCTAACTAATAATACCCTTTTATATAAAAATGAGCATGCTATATCTTAATGCTTTCATAAATGTTTTTAAAGAGGGGCATGGAACCACTGAGTGTTTTGTATTCAGTCCCCTGCATTGTTTTTCCTAATGCAGGATGAGCGACGGGATGAAGGCGACCGTGATGGTTTCCAAAGTTCATTTGGGTGACGATCCTTTGGTTCGTCATCTTCATTTTGATGTGCCCTATGGTAAACCCATAATTTATTTGTAATTTACTGCTTGACAAACTTGAACTTATTTCATTCTGCATCGATCACTCGATCATCGTGGATGATCGATGAAAACTTTTCTTTGCTTCCACAATGCGAGGTCGAAGTCCTCATACTTCGGACCTAACCAACGTTTTGACTTGATAATTCCTAACGAACATTCTTATTAATCATTAATTATGGACTTAGCAAAATAAATCTTTTCTGCTGCAAATCCTCAGAGTATGTTGCCAGCGTCGCGGCCTGGCATTCTGCATAGACCTGGGTGTCGGAGCGCGACAATAACTACACCACCAAACAAGATGAAAAATATAATAACACCCGCTCACTAAGGAAAGTCTTATGGTACCTCAGCTTACCACCCAAGATTTCCAATCTTCATTAGAATTATAGTTTATTTCATCATGATCAATTTGTGTCTGTAAATGGAGTAATTATTATCGTACTATATGCATAATCATAAAAAAAAAAGGACCGACAGTATTTTTTTTTTTTGAGAGGAATACACTGACAGAGTTGATACAGCTGCAATAACCACATTATATTTTTTCCAACTATAATACGCATCAGAACAATTTATCAAATAAAGAAAAAAAATATAAATTCAAAGGGGGCCTATGATTTTTCCTGCAAACAAATTACTTACAATGTTCACAAGCATAATTATTAACAACTCAAAAAATTCTGTTCCAACATTCAAACAAACCATAATCCACACCTTTGTACTTTAATTCTTACAATAATCTGATAAATGTGGAAGCATGTTTATCAATATGTTTAATCAATTTATTACCAGTTGTTTCCCTCCATTTTCATTCCAGAAAAAAATTAAAAATTGAAGCAAGATAGCTTCTCTCTGGCTCTTTGTCGACCTAAGTCTGACAGTTTATGGATCTTTATCACGAAAATTTTGTGTTTATCTGCAGAGTATGATCAAAGTGAGGCTTGGCATAGAGATCTTCTCCATCTCCCTAGTTTCTCTCGTCCCTGCAATGATTTCAAGAACGGCGTTTCAGATTTCTCGTTGCAAATTTAGCATAAGTGAATTCATGGAAGCAAAGGAAAAGCATTGTATCATAGCATAAGGGTGTATAACGATTGTAAACACCGTGGAGTTGAGGAGTTCTGAGCAAAAATGCGATTAATTGAACATAGCTAAGCATAAAATGATTAATAAATAGATTATGATAAAAATGCTATGTTTATTATTGGAATTTATGCTTAAAACCACAAGACATCCTTTTGCCAAAGTCAGCCTAGTCAAAGTGCTGGTAATTTGCATACGTCTGCATAACATTATTTTCCATTACCCCGATTTTCATGAAATATACCCGTCATTATAATGATTCTTGACTAGCCATATCTGAGGGCAAATCTGGAAACAAGACTAATCAACAAGAAAATGAGAGATTCTATTGGAATTAACTTACCTTTCGAGGAGCAATAGCTAAGTCATTCTCTGAAATATGTGTTGCTTCAAAACCAACTGGAAGCAGTGCCTCTTCATAACTGTATAGATGGAAGAACTTGTTATGATCACAACAAGACACGTACGAAGCTAAATAATGTAGAAAAAAAGGTAGGTATTATAATGGAAGAGTTGATTATGTAAAGATTGGAATTGAGTTAAAGTAGAAATTACTCGGCAACTGATACTTTAAACGGAGGGCCACCCTCGTGATCATCTATCTGACAATGACAAGAATATGCAAATCATCAGACTATTATAACTACTTCAAATAACAGATATAATTTTTTTCCTAAGTATGGTTAAGTATAAATCGCTTATGCTTAGTGGAAAATGAAAAAGGTACGAATCACGTGATTATGCTTATGCCTCTAACTTACTCACTCCGTCCCACTCATTTTGTCATGTTACTGTTCGTCACGGTTATTAAGGAGAAGGGTAAAAGGAGAGGAAATGGGTAGGTCTCATTACTTTTGAAGGGTTAATTATTTCCTTTTTAGGAAACAAGACAATTTAAATGCGACAGCCCAAAAAGAAAAGGAAGACAATTTTAGTGGGACAGAGGGAGTATTATTTTTACCATCTTACAAGCCTGCTACAGACGAACGACTGATAAAAGCTTACAAGAATATAATATATAGTGATGAGCAATTTATATATACAAATAATATAGGCTAATCCACCACATATGTTGATAAATTGATCGTCTAATCCTTCAAACACACAATCATATGTATTGTCAATCTAATCTATCACTCAAAGTAAACGTCTTTGAATTGTTTTATTCTCTTTGATAGGAGAGTGAGAATCATGTAGAGTTTTTATCCACTATTTCACATAGTTGTAGCGAAAAACATTTGAAAACAGAAAAATTCATGAACAAACTATGAATTTCTTTTACTAACCGGATACATTAGTGTTATGAGCTCCCCATCCGGTTTTAGAAGATCGAGCATTTTCTTGGCCCACAAAGATCTTAAATCCGGTTCAATGGCACAGAAAAACCTGTAGAGACCGTATTTACAACCTAATAAACACCAATGAATATACAGCATAATAACTTGAACGTATGCCATGAGGAAACTTACGTGTAATCAAAAATCATATCAAACAACTGATCCGGACACCATGTAAAGAAGTCTGTCTTTAAGAAAGTGAAGTGCTCTGCCTTTGGAGAGCCAGACGACAACTACCACGTAATTGCAACAATCAGTGAATTTAGAAAAAAGCTACAGATTACGAAACTAATGTTTCAGCTGGAAGAGAGAGAAAAAAAAACAAAAAAGAAAGAATAAAACACTTAGTTAGTTTTGGAGTTATATAGTGAGTCCAATTGCAATTCCATGAGGTTATTTTCCCGAAGATGGATTTCTGGAGTAAGAAACGTAATTCTACTGTGGATTACACACAAAAATCTTCTTTTTAAATTCACATCAGAAAATATACAGATAGTATTACTATATACAAAGATTAACATAGGCACATAGCTACATTCAAAAAATAACACGAAATAACTTGAAAAATCATATGGTTACACAGGAGATAAGAAATATTAGTTCAAATTTTTAAATTCAGAATAGCAGAACCAACAGCCTTCAACTTTGGGTGGCTTTAAAAATACGCTTGCAGATAAATATTCCTACACGATAAGCTCTATATCACAAAATCAAAATAGTGAAATTCTGTAGTGCTTTTCTAGATTTCCATTAATACCAAATTTCATCATATCTATAGGCAAGTTGTGAACTTTTATAAAGGTTTATTGATGAAAATGCACAAAACGAGTCTTACTTCTATTGCTTTCTTGATGGCATTGTCTGATACGTCTATACCTATAACAAGACGCTCATTGCACGCAATCGCCACCACATCATAACCCTGCATAACTATGAATTTCTCTTAGAGAGCCAAACTAGAGAGAGAAAACTGAAAGACAACAGAAAGAAAAAAGCACAAACCTAAACAAAGAAGATAAAATCGAACTGATACATTTCTTTCTAACAAGTGACAAGTGATATTCGACATACAGTACAAGCAACAATGTAAGCTAACCATTGACAGAGCACTCAAAAAAACACCATAATACAAATGCAGCATGACATGATTAGTACTAACAGAGTAGAACACGAAACGAATCATACAATAAACAACCCACGGCTAAAAAGGCACCGTATCCAAAAGATACACAAGTTCTTATTTCCATTAAATCCACTTCTCAAAATTGAGTATCAACCATTGATATACATAAATATACAGTTTCCTGATCACATGAACAAAATCTTTTCTATCACAAGATTTCTCAATTTCTCAATTTAGCCCATTCCACAAAATAACCTCAGGTAAATCCAGCAACTAAGTAGGCATCAATGATATGAAACACCATGAATTCCTAGTGTATAAACCTCCTTGCATAAATTGTTCTCCAATTAGCACCAATTTTTCTGCTACTCCTTTACATGAATAGACTAATTGTTCTCTACCTTAAAATTAACATTCTCCACAAACTTAAACATCCACATTCCCTTGAACTAATCACAACTTAAGAGAGATAGAGAGAGGCACAAAAACGAATTTTTGCCATGAAGAAGACTTACACTACCGCAACCAGGAACAAGAGCTCTTCCCTTGGGAAGGGATCCAGTGTTGTGAAGGTGCACAAGAACTGGGGTAGGGCCCCCCAAATCCCAAGGCGTCAAATCTTCTTCCCAGCATTTGTCCCAACTATCTGAAAAAAAAAGAAAGAAAAACCCTTTTTTCTCAAAGAAACAAGTGGCAAAAAAAGGAACCCAGAATTCATGTGTTGAAATTTATTGATAATTTGCTTACAATTGACTTACTGGCGGAGCTGGAGTGAAAAACCTGCTGAAATTTCTTGACTTTTTCATCTGCAGTGATGGGGGGTTTTGATTCCGGTAGTTCTGTTGACATATTGTTGAATCTTGTTCGACGATAATAAGATGGGAGAAGTCGAAGTGCAGGTGAACAGTAGAATTTGGTGGGGAGGGAAAATCGCATCGGATTTTTGGGAAGGCAGATTTTGAGGTATTGAAGAACAACGATTGGATGATTTAATTTGTTTTATTTTTTATTAATTATTGGAATATTTCTTTTTTCTTTTCTGAGGGAATTAATTATTGGAGTTTATTAATGAGTGATGCTATTCGGACATAAATGTCCGGACATAAATTTTGTAATTAAAAGAAAATATGAAAAATAAAATAATAATAAGTAATATGAAAAAGAAAATTGGGTAGATGCATATTCATATTTGAGAATTTTATTAGTGGTAATAAATTAATAATATTAAAAAAGATTAATCGTGAAATAAGGTAAAAAGTAGCAGACGTTTGAGTAGAAAACGAAGCGGCAATAATGTAAAATGATTGATGATAAAAGGTATTTATGAAAATATTAGATAAAATGATTGATGATAAAAGGTATTTATGAAAATATTAGATAAAATGATTGATTTTAAAATGATTTTATTAGATAAATCTTAAGTTAAAATTATTAATATACCTTTTTATGTCCGGATATATATGTCCAAAAAGTATTATTGTTTATTAATTAGGGCATCTCCAATCTCCAACGCTGTTGGAGAATGCTCCAAATCTCCAAATATGGAGCAATTTTCTCCTCCAGGGCACTGCCAAATTTGAGCTGTATAATGAAGATTTGAACACTATTGATTGTTGTATGTCTTTTGCTATTTATTTTCTTGTTTTCTCAAGGCAGGTATGCTTTGTTTTCTGTTAATGGGGTTTCAATTTCGACGATTATATATGGTTGCATGCTAGCTGTTAGTGAAAATAAGTAGGGGTGTGCATCGGTCGATCGGTTCAACCGATCGGCCAAAATTTCAAAAACCGAAAATCGAACCGATCAAAAAGTTTAGAACCGAAACCGACCGATTTACCTTTTGGACCGAACCGAAACCGAACTGATAATTTCAGTCGGTTCGGTCGGTTGTTTCAAAAACTGATTGAAAATGAAAATGAAAATAAATAAATAGAAAATCGAAAATCCACCTGTTTTCAGATTAGAAAGTTCAATCAACGAAAGAAGACACAGTAAAATTAAACTCTAATTCAGAAGTTATGAATATGACGAAAATTGATAAGATTATCACAATCAAAAGTTATGAAAATTGATAAGATTATCGCAATTAAAAGTTGAGGCAAACATAATCGATTGACCAAATGTTTAAATGTAAACACAAAACTAATCAATCGAAAGAAAATAATTGATCAAGAGAGAGGTTGTGGCAAGGTGGAGGATTCTCCGGAGATTCTCCGACACCGGCAAGAATTTTTATTACAGGCTGACAGCGACGAACGATGGGAGGTACTATCGGCGGCGAGGCTTGACTGCAGCGGCGGACGGTGGGAGAAGGGAAAATCGACCGGCACCGGCCAAGAGTGAGAGATGAGATTACAGAGGTATGTGGGAGACGGTGAGGAGGAGAGAGAGAATGTGAGAAATTAGAAATGAGAAAAAGGCTAAAGTGCGGCTGGTGAAGGAGAATTTGACTAGGGTTTTTTTTAATTATATTTATATTATATTATATTAATATATAATACTATCGGTCGGTTCGGTGCCCGGCCGAAAATATTTCGTGGAACCGGAACCGAAACCGAAAACTGATTATTTCAAATTTTACAAACCGAAACGAAAACCGGTATATATAGAAACCGAACCGAACTGACCAAAACCCATCGGTTCGGTTCGGTCCGTGCACACCCCTAAAAATAAGTGAGATAAGAATTTCAATGCAGATTTGTTTAGTATGAATGTTAATTTTGCCGATTGGTTGTTATTTATCTTTTACACTAAAATAATTAAAGTTCTATGCCTATGCTATTGGATGACCAGATAATTAAAATTCTATGCCACTATCATGATCGTCTATTTAGTATGACAAATTTTATAATAATATAATTTTTTTGGTTCATTAATGTAATGAGTTTAGGTTATTCTTATTAAAAAGTATTAATGTTGGCTTCTTTTGCTTGTTACCGCTTCCGAATAATATCTTGTTGTCCGATTGGATGTAATCACATATTTCAGGACCATCAATCTTGGCCAAATTGATCACCAAAATATTATCATCTCTCATCATTTCAGTTAACTTAGATTTACGATTTCTTGATTCGGCAGAACTTCATTAATTAACATAAGTAATTTATATTTTTAATATTAAACAAAAAATAGAATATTCTAAAATATTCTATTTCTATGTAAAAATATAGAGCAGACAGTTGGAGCTGACTTGCTGATTTTACTGTATTTTTGTGTTGAAACTGTTGTATTTTGGTGCGGACGGCTAGAGATGGCAAGCATCTACAAATAGCGATGTTAATCAGTTAATTGTTAATCCACTCGCTTTTCGGGACAATTCTATAGGCTCTGACAATTGGGCTATTTTCAATTCTGGTCAATCGGGCTATATTTTTTTCGGACTATAAATTTTCAGCTTCTAACTATAAACCTTCAGTTTCGGACTAGTCTCTCGGGCCAAAAAGTTTATGAGAAAAAAAAATAGCATGTATAAATTTTCATGTTAATCATATTCTTGTAATAAAAATATAGATTATCTTTACTCATCCGAAACATTAGACCTCATATTAGATGAAAGAAAATAAAAATAAAAATGGACGTCGTTTCAACTTCAATTTGAATATTAACTAATGAGTAATTTCATTAGAAATAAGGATTATACATACATTTTCTCTAAAATGGTTGTCTTTATTTTATTTTTTACATCATAAATTTTTTTATTAAGTGTTGGTGTAAAAAGACAAATAAGTTAACATGTTTCACATAGAAAATCAAAACACATCCCTTAAATATTATTATAAAATTCATAAGCAAATTAATGAAGCTAGATGATCAAGTTTAAATTAGAATTATTTTTATTATTCAAAATAAATATAAAACATAAAAATAATATTAAAATATACTACCTCCGTCCCGCCGAATATGGCCTATTTGTTTTCGGCACGGAGATTAAGAAAAATGGAATTAGGTGTAATAAAGTGTTAATAAAGTACTTTTTTGGTCAACAATGTACGGCTAAAGTGCTTTTTTAGTTTAAAGTAAGCTCTAATTCTTTCCCAAAAAGGAAACAGACCATATTCGATAGGACGGCCCAAAATGGAAAACATGTCATATTCGGTGGGACGGAGGGAGTAATTAAAATAATGAAAGACCTAGGTCAGAGACCGGGATGAGAGACCTACGACCGATTTAGAGACCGGTCTCTCAATCATTGAAGTCCCACAAAAAATGCATAAAGTATTCTAAAATATTGGGAGACCTACCCAAAGGTAGGTCTCCCATTGTGGGTGCTCTGACGGATCCCAACAAAGACCGAGCGCCATGATTACGTATATCTATTCGGTCATAAAATGGGCCTCAATCGATTCGCCCCCGCCGTTTCCGCACCCTGCCGCTGTCAAAGAGAAGACGGCGTTCGACGTGAAATTGGAGAAATTCGACCCCTCGGTGAAGCTTAAGGATATAAAGGAGACTAATTAAGGATTTGGTGGAGAAAGCTCCCGCCGCGGTGTGGAAGGGTGTTACCGAGGTGGAGGCGGAGAAGTCGTGGCGAAGCTCAAGGAGTTGGCACCACTGCGGTTTTGGAATAAGACCAGATTTGAATAGTTTGAGCAATTTTACTGGTGTTACTTGACTAATTTTGATCGAAATCATTCATCTTTCTACAATTTTTTAACTCATTTTGAGCAATTTCTTGCAGATGGCGGAGGGGGAGTAAGGAGGGAAGAGGGAGAAGAGATGGAGCTGACGAGGCTTTTAATTTTTATTTCTTATTTTTTTTAAATATATATTAACAAAAACGACGTCGTTTTATGTAATAGCTATTTTCCTAAGGGCAAATGCCACCGTTAGCAATCGACCAATTTGTATCATTTTAAGGACGTTGAGGGATGCCCAAAATCAAATGTTGGGGGACCAAATAGCAAAATGTGTAAAACCTTGGGGGTTATTATCAGCACCTTGTCCCTATATTCAAATTTCACTAGTTATTTTAGAATCTTCACCTGAATTTTTATAAATTTGTAATTTGTAATTAAAATTGGGCAAATCATAAAATATTAATCTTTTGTTCGTTGTTTTAACATTTTATTCTCTCTGATTCACAAAAACATAAATTTAATTCGTGAATTAATGCACCATGCATAAAACTATAATTCACGAATTAACTTATAGAATTCGTAAAATCTTTGTAAAATGAGATGGAGAGATGAAAAAGTAAGAGTTGATTAGTATTTATCTTTTTTATCCTAGTTACTATATTTTATCTTACTATTTGACATGTATGAAAATTAATTTCAAAACTTTATCCGCGGATTCGCAGATCTTACATTAATTAGTGAAAAGCTAGGTGGCTGATTAAAAACAATTGCACCTAAACTTATCCCACGCTAACTTAATAATTGTTCCTTTTTATTATGTGTTCGCAAAGTCAAAGGTCGCGTGACAATAAGTCGACATAAGATTTAACTTAGAAAATGCATCGGGACTATCTAAATGTACAGTTGAAGATAATTGCTGGAATTAAAAGTAGCTAGATTAATATATATAGTGATAGTCCCAAGACGGATACCTTGGTGTAGAGGGGGGGTGAATACACCAAGGTTTAAAAACTTTTCCAATTAAAACTCTTTTGAGTGAAATTTGGTATGTTCGATCCAAATTTGGAAGATAGCTTGATCGACACGGTAGGCGCGGAATGTGGTGGGATTTTGCAAAGTCCGTCTGTTGCTTCAAATATATTGCAAAGCTTAGTTTCTCTTTTTAGTTAATCAGATTATGCAGTTTGAAAAAAATGCTTATGAATAGTTAGCTGGATGCATAAATAAACATGAAAGAACAAAGCAACTTAACGTGGTTCGGAGAAACTACTCCTACGTCTACGACCAGAAACCTCTGGTAATCCACTAAGGATACCACTGACTTTTCGCGCAGTCAGCAAGCGTTGCAGCTTAGTTCCTCAAGCTGGATACAAGTTTACGCGTACTGTATCGAAACGTAACCAGACCGTTTACGGGCACGAAGCCTAACTCCGTAGTTTACGGGTACTACGTAACCAACACTCGAATTACGCGCTTCGAGCAAGTGCGTACCTTTACCTAACCTTTTCTGGGTTTGGGTTTGGGGGGTTTTCCAACTATGAACGAGTTCTTACAATGAAGAACTTTGAGTATGATGAACTCGTTCAAACTGGGCTTAAGATGGGAAGGATTATATGCCTAGATACTAGTGGGAGAGAGCTTGACTCGAGAATAAATAATAACTCATAAGTATGAAGGCTTTCTTGGATCTTTGAAGCTTTTCTGAGAGATCTCTTGATCTTTGGTTAGACTTCCTTCAATGAAGTATGTTGATCTCTCTTGAATATATTCTCACGTCACTCCTCTCTTTCTGATGATGAAGAAGACTTCTATATATAGGGAGAGATTAGAACTAGCCGTTGGAAAGAGCCGTTCTGAATCTTTACCTAACTTCTGACAGGATTGACTTGTCTTCTTTCTTGATTTCCTCGTAAAGCAATCCTAGGTTTGACTTCTAGGTGCTGAGGTGTCGAGTTCCTGATGGTCCAGATCAGATCTGACTTTATCTAAAGTTCACTTCGACTCGCCGTCTTTGGTGACTCGAGCCATCTTGAACTCGCCGGATCATTGACGCCGAGCCGAGTCTTGAACTCGCCGGGTCTTGACGTAGAGCCGAGTTGTCACACGAGCCGGGTCTTTCCTACAACTCGTGTACGGAAGAACTTTATCGTCTTGAATCTGGATAACGTTACTTATCACTCGACTTGGCTTACCCCGCCGTGTACTCGGTGGGTCTTCGTCGTCTTCAGCGATTCCACCTGAACTTAGAAACTCTATAAGCTCAAACAGGTGAGCTGGAAAAACGCTTGGGTTTAAGCAAACATCTACTCGGTTGGGGTCAGCTGGGTTTTGGTATCACTTCAAAACTCTATTAATTTTCCCAACATATAGGTATATATATATAGGTGTATATATATATATATATATATATATATATATATATATATATATATATATATATGGTGTGGATCTGGTAGGAACTCATTCTTATATGAGTTTGTAGGAACCATCCATTTTTATGACTTCGAAAATGCACAAAATGCAGTACTTTAATGCACAAACATAGCAAAACAATTTTTTTTTTCGTCTCCGATTTTAATTTATAGATAATGATTGTGGCAACATTAATATCCTTTAGCTCGCTCCGAGGCCTTCGGCACCCCTCGCTCGACTCTTAAATCAAAACATATATTTATGCATTAAAATAATGCAATTTGTGCATTAAATTGTGTGATAAAAATGCATAGTTCCTACGGACTCATATAAAGATGAGTTCCTATATGATCATCTCCCTATATATATATACTTCATCCGCGGATTCACAGATCTTATATTAATTAGTGAAAAGTGCACTACAAAAATCGCGGGGTTTACCAACGAAAATTTCCGTCAGTAAACCCTTCAAATTCCGTCGATAAAGCAAATACCAACGGATTTACCAACGGATGGTCTCTGTTGCAATTTGATTTGTAGGTAAGTCATTTACCGACGGATTATCATCCGTCAGTAATTTTACCGACGGAAATTCCATCGCTAATGTTTGGCGGGCAAACCGTCGTCTAAGAAATTACCAACCGATTTACTGACGGATTACTGACGGATTTTTAAAATATTTATTTATTTTTTATTTATTTATTTATTTTTTATATTTTTTTAAATTTTAATTTTTAGTATTTCTTTCTCTTAAATTTCAATTTTATGAAACAAAATTATAATAATAAAAAACTATAAACAAAATAACTCAAGATATATAATCAAACTCGTATATATAAATTAACTCAATCATGTCTTTGTAAAAATTACATCTTTATCAAGAAATAAAAATTGAGGATCTACGTTTGGTCCTGTCAGTCTAATGTCTTCTTAAGAAGACCAAGTCTAACACTTCAGTACCATATCCTCCACTTCATTATCACTTCACAGCTACTTGAATTTTTTGGACCGTCCACCTTTAGTTCTTTGGCAGCAGAAACAAAGCATCATCGATCAGCTCGAGCAAAGCAGCAGCATCACAAGTGCTCATATTGCCCAATTTAACACTGCTTTTAGTATGCATGTCAGATTGGAGAAGAAGAAATCTGTCAAAACAAACACAAATATATATTCTTAAACTGAAGAGATAATGTTGAATTGAATATTCTATTACAACAAATGGAATACATAAATTATACATAATGTTGAATCCATTCTACATCATTCTCAATACTTGCAATGTTCATTAAATCCAAGCCACCATTACCAGCAACTACAACACCTCTAAACAAAGCAATAAAAAGGATTATAAGGAAATGCGAAGTTATATCTTAGACTCCAATAAGACTAACATGTAATGAGAAATCAATAAATTATTCTTTTTCTTTCATTCTCAAACACAACAGACGACATGAAGTGAATCAGATTCAATAGAATTAAAACTTGACATTCATAACAACGAGCTCAGAGGAAACAACAACCCTGAAAGGTGCATCAACTTTCATTACAGAAAATATCTTGAGTATTAAAACCAAATGAAATACACAAAAACCTGTAAATAGAAGGCAGGAAAAGAGTTTCTATATAGTCATAAATCGCACCAAGGTTAGAAATTTGTCTAGATATCCAAATCCGACAATAGAGATTCGTCATTTATTTTGGAAAAGAAGTTAAGCAATATTAATTCTAAGCATAAATGCCTACGCATAAAACAAACTGATTCAATTAGAAGAGAGATTTAGCTAAGCCAAAACACATTCTTAAGCCATGATTAGAAGTTGCAACCTAAATCTCACCAGAAAGAAAAAATAATAATTAAAAATATTTTCGGCCATCTGATGTCATCAAACAACGAAGATTCACCTCAACACTCAAATCTGCAGTGGTGGTTGTTGCCAATTGAAAAGGTGGACGATGGCGATGGCATCTCCTCTGCCGCTGCCGTTTGACGTCGTTCTGTTGTGACCGGAGGTTGTTTCACCGGATCTGGAAATGAGAAGAAGAGAGAGTTAGGGATTCTATGAGATCATAGAGAAAGGAAGAGAGTGAAACTTACCTCCACGGGTGAACGGCGGCGACGATGCCTGCTACTAGCCATGTGGTAATGCGGCGACGGAGGCAGCGGATTTGGCGAGAATTTTAGAGCAGCAGAGGAGAGTTGATATGAGAAGAAAGCACTGCCGGCGTCGTGCGACAGTGGGGTAGTGATGGCAGCGATAGGCATTCGTGGCGACGACGTCGTGGCAAGAAAGAGAGCGAGAAAAAGACAAAGCGAGAGAGTGAACGGCGGATCTGTGAAGTTTAGGGTTTAGGGGTAAAGTGAATGAAATGAACTAAAATCGCATACATATTTAAATTTTTACCAACGGATAAAATCCGTCAATAAAAAAAAAATTAAAGTAAAAAATTTACCAACGGATAAAATCCGTCAGTAAAATATAATTTTTTTAAAAAAATATTCTGAAATGTTTACCAATGGATTAATTCCGTCAGTAATATTTGTGACGAAAAATCTGTCAATAATAATATTTTTTTTTTAAAATTAATCTAAAAAATTTACCAACAGATTATTTCCGTCGGTAATTTTTGTGACAAACAATTCCGCCGGTAAGTACATCAATGGGTGTTCTTTTGCCAACCCGTATTTTTTCCGTTGGTAATCCGTCGGTAAATACCAACAAAAATGTTTTCGTTGGTAATTTCCGTCGGTAAATTACCTCTTTTTTTATAGAGAGCTAGGTGGCTGATTAAAAAGAATTGCACCTAAACTAATCCCACGCTAACTTAGTACTCCCTCGTATTCAAATTAATTATCGTTCTATACTTTTTAAGTTTTTGTATTTCAATTGTCGTTTTATATTTTTTTTTACCAAGTATTGCCCTTAATTATTACTATTTCATGAGTTCACATTTCATCTTACATTAATTCTCGTTGACTCTTCAATTCTCTCATAAGTAAGGCTAATTTGGGAAGATTTTCTATTAATATGTGTGTTTGAGCTTAGGATGACAATTAAAATGAATATGAGGGAGTAATTGTTAGTATTTTTTATTATGTGTTCGCAAAGTCAGAGTTCGTGTGACAATAAGTCGACATAAGATTTTAACTTAGAAAATGCATCGGGACTATCTAAATGTACAGTTGAAGATAATTGTTGGAATTAAATGTAGCTAGATTAATATATATCTATTACTAATACGAAAATAAAGTTGCTTCATCCTCGGTGTTCCGTTCAGATTTTCCTTTATTCTGATAATTTGTCTAATTTTAATTCATATATATTCTAATTTTTATTTTTATTAATTAAAAGTTTATTAATTTCATATTCTTGAAATATCACATGTTTATCTATTAATCACATCTCATATTTATCTTTGTCCCTCTATTTAATTAATTTCTTCTATTATGCATATTAAAATAATAACAATTTCGTTACTAATACGAAAATAAAGGTGTCCCATCCACAGTGCTCCGTTCAGATTTTCCTTTATTCTGGTAATTTGTCTAATTTTAATTCATATATATTCTAATTTTTATTTTTATTAATTAAAATTTTATTAATTTCACATTCTTGAAGTATCACATGTTTATCTATTAATCACATCTCATATTTATCTTTTTCCCTCTATTTAATTAATTTCTTCTATTATGCATATTAAAATAATAACAATTTCGGAATGCATTCTTATAAATCATTATTTTGTACATTCTTAATTCATATATAATAATCTATAGAAAATTTGTAAATGAAAATCCCTATGAAGACTAAATAAATATATTGAATCAACATTGAAATCCTTTTCATTTTTCATTCATGTTGTTTATTTATTAATCACATCTCATATTTATCTTTTTCCCTCTATTTAATTAATTTCTTCTATTATGCATATTAAAATAATAACAATTTCGGAATGCATTCTTATAAATCATTATTTTGTACATTCTTAAACATATATAATAATCTATAGAAAAATTATAAATGAAAATCCCTATGAAGACTAAATAAATATATTTAATCAACATTGGAATCCTTTTCATTTTTCATTCATGTTTTTCTAAAATCTTCGATTAGTGCTTTCTAGATTATATATACATTGAATCAAATGTGGGATAGGTAGCTAAAGAAAACAACAAAAAAACTTGAAGATGTAAACATATTTTTTTCCGCATTTTGGCAAATATTAGAGATATCGATTTAATATGAACTAACGAGACGGTTCAAATATACTTAAAAAGAAGAATTTTTACTAATTTTAATTAATATTAAATTTGTTTAGATTTTTATCGAGTAATTTAGCATAAACCAACGAGACGATTCAAATAACATAGAAAGAATGATTTTTACTAATTTTAATTAATATTACTTTGAAGATGTAAACATTTTTTTTCCGTATTTTGGCAAAGATTAGAGATATCGATTTAGCATGAACCAACGAAACGGATCAAATATACTTAAAAATAAGAATTTTTACAAATTTTAATTAATATTAACTTTGTTTATATTTTTATCGAGTAATTTAGCATAAACCAACGAGACGGTTCAAATAACATGGAAAGAAGGATTTTTACTAATTTTACTTGGAGTGTTCATATTTTTATCGAGTATTACTCAACGGATTTGAAACGAGTATGTACAGTAAAGTCACTATTTTAACCGAGATTAGGACGAACATGTAGAAAAATTATAAACAAATTTAGATTTAAAAAATATAATGAATGAGTATACTCGATCCATTATCATTCCTAATTATAAATTTAGATACGTGAAATAAAATTAATTTTATAAATTTGATTAATAATTAACGCGAACAATATCACAATCTTTAAATAAGATATAAACTTATTTTTAAAATATATACAAATAAATTAAAACATAAAAGTTATTTTCCGTCGAATTAACTAATTTTAATTAATATTACTTTGAAGATGTAAACATTTTTTTCCACATTTTGGCAAAGATTAGAAATATCGATTAGAAATATACTTAAAAATAAGAATTTTTACAACTTTTAATTAATATTAACTTTGTTTATATTTTTATCGAGTAATTTAACATAAACCAACGAGACGGTTCAAATAACAGAGAAATAAAGATTTTTACTAATTTTAATTAATTTTACTTGGAGTGTTCATATTTTTATCGAGTATTACTCAACGGATATGAGATGCGTATGTACAGTAAAATCACTATTTTAACCGAGATTAAGACGAACATGTAGAAAAATTCTAAACAAATTTAGATTTAGAAAATACATAATGAATGAGTATACCCGATCCATTGTCATTTCTAATAAAAAAAATTAAGATACTTGAAATAAAATTAATTTTCTAAGTTTGATTAATAATTAACGCAAAACAATATCACAACTTTTTAAATAGGATATAAAATTATTTTTAAAATATATACAAATAAATTAAAACATAAAAATTATTTCCCGTCGAGTTTCGACGGGCTACTTACTAGTATATATATATATATATATATATATATATATATATATATAGGATTTAGTTCATATAAAAATTAGTGCCTGTAAAAACTACAAACTAATCTGAATCATTGACTACGCTTGTCTTTAATCGAAGCATGAATGTAGTATATAAAAAAAATGATTTTATATAAGCATCATTGTTTATACGAAAAAACATGAATTAAAAAAAATACTATTAAACATCATTGTATATATTAAAAAGCATGACTATATTTAAAAAAAAAATGATTTTTAGTTTTCAGGGGAGAATTAGTTTTATACTAACTCATTTTTTTTTTCCCAATCTTTGTATATATGTATGGGGTCACAAAACTGAGCAGCAACACTTATACCAGTAAACATGAAGATCAACAAAATTAGCAGCAAGTTGATAAAACCACACACCCCAACTCCTCAAAACCTCAAGAAGTACAAGTTATCCTTTATCGATAAGGAACTGCCAGCGATGAATATTGCTGTTGTTCTCTTTTATTAATCGAAACCAGAAGATATGAGGCAGTTGGAAGAATCATTAGCCAAAATTTTGGTTGATTTCTATCCTCTTGCTGGAAGATACATCAAGAACGTTAACAATCATGTTGTCGATTGCAGTGATGAGGGTGCCGAGTTTGTCAAAGCAGAAGCTTTGGACGTCGAGCTGCTCGATCTCGTCCTGAAAACTGAGATCGAGCAGCTCGACGATCTTGTTCCAGAACAATATTTCCGACTTGATGAAGCTGCTGATGATCCACTCCTGTCGATCCAGATCACACATTTCCCGTGTGGTGGGATCGCCATCGCCGTCTGCGTTTCTCACAGAGTTTTCGACGGAGCGTCGCTTGGGACGTTCGTCGCTGCCTGGTCGAACGCCACCAATCTAGATGGAATGGTCGAATATATATATACCCCTTATTTCGATTCTCCTCTGTTGCTCCCGAGGAAGCAGGATCACGTTTCCGGCACGAGTTCGGCTCAATTTAGCACCGATGACAGGATTTCTGTTAAAAGGCTTTTGTTCGATGAGGCGGCTCCGACGAGTCTGAGATCAAAGATGAGGCCAAGAAATAATCGGAAAATTGTGTCGGGAGTGCGTGTTGTGTGTGCCGTTATAGCCAAAGCCCTAATTGGTGTGGATCGCGCCAGACACGGCAAAACTAGAGAGTTCATCATTTTGCAACCGGTTAACATGCGAGAAAGAACGATTCCACCTCAGCCGAAGCATGCTTGTGGGAATTTGTTCGTTACCTCGATCACGCGACGCGTGGCGGCACCGGAAGCTGAGGGTATTGAGGTGGAGGGATTGGGTGAACTAATCGGTGATGGTGTTAGGAAGACCATAGCTGATCATGCTGAAATACTGTCTCCTGATAGAGATGGACCCGATATTTTCAATAATAGTATGGAAAACGTGGTGAAAGAATTGTGGAATCCTGATACGAATGTTATAATATTTTCTGATAGGAGTAAGTTTGGATTCTATGAAGCCGACTTTGGGTGGGGGAAGCCGGTTTCGATCAACAACGGACCGCTACGGCCGCCTATCACCACCACCCTGCTCATGAGCAACAAAGAGGGTGATGGGGTTGAGGCATGGGTATATTTGAACCAAGATAACTTGCGTTTCTTCGAGCAAGATGAGGAAATCAAATTATTTATGGCCTAATTACAACATGAAATTATAATATTTCAATGTGTTCCATTTATGCATGATTTATATTTATGTGTAACCAATGCCCTACTTCTGATTTATTTTGTATCATGTTTACATTTCATATAAGTTTATGCTTTGATAATGAGGGTAATCTGCAACCGCTACTTAAAGTAGAGTGCTCGCTCTTAAACAAATTTGCCTCTCTTACAATATATGTAAGTGATTTGTTTCTGTCGACATTGAAGTTGTTCTTTTTGGTCACACCTTTTACTTCAAGTTTTCACCTCGTCAACGCCATGATTGTTGATATAATATCAATTTGACAGTTAAGACCCTCTAAAGGGTGTATATTTAATTATGATGTCATCAGTTACATTGTTTCAATATTCGTTACACTTATAATACATAATTGATGTATCATGAAATCTCAAACGTCACTTGAATATTCATTACACGTCAACAATAACAATCATCATACTTAAGTTGATGTTGCATTAAATTTCAAACGTCAATTGAATACCTATGTATATACAAATTATTTAAATCCTCTAGTTCAGTTTTTTTTTTCCATGACGTGGAACTTAGGTCCACATGAATACATGATACGTTACTTAATTACATTGAGTTGATACTACATCACAATAATTAGTTTAGCAATTCCAAATTTTCCAAAAAGTCAGTTAAATTACCCTTCAATCCCCAAGTAATCTGAGTTGTAATTTCGCGAACATCTGCTATGCACTCGTAGCCTCAAGCGCTTGATCGCGTTATGGCATTTCGTCGAACACCTGGCTCTCGTTCGGATTCGTACCAATTGGGCTTAAATTTCATTGATCGCTGATCTCTCACCCCGATATTATTATTGAAAAACATTTTTGCAGAAAATTCGAGAGAAATTCACTACGTTAAATTGAATCGGGAAGTTGACTCATAAACGAGAGTTGGTTTTACATAACTATTATAAAGAATAACAATCACAAATAGCGAAAAAATTAAAAGCAGAAATAAAAATTTTACGAGCCAACTCAACTTAATTTTCACCTCTTAGAAGTGCTACTTTAAATAATGAAACAAAACCTAGTTTTGTTTATAACACACTTTTATTTTCTATGTTTTAAGAATATCTTACGATGCACGACAGAACGAGAAAATAAAAGTACAATTTAATTAAATGAGATCATTATTAAAAATAGAAATGAGATCCATACCTTCTAGGCTTCTATCCCACAATTTTGATGTCTCACTTATGTTTCACCCTCAAATAGAATTGTCAAACTAGCCGGGTAAGGCAGGCCTAGCACGAGCCCACTGAGCTTGAGGTCATGGTTGGCCCAAACCTAGAATTTGATTGGCCTATATCTTATGGATCATACCCGACTAATTCTTGACCAGCCCGTCGGGCTGGGCGGATTGGGATTATTTTCTACAACTGTACCTCAAATTTAAAATTGTAATTATAGTTATCATTAAATAAAAATTAATCCTAATATAATCAATCCCGATTAATTAATATTTATTTGCTAAAAATTGATATTAAAACAGGAGGAGGAACGCAATTATATTGACACCAAACTTGTGGAATAGAGGTTCTCAAGTGTTTAAAATTCGTCGCATATATAAAGCATGAACAATTAACTGATCTAGGTAGAGTTCAATAAATTTGAATTGCATTTTGGTGGAAATATTTACTTTATCGAACACTTTCTCGCTAGTGCCGACAAAAAGTTATCGAATCAATTTAGTAGTTACATATATGCATGAAATATAAAGACAAAATAAAACATAAAATCTCAAATTCGTCATGAAAATCTCTTTAATTATGTCACTACACTACATAAAGAAACAACACTGAACTGGATATATATATATATATATATATATATATATCAATCATCTTTCTCCCAATTTTCTCTCAATTTCTTGGCGCCATGGAAATCACAGGAGCTCGAGCTCAAGCCGAAGCATGGCGATACGCTCACGGCTTCAACGAGATGAGGGTGCTGAAATTGATGGTGGAGATGGGGGTGCCCGGCGCCCTCGAGCGCAATGGCGGCACGACCACACTCTCTGAGCTGTCATTGGCCGCCGGATGCCCCGAGGCCGCCCTCTACCGCATCATGTGTTTCTTGAGCCATAGAGGCATCTTCAAACGGAATATGAGCTCCACCACGTCGGCGGTTACGTACTCTCCGACTCCGATTTCACGCTTGCTCACCGAGGATAATCTCGGCATGTACCTGCTTATGCAGTCGGGGCCAGACATTGATATATCGGCGGAGGATTTGAAGGCGGGAAGAGGCTCCGGATTGGAGCCCGCTTCCACCGTCGACAAGATGTGGGGCCCCGAAATGGGCAAGGAGGGCCGCGTGACACTCCACGAAGTGCTGGACAGCCATTCGAGGACAGTGGCCACGACCCTCGTAAAGAGCGCCCCTGAAACTTTCCAACGAATTGGTTCGTTGGTAGATATTGGTGGTCGTGCGGGGACGACACTCGGACTGTTGGTCAAAGCCTTCCCATGGATCCAGGGGTCCAATTTTGACCTCCCGGATGTCGTGTCGCGGGCCCCGCCCGTTGACGGTGTCATCCACGTCGGTGGGGATATGTTTAAGGCCATTCCTAAAGCCGACGCATTTATGCTCGTGGTATGGGGTCATAGCGTCGTTGTGATTATTTGGGTCGGGTTGAATCGGACCGATCTGATATTTATTTTTTATTATTTACAACGATATCTCGAGAACGGAAAGCCACCTTTCTAAAAAAGCTTATAATTTTTTGTAGTGGGTACTACACGACTGGGGTGACCTGGCATGCATCGACATTCTCAAGAAATGCAAAGAAGCCGCCTCGACGGATACGGGTAAGGTGATAATTGTGGATGCTGTACTTGAAGAAGACGATGAGGAAGAGAGAGACGAGCTCTCCGGCGCTCGTTTGCTGCTGGATATGACAATCATGATGGCGACGGCCAATGGGAAGGAGAGAACTGCCAAGGAGTGGGCGAAGCTGATCGAGGCTGCCGGCTTCAGCCGCCACACCATCAAGCATATGGAGGCTATTGAATCTGTCATTGAGGCCTATCCCTAATCGTGTGTAGATTTATGTAATCTTCTTATTGTTCGAGTCCACCAATGCTTATGTCTCAATAAAATGACGGTTCATATCTTGTATCCGAATATTTATGTGTCCCACCCTCGTCACATAATAATAAAAAAAAATATTACTCTCTCCGTCTCCAAAAGTGTGATTCATATTTGATTATATGTGAGGTATAAAATATTAGTTGAACCAACGGATGGAGTATAATATAATGAAATCTTATTAACATCAATTCATTACTAAAAATTGAAGCATATATACAAAATTATGTAATCCTAATTATGAAATAATTAACCATAATAATAAACTATTAACTAAAAATATTAAATTTAATACTAAAAATTAATTGTATATCCTAATTGGGTATAATCAACCATAATTAACGAATACAAAACTTAACTAAAACACAAGTTTTAACTACAACCAGTGTGATCCAATTGCTAACATGGCACATGATCCAATTGTTTAGTTCGTAGGAGCACTTAGCCAATAGAGAGTAAAAACATTTTAATATGGATATTCTTTTTTTTTTAATTTAAAACATGGATATATTCTATCTTGAATAAATAACAGAGTTTCATAACTCAAACATACATTTGAAAAGTAAAAACCATCTGTTCGAAAATGAGATTTATATTAGTCCCATATAATCAAATAACTAGATCAACGTCCTCGTGATGTGGTGCCTAATCATATAACAATACTTAAAAGCATCTCAAAGATAAAAAATAATAATCCAATCTTAAGGAAGTAATTATTAGTCTTACGATATTCTCAATTTATTAATCCTTTTGGCTTAACAGATTAACTGAAATTATTAGGTCCACCGTACGAAGGGATAGTCCGACCCTAAATTATTAGGAGTCCATTAATACTCAATTAACATAATCTAATCTTCTAATCAATTAAATATAAGCCCAACAACAATTTAATATTAACCAAGCCCAAACTTATAATTAGTACTCCCTCCGTCCCGTAATTAGTGACCACATTCTTTTTGGCACGAGTATTAAGGACAAAGGTGTTTATAGGATAAAAAGATAGAAAGTATTAGAGCCCACAACTTTTTGTGAGATAAACATATTTCCTTCTAAGGAAAGTGGCCATTTATTCTGAGAAATCCAATAAGGAAATGTGACCACTTATCCTGGGACGGAGGGATTAGTATTAAACAAGGCCCAACAGCTTTGAAGCTTTTTTTTTTTTTTAGAAAAACTTTAAATAAAGTTCAACTAACAAGTTAAACTCAACCAAACAACTAAATAAAACAATAAAACCCCAACTGGCCACAACCGTCTGATTAATCTTCTCCGACCAACATCGACAACACCTATCTCTCATTCACAGGTTCGGTGGACAAGTTCTATGGCAGGGGCTAAGTTGTTACTTAAATTTTATTCTAGAAATAGATTATGTAATTGGGCATGGGTTGTTGTGATTCTTGTTGGTTTTTAGTCAATTAATTGCTGTGATTGTGCAGGGAAAAAAATGAAAAAAAAAAAGAAAGTGTTGAATTTTTAGTTCACTCTCAGCATAAGGCTTATTAATGGGAATAAAAAATAAATAATAAAAATGGCCCAAAAGGAAGAAATTGGCCCACTAAACAGTAATACTAATCTTAGCCCAAATTTTAATAAGGTCCAACAGACAACCATCGCGGTATGAATTTGTTAGAGCAAGATGAGCGTTCCAAAAAAAAAAAGATAGTTTACAAACTAGCTAAAGTATTGATGATGCGTGGAAAATTATATTAATGAATGTGTTATTGTGCTTTATATTATTACTATTGCGAATAATTTATGTATTATTGATATACGTATTAGAACTTTTCTCCTAATACACTACAAAAAAAATACGTTTTACCGACGGAAATTTCCGTTGGTAAATCCACAAAATCCGTCGGTAAAACAGTTACCGACGGATCATGTCTGTCGGCAAATCGTTCGACGCTAAATTTTTACCGACGGATTTGGGTCCGTCGTTGATTTTACCGACGGAATTTCCGTCGGCAACGATTTCGTTGGAGAAATCGTTGCCAAAATTTACCAACGGATTTTCCGTCGGTAATTACCGACGGAAAATTCCGACGGTAAATACCGACGGAATTTTAAATATATTTTTTATTTTTTTTATTTTTATGTTTTATTTTTGCTTAAATTTCATTTTCATGTATGAAGATATAAATCAGAAACTGTAAACAAAACTCAAAATAAAATCAAAACCCGAATACATAAATTTGGTAATTCAATACATAATGTATTCATAAATTTAGTAATTCAATACATAAGGTATTCAAATTGTACAAGCAAGGAAAATTATAAAGGCCCTATGCGTCAGGTTGCCATCTATCGAGCCTTGCTCCGGGATCATATCTGGTGAAAAGCCTAAACTCGTTGCCAAGTTTGCTGGAGTGTTGAGGTCGAAAACCACATGGACGCAAGCCTAAAGGCTCGTTAGCCAAAGCTTTTTGCACCTCACCTATACAGAGAAGTTCAGAAAGTTAACATCGAACTCTACCCTCCCACCTCCACAGTACTTAGCTTTCCAAAAGATGGGATGTAGTGCATGATAGTATCATACAATTTTAAGAGATGATGGTGTCATTCAATTGGCAAAGCACGACATTTCCATTCCACATACCATAATTTATAAGACACCAAAAAGCTTATATGATGTGATTCAACATTGCTTAAGAGGACAAGACAAAATACAAAAATTCAAAAGCTTAGAACTCATAACAATGCATTTATGAAGAACCTAGGCAACTTCCATATCAGAACAGCTTCAATCAAACGAAACTAAATGCAACTAATATACCAAATTATCAACGTAATACCGAGAGAGATGAAGTGAGAGAGGAAGACTGACTAAGAGAGAGAGATGAAGTGATAGAGAGAGACTAACAAAGAGAGACAAAAAGACAGAGAGAGAGAGGAAGACTTACCAAGACAGCTGCAGACGATGAAGGCGAGGAGGCGGCAGCGGTAGCAACTGCCGAGAGAGAGAGAGAGGAAGTGAGAAAGAGAGAGAGAGAAGGATCGAGAGAGAGAGATAGAGACATACCGGTGAGGAGAGAGCAGAGGCGGGGCGGCAGCGAGGAGGCGGCGGCTGTAGCAACTGCCGAGAGAGAGAGAGGAAGTGAGAAAGAGAGAGAAGAATTGAGAGAGAGAGAGAGATAGAAAGAGATATACCGGCGAGGAAAGAGCATAGGCGGGGTGGCGGCGAGGCGGAGTGGGGCGGGTAGGACGGCGGCGGGTGGGATTTAAGGGAAGAAATTAGGGCTGAGTGAATGAGGGAGAAGAATCGCGCTGCTCTGTATATAACAGATTTACCGACGGATTATCCGTCGGTAATTACCGACGGATAATCCGTCGGTAAATCAAGTTAATATTTTCAACCTAGTTCATCTAATGAGCTTACTTACGAGCTAATGAGTTGAATAGTTGCAAGTTCAAACTTAACTTATTTAATTAATGATCTTCATTAAACGAGCTCAAATTAACAATCTTATCGAGTCAAGAAGATTTGAATGACTCAGGTCACGAGTAATTTGGCTTCGTATTAAATACAAGGATAAAATAAAATAATTGAATAATTGCCGACAGTTGAATTTTAGTTATCAAATATACACAATATATTATTGACAATTTTTCTAATCCAAAAAAATAACGATGCAAATTTCTGGACTTCATAAATAGCATGGAAAGGTATAGAGATCATGTTGTATTTGTGAATTCGCAGTATAGAAATAGTGAATACATTAAAGTATGAATTATTGAAGGATATTTTGGTAACGGCAATAACTAGTTTATAGTACATGTTTTTACGTTGGCATGTATACAAGGGGCTCGTTTGGTAGGGGTGATTATGGTGTATAGTATGTCTATGACACCCTAATATCTTGTTTGGTACGAAGTATACGGCCCTTTATAAAGTTCGGGCCCGTATGAATAATACTTAATTTTGTTGTTATGTATACTACCTATGAGGTGGTATAAATAATATACTTAGCAATAAATTACTATAATTAATACTATGTGTTGCAGATAATTTAATACATCATACCAAATGGAATATTAATTCTTTATAAGACATCTCAGTCAAACATATCAAGTTTTATCCCATACTTCGTATCTAACGAGCCCAAGAGGACTATTTCAAATTTTGCGCACCTCAATTTTCTCTCTCCAAACACACAGTAATTATTCCAAAGTTTTCGTGGATACAAAAAATGCGATACAAATACATAATTTGAGATATACTACTTTCAAAAAAAAAAAAAAAAAATTGAGATATACTTGCCATGCGAGACGAACAATTAAAAAAGTGGATCCAGATAGAAAAGCAATTAAATCAGTGCATAAATTGAACTCACAAATTAAAACATCTTGATATTCTTAGTTAATAAATGATTTAATTTCCTCATCCTTCTCAAACTCACCCATCTCATATTCGTTCAAATGCACCCATGCCTCAATCCCATCACCCTCTTTGCTGTTCATGAGTACAGTATTGTTTCCACGCGGCTGTTTGGGTCCAAAGGTCGTCCAGACGGGCGTCCCCCATCCGAAATCAGCTTCGTAGAATCCAAACTTACTCCAATCTGTAAAAGATATAACATAAGTATCCGGTTTGAAGACTTGTTGTATGAATCTATTCCTTATATTTATGATGATATCGCGTCCATCCCTATCAGGAGACAGTATTTCAGCATAATCAGCTATGCTCTTCCCAACACCATCACCTATGAGGTGAACCAGTTCCCCGATTCCCATTTCCCCAGCTTCGCTTGCAGCTACGCGCCGCGTGAAAGAGCCGAATGAAAAATTCCCGCAAGCATTCTCGGGCGGGGGTGTGAGTGTGATCTCCTCCGCATGTTAACCGGTTGAAATATGACGAAATCTCTGTATCGGCCATGTTTTGCACGATCCAGGCCGATCAGGGATTTGGCTATAACGGCACACACAACACGCACTCTGGATATCATTCTCCCATTATTATCAACCCTAAATTTCGATTTCAGACTCGTGAGAGCCTCCTTGTTGAACACAACCCTTTTCACAACAATCTTCTGAGCCTTACTCTGGCACTGGTTTGAATCCAACCCGAATCTTTCGTCCTTGTACGGAAGCAACGAGGCGAGCGCGAAAGAGGGGGTGAGGAGTTGGGCCGTTCTGTGAGGATTGGTGGCGCTCGACCAGGCGGTGATGAATGTCTCCAGAGACGAGACGTCGAAAACTCTGTGAGAAACGCTGATGGCGATGGTGACCCCACCACACGAGAAATTTGTGATCTGGATCGAGAGGAGTGGATTGTCGGCAGCTTCATCAATCTTGAAATATTGATCTGGAACGAGCTGCTCGATCTCAGTTTTACCAATGAGATCAAGCAGCGACGTCTAGAGCTTCTGCTCTGACGTACTCGGCACCCTGATCACTGCAATCGACCATGTGATCATTCTTGATGTATCTTCCGGCAAGAGGATAGAATTGGACAAGGATTTGGGATAGTGATTCTTCCAACTGGCTGTCGTCGTCTGGTTTTGATTGATAGTATAGAACAATGGCTATGTTCAACGTTCCGACATGCTGATCTAGAAAGGAAATGTCGTACTTCTTGAGGTTTTGAGGAGTTGGGGTGTGGGGTTTATCAACTTACTGCTAATTTTGTTCATCTTCATGTTTAATATTAGTGGAGTTGGGGGTTACAGTTACAGCCATATATCTATATATATAATGCACATACATTAATTATCTATATATATGATGCACATACATTAATTATCTCTTTCAACATTATTCTTAAGGTGGACGTACGATGCATGCCAACTGCCAACCTAACTTTTTAGAGTTCGTAGAGAAAATAGGAGGAATAAGCATGCTCTCACCATTCCCCTCACCAAATCAAAACCTCTTCTTCAAACATCATTTTCATAGAAATTATTGTGTTCATAATAAAACTGGCGGATTTAGGGGGGGGTCCTGGGGAGCTTTAGCACCCCCATCATATATTTCTTTTCCGCCTTTTTCAACCTCATATTTAAGTATTTTACCGAAATGTGGCACCCGACGTTGAAAATTTTGATTAATGATCTGTACATGTGTTGGCCTAGCGATAAAGTGGTTAATGTCTGAGGCCGAAAAAAAAAAAAAAAAAAACCAACGCAACCCAAAAATTGGACAGGCTGGTTCGGATAATTTATGATAGAATATGGGCTTTCAAGTTTAACCCAAGCTTCCTATGGGCTTTTATTATTTTCCCACAACACATATAAATACAAATTTTCGTTTACAATAAAGTTTATTTTCAATAATTCAATCATGTGAATAAGGCTCCAAGATTTACAATCCAATGTAACAAGGAATAAAATGATGAATTTTATTAAGAATCGTACATTTTTTTAGTATTTTTTTAAATGATGAATAATTAAATTACAACATAAATTAAGAAAGTTCGTTATGCTCAATTAAACTAGTGAAGCCTAATTGTGTTCAATAAATAAACCTTGAGCGAAATTCAACTCGGCTTGATTACACTAATTTTTACCGAGAGCTTTTGCCAAAACACACAAATTCAACAAGTTCTAACCACTTAACTCTCTATTTCTTTTCATACTAAACAAAACACCTCCAAATTCTCACTAAAAATCATCTTTATATGTTTACAACCTGCGTCCAACTGATCATAGATTACTACACTACAAGAAAAAAGGTTATAGACAACGGGGAAAACGCGTTGTCTTTAACGAATATCCCCGTTGTCTACAGCATTGTTGTCTATTACAGGCCGCTTATAGACGATGGGGAAAACCCGTTGTCTATTACACTATAGACGACGGGGAATCACCGTTGTCTATCGTGTTATAGACAATGTATTTTCCCTGTTGTCTATAGTGTAATAGACAACAGGGTTTTCCCGTTGTCTATAACCAAAAACCGTGTTGTCTATAGCTTAATAGACTACTGTTTTCGTTCAGATAGACAACGCGCCTTCCCCGTTGTCTATAGCGTTATAGACAACATGCTTTCCCCGTTGTCTATAACCTAATAGACAACGCACTTTTCCCGTTGTCTATTACGTCATACACAACATTAATTTTGTTATTTTGTCTATTCTTTGTATAAACCTGGACAATATTTCATATGTTGATCATTTCTCAAAGAAATCCATAATACAATAAATTAACACTTAAATCATAAACTATTATAAAATAAAACTTAACATCATACAATCAAACATCTCATTCATCCCATGTTGTATCCACTCCACATAACAAATGTTCTACAACTAGCTAATTAAATTTATCTAGAAAAAACATAAATATGAATGTTACATTGTCTTAATCTCCAACATTTCATTACCATCACCCCTCAATCAAGGTCATCCATCCAAGTGGCTTCCATCTACATGATTTAAATAAAAACTAATACTTTAATTACATATACGTTAAGACCTCATAAAGATTAAATGAAAAAAGGCTAACAAACTTACCATCATCATCATTCGGTAAATTCATCAACAAAATCAACCCACTCTGTACGGACTTCATCAATTTCTTCTCTTGAATAAAATCCTCTGCTAAACTAAAAATAAATAAAAATAAACACAAAATTTTGATCATTATTATAAGAAAAATGAACTTTGAAAATAAAATGAACTTACAAGTGAAGACATTGGGATGGGATGGCTAGATCCTTCATTTTCAATGATATCCTTCATGTAGCGCATTACATAGAATCCACATTGTGATCCATCGGGTTGTTGTTGACACTATGCCAAATAACATAATGTGACTTCACACTATTTTGAATAATAATCTTCAAATAAGCATTAAGAGTTTTCATACCTTCATCACTTCCCACAAGGGACTTTGTCTTCCCCTTTTGCCCATGCTCATATTAAATTGTCTTTGAGCCCTACACACATTAAAAAATATTAATTTAAACATAGAAAATATATATACAGAAATATGTTTAATTTTGACTCACATATACATAAAAAATAACAATGCAAAATAGTCATTCTTTGTACATAGTAAATGACTTCTATTTCTTATTATTAAATATAAATGTACACAAGAAAAAGTCACAGCATAATACTGTAATAGAAAATTTATCACCATTACCCATATCTTAGGTTATAAAATACCTAATTACTTCATCTTCCTCAAACAATAGCATCTCATTTCTCATCCAAATTCACCCAGGCTTCAATTGCATTACACTCTTTGTTAGTACGATAATTTTTGTACCAGGAACTTCAACAATGCTGGCCAGACTGGCTTTCCCCATCCATTTCTTGCTAATTATTTTGATATTAGTTATGTTCACAGAAAATGGACAATTTCTTAGACCTTCTCCCATAAACTATATCATATATTTAAATCATGGTGCTCTTTTTTTTAGTAAATGTTAGATATATTTATGTTGCCTATTGCATTTATTTATTTATTTATTTTTTTGATGACACAATTGTCCATGCTTCTTCCAACTAATTTTTTATTATGTATATATTGATAAATCGATGTACAAATTGCATTTGTTTTCTGTATTTTTTATGACACAATTGTCCATGCTTCATCCAATTTTTGGAAAATTTGAACTTTTAATTTGAAAAATTAACAGATCAGATACATGCTGAGATTCCCATTTAATTTTTTGAAAACTTTTAAAAATTCTATCTAAACTGTTATTAAATCCACTGGAAATACTGTTTTAAATTATTTAATTTTTTTAAAACATATAGAAATTAATAAAAAAAAAACCCAGCGAACAATATATGGGTTGTAACTGTGCTGTTTTATTGTATTAATTTATCAAGTCATGGGTGCTATCAATACGTTTGAAGAAACTAATATATTGACTTTTTCATTAAAATATGCATATGTGGAAGCTCATTACTTATTAGTTGCTTATATAGTCAACAAAATAGGCGGTTTATATGCATAATAAATTTGATGACGCGGGCCTTGATTTCTTTATTTTGTTAGGGAATTAATACGGTTTGCATTTTTTATCCCAACATTTCTGTGTCAGACGACAATGAAGCAGTGCCGGAGCGAGGCCCCTTAAGATAGGAGGGGCAAATTTCTTTGCCCCCATTTTTTAAAAAATTTGGTGGGGCAAAATATATAAAATTTGAAAAATTTATACATAATTTTTATAATTATGTAGCTAATTAGGGGTAATTGCAAAAATTTGAGGAGGGGCAATTGCCCCACCTAAGTTACATGTGGCTCCGCCACTGCAATGAAGGCTTCGGAGGAGAAGGGTGTGGCAGTGGTGATGAAGTTTATCGACGACGATTCGACGAATATCATGTGTATTGTAAATGTGAGTTTTATCCAAATTTCACTCATAAGTCAACTTAGATAATTTGATCATCCCATATTTTGTTGTAAATCATATTTTATCTTTTATTTTCGATGCTTACTATATAGTATATTAATTATATTCTTGTAATAGTATAAAAAGAATATATGAATATTTTTGCTCAACAATTGATTATCATGACTTATGACCTTTTAATTCAAATTTTAGAAAATTAGATAAGAAGATATTATTTATTGGTTTCTCATCAACATACGTAAACAGTGACATCATGCTCAAAGCATTCCTGGGTGTTTGCCAAAGCAATCAAAGAAATAACATAGCCCCTTCCTAAAGGAAAAGGAAAAAAAAAGAAATAAAATGGCCCAGTCACTCAAAAAAAAAAAAAAAAGAATAGCATGGCCCAAGCAATCAAAGAAAATCGGGCCATAGTAAAAAAAATTGTTTAGTAAACTCGGGCTAAAAATCATGGCCCATCTTAGACTATCATTGGGCCTGATTGGGGTTGTATTGAACCTGCTAGTTACTTTGATGACTAAGTCTAAGGAAGAGACATGCATACTATGCAATAATTAATAAATGAAATTCTTATTTCTGTAGCATTTAATAATATTTTCGCACATATGTTTAGGGAACGACACATCATTCTAACGAGTGTGTGTTGTACGATCAAATTTTTATGAGCTATTTAAATATCGTCCCGTCAAATGGAATATTGTGGAAGTGTATTTCCTAATTACAATTGAATGTGCAATCATATCTTATAACATATATTATAAAGCTTTATCAATTAAGCACACATAGAATTAATTACATACATGATTTTTTTTTGAAAAGACATACATGATTTTTTAAAAGATGAAAACGTCTAAATAATATATCATCAAAAAGAGAAAAATGGTACGTACAAGAAAAGGACATGCAATGTAGTTAATTTAATTTAATTTAATTATGTCATCCAGCCACGCTGTGGCTAGTCACACGGTGGCATTTTCGTAATTACGAACAATAAAAATATAATTAATTATTAATAGTTCTAACTTCTAAATTAATTCTGGATGATTTTTACATAATTACCATTTCCCATTTTTTATAAAGAGTATACTTTATTACTTTCAAATTTGAATTTGTATTATTCCCTCTCCACAATAATTTCATACTCCCTCCGTCCCACCGAATATGGCCTGTTTTTCATTTTGGGCCGTCCCACCGAATATGGCATGTTTCCTTTTTGGGAAGGAATTAGGGTATACTTAACAATGTTAATTATGCCCACGTGCCCACTTCTCATCTAAACCCTAGTACTCTGATTGATGCTGAAACTATTCATCACTCTTATCTCCGCCGCTCACTTCACTCTTTCTCTCTCTACTCGTCTCTCTCTGTCGCGCTTACTTCTCCGGTCTTCCCTCCGATTAATCCCGCCGTCTTCGCCGTGATGAACCCGTACTATGAACAATCTCTATCCCCTCTGAATATCTATTGGGATAATTCCCAATTTCTCACTGATACGGTGGTTCACGAAACCCCACCTCCATCACCACTCCATGATTTCATTGCGGCCGATGTTGTCGGAGATCTGAGCGGGACGGTGGTTCCCGAAACTGAAGATCAAATTGAGGCCGCCAATGCTTGGATCTGCGCGATGGAGATCGAAGATAGGTATAGAGTTCGGAGACAAACTTCCGCGCCGCCACAGATCTATCGCCGCCCTCTTGCCGCCGTGATGAAGTGCAAAAAATGCCACCCTCTGAGCGCTGAGTTGGTGGCTGAGAAGCCCTCCATGGGTCTCACGGAGCAGACAATGTTGGAAATCTATCTACCTTGCTTGTTTAGGGTGAGATCATTCCTTACTTTCTGTGCCTCAGTATTTATGTTTGATAGACTGTGATCTCTCTCTAAAAGTGAAAAACCGCAAGAGTACAGTGTGGTGGACTGGGTTAATTTTGGAACTGAAATGATATGATTATGCTCACTGTGTGTTTATTGGTTGGTGATGGATTAATTTATTGCCTCTATAATTCAGTTTATTGTATGAGAGTGTGAATCACAGAAACAACTTCGAATAATGACTTGCATATGCATATAAGCTTACAAAATTACACAGATCAGATGTTCATAGAGGTTGTTACACCTAAAACATGATCAAAATCAATTGCCTGCATGTTTTTAAGGCATAATCACAAAAATAAAAAAACCCTATGCACTGCTGTAGTGGTTAAACTATCAAAGCCCATTCACTGCCCCTTGCTGAATGAGGTGATCTATGCATTCTTTCACTAGATTAGCTGGAGCTTCCAGTGTTAATGGAAGCATATTCTCTCTAGTTAAAGCATCCTTCTTCAAATGAGGGAGCTTGTACCGATTATCCCCCTTCAATCTCATTACTTCCAGCATGCATGACTGCAATGTTAAGAACACCTTGTTAAGTTTTGGAGCATCTAGTTTGTGAAATGATTCTGTGACTGCATTCACTAAATCATCTGTGTTCAAACAAACTGTTTCCTGTTGTATGCTTTGAATTGCTCTGAACCAACCCAAATCATTGATGTTCATGTCTAGGGAGTTGGGTGGTTGGTGTACTATTTTGATATCAAAACCATCCGAAATTTGTTGCGGCTACGAAATCTGGGTCTGAATCTTTTATATGAGGCCTTGCATTATCTTGTTGAATGTAAATAAGTTTGTTTTCACCTTTAGGCCATACTGATTTGATGGCTGGTAAGATCTGGTGCAAGTAAATGAAACAAATGCAGATGATTCAGTTTAAATTGAATTCTTTGATGTATTGATTGCAGTCATTAATTGCATATACTCATAAATGAAGCATACCTGGTTAATGACACTATTTTTATGACTGCCATATTGATGCTTGGATTTGACTTATGCTCCATAGTACCTGCAATTCTGTTTTTGGAGTTTCTCTGAGCAGGTACCATTTCTGTGAATGGGAAGAAGATACCAATCTTCCCATCAAATAACACACTGCCATCTGCATGAAAAATAGGTCTACACACTGCACACATAAACATTACCTTCCCTATGAAATTTTTAGATTTACAAGTTCTGTGAGGTTCTTCCTCCCCAAGTGTTAAGTAGTATCTCTGTGATGATTTACTGATGTGGAACCACTTCTCATCTATGTGGACAATGTTGTGCATGGTCTTGAACTGCAACTTGTTGAGAACACTGTCATATTTTAATGACTGAAGTGAAAATCTTAACCTATGCAACTTATTTGAAGCTGTAAGAGAAGGTTTGATAGCACTTGTGTGGGCTTTGATCAGTCCTTTAGATATCCATCTCCACACTGTACTCTTTTTGCAGTTAATTCCACATGCAAGACTTCTAATTGTTGATCTTTTTGATAATGGCAGACTTCGAATCCTCTCTGAATCTATCTGAACTTTAATTGTTGTTGCTCTTGTTTTTTTCTTGCTTATGAAATTGATGCAGACATTGTTCTCTTTTTGTTTCCTTGCCTCAGCCCACAAGCGACTGATTGTCCTCCTTGAGCTGGAAAATTTGGTGATTGCAGAGCAATTGATGGTCCCTGAGCTGGGTACTTGGTGTAGAGGGGGGGGTGAATACACCAAGTAGATTTTTCTAAACTTTTGTCAAGTTAAAACGGAGTTGAGTGAGAGCTCAGTTATTGATCCAGCTGGGGAGGGTCAGCTGGGTAAACAACTCAGCTGGCGGTGCGGAAAGTGGTGGTTTGAAAACTTAGCTCAGTTACTTAGAAAAACTCAGTTTGAAAATATTAACTTATAGTTTTCAGCTTAGTCAGGTTATGCAACTTTTCGAGAGACACAGCTGTCTTTGGAGATCAGCTGTGTGTGCAGTTTTGAGCAAGTATGCAATGATATGAAGGCGTTAGTACACAGCTGAATATAAAGCAAAAGTAAAGAGAGAGAGATAGAAGCACGCGAGTTTTTACGTGGTTCGGAGTAACACCTCCTACGTCCACGACCAGGTTCACTGGTAATCCACTACCACTTGGTTTCCAAGTACCAAGCAACTTCACAACTCTAACCCGAGCTGTGTTCCAACAGTTTGCGGGCACTGTCAAGCCTATACACCTTCGGTTGCGGGTGCGAAGAACCTATCCACTCGAATTACGCGCTTCGAGCAAGCGTACCTTTACCTAACCTTTCTGGGTTTGGGTTTGGGTATGGGGTTCCAACTGTGAACGAGTTCTTACAATTAAGAACTTCAGAGAGAGATGAACTCGTTCGAAATCTAGGCTTTAGATATACAATTAGTTTGGCCTAGGGAACAGACGAAAAACTAAGCAGTTTCTTAACTAGAAACACTTTAAGATAAAGTGTTCTTTGATCTATGTAGAACTGCTTGGGAGCTTTTGAAAGAATAATGAATTCAGAAAATGAAAGCTTGTAGAGAGTTTTTCGTGTCTGATCCTGAGGTTGAAGACGGGTTTATATAGGTAGAGATTCAAGACTAGCCGTTGGAGGAGCCGTTTGAATCTTACCTACTCTTCTTAAATACAAGATCTGCCGTTGGGCGTATCCGCACTGTCTTCATTTGTGTCACATCCTAGGTTACGAAGTCTAGGATGCCGATCCGCGCAATCCCTCATTGGTCGAGGTAGGTTGACTTCCTCTGATTCCGGGATCTTCTGCCTTTGGAGCTGGCTTTTGAATTCAGAGCTGGACTGTCTCGACGTGGAGTCTTCAGAGAGAGTTCCTTTGTTCTGTACAGCTGGACCAGCTGTGTTTTGAACTCAGCTCGAATTCTCTTCAGCTTGATCAGGCTCTGCTGGATCACTCGAGTGAAGGTTGACGCCTTCTTGTCTTTTGCTAGCCGACTCCGTGTGAACACGGTGGGTCGGCTCTTGTCTTCCGCTAGCCGACTCCAAGCGTAGACACGGTAGGTCGGCGTCGTCTTCCGCTTCCTTAACCTGTAAACCTAGAACATCTAAGGCTCAAACAGGCGAGCTGGAAAACATTATTTAGGTTGGCGCGATCATCTATTCGGTTGGAGAATCAGTTGGGTTTTGGTATCAAATCGAAACCTTATAATTTTCCCAACAATTTCCCCCTTTTTGATGATGCCAAAACCTAACTGAGACAACTTATGATGCAGAGAAACTTGTGTTTTATTAATGTAAGAAAATACATTATAACACAGGAAAAAGAAAGAAGAGAAAAAAAATTTTCAGTCTTCAATCCTTCGCCTCGGGTCCTCTCTTCTGCATCCGTTGCTTCTTTCTTTTGACTCGTTTCTTCAGCTGATTCTGATCCAGCTGGTTCCTCTAGCTCAACAGTTTGCCTCTATTGACTTGTCTCTCTTCTCCCTTACTTCCCCCTTTTTGGCATGATCAAAACAGGGTGGGAGATATTCACCATCGGCTGATGCGATGTTTTAGTTTGGTGAAACTGTGTTTTTCAGCTCTGAGCGTCGAGGTTTAGAGTCTTAGTGGCTCAGCTGTTGTATTAGCTGGCCCTTCTTCAGTTGCATTAGCCTCAGCTGTGATTGCAGACACAGCGTCCTTGGCCTGATTCAGCTGGGGCAGTCCAGCTGAGTGCTTGGAGGGATGAGTTAGCACGGGAGATAGCATCTTCTGAGTTGGGCATAACTTCATTCCTTGCAACTTTTGCTTCTTCAGACTTCTTAGATTGAATGAGAAAGTCTGATACAGCACTTGAGGGAGTTGTATTCAGCTCATATCATCATCATCCAGCTGCAGGAGATCGTTGGCTGGGTGAAGTTTCTCATTTGAGCTTGGTGCAGGGACTTGAGCATCTTTTATTGAAAGATCTCGAAGAAGGTGTCCCTGTGGAGCTGAAGGAAACTGAAGAGAAGGCGGTTGAAGTATCCCATCTGTCATGGGGTTTAAGCTTGGTTGTTCAGCTGGAATACTCCGTTGCGGTGTTGGTGATGATTATGTTCAAGCAGGGGCGTGAACTTCTCTTCCACCGAAAGAAACGACCGCTTGTGGGCCTTCTGCTCCTCGGAGAGTGATTACGAATTCTCTCATAATGTCAGCTGGCTTCTCTGCTGACTGACTGAGCACCTTTGACTTGAGTCTTCGGTTTGAAGACAGTGCTTCAGTATATTTTGTCTCCTCAAGTTGTTTTCGATTCCCAGCTGGGACGGAGTTAGATGCATGCTGCTTTGTTTCCTGCATCTTTTTCTGTGCCTCCTGTGGCAGAGCAAGAGCTTTGACATGACTGCTCTTGAATACTCCGGTTTCATCAACATCTGGTCCAGGACTGTTGACGTTGATTTTTGCATCCCAGGGAGTTGTGTGTCCCGTTCTCTCTTTTGAGATGAGAGAAGCAGTGGGGCTGAGGAGGTCTTTTTCCTTTGTCATTCCCAGAAAGTTTTCTGCACCTTCCTGGTGGATGACGTTCTTGAGCTTTGCAGTCTCATGCGCCGGCTCGGTCTGTCGATGGGCTTCACCTTCTTCTGGACTTCCGTCTTCTTTGAGGTTCCTGAGAGTTAAGCAACTCTTATCTTGAAGCTTTGACAGATTCTTCAGGTCTGATTGGCTTTGGGAGACATCTTTCTGGATTCCATGTTCTTTTTCTGCATCTTTTGTTAGTAGAAACAAACAATACCAATTGATGGAATTAAGAAAGAACGAAAAACTTTCTACTTTTGATGCGTATATCTTCTAGCATATTTAAAGAGATTTCTTGAAAGAATGGACGATCAAGATTTGTCTGATGATAAGAAGATCTACGACTGGGAGTGATTCTCGCGTCATGTCAATTTAATGCGCGAGAGAAAACGGTTGAGGCGCTTTGACTTTTGCCTCGATTCTCCCATTAGTTAATTCTTTGCAGACTTTTAATTAATATTGATTAGAAATGACAAGATGTGAATTGACGGAAAACAGATTGAGTAGGTGTAATTAAAGTTATTTCAAACCTCTCAGCTGATCATTGTAGTCAGCTGATACCTCGGTTGAGTGGGTGTGCTGGGTCATCGTGGTTCCAGCTGGTTCCCCCTCAGCTGAATAATCTTTTCCTTTCAGCATCTGGTTTAGATTCAGCTGGGTCTGCTTCCGTTCAGCTGGGTCTGCTTCTGGGTCATTGGTCTCTTCCATTCGGTGGTCTGCTTCTATTCAGTGGGTCTGCTGTTCAATTGGTCTGCTTCCATTCATTGGTCTCGTTCCGTTCGTAGGTCTCCGTTCAGTGGTCTGCTTCACTGGGTCTCTTCCGTTCAATTTGGGTGAAGCATCGTCTGGGTTGAGAAGTCCAAGTAATCCGCACAGCATTTTGAATCTTGCTTCTATCAGCGGTTTTGTGAGAATATCAGCCCGCTGTATGTCTGTGTGAATTTTCTCAACAATCACATCCTTCTTTTCTACGTGATCTCTGATGAAATGATGTCGTACGTCTACATGCTTGCATCTTGTGTGAAGTCTTGGATTCTACGATATGGCAATCGCACTTGAGCTATCACGGAAAATTGGAACCTGTCCAGTTTTTACTTCATAGTCATCCAGCTGATGTTTCAGCCAGAGAATTTGCGAGCAGCAGCTCCCAGCGGCCATATATTCTGCTTCTGTCGTGGAAGTTGCGACGCACGTTTGTTTCTTTGAAAACCATGAGATCAACTTACTTCCTAAGAACTGACAAGTTCCTGAAGTTGATTTTCTGTCCAATCGATCTCCAGCGAAGTCTGAATGCGAGTATCCGGTCGAGTTTGTAGATTGTCTTCAGCTGGGTACCACAGCCCAACATTCTGAGTTCCTTTGAGATACTTGAGAATGTTCTTGGCTGCTTGCATGTGTGCTTCCTTTGGATCAACTTGAAATCTGGCACACACACCGACTGCGAAAGAGATGTCTGGACGACTTGCTGTTAGATACAGCAGGGATCCTATTATCCCTCTGTATTTGCTGGAATCAACTGACTTCCCTTCAGTTCCAGGTTCAATCTTCCAGTTGGTGTTCATTGGAATCTTTACAGTTTTGCTTGATTGAACTCCATACTTGGCGATCAAGTCTTTTACGTATTTGGATTGATTTATGAAGATCCCTTCTGAAGATTGCTTGACTTGAAGTCCTAGAAAGAAACTCATTTCTCCCATCATGGACATTTGGAACTTCTCTGACATCATCTCTCCAAATCTTTGGCATAAGAAGCTTGATCTTGATCCAAAGATGATGTCGTCTACGTAGATTTGAACAACCAGGATATCTTCTCCTGACTTGATGGTGAAGAGAGTTCTGTCTACTGAGCCCTTCTTGAATCCTTTGGATATTAGAAAATTTGACAAAGTATCATACCAAGCTCGAGGTGCTTGCTTTAATCCATAAAGAGCCTTCTTAAGTTTGTAGATTTTATTTCCTTCTACTTCGAAATCCTGGAGGTTGTTCAACGTAGACATCTTCTTTGATTTCCCCATTTAGGAATGCACACTTCACATCCATTTGATAGACCTTGAATTTGTGATGTGCTGCAAAGGCGAGAAATAGTCTGATTGCTTCCAATCGTGCTACTGGAGCAAAAGATTCTTCGAAATCAATTCCTTCCTGCTGAGTGTAGCCCTTGGCAACGAGTCGAGCTTTGTTTCTGATGACGACTCCCAGGGTATCCAACTTGTTCTTGAATATCCATTTGAGTCCTATGACTTTGACTTCTTGAGGTCTGTCGACTAATTCCCAGACACAATTTCTGAGGAATTCGTTCAGCTCTTCTTGCATGGCATTTGTCCAAGGCACACTCTTCAAAGCTTCGAGAATTGATTGAGGCTCTGGTACTTGAGCTACGTAACACGCCATTAGGGCTGTGTCATCATCATAGACCGTCAGTTCTAGCTCTACTGAGAGTTGAGCTGTGTCAGCTGCCTCTTGATGATCCGATGAAGCTTGAGCAGCTGAGCTTCTGGTTTTGACTTGGTCAGAAGGTTCTCCAATGATTGCTGATGATGGATGATCTTCAATCCATCTTCTCCTCTTACGAATTTCTTCTTCCAGTTGATTGATGCTTGAAGAGGCTAAATTTCGTCTGTCTTGGAGTTGTTCTGATGTTAAGTCTTGAGAGTTTGGCTCTCTTTGATTTGGATTTTGAGATGTCTGTAGAGGCTCGGTGGAGATGGAGAGTTTGGGGACTCGTTTGTGTTTGGATTTCCAGTGATGATGTTCCCCTTGATTTGGCGTTGAAGCTTCTTCTTGATTTCCAGTGGTGGAGCTTCTTGGTTGATTTGAATTTCCTCCTCTGGCTCATTGTCCCAAATTAATGGTTCGGCCAGATTCCTGATTCTATTCTCTTGAGCCCTTGTCTGAATCAATCTTGAAGATTCTCCTTCGCTTCTTCGTTTGATAGAATCTCTATATTCGAAGGAGGATTCGTCAAAGGTAACATGTGGAGTTACTTCGACTGTTTGAGTTCTTCTGTTGAAGACTCTGTATGCTTTACTCACAGCGGAGTAACCAAGGAATACTCCTCGGTCTGTCTTTTCGTCGAACGTCTTGAGCTGTGTCTTCCCATTATTGAGAATGTGACATTTGGATCCGAATACCTTGAAATATCCAATGTATGGTATTCTGTTGTTCCATAGCTCATACGGTGTCTTTCCTTGTCTTGATGTGAGTAAGGAGCGATTCTGAGTGAAGCAAGCTGTGTTGACTGCTTCAGCCCAGAACTTCTTTGGAATGGCAGAGCTAGCTAACATTGAGGTAGCTGCTTCCTTGATAGTTCTGTTTCTTCGTTCTGCTACACCATTCTGCTGAGGTGTGCGAGCTGCAGATGTTTGGTGTTGAACTCCGTTCTTCTCGCAAAAATCATAAATAGTTTCATTTAGAAACTCCGTTCCACGATCTGATCTTATTGCCATTATCTTGCACTCCTTCTGTGTTGATAATCTTTCCAGCAGGACAGGCAGCTTAGTTCTCGTTTCGCTCTTCTGGTACAAGAAAGATACCCAAGTGAATCTTGAGAAATCATCCACAACGACCAGAGTATATTTTCTGCCATTGAAGCTTGCTGGAGTAACTGGACCAAAAAGATCCATGTGAAGAAGTTGAAGAACTCGATCAGTTGACTGAGCTGGCTTGAGAGAGAATGAAATTCTTGTTTGTTTTCCTTGTTGACACGCGCTGCACATATGACTTTTGTCATATACTTGATCTGGAATTCCATTAGCGAGCTGGTTCCTAGCCAGTTTGTTGATTGTCTTGAAGTTGAGATGATTCAGCCGTACGTGCCACACGGTAGTGACTTCATTCTTGCTTTTTGATACAAGACAAGTCTCCGGAGAAATTTCTTTGTTCCAGTCAGCGAAGTACATATTTCCTTCTCTTTTCCCTCTTAGGAGTATCTGCTTGGTTTCCCTGTGCTTCACTGTGCATCCCTGTGCATCAAACTTGACAGAAAAACCGTTGTCGCAGAATTGGCTAATGGAAAGCAAGTTATGTTGCAATCCTTGTACATAAGAAACATTTGGGATTATAACATTTCTAGTTTTAAATGTACCATAACCTTTGGTTAGGCCTTTGGAGTTGTCACCAAATGTTACTTGTGGACCTGTACGCTCAATATACTCCTGGAGTAGATGCTTTAGGTGCGTCATGTGCTTGGAACATCCACTGTCCAAGTACCAAAGCGTTCTCATCGACTCCTCAGAGATGCGTCGATTCCTTGCAACCTAAACAAAAAGTTAAAATTCAGGTACCCAGTTTTAATTGGGTCCTTGTGGGTTAGACATAGATCCTTTAACGACCCAGATCTGCTTGATGACTCGAATTGGGTCATTAGATCTGATAATTCTCCCAGCTGAGTCGATATACACATTCATTGTGTTCTTCTTTTGTTGCTGGCGAGGTCTTGATCTTCGTGTCTTCTTGTTTTGTTGTCTGTATTTTGTTTGATTTCCAGCTGTGTGCCTAGCTGAGACGTTCCTTTGTCTCTGCTGTCTCTGATGCTGTGGCTGGAAATGATTATCCAGCTGATACTCGTATGAGTGGTATCCAGCTGGGTATCTCTGATATCTTGGTTGATATCGATCAACGTGCTGGTGCTGTGGCTGGTATCTGTAAAATCCAGCTTGTGGTCTTCGTTGAGGTTGAGCACGTTGCTGTCTGAGCTGAGCTTGAGGTTGCCGCACAGCTGACCTTCTTGATGTCTGCTGTGTTCTCGACGGAGTTTGAGACTGTTTCACAGCTGTTCTGTTTGACGTCTGCTGTGTCCTCAACGGAGCTTGAGAGTGTTTCACAGCTGTTCTTCCCGACGCCTGCTGTGTCCTCGATTGTTGATGCTGAGCTGCTGGGGTTGAAGGTTCATTTGCTCGTACAAACATAACCTTTGTTCCACTTGTGGAGGCAATGTTTGAAGCATCCTTTGATTCGTTGTATCCCAGTCCCGCTCTTAGTGCTGCTGGACGCTGAGCACTAATGATCTCGTCCATTGTTGACGTGGCTTTGATGAGGGCTACTATCTTTTTAGATAGTACCTCTTCGGTGCTTTTCAGCTCAATGATCTCAGCTGACTTCCTTTCTGATTCAGCTGTGACCCTTTCCACATCTTCTATCAGCTGTGTCTTCTCAGTGTTGACTTTCTTCATCAGCTGATCTTGTTTCACTATTCTGTCTTTTAGTGAAACGACTTCCTGCTGGAGCTGAGTTGTATCAGCTGTGTCTGATACTTTTGTCTTTTCCAGTTCTATCTTCAGCTCGGCATTCTCACACATAATGACGTCAAGGATCTCTTGAAGCTCCTTGGAATCGTTCATTACTTTCTCTACTAAACTCCAATCAGGTAGTCCAGATTCTGAGTCCTGTGTAGAGTGTTCGTGTGATGGTGAGGTGTTAGATAGATTTAGAGTTCGAGAAGTTACCTCATCTTCATCAATGCCGTCTGTTTGTCCCATAAAGCAAGTATCCCAATCAGGTTCATGATTGGCCATCAGGGCTTCTTCCTCCGAGTCTGAAAATGGCATTTCATCCATTTTATTGCACTCTGATTCTTCATCAGCAATATAAGCTCTCCTTCGGTCAGCTGCCTTAGCCTTTAATTGGTCTTTATCTTTCTTGGACAACTTTGGACAATCTTGTCGGTAGTGTCCTGGTTCCTTGCAGTTGAAGCAACCTTCTTCAGTTCGTTTGTCAGCTGACTTCTCATCAGCTGCTGCGTACTTATCTCTGTAATTCCTGAAGAACTTCTTGTATTTGCCCTTGCTGGTGTTGAGTCTGTTATAACTTTTCACCATCATGGCAATTTCTTCGAGTAGCTCCTCTTTGCTCATATCCTTTTTGTCCTTCTTCATCTTGGAGGACTCAGCTGTCTTGGCATGAGCTGACTTTTCAGAGTTGGCTCTGAAAGCTATTTCTTTTGGAGCTGGGTGAGTTCTCCGTCATTTTGTCTGCTTGAAGATTCTTCTTGAGTGATCTTCAAGTTGTACTCGTTGGCTTTTAGGAGTGAGAACAATCTTTCTGTAGATAGATCACCCAAGTCACTTCGACTTTGGTGAACTACCTTGTAAGTGTTCCATTCAGCTGAAAGAGCTGAAAGAACCTTTAGATTCTTTTCCCTCTGGGTATACTTCCCAGTTCTGATTGTCTCTATCTCAATGACTATGTTTGAGAACCTTAGCTCCATCGCTTCGATGGACTCGTTGGCTAGCTGCTTGAAGTTGTCAAATTTTTGGCATGCTATTGTGAATTTGTTTTCTTTGATCTCTTCTGATCCTTCACATAGCTTGGCGAGTGTTTCCCACATCTCTTTGGCTGTCTCGCAATTGATGATTTTGCTCAGGTAGGCGTTTGAGACTGTTGAAGAGATGGTATTCCTTGCGAAGCTGTCCAGACCAGCTTGCTTTCGCTCTTCGGAAGAATATTCCTTCTTTGGCTTGAGAGTTGGCCGGTATTCTGGTTGTCCTTCTTGAGCAGGTACAAGTTCATTTCCGTATTTATAAATAAGGATGGGTCCGTCTGAAATGACGTCCCACATCATGTCGTGATGCGCACACAGGAAGCTTTTCAATCTGAATTTCCAGATTGCATAATCATCAACTGAGAAGTTGGGAAGGTTCCTGTTAAGATAGGAATCCATGAAGAGATGTACAGAATGCACTAGAGTGAGTTTTTCTGAAAAACGGATCTGTTCAGTTGACCACTGACGCAGAGTGTCAAGAGAGATCTCTTGATACAGAAACGGTGGTCTTTTGAACCACTGCTCTGATACCAATTGTTGGTCCCAAGACGGATACCTTGGTGTAGAGGGGGGGGTGAATACACCAAGGTTTAAAAACTTTTCCAAGTTAAAACTCTTTTGAGTGAGCTGGCTGTGTTCGATCCAGCTGGATGGAAGCTTGATCGACACAGCTGGCTGTGTGCGGAATGTGGTGGATTTGGAAAGTCCGTCTGTTGCTTCAAATTATATTGCAAAGCTCTGTTTCACTTTTCAGTTAGTCAGTTTATGCAGATTGAAATGTATGCTTATGAGAGTTAGTAACATGCATAAAACAAAGCGATAAATAACAAGAGCATCTTTAACGTGGTTCGGAGTAACCCCTCCTACATCCACGACCAGATTCACTGGTAATCCACTACCACTTGGTTTCCAAGTACCAAGCAACTTCACAACTCTAACCCGAGCTGTGTTCCAACGGTTGCGGGCAGCATCAAGCCTACACCTTCGGTTTGCGGGTGCGAAGAACCTAACCACTCGAATTACACGCTTCGAGCAAGCGTACCTTTACCTAACCTTTCTGGGTTTGGGTTTGGGTATGGTTTTCCAACTATGAACGAGTTCTTACAATGAAGAACAAGGAGTATGATGAACTCGTTCAAACTAGGCTTAAGATATTTATTCTGATCTAATCGCCTATGATCGAATATGTGAACAACTAAGAACACAGCTGACTGGCTGGGTGTTCTTGAAAGATTTGGCTTTGAAGATCGTTGTTCATTTTTCTGTTTTCTTCTATTTCTTCAGTCGTCTTGTCAGCCTCCCTCTCCAGCATCTTCTTCAATGGTGGAGGAGAGATATATATAGGTGAAGATTCAAATTAGCCGTTGGAAGAGAGCCGTTTGAATCTTACCTACTCTTGTTGACTTCTGGCCATTACCTACGAAGTAGGTCTGCATCTGCAGAAGCTATTCCTTCTCTGATTTGACTGCGTCAGACAAGATCTTCTGACATCGGGATCTTGTCTTGTTGAAGGTCTTCGTCTTTGAGCTGCTATGCGTCTCTGCTGTGTCTTCAGCGTTTTGGACTCTGCTGTGTCTTGACTTCTGAGCTGTGTCTTAGACCTGTGCTGTATCATCAACCTGAGCTGTGTCTTCATCCTGAGCTGTGTCACTGACCTGAGCTGTGTTTTAGACCTGAGCTGTGTAATCGACACTAAGCTGGGTCTTTTACACTGAGCTGGGTCTTTGACACTGAGCTGGGCTTCCGTCACTGAGCTGGGTCTTGATACTGCAGGATCTTTGACTCTGCTTGGTCTTGCTCTGCTGAGTCTGCTCTGCTGAGTTCTTAAGCTGTCTGCTTAGCTGTGTCTTCTGCTGTCTTCAGCTGTCCTCAGCGAATCTACCTGTAAACTATGAAACTCTATAAGCTCAAACAGGTGAGCTGGAAACAACACAAAGTTTGTACATTCATCTACTTGGTTGGGGTCAGCTGGGTTTTGGTATCCAATCAAAACTCTATTAATTTTCCCAACATTCCTTTATTTTCCCATATGCTGGCTTCCCATCCTTGCTGTTTTCAAGAAGAAACTGAACTATGGAGTTTCTATTTTCTGTGGAGAGGTCTTTGTTTCTGCATATTGCCATTCTGTTGCAGCTTCAAGTAAATGGAAGTGTTTGAATGTTATAAGTTCAATTTTATAGATAGACTTTTGTTCTCAATGTAGAGGGAAACTTGAATCAGCTTTTTGGATGTAAATTTTAAATATTGCGCCTAAATTTCAATTGATGCTCTTAATTTAGAAGCAGCAGCTTTTTCCTTCTTTTATACCTTTAAAACCACAGCCGTCATTTATATACTTTTTGAGCAAAACCACAGCCGTCATTTAAAAACAACTTTATTAGCAACAATAAAATATTGCATACAAATTATATTTTATACCTAATTTCCTTTTTCTTAATCTCCGTGCCGAAAACAAATAGGCCATATTCGGCGGGACGGAGGGAGTACTTGTTTTTTCTGTAAAGTGAATATCAAATTCTTTAAATAATACATATATCCTCAATAATAAAATCTTGTTTATTATTTCATCTACAAACAAATATAATTGATCAATGGTCGAATCAAAGTTGCAAAGTTATAATCGAATCAAAGTTCTTCTTTAAAAAAATCATTTATATGATTACAATGCATCCGATGATGAATATAAGATATCTATGTTTTAAAGAAATATAATTATTTCTTCTTAAGACGAACAACATTGAATAAAATATTAACTGTAAGATATTTATCAAAACAAAAATATCAACTTGATTTTGAATGATTTAGAGGCAAAGAGGAACTAATTATTTTATTGATTTTTTTTTTGTTTAATGGCTAGGATATTTTTTGATCCAGATCTTAAAATTTCCATAAATAAAATATTAGAAGAGTAAGGAAAATGAGGAAGGAAATCTTACAACATAATCTCACTAAATTTTGGAACCAAAATAACATTGAGATACTATAGTCACAATAATTTTAAGTCTTTTTAGTAAAACGATTATTAATTGAACCGGTCTGGTTTATATGAAACAACGTTGTGTGGTTAGCCACAGTGTGGCCGTATAATATGAACACTTCAAGTATTAATTTTTAAGATATAATTAATATATTTTTAATTATCTTTTTAATATTTTTCACTATTATATTTTTAAAATATTTAAGAATCTAAATAATAAAAATAATAAAATTATTTTGGCAACTATTCATTGTGCTAATCTTTTTTTTTTCTTTTCAAAATTACATATATTTTAGTCAAAAATTAAAATAGTGTTGTGTTAAATTAGAACATTTATTATATAATTAATAAATATAAAAAGTAAAAAATTCAATTACATAATCCCAAATTCAATTAAATAAGCCAAAATCCATAATCATTCAATTTTTAAAGATCAAACATGATAACCAAGAAAGGAGAGATGTATAGAGTGATTAACCAACATATATTATTCATCATTCATAAAATAACTAAAGGTCAAGACTTATTATCTACTAAATTGGTTTTAGAGAGAAAATGGCAAATTTATTAATAAAGCTAAAACTCTCTTATTTAATATCAGTATAGATTTCAAATATACCCCCAATCTATTTTTTAAGATAAAATATATATATATATATATATATTCCGTTTTCAAATAAGTGTCATATACCGTGAAGGTTGCAAAGGAATTTGCATAGTAATGAGTAATTGATTTTTTACATAGTATTCATGAATCCATCTCACCCAAAGCTTGTCTTTTTTTTTCTGGGCAACATTCCAAAGTAACTTGCAGATAGCTGCTTGATTCCATACCTGCACACACACTATATTCCAGCCAAGCTCTTTGAGGTAAACATATGTGATCCCAAGCCACCAAGGCTTTCTTTGAAATACCTGCAGCACCTGTCCAAAGGAAAGTTCTACAAGCACTTTGAATGAGTTTAAGAACTTTTTTAGGTATCAAAAAGACCTGACACCAGTATGTTTGAATACTAAAAATAACAGATTTGATACGTTGCAATCTCCCAGCATAAGATAATAACTTTGAGGTCTAGCACTCAATCCTTGCCAGCACCTTCTTGATGAGTGGTTGACATTGTAACACAGACAACTTCTTTGTTGATAAAGGTACCCCCAAATACTTGAAAGGGAGCTCGCCTTTTGTCATACCAAATGTGCTTAAAATTTGCTGATGTGTAGTATCATGCATTAACTCCTCCAAAGTAAATAAAGCTCTTATTCTGATTGGCCGCCCTCAGTCCTGAGACAACAGAGAATTTATCAAAAGCATGCATTAATTGTTGAACAGACGTTAAGTCTCCTCTTGTGAAAAGTAATAAATTATCTGCGAAGCATACATGTACTAAGCCAAACTTTTTGCATCTGGGATGGAATTTGAATCTGTGATTTGTTTTCAATTCTAGAAGACATCGTATAAATTACTCCATACACACCACAAATAAGTAAGGAGAGATAGGGTCTCCCTGTCTCACGCCCTTCCAGGCTTCAAATGGTTCAGTTAGCTCACCATTAATATTAAATGTATAAGAGACAGTAGTAATGCAGGCCATTATCCAAGTAACAAACATGTGGGGAAATCCCAGTTCCAACAAGAGATGATAGATAAAGGGCCATTCAACCGAGTCCTATGCTTTTTGTATATCAATCTTTATCATGCACCTTGGAGAAATACTTCTTCTGCTGTAACCTTTAATCAACTCCTGACTCAAAAGAATGTTATCAAAAATCATCCTGCCCTTCATAAATGCAAATTATCATTGAATTGCTGATTAATAATCTGATGTTGAACCTCCTCGAGAGCACACCGAGCTTGAGCCAATTTTTCAGCAGTATTCTTGAAGTGTTGGCTATTGAGTTGCTTGAGAGGATGCTTTAATCTCTTCAGTTTATTCCATATTTGCAGCAATCTGTTACCATGGCCAGGTTCCTTCCATTTATCTGCAACAATATGCTTGAATAGAGAATGCTCAAAGAGTACATTCAAGAATTTAAAAGGTGTGTTCCGTTTCACAATTTCTGAATCAAGGTTGAGCAGTAAAGGGCAATGATCTGAGACGCGCTTTTCCAATATCTCCACAACGACATCTGGATACTCATTGCACCACTGTCAATCAGGGAGTAAATCCGATCTTTCCCGGCCTGATTATTGCACCAAGTGAAAGAGTTTCCAACCATTTTCAATGGTGTCAGCTTATTAACTTGGATGCATTCGGAGAAATCTTTTACCTCAGCTTCTGTAACTGGATTCCCCTGTAACCTGTCAGCCATGCTTAACACAGCATTAAAATCACCACCACGTACAAGAGGTCGATCATTGTCTTGACATACTCTACCCATGAACTGCCAAAGACTTTTTCTGTGCTCCATTGTATTAAATGCATAAATGGCAATCATATGAAAAATTTTACCAGTCATGAGCTCACCTACCTCACAAAAAATGCCTTGAGCATGGCTTTCTATCAGTTTGATAGTCAATCTACTTGGATTTCATCCTGTCCAGATTCTGCCATTGAGAGCATGAGAGTAGTTGTTAATATACTCCCAATTCTTATTCAGTTTTTTTTGAGATTTTCTGAAAATTTCCTTGTTTAACTCTGGTCTCAAGCAAAGCTGCACAATCTACCTTCTTACTAAGCAAAAAAATGCTTTATTTCTTTTTGTTTGAAGGGCTTGTTACAGCCCCTCACATTCCACAAAACTATCCTCATGGATTCACAAAGGGGAAAAGGTCCCTGCCCTCAAATTTATCCATACATGGTTCCTCATTTTCATGTATCTTGTGGAATGAGTTTCCAGTCTCCACTCGATTTGATTTGATGCCAACCACAGCGTGACTATATGTTCTTTTGGGAACACTCCATTCATCCTTTGAGGCCCCTGTTCAGTATTCAGAATCTGTGTATTTGGTAGGACCTGTTCTTTCACTATTTGAGGCTTAGGCTGCCATTGTTGTTTTTGAAGATTTGCCACCTTTGATTTCACTCTAACATTACAATCATGGCCAGCTGCTTGACATTTACCACAGAATGGAGGAATCCAATCATAAAGCAATTTTTGTTCAATCCTATTGCCATTCTCCCCTTCTATCTGTATTTGAAATTTCAGGGGCTGTGTGAAATCGACTTCAATCAGCATTCTAGCATATGATATCCTGCTCTGAGTAGTAGTGCATTCATCCGCAAACAAAGGTTAAGAGAGTTGCCTCCCCAGCAATTCAGGGGGAGATTGGGTAGTTGAATCCATAATGGTATCATTTTCAGAATCTCTTTTTCAAAATTGAACCCCACTTCCCACTCCTTAACAATCACGGGTCTATTTGCAATAGTATGGGGGCCATCAAACAAGACAGAATTTCTTTCTTCAACAAACGCACAACAAAGTAGCCTTCATTGTGATAAAATATCTCTGGATCAATAACTTGGCATTGCTTTGTGAGATAAGTGTGGAGGTAGCGAATATTAGGTGTATCTCCTATGACATACAGGATTACTGCATTTTTCCACTTTGCAGCCTCATTTACCACATCATCTTGTTCTAATCTAGGGATGGCAATGGGTCCGGTTTTTACGGGTACCCGGCTCTACCAAACCCTAATAGGACGGGTTTAAGAATTATTAAATGGTTTTGGGACGGGTTTGGGTAGAAACATCCAAACCCGTGACGGGTTTGGGTTGGGTTTGGGAAATTACCTACGGGTACCCGTTATCCAAACCCATTTATATATATGTAAGATAACAAAATATTATATATATAATTTATAATATAATTATAGATATTAATATAAATATTAATAATTTTAGGATATTATATTATTATTTTTAACCCGCATACAAAGAATTAATAATTTTAGTAATTAAATATTTGTTATATATATAATTTATATTAATATAAATATTAATAATTTTAGGATTTTATATTATTCTTTTAACATGCATATAATTTAATATAATGAAATTTTTTATTTATACTTATGTCAAAATTATGTTTATAATATTTTGTTATTTCTACTATTTAATATTGATGTTTATGTTCTAGTACATTCGGGTTTTTAACGGGTTTTTAACGGGTATTACCCAACGGGTTTGGGTCGGGTACGGGTTTTAAAATGATTTTTTAATCGGGTTTGGGACGGGTATGAGTTGAGGAAATTTTAATGGGTTTGGGAAATGCTTAATGGGTGGGTACCCGACCCATTGTCATTCCTATTCTAATCAGGCAACAGGAGTACCATTCTTAAGAGTAGGTGGAATATAGTCAAGAAGCGTACCTTTTTTTTTTTGAAGGCCTAGGAAACTTAGTTTTATTAAATACTCCATCCGTCCTCTAAAAATGTGGTGCATATTTGATTTGTTGTGATGTATAAAATATTAGTTGAACCACACCAACTTGGGACGGAAGAAGTAACATTTAAATTTGACCAATTTTCTGAGTTTGTCAACCTATCCAAATCTGCTGTTATAAAATTAATGTAAATTGGGAAGTATTAAATTAATAGACGCAAATCTATTTAGGATCTGAGTTCACAATTTTTTAAAGGGCCGTGATTAACAAGGTAGGAATTGCATGATTGAGTTATGGTTAGTCGTGCCAACTCATAATATTATACTATATGTTATTATTCAATTAACTTAACCATATGCAAAATCAGGGAACTGATCGCATGATTCTATTAGATGCCGTATGATTTTTGTAAATAAATATTTTATTATTCCCCTTCTACATAACAAGGCTACATGAAATTTAATATGTACCAACTTGTAAATGAGATCTGAAACTGATCATTTACAAAGTCTTACTATTAAATTTAAAAGGAATAGGTTCCATGCATTCTTATTAAATTTAAATGGTTTTCCTTCCCTCCACGAAAACTGTAGATTAAAGGTCATTTTCGTCTATCCACAAAAAGTGTAGCATATTTCATCTTTGTAAATTACCCCACACAATCACTTACAAACATTCACCATACATTTCTTAAAATGGTGGATCCATTTTTCACTCAACAAACATCTACCACATATTTAACACTTTGTTAAAATGGTGAGTCTCTTTCTTCACTTAATAAACATCTACCAAACACTTTTTAAAATCCGTGCCACAAAAATTATGTTACAGTTTTCATGGAGGGAGGAGGCATATAATTCCTATAGCAGAGTTTCAGATCTCATTTATTGACAAAATCTTATTGAGTTTGAAGTGGGCTTGTGTTGATTGCCAGTTGGGTAGAAGGGGGATAATTAAAGAGGCACAGTAGGGTGTAGGGATGACAATGGATCGGGTTTTTACGGGTACCCGACTCTCCTAAATTCTAATGGGACGAGTTAGGAATTATTAAATTGTTTTGGGTAGAAATATTCAAACCCGTGATGAGTTTGGATCGAGTTTGGAAAATTACCTATTGGTACCCGCTACCAAAATCCATTTATACATATATATATATATGTATATATATATATTATATTATATGAAAGATAACAAAATATTATATATAATTTATAATATAATTATAGATATTAGTGTAAACATTATTAATTTTAGGATTTTATATTATTCTTTTTGACTCACATACAAAGAATTAATAACTTTAGTAATTAAATATTTATTTTATATATAATTTATATTAGTATACATATTAATAATTTTAGAATTTTATATTATTCTTTTAACCCACATATGATTTAATTTAATGAAATTTTCTATTTATATATACTTATGCTAAAATTATGTTTATAATCTTTTATTATTTCTGCTAAATTTAATATTAATATTTATATTCTAGTTCATTCGGATTTTTAGCGGGTGTTTAGTGGGTATTACCCAATAGGTTTGGATCGGGTACGTATTTTAAAATGATTTTTTAATCGGATTTGGGACGGGTATGGATTGAGGAAGTTTTAATGGGTTCGGGTTTGAGTTTGGGAAATGTTTAATGAGTGAGTACCCGATCCAGCTATTCCTAGTAGGGTGCGCCCGCCCCAATAATTTTTTTATTATATTTTTCTCTATTAATTTAATTAATATTAAATTATATTTAATTGATGAGAAATAAAATTTAATTAGAGATTATCAAATTATAATTGAGAATAATAAAATTTAATTAAAAATTAATAATTTATAAATGAGAACTCTAATATATTTTAACTGGGTATAATTTAATAATAATAAACTAAATTTTAAAAAATAAAGGAGTGGAAAATAATGGAGTGGAGTCCGTGGACCACACCTAAATTATTTCTTTTTTTTTGACGAGTTAAGTTGGAGTTTTTAATAAGGGATAAATGAGATAATAGTATTTTCAAGATTAAAAATTCTAATAACAGCAGGGTTAAAAAAAAAAACATAAATAAGTAGCATTTTTGGACATATTTATCCCTTCATCCCACCATCTCTCCATTATTATGCGTGAATTCACAAATTCCAGTTTGTGAATTCATAAATTTAAATTTGTGATTTCACGTATCAGATTAAATGCATACATCTTCTTCAAATTCAAAATATTAATTCGTAGATTCACAAATTCTAATTTTTGAATTAATAAATTTACAAATTCTAATTTGTGAATTCACGAATTTATGTGATTTCACGCATCAGAAAGGATGTCGCTTCAAGGGAGACGACGACGGTGCTAGACCATGTGAGTCGGTGACGACTACATTGAAATCCACGGCGGCAGCTGAAAGATGGTCAACATGTATAAAAAAAAATGAAGAAGATAAAAATAGATTTAGATAAAAAAATTGAGGGGCAAAAATATCCAAAAGTTCTATTATTTATCTTTTTAAAAATTGGTGCTATTATTAGTATTTTTTCCCCCTAAAAGTGCTATAATCCTACATTTTTCTTTTAATAATACAAATACTGCGAAATTAAAACAGCAGTTGTGGGTTTCATGACAAAAAAAGTTATATTCAATAAATGCCCATGCATATCTAGGTAAATTAATGGTATGTGTAAGGGTGGCATTCAAGTCGGGTTGGGACGGGTTCAGATCGACTGATAACGGCCTAATGTATTAAGGCCCAATTCGAACCCGATATGTTAATTAAGGATATGCTCAATCCGAACATGAACCCAACCCAAAATGACTGAATTCAGACATGACACGAACCCAACACAAGCATGAAATTGACATGATTTCATTCGGGTTGACCCGACATGATTATGATTCGAACCCAACTTAAAAGGTTTAATAAGGCAAAAAATAATTTAAAATAAGATTTAATAAGAGAAAAGATAATTAAAATAAGATTTAATAAAAGAAGACAATAAATAAAATTCAAAAATTTAATACCATATGATGATTTAGAAGGAAAAATAAATATGACATCAATTTAAAAACTTGGCATGACTTAAATAAATATGATATTTAAAAATTTAACTCTTTATTGGGTAGTCCAAATCCGACCCGAAACTTTCAGGTCATTATCGGGTCACCCAATACGGACCCAAACCCAATACAGATCCATTTGTGTGAACTTTCATGAGGTTTCTACTGTATACTTTCGTGAGGTTTCTACTCTTTCTTTTAGTTAGAATAGGGAGTAATTCGATTTAGTTGTTGTAGACGATTAATGAGAGCAAACATCTATTACAAAAAATGCATGAGGTTTGATTTTTATTTTCAAATATTACTGTTGGATATAATGGTTTTAAATCATTATTTGTGGTGGTTAATTATTTAATTGAGAATTAAATAATAGAAATATATTCATGTTCTCAAAACCATTAATTGGTGAGCGAGAAATGGTATATTTGAGTTTTGTGTTGGAGATGAATTTATTGTAGACAAATTCATTAATCGAAGGAACGAGCTTGGGCTCGGGCCGTAGATGTTGAGCCTTGAATTGGATAATTGATTCACGTTGGGCTTGGCCCAATTGGAAAGTTGACCAATTTAGGAATTGACAAAAGTTTGTCATGAATTTCCTAGGAATTGGATTCGGCTGATTAGTTTTATTCACAAACTAATTGATTAAATTTTTTTATGTTTAATTGTTGACATGGGCTCATTTCCGCCAACACATAGAGATTGAAAAGCTTTGGCTTTTTATCTTCTAATAACTGCCGTCTCTTGTCTTTTCGGCTGAAGAGCTTAATTGCCGAGAATTGATGATCTATTCATCAATGAGTGACCAACCATTTTCCCACCGGATTGCTATATATAGTGGCATCATTTGAGGGTTGTTTACACACGAATTCTGCTCTCAAGTTTCTTATAGAATTTTGCATATCACGTCAGTTTAGTTGCACTATAGAAGTTCATTTGCTCAGTTCTCAACTTCCGTTTTGTTCGTCGGAGATGTCTCGATTTTTTGGTGCTGATATTGAGAAGACGTCGTCGTTTTATCTTTGAAAGACGATATGCCGTACCCTGAGCACTAGCCGGGGCGTATCTCGTCTTGCGGATAGAGGCCTCCTCGACTCAACGAATCAAGTTTGTTATTCGTTATTTCCGTTTATTTCTTTTGTAATCTAATTTAGTTCAATTTTGTGTAGTCTTTTTCCTCTATTTTCTGTCCCGTTGTAATTTGTGCTCGACAATCGCAAGACGAGATAGTACGTTTTACATACGTTGGAGGAGTTTGGACTTTAAATTGAATCTAAGACTATCGAAACTTAATCCTTTGCTTGGAGATGTCGACCTCAGGCAACACCAACGGCTCCAACAGTTCTTCCACGTCATCCACCATTGCCGCCACCAATTCCTCGATGGCTCCGCTCGCTGCAATCTCAAGGCCGCCACCTTATGCCGAGCATCCCGACAAGTTTACCGGTGCTGACTTCAAGCGTTGGCAACAAAAAATGCTGTTTTACCTAACTACGTTGGGTGTGGCGAATTTTCTGAAGGAAGACGCTCCCGTCGTTCCTGAAGATGAGACGGACGCTAATGTCCGCACTGCCTTCGACCTGTGGGGTCAAGGCGACTTCTTGTGCAAAGGGTATGTGCTGAACGGATTGGGGGACAACCTCTTCTCCGTTTATTCAAACATCAAGACGGCGAAAGAGCTGTGGAATGCACTTGACAAGAAGTACCGTGCTGATGATGCCGGAACTAAGAAATTTGTAGTGGCCAAGTTTTTGGACTACAAAATGGTGGATACTCGTTCGGTGGTAGAACAAGTGCAAGAGCTGCAACTCATATTGCACGATGTCGAAGCTGAAGGTATGTCTCTTCCTGTTGCTTTCATTGTTGCAGCTGTGATCGAGAAGCTTCCTCCTTGTTGGAAGGATTTCAAGAGTTATCTAAAGCACAAACGCAAGAAGATCACTCTTGAAGATTTGGTGATCCGTCTCCAAATTGAGGAAGACAACAAGAAGCAAGATCCCAAGTCTAGGATCGTGGTCGATGCAAAGGCCAATCTGATGGAGCGAGGTGAATCCTCTAACTCAAAGAAGCGTGCTCGTCCCAATGCCAATGACAAAGGCAAAGGGAAGGTGCACAACAAGAAGTTTGAAGGCAATTGCTATAATTGTGACAAACCAGGCCACATGGCGAATGACTGCCGCAAGCCCAAAAAGAAGAAGAACAAGCCAGCTGCTCACAATGTCGAGAAGGATTTCGACGATTGGGATCAAGATGATCTGACTGTTGTGATCTCCGAGGTGAATCTCGTTGATAGCCCGAAGGCTTGGTTTGTTGATACTGGTGCTTCCGTCCATGTTTGCTCGGAACGTAGCCAGTTTTCAACCTACCAGGAAGTGGGAGAAGGAAAGAAGGTCCACATGGGAAACGCTGATACTTCTAAAGTTGTCGGCATGGGTGATGTTGTGATCAAGATGACTTCGGGTCAAGAGCTGAAGCTTAAGGATGTGCTGCATGTCCCAGACATCCGCAAGAATTTGATTTCTGGTTATTTACTTGTTAGTAAAGGTTTTAAGCTTGTATTTGAGAATGACAAGTTTATTTTAAGTAAGTTTGGAAAGTTCCTTGGAAAGGGCTACATCTCTAATGGACTTTTTAAGCCCAGTGTAATGGTTGTGCGCCGTGCTCCAGTTATCAATAATAATAATGAATCTTCTTCTGCTTACTTGCTTGAGTGTTATGATTTATGGCATTGTAGATTGGGACATGTTAATCTAAATGCAATAAAAAGATTAGTAAATTTAAATTTGCTAAGTATAAGTGAATTCAATTCACAAGACAAATGTGAAATTTGTGTTGAAGCTAAAATGGCCAAGTTACCATTTCACTCGGTAGAAAGAAGCACTGAACCTCTAGATTTAATTCACACCGATGTGTGTGATTTAAAATTTGTGCAAACTAAAGGTGGAAAAAAGTATTTTATTACGTTTATTGACGATTGCACACGTTATTGTTATGTCTATCTCTTAAGGAGTAAAGACGAGGCGATTGAAGTTTTTAAGAGCTTCAAAGCCGAAGCCGAGAATCAACTTGGTCGAAAGATCAAGATTGTTCGTAGTGACCGTGGAGGCGAATATGTTGCTCCGTTTGAGGAATTATGCAACGCAAGTGGTATAATCCACCAAACGACAGCGCCTTATTCACCCCAGTCGAACGGAGTTGCCGAGCGTAAGAATCGGACTTTGAAAGAAATGATGAACTCTTTGCTCATCAGTTCAGGGTTACCCCAGAACATGTGGGGGGAAGCTATTTTGACAGCCAACTATATTCTGAATAAGATTCCTCTTAAGAATAAGGATGTAACTCCATACGAGTTGTGGAAAGGGCGAAAACCGTCATACAAATACCTCAAAGTGTGGGGGTGTTTGGCTAAGGTTGCAGTGCCTCTGCCGAAACAAGTTACAATTGGCCCTAAAATAGTTGATTGTATCTTTATTGGCTATGCACTCAACAGTAGCGCTTATCGATTTTTAGTTCATCGTTCTGATGTACCAGATGTTACGGTTGGTACAACGATTGAATCTAGAAATGCGATATTCTTTGAGAACGTATATCCTCTAAAAGAGAAGGTTCTTGAGAAATCAGAAACAAGTTCTGGGAAAAGAACTGTTGAAGATGCTGCTAGTTCTCTTCCTAGTGAAGTTGAGCCGAGACGTAGTAAAAGGGTCAGAACGGTTAAGACCTTTGGTCCTGACTTCATCACTTTGTTATTGGATGGAGAACCAATATCAATTGAAGAAGCGTTATCTGGTCCAGATGCTAAACTCTGGAAAGAGGCTATCATTAGTGAAATAGATTCTCTTATGAAAAACTATACATGGGAGTTGACCGATCTTCCAGAAGGTTGCAAGGCCCTAGGATGTAAATGGATCCTTAAAAGAAAGTATAAACCTGATGGCACTATTGATAAGTATAAAGCTAGACTTGTTGTCAAAGGCTTTAAACAAAGAGAAGGTTATGATTTCTTCGACACCTATTCACCCGTGACGAGAATTACATCTATTCGGATGCTACTCGCGATTGCTGCTTTGCACAATCTTTAGGTTCATCAAATGGATGTAAAGACTGCATTCTTGAATGGTGAATTAGAAGATGAAATATATATGGAACAACCCCCAGGGTTTGTAGTACCTGGTCAAGAGAAGAAGGTATGCAAACTAAAACGGTCGTTGTATGGGTTGAAGCAAGCGCCTTTGCAGTGGCACTTGAAATTTGACGAAGTAATGTTATCAAATGGTTTCAAAATCAACGAGTGTGATAAATGTGTTTACATTAAAGGAACACCTGACTCTTTTGTTATTGTGTGTCTTTATGTAGACGACATGTTGATTATGGGAAGTAATAATCAAGTTATCGTTGATACGAAACGCATGTTAAAACAAAATTTCGACATGGTGGATTTGGGGCTAGCGGATGTGATTCTTGGAATCCGAATTCTAAGAACTTCCGAGGGGATTGTCTTGACACAATTTCATTATGTTGAAAAGATTCTCAAGAAGTTTAATGCTTTTGAGAGCCTACATGTAAAGACCCCATTGGATCCTAGTGTTCACTTGAGCAAGAATATGGGTGAGTCTGTTGCTCAAGAAGAGTATGCTAAAGTTATAGGCAGTTTGATGTACTTAACAAACTGTACTAGGCCAGATTTAGCATGTTCGGTGAACAAGTTGAGTCGGTATACGAGTAATCCAAGCAGAGAACATTGGACTGCTTTGACTCGAGTTTTGAGATACTTGAAGTATACTCTTAACTATGGTTTGCACTACACGCGATATCCCCAAGTACTCGAAGGGTACTGTGATGCTAATTGGATCTCTGATTCAAAAGACTCGTTCTCAACGAGAGGATATGTTTTCTGTGTGGGGGGTGGTGCTGTTTCATGGAAGTCAACGAAACAGACGTGTATTGCTCGTTCCACCATGGAATCCGAGTTTATCGCTTTGGATAAAGCAGGGGAAGAAGCAGCATGGCTTCGTAATTTCCTAGAAGATATTCCATGTTGGAGAAAACCGGTGCCCGCAATTACAATACACTGCGATAGCCAAGCTATTGGCAGAGCACACAATGGGTTTTATAATGGAAAGTCTCGACATATTCGTCGACGACATAATACTGTGAGACAGTTGATCACGAGTGGTGTTATCTCAGTTGACTACGTAAGGTCAATAGATAACTTGGCGGATCCGTTAACCAAAGGTTTGAATCGTGATCAAATGTATAAATTGCTAGAGGGAATGGGATTGAAATCCACATTATAAGGATGATTGTAGTGGTAACCCAACTATGATGACTGGAGATCCCAAGAACTTGGTTCAATGGGACAACTAAGCTACAAAAATTCGAGTTGAGACACTCATAAGGCTTTTGTCTTTTCCCGTTGCCCTAGAGAGCAAAAGAGTGTAGTTACCTGTGTTTGTGGTAGAGGTTAAGTCTCTATGACTTTTAATAATTCTTGAATATCTCGGGGAGATAGAGTATGGCAGGATACTTGAGAAGAATTACCTATATAAGTGAGAAGTGAGGCCGCTTCAAATGAGTGAGTCGCTTATGAAAATTCAAAGATGTTGTCCATGGCCGAAACGGACACGAACGTGAGAACAAATGCAGTTGATATGATATTGTGTTAATGCTATTGACTTGGTATACACTAAGGAGGAATAGTTCAAGGCATCGCGTCTACTAGTCCGCCAATATATCCGATAGTGTTAACTACGGAAGGTTCAAAACCACAAGTTACCTTTCCAAATGTAGTATTGTATCGGGAGTACTGAGCTAGTGTCTGCATACATGCATACGGCATTTCCACTCATGTGGGGGATTGTTGGATATAATGGTTTTAAATCATTATTTGTGGTTGTTAATTATTTAATTGAGAATTAAATAATAGAAATATATTCATGTTCTCAAAATCATTAATTGGTGAGCGAGAAATGGTATATTTGAGTTTTGTGTTGGAGATGAATTTATTGTAGACAAATTCATTAATCGAAGGAACGAGCTCGGGCTCGGGCCGTAGATATTGAGCCTTGAATTGGATAATTGATTCACGTTGGGCTTGGCCCAATTGGAAAGTTGACCAATTTAGGAATTGACAAAAGTTTGTCATGAATTTCCTAGGAATTGGATTCGGCTGATTAGTTTTATTCACAAACTAATTGATTAAATTTTTTTATGTTTAATTGTTGACATGGGCTCATTTCCGCCAACACATAGAGATTGAAAAGCTTTGGCTTTTTATCTTCTAATAACTGCCGTCACTTGTCTTTTCGGCTGAAGAGCTTAATTGCCGAGAATTGATGATCTATTCATCAATGAGTGACCAACCATTTTCCCACCGGATTGCTATATATAGTGGCATCATTTGAGGGTTGTTTACACACGAATTCTGCTCTCTTGTTTCTTATAGAATTTTGCATATCACATCAGTTTAGTTGCACTATAGAAGTTCATTTGCTCAGTTCTCAACTTCCGTTTTGTTCGTCGGAGCTGTCTCGATTTTCGGTGCTGATATCGAGAAGACGTCGTCGTTTTATCTTTGAAAGACGATACGCCGTACCGTGAGCACTAGCCGGGGTGTATCTCGTCTTGCGGATAGAGGCCTCCTCGACTCGACGAATCAAGTTTGTTATTCGTTATTTCCGTTTATTTCTTGTGTAATCTAATTTAGTTCAATTTTGTATAGTCTTTTTCCTCTATTTTCTGTCCCGTTGTAATTTGTGCTCGACAATTACGTTATTAACTTTCTCTCATATTGAGGAAGAAGATGACCGAAAATAAATGATAAGCTAAAAACAAGATAAGTCAACGTCAATACCTTTATGAAGGAATATTTTAATCTTTTACGCTCAAATAGTATAAAAAACTTCTACTTTTATGAATTAGGATTGGGAATGTACTTGTTTTATTTATAGTTTGGTATTTAGAAAAAACTCTCGCATGTTAAAATAACTTACATTAATGTTGAATAGGAAGCGAGGAGTACTGTATATCATGTTTTGCTCAGTCCCTAAACGCTTCCGTTATCTTCAATTGAAGTTGAAGACAAAACCAATGAATTTACAATGCTAGAACTACGCAAGATGTTCGATACAAATAAATATCAATCGTTCTTCAGAAAGATAATCCCAGAACAAGACGCTATAGCTCTAATATCCTTTCTTTTCAATCCGTCAACGCTTAATTTCAATCAACATTATTTTACTTGTAATTATTTAATATCCTTTCTTTTCCTCAATGCTTAATTCCAATGGAAATGAGAGTACTATTCTTTTATGACAATCAATAATGGTACATCCAGATTAATCCTAGTAAAGTCGGGGAAAACTTTTTTATTAGATTCTTCCCCATTTTTTTTCGATCTCCTTCCTTAGGAACTAAGAACCTGGGGATGACTTAGGTGTGAAAACTAGCTAGTACTTAAATTAATGGGAATTACTCAAATATAGCCACTTTTCAAAAGTAAAGTTCAACTTTAGCCACTTTTTTTAAAATGAGCAATAATGGCATCTCTTACTATATTGCCCTTCAATGGTCGCGTATGCATAGTTGTGTGTGATGGTCGTGTGTGTATGGTCGTGTATGTTGATATGGTCGTGTATGCATGGTCGTGTGTGCTGGTCGTGTGTGCATGGTCGTGTATGTTGGTATTGTCGTGTGTGCTGATCGTGTATGCATGGTCGTGTGTGTTGGTCGTGTGTGCATGGTCGTGTATGTTGATATAGTCGTGTGTGCTGGTCGTGTATGCATGGCCGTGTGTGCATGATCTTGTAATTTTCCGACGACTTTTCAGCGGAATTTTTTTGGGAAAGCACACGTGTGTGTTTATCGTGTGTGCATAATCGTGTATATTGATATGGTCGTGTGTGTTGGGCGTATGTGCATGGTCGTATAACTTTCTGGCGAAGCACACACGACCAACTCACACAATTAGCACATACGATCATATCAGAACACACGATCATGGTGGTGTATGCATGATAGTGTATGCTAATATTTTAATATATTATTTGATACTTTTTGCATTAAATTGACAATATGGAAACTTATTTAATGAGATATTTTATAGAATTGCTAAATTGACTTCAAATATAAGCATGGTTAGTGTATGATTGTCGTGGTTGAGTGTTTAACATGAGCATACACGACCTCATATGTTATTTGTCGTATATGCTAGTCGTGTGTGGTGCATTTTTTTTTTTATGTTTTTTCATCATTTTCATGTGATCATATGTATTCATGCATTGTCTTTTCTATTTTTTAAGGAGGAAAATATTTTTGAAAAGCCTCCAACGAGCATACACGACCTCACATGTTATTGTCGTATATGCTAGTCGTGTGTGGTGCATTTTTTATGTTTTTTCATCATTTTCCTGTAAACATATGTATTCATGCACAAATTTTTCTATTGTTTAACTACAAAAATATTTTTGAAAGCAGTCCAATGAGCATACACGACCATATTGGTCGTGTGTGCTTCGACGAAAAATACATACACGACCATAGACACACAACCATATTAGCACACACGACCATATTAGCACACACGACCATGCATACACGATCATATTGGTCTTGTGTGCTTCGACAGAAAATGCATACACGACCAGCACACACAACCATATCAGCACACACGACCATGCATACGACTAGCACACATGACCATGCACACACGACCATGCATACACGACCAGCACACACGACCATGCATACACAACCATATTGGTCGTGTATGCTTCGACGGAAAATTTTCGTTTGAAAGTTGCCGGAAAATTTCGCCGAAAAAAAGTCATCGGAAAATTTGCACACACGATCATGCATACACGACCATCACACACGACCATGCATACACGACCATATTGGTCGTGTGTGCTTCGACGGAAAATTTTCGTCTGAAAGTTGCCGGAAAATTTTCGCCAGAAAAAAGTCATCAAAAAATTTGCACACACGACCATGCATACATGACTATATTGGTCGTGTGTACTTCGACGGAAAATTTTCGCCGAAAAAAGTCACCGAAAAATTTGTCGGAAAGTTTGCACACACGACCATGCATACACGACCAGCACACACAACCATGCATACACGACCAAGAAGGACAAAACAATAAATTTACCAATAAAATCCCAAAAAATGGCCATATTTGATCGTTTAAAAAAAAAAAAACTATATTTGCACTTTACTTTTGAGAAAATGGCTATATTTGCTTTTCACCCTAAATTAATTCTACCACAAAAGGCCAAATATGTAAATACTATTAATTAATTAATTAATTCACGAATGAGGTCATTTTGGGAATCACGATCCACCTCCTTTTCCAAATATATGGCCGCAATCAAGGACGACTAACAATTAATCTCATTGTGTAAAGTAAACATGAAGATCAATGTAGTTGGAAGAAAGTTGATCAAACCTTCTACTCCAACTCCTCCAACCCTCAGAAATTACCTAATCTCGTACATAGATGAGATTTCCCCAGAAATGGATGTGCCCATCCTTCTCTTCTATCAATCGAAACCAAAACAAATCAGTCAATTAGAGGAATCATTAGCCAAAATCTTACCCCAATTCTACCCTCTTGCCGGAAGATACATCAGCAAGGATCACAGAGTCGATTGCAGTGATCAGGGAGTCGAGTTCATCGAAGCCGTAGCCTCAGACGCCGTGCTCAACGACATTGTTGGGGCAAGCACAACGGAGGAACTAAAATATGTGCTTCCGCGCATAAACTATAGAGTATTTGACGCAGCAACAGATCCAATTCTGTCGGTCCAGGTCACGGGATTCCAGTGCGGCGGACTAGCAATCGGCATCAGCATTTCCCACAAGATCTGCGACGCATCTTCGCTGGCGACGCTCATCGCTGCCTGGTCGAATGCCTGCAGTAATCCAGAGGGGGAAGTGATCTCCATCACCCCGAGTTTCGACTGTGCCTCATTCTTTCCATCCAAGATGAACAACGATAGCGTTAGCGCCCCAGGCGACGTCGAACCAGTAGTACCCACAGCTGATGCTCGTGAAGCTGTTGCCAAGAGGTTTGTATTTAACAAACAGTACATAAGTAGGATGAGATCAAAATTAATGAAAAATGAGAGCGAACCACGGATATCGAGGGTGCGTGTGGCCACTGCCGTGATAGCTAAGGCGTTGATGGGCGTGTATCGGGCTAGAAACGGAGGAGGAAAATCGACACCTACCGTCATTAGTCACGTGGTTAACATGCGGGAGAGAACAATCCCGCCTCTGCATAAAAATGCGTGTGGAAACTTAGGCATTCTGTCGTTGACTCGACGTATTGAAGAAAGTGATGACGAAGAAATTGGAGTTGAAGAAGTGGTGTGCATTTTGGGGGATGCGCTCAACAAATCCATCTCCGACTGCGCGGTCATATTGTTTGCTGGTCATGAGAATGTACTGGATAGCCTCGTGGGTATTACGGATGATATGCTGGCCTCCGGTGGACAGAATCTACTCATGTTTTCCGATTGGAGTAAGTTTGGATTCTACGCAGTAGATTTCGGGTGGGGGAAGCCTGTCTGGGCCGGTATCGGGGCGATCCCCAGTGAGAATGTTATTGTGCTCATGGACAACGTACAAGGGGACGGAATAGAGGCGTGGGTACATCTCTTCGATGATGGAATGCCTTACTTGGAACAAGAATTGGGAAAGTTCATGATCATTTCCTAATTAATTGTTTTCTGCAACTATATAGTTTTTCTTTGTTCTATTATGCATAATTATAAATTTTATATAGGTTAATTATCAAAAAATATGTGACCTTTATCTTTATTCTACACATGACCTTTTAAATTGGAACCACCATCCATTGCCCCCTCCTCCCTCTCCATCATTTTTTTAAATCATCTCTTTTTTGGTTATCATTTTGCTGCTGAAATATGGAAAAGAATCTTGAGATGGACTGGGATTGTGAGAAATGCAGAGAAATGGAATGTAGAGCTTGATATTTTGATGCAGAATTATCGTAGAAAATTTGCTCTTCGCCAGAGATACAGATTGATTCTTATTGTGACAGTGTACTTGATTAGGCAAGAGAGGAATAAGCCTAAATTTCATAATACCAGCAACTCTATTGGTGATATTATGAAGCAGATCCAAGTCATAGCATGCACAAGGTGTTTGCAGCAGAAGAAACTAATAAAATTAGTGTACTAGTTCTTTTTTTGTTTTTGTGTTTTGTTGTATAGCTTTATTTTTCCCCACATTTTTTTTGGTAATTAGAGAAATTTTATTGATACCAATAAGCATTATGTACAGACTTTGATTTTAAATCTATTATATATCGAATATTTATATTTTGGATATTGATCACCAGTTATAATCGGATAAATATTGCTAATTTTTTAATTTTATAATACACTTAATATAAATTACAATATTATCTTTAAAATAGATATATAATAGGGATATTTTAGATAATTAAAATCCAATTTTATAAAAATAGCTAGACTCTTTTATACTGCTTACGTCCATAATAAGTGCGATCTTCTTTCATTTTTCGTTCGTCCATAATAAGTGTGGTCTTTCATTAAATGGACTTGACTTACTCACAAATAAACATGAGATTTACTCTACAATCACAATACATCTATCTACCCTATTCTCCATTCTTAAAATCTGTGTCACTCCCTGCAGACCACACTTATCGTGGACGGAGGGAGTAATATGTATAGATATTATCAAAATATTTTTGCGTTGCAATATAATAATTGATATTGCTTCCCACGTGATATTGTTTATATTTCGATAGTCAAAGATGTAGAATAGATAAATTGTGGAATTCATTATTGATGGATGTGATGTGGTAATAAATAAATACTATAATAATCCAACTAGTACTCAACTACTCAAGACAGAAATTGTTTTAATTTTGAAAGTCAACATTATGTGGGGAGTGTGCTAGTACATCCCACTTTTGTGTGCCAACAGCCAATACAAACAACATAAAAGAGACTTCTACTACGAGCTTGAGCCAGGATTTAGGATTGAAGTCTCTCACTCAATTCTCTTTCATCTCGAGTGCTTCAACGTTTGAGGTCAAAGCAGTAAAAATGACAAGTGTTTAAACTCACGAACACCAACACTTCTAGAACATATATGGGATCAACCTTAGAAGAAAACAACTTAATACTACAATTATTGTGTGTGAAATAAACTAACGATTTCAACTTGGGCAATTTTCTTAACGTAAGTTAGCTAGTCTTCATATATAGTCTTCAAGCCTTGAACTCAAGGCGTCTTGACTTGTACGCCAAAACAGATAATTTTCGTGCTCTCTGAAAAAATTTTAATAACGCGACACGAGTGGCATACGAAAAAATGGGATAGAGGATCCGTGCAGCAACAAGTCAGCCAGAGTCTGATTGAAAACTGTTGTAAATGGATCCATTTGAACTGCCGGCTTTGACAATCCGATTTCCACACCACCCTCATAATCCCTCGATTTCAACAGCGAAAAAGCTCCACCACCATCAATGGACAACACTTCAGTTTTCTTGGGCTTCCCCCACCCGAAATCCGCCGCGTAGAAGTCGAATCTCGGCGATCCCGACACCCCATAACACCGCTTTCCTGCCAGCTTCGCAAACTCCTTCGGCCAATTCTCAGCGCCGTCCATAATTCCTGTCTCTTTTTTCAGTGCTGCTCCGATGGCTGCCGCCGCCGTCATTAAGCCGTCAGCTCCCTTCACCTGTCCGTGCTTCAACTCTGCCTTCACCAACGCCAAACAATTGCCCAAGTAATTAGCCGGCAACGGCGGTTTCAGCCTCCCCCGGCAGTCCACATTGATGGCGAAGTACTCCGTCTCGTTCGCCGCCACATCCTCGCCGCCGGGAGCGGCGGACCTAGCCGAGCATACCCACATAAGCGCACACACCGCGGTGAAAGACGATACATGAACCGCGCTAGGGATCTTCGCCCGAAGAAAATTCTTGATCGTCTCGATTTCTTCTCTTTTCAACACGAACGTGGCCCGGAGCATATTGATCGGCAATTTTACCGGCGGCGGCTCGACGGAGAAAGAAAATTCTACTATCTCGTTCCAGTATACTGAATCTAATCCGTTGATATTCCTCACCGTTTTTCTATCCAAAAAGGGAAAAAGATTCGCCTCCGTCAACCGAAGAGCACTGATTTTATAATCTGCATCATCCGCCCCGATTCTGTTAATCAGGGCCCAGGCCCGAATGAAAGATACGACGGTGCTGGCGTCGGCGACGGCGTGATGAGTAATGAAACCGATCGATAATCCCTTTCCCGGAAACAAGGTCACCTGGAGAGCTAGAACCGGGCAGGAAATGGAGGTGTCGGAATGGGCTGCCCGGGGCAGACGAGGGACGAGAGCGTAAAATTCATCACAATCCCTGGGGTGATTTCCGGTCAGGCCGCTCAGGTCGGCGTCGGATTCAGAAACCGTTAAGGAAACAGAATCCGTTGATGATTGGTAACGTAAAACGGGCTTATCATCATCATCTACAGGATTTAAAGGATGAATGATGTTTCCGGCGAGAGGGAGGAAATGGGTGAGAGTGAGGGAGAGAGATTTCTGGAGATGGGGAACAATGCTGTTCAAGAAATGGGTTTTCAGACATGGAAAATCGAACAAGAGAACAGCTGAACTGGCGGGACAATCATACCATAACATATCGAAAAACATGAGCGGCAGCGAAAGTTCAGGGGGGCTGCCCGGGGAAGGGGAGATTTTTAAGATTTGTAGAACGGTGGCCATGGAGGTTGACACCGTATGAGCTTGCAAGCAGATTGTAAAAAATAATTTTAGCTAGCCTGATTACGGAAATACATCTCAGACTCAAGTTTATATAGCAAAAATTTATGCAATCAAATTCTAATCAGATTATGAGTAATTAGAAAGGTAATCAATTCTAATTCAAGCTTATTAAACTTCAATTAGGATTAAGGGCGAGCAAAAACCAAATTGAACCGAACTGATCGGTTCCGCTTGTTCGATTTATTTGATTTGTTAGTTTTTTTTTATTTTTTTTAAATTTAATTTATTTGGTTTAATTTGGTTTGATTTGATACTTTGACAACTAAATCATATATATATATAGGGAGGGGATAAAATTGATAATTAATTTCAATTTGTGAGTGGATAATTTAATCCCTAATTAATCGACGCAATTAATATAGTTTGAAGATTTCAAGAGATATAAAATTATCATTTTTACCCTTTAAACTATTAAAAATAAATAAATTAAATATTATGCAACCCAATCATAAAAAAAATTCGGCATGAAAAGTCAATAGGTTGTGTATATCTTTGCTACACATTAAATGCAGATACATATCACTCTCAATAATTCAAGTGGCCACTTATCCAATATGAAAATTTTTCTTTCTCACCGAGTTACATTATTTTCTATCTTTTTATCCTTTAAAATTTAAATACTCCTCTCCTAAATATTTGTGCCAAAAAAAATGATCATTTATTATCGGATGGAGGGAGTAATATAATAGCAAAATATACAAATTCTACAGCTAATCTTGTGTACATAATGTGATTGTAGAATAATCTAAAAATTAAAACAAGAGATAAAATCTGATTCCCGGTAGAGTATCTTGTTATATAAAACCCAATTTTTGTGTTAGCACTTCGCATTATTAATTGGTAGACCTTATTTTATCGACAAATCTTTATAATGCAAGTAGGTCCATAAAAAGGGGCTAAATTAAAATTTTGAAATGACATGGCATTTAATAGATATGCATGTCAGCATTTAAGAGATATGCATGTCGGCATTTTATTCAACGATGTAGATAATTAGTAAAATAATATAATGACATAATTAATAATTAAATTAGCGTAGGATTTATTTCAGTACTACTAAGTTTTTTATTAGTCAGTAGCTACTAGCAGTGGCAGAGCCAGGATCTCGATCTAGAGGGGTCCAATTTTTTTTTCAATAAAAATATCTAATATAATTATAATATCATTTAAATTACATAACAAATCAAAGAAACAAAGTATAAACATGATTGCTTTAAGGTAAATAATTTTCTATTACAGATAATGTCCCTTCGATTTTACTTATATATTTTGATATGAATAGTAAAAAAATTAATAATATTGAAAATGAAACGACATTATGTTACCGACATGTCTATTTTTTATATGTCATTTGATTAAGCAATATCATTTTTTACACTACATTTCACACATAACAAAATAATTTAAATCTCATTCGGTATACATTTAGTTAAACAATGTTATTTTGGATTGATAAACATATTAATGAAAAACAAGTTATAAAATGAAATTTGATATAACATGAATAAATTTAACTTAAAAAGTTCTCTATCTTCTATCAAAACTCAAAATTAAAATATAAAAACTAGTATGCATTCTTTTATGAAAAATATCTCTATATTCTGAACAAATAAATATAAAACCTATCTCTATATAAAGATCTAATCTAAGTTTCATAATTAGTTATTTAGAAAATTTGATAATATAAATTATACATATGCATTTAAAGAATAAAAAAAATATTGAAAGTCTTGCATAAATTATATTAAAATAAAATAAGTAGTGGAAATTCCCCCAAAAAAAGAAAAGAAAAGATGAAAAGATAAAATACAACCTCCATATAATGATAATAAATACTCCATATAAAAAGACTAGCTCATAACTTTTAATGGTGATTGGATTTTATGGCCAAACTTATTTCAAGCTATTATTGTCTATACAACCTATTTCAAGTTATAAACACATGAAACTCGGCTCCATCTGTAAAATCTACTTCTCACCTCTGCTATTTTCTTCTACTCCAAATAACCTTTAATATATATATATATATATATATATATATATATATATATATTTTAAAAATTCAGGAGGGTCCAGTGACCCCACTGCCCCGGCTCCGCCTATGGCTACTAGTTTCAATAGTTTAAGATGTACAAACCAGCTAAAAATTAATTAAATAAGGGAGTGAAGTGACATCCATGAATTAATTAAAATTCACGTGGTTCGAGTCGCATTCACAATCTTAGAGTATCTGGATCTGGTAAATATGACAATCCTCAATATTATTTAAATTCCATGCTATCATGACCTTATAAAATTTGATTGAACATGTTATTCAATGAGATCTTCTAGCTATATCTGGGGTTAATTTGGTTAAAATATATGAACTTTGGATTGTCACGTAAGATATGATTTTCCCTAATTAATGAATCTTATGGAAAAAAAAGCGAAATAAAGTTAGGTTCATGTATTTAGAAAAAACTTTTAACGGTCGTAGAAAAACCAAAAAATGAATTAAAGTTCGTGTATTTTAACCATATTAACTCTTATATCTTTAAGTAAACTTCAAGATTTTGGAACATGGAAAATCTAACAAGGGAGAGAGGAGGGTATTGGAGAGAGAAAATCTAATGTTTGTCAAAGGTTTCAAGTTCAAGTCTAATGTGACACGGTTTTTAAATTTAATGTTACAATTACAAAAAAAAAAAAGGTGAATAAAGAGGGGGGTGTGTTGGTTTAACGGTAGTATGATTAATGTCTGATGCCAAAAGATCTCATGTTCGAATCCTACCTTGATGCGGTATTTTAAAATTAAATTAATTTATGAAACAAAAGGAATAAAGCATTCCAAATGCAATTTTCGAGGTTTCTCTACTTAGAAATTTGGCAGTGCATGGTTCCCGAACTCAATTTTTCCATTTCTGGATCTCAATTGAACTAATAATCAACACTGCAATTTCAAGTTTAAGCCATGTATGCAAATTATCGATCCAGCTTGAGGCGGGAGAAGCGCTCGCTTCATGCCCTCGATTATTTTAGACCTCTTATATAAACATACTCCCTCCGTCCCATTTATATAGGCTTGTTTTCCTTTTTCGGAAGTCCCAAATATATAGGCTTGTTTTCATAAAAAGTAATGTTTTTTAGCTCATTTACTAATATATCCCTATTTAATTATTTGATTAACTCATAAAAAATACATAGTCAAATAATAAATAGGGGCATATTAAGAAATTTACTATATAATTTACTTTTCCAATAATTTTTCTTAATCTTTGTGCAAATTTCAATCCGCCTATATAAATGGGACGGATGGAGTATATAAATAAAAGGGTTAAATGCCGGAAAAATCCTGACTGTTTTTTAATTCTGATTTTTCCTCTGACTTTCTATTTTTGCGAAGAAATTCCTCACCTTTTTATTTTTCTAATTTTTCCCCCGGCGAATATTTCCGATCAACGTAATGTTGATGTGTTAATTTTATTTGTTGACGTGGACCAATATTTTACACGTGGCACTTGAGTGGCATAAATTGATCGGGTTAATTGCCGTAAAAATTCCACCTTTGGTCAAATTCTAGTTTTTCTCCTGGCTTTCTATTTTAGCCTACAAATTCATCACTTTTTAACTTTAATAACACAAATCCATGAACGACAAATATTCCTACATGGCAAATCGGCGCGACTAACACAAATGACGTAGCTTTAATAAATGACATATGTCATCATTTCATGGCAAATGGAGACTATAATTTGAGGATTTTAGGGCAGAGTTGCACTTGGGTACATCATGATATACTCATACATCCGGTTCAACCCGACCTGTGACCCGCCCCGACCCGACCCGCCCAATTCGGTCGCGCCGATTTGTGTTATTAAAGTTAAAAAGTGATGAATTTGTAGGCCAAAATAGAAAGTCGAGGGAAAAACTAGAATTTGACCAAAGGTCGGGATTTTTACGGCAATTAACCCGATCAGTTTATGCCACTCAAGTGCCACGTGTAAAATATTGGGTCACGTCAACAAATAAAATTAACACATCAGCATTACGTTGATCGGAAATATTCGCCGGGGAAAAAATTAGAAAAATAAAAAGGTGAGGAATTTCTTCTCAAAAATAGAAAGTGAGGGGAAAAAACAGAATTTGAAAAAGGGTCATGATTTTTCCGGCATTTAACCCTAAATAAAAATAATTATATATTAACAAGTATGAACTTAGTCAGTTAGCATAGTAGTAAAGTTTTTTTTTTAACTAATCTTGAGGAGCAAGGTTCGAACGCCACCGAGCCCCATTTTTTTTGTTTTTGGCCCAACATTTTTCCTTGTCCTCAAATCTTGAATCTGCTCCAAATCATCAATCTTCCAATGGTTAAATTATATAAAAATGGTAATCAAATCGCCATTAAAACCATAACAAGAGGAGAAAAATAACATAATTGGTTGAAAATCCAAAAATAAAACGGAAAAAGTCTATAATTTAAATAGATGCACTATTCTCTCAAATAAAACTCTTCTCTTCTCTCTTTTACGTTGCTTCTGCCGAAAGAAGCTCTATTTTTCAATTTTTTCTTCAATTTCTGTTTCTTTAAGTTTAATTTTATAATTATTAATGAAAATTACATCCAGTTAATTAAGATTATAATTATTAATTTTTAGTGTTTAATTATAATTTTAATTAATAATTATTGATTTTTAGTGCTTAATTATAATTTTCATATTGATTAATAATTAGTAATGTTATAATAACAATATATAATTTTTTAATGTTAAATATCTAATAATAAATACTTCCTCCGTCCACCAAAATGTGGTGCATATTTAATTTATTGTGAGGTAAAAAATATTAGTTGAACCATACTAACCTGAGATAAAGTGAATATTAATTAATTATGGTTCATTGTAATATACTGGTGGTCACAGATCATGAGACAAGATCTGAACTTTTGATACAATTTGGCTGACAATTGGATAACCGTTTTTATGTCACATATGTCTCGTACAAATTTTTACGGGTCATCAGGATCAGGGTAACATTTGAATAGTAAATTGTGAAAATATTAATTTAATTTTCCTTTAATATTTAATTAATCATCGGAATTATAACATGCTCGTCAACTGAATCACATGGGCATATTTCTAGGTAGGGAAGTGTGGATCACATTCATCATGTGTTGTGACGAATGCAAGAAAGATGTATGAAAACGACAAAAAGAACACATAACCTACATTTTGTTAGTTGCGACTGCGTCCACAAGCATAATAAATAATACTAGCTAGTATTTAGTTATATGGGAGCATACAGATACAAAGTACAATTTCGGCTAAATTAATACTCCGCATTATCGAATTTATATATCGTTGAATTCTTAACAGATTAGGCCTAAGAAATATATCAAAAACAGAAAAATTAAATCCAAAGAGGACTTTAGTCAGGATTCAAGTCATTTGCTTACATATAGTTCAACAAATAAAAGTACAACAATATACTTCAACTGGTCATGAGCTTCTAGCCTTCCCATAGATAAGTTTTCCAACACGACTTTGTCTTAATTTATTATTTTGTCGAATTTTGTGATTTATTGTATAGCTTAAACTACTATCCAGGCCTTTAAAAAAGTATAAAAAATTGCATGTAAAACTGCCAAGAAAATAGCTCTTTATTTAAGATTCAACTTTAAATTCTCCACAAATAGGTCCAAGTTTTTCTTTGATGATCCTTGTGCACCCAACGAGTCATGCAACTTGTTACGTACTACACTAATCTCGTGTTTCATTTCATCAGCCGTCATCAAGATGGTAATCTTCTTGGCAACCTCCTCCCTCGTCACTCGACCTCCGTCACACAAATTGATCCCAATCTTCCAATCATCAACCACGAGCTTCCTATTCGTAGGCTGGTCAACAAGAAACGGGTGACAAATCATTGGAACCCCATGCCACATACTCTCGAGAATCGAGTTCCAACCACAGTGCGTCAAAAAGCCTCCCGTGGCAGGGCTCGACAGAACCCCATTCTGATCGCACCATGGGACGATTAGTCCTCTATCTTTTATGGCATCTTCAAAATCTCTAGGCAGAAAATATTTTTCTTGTTGACCCTGTGGGACATCAGTCTTGATCACCCAAATGAAAAACACACCACTCTGCATAAGCCCATAAGCAAACTCTGCAGTTTCTTGTTCGCCACTCAAGAAACTAATGCTCCCAAAAGAAACGTACAAAACTGATGCAGGGGGCTTAGAATTCAGCCATTCAGCGCAGTCGGATTCGGGCCTCAGGCTCCGGGCCATGCTGCCACGACCTTCGGAGTAGAAATTAATGGGGCCCACGGCGAAACTCGGACGAATTTGATTCAGTGCTAAAAGGGTCTGAGATTCGAGTTCTTCAACTGTGTTGTATAAGATGAAGTCTGCTTCCTTAACATGATCGAATCCCTTCATTACAACCTCAGTCAACATGGGTATCATGTCTGGGTGTTGGATATACGACATTAAGTCTCTCGTGCTCATCGATTCCACTCCCGGTATGCAGTTAATTATGAGGCCCTCGTCTTTGCCTAATAGCGGTATATATAGACCGGAAAATTAGGATATAGCTAGAGATAGTGGAGAGGTCAAATAATAATGTGAGAAATATGAACAAATTTGATCAGTCCACATAAATGGGAGCATTAATTTAATACAAAGAATGCATCAACATGACTGCCGCATCACAGTGATGCATAGAATGTACCATCAAATATTAGAATCAATCTTGGCTAGGAATTAGGAATAATTTTAATCTCTTAGTTTAATTCACAATCATAAACTAAAGCTAGTTAAGATGTTTCCAAATTTTAATTATAAGGGTTTGAGATAAGTAATTGAAATACATATTGTGGCACATTTGTGATCATTTACCATATTATATTATTGTATTTTTTTTATAATTTTAATTTTGGTAGGTACTCACAAAGTTGTACGCCAATTGTTGACTAGCATAATAATATCTATGCCAAGTCCCAATAATCATATGTTAATTAATTAGTAATATGAAAATAAACGTAACATGGTTCGAAAGGAGCGTACCGTGAGGGGGGAATTGACCATCACGTCCAAGCAGATCAAAGTGATAGTTGATAGAAAACACGGTAGCTGGTTCCGTCCAAAGAGAAACGTTAACGAGGCTATGTTTCTTGCAAATCGGCGTTGCTAGCCACGAGTAGAAGGTATCCGTAATCATGAGAAATAGCGACGAATCTTTAGCCCCGACGATTTCGACCACAAGCTCATCCGCTCTGGCCGGGAATTCGCGAAACATGGTATCCCAATACTCGTCGTACCCGTCCTCGTACCGGTCGAACTTCACCGGAAATCCGTCGGAGATCGTTTTGTAACGTATATCGAGACCCGACTCTCGGAAATTGCTGAAGATATCTACATGAGCAGGGAGATTGTGAGATTTAGAGATGGAATTATGGATAAATTCAGGCTGGACGAAAGTGATGATGAAGCCCCTTGAAGCAAGCTTTAGGCATAGATTGATCATGGGAGTAATATGGCCTTGATAGGGGTATGGAAACACTATGGCATGTGGCTTTCGATTCGCCATTACCACGAGAGAGAGAGAGAGAGAGAGGAGGAAGATCTTAGGTTAGGCAAGTTCCTGAACTAAAAAAAAAACACTTAAGATCCGTAGTGGTATGAGAACCAATCGGGTATAACCGACAACATTTTAGTTAGTCTTTTTTCTCCTTAATTCTCCCTCTCCTCCCACATGATCTGAAATTTTTTCCCTGGGAGTCTCTCTCGGTCTCTCCCCAAATTAAAACTATCCCTAAATTGAAATCTGACTTGATAATCACTTGACAAATCGGAACTAACATGTAGGCTAGTGATATTTCTCACCCATTTAAGGGTGAGAGACCATGGTTCAATCCCCATTCCTCACTCCCACAACTCAACAAAAAAAAAAAAGATGACCACGTGACAAATTGAAAGTGAGGTGACAAGTTAATTATCAAAACAATATTATTTTTAATTATTAGAATAAATTAAAAAACAATAAAAAAAATTTATACTACTCAACATTCTCAATTTTGGGGAAATTCCGAAGTGCACCAAAGTTTTAAAGTAGACTTTTATTTATTTTGGAAAAAATCGGAATTTGGATAATAATAATAATAATAATAATAATAATAATAATAATTCTTAATCATAATAATAATAATATGTTTGATTATCATAGCTATTATTTTTTGGGAAAAATGCATATAAATACATGAACTTTGGTTCTCCTTTCATTATGCACATAACTTTTGAACTTTTCCCCTAAAATCACAACCTTTTTGATTTTGTTCAATTTTTTCATAATTTTAAATTCCGCCCAAATTAAAAGCTGACTTGGCGCTTATGTGACAGTCGGGCATGTGCCGACCTCTCTACTGTTCGGCAAATTAAACAACGTACAGTTTTTAAAAATGCAGTTTGACGTACAAATTTTCACCCTAATTTCGCATGAAATGACGTCGTACTGCATTTTTAAAAACTGTGTTGTTTAATTTGTCGGACGACAAAGAAATCGACACATACCCGACTGCCACATAAGTGCCAAGTCAGTTTTAATTTGGGCGGAATTTAAAATTACGGAAAAATTGAACAAAATCAAAAGGTTGTGATTTTAGGGGAAAAGTTCAAAAATCATGTGCAAAATGAAAGGGAGACCAAAGTTCATGTATTTATATGCATTTTTTCCTTATTTTTTCGATTATCCATACTTCACGCAGTATCCGGAATCTCGGAACCAGTTTTGCAGGTCATCAGGATCAGAGTATATTATTTAAATAATAGTACAATTTAAAAATATTAATTTAATTTTCCTTTATTATTTAATTACTCATCGCAATTATAACATGGTCAACTGAATCACATGGGCATAGTTCTAGATAATAATAATAATAATAATAATAATAATAATAATAATAATAATAATAATAGGGATTAGGGCATTTGGTTGTTATGTGCCATGTAGATGTCAAGTCACTCAATTTATGCCATCGGGACTTCCAGCTCAGATAATAAATTTGACCGGAATTGTAGATCATGGTAAAATTATAACGGTGATAAAGTTCATGTATCTACAACAAGATTTTAAAGTTAGTGTGCAAAACCAAAAAATACCTAAAAGATTCATGTATTTAACCCCAATAACCCATTTATTAAATAAAAAATTAATATCCTGTCAGCTTAATATCGATTTGCAGAATAATAAACTTAACTAAAAAATATTGCTATAAATTATTGCTTATTTTTAATACATCTTAAAGATAAATAAATCGATTAACGAAAAATAGTAAATAAATGTGTATTATAATATAATAAAAAGTTGTTTTTGAAAAAATAAATATATTAATGTGTAAAACATAGAGTAAGGGTAATTTTAGGTAAAATGTAATTAAGTTTTGTTAAATATTACAAATATGCCACTATTGATCCAGGTAAATTTGACCCCATCAGATTTATTAATTTCTAAAAAATGAGGAAGAAACCATCCTCATTGATTAACTTAGATTTTCGGATCTTTTAGAAGATTCGCAATATACATATATTCGATAATATATAATTTAACTTACATTAATTAATAAGCCAGTAAGTTGACAAAACTTAGCATTTCACGCCTAAATTATTTGTTCTCATAATTGTATATTCGTATAGATAAAACATGGCTGTACAGACATTAAAAAAAAAAAAAATAGTTTCACACGGCTAACAGAAAAATACAGTATTATTTTTATGGCGCATATGGGGTCAACATGTGAGAGATCTGAATAAATCATATTTATGCATTTTCGCTAGTGAGCTCAAATCATGTGGAAATTTTATATATATACACATAGTTAAGATAAATTTGTTAACCTTATTTTTGTGTAGAGTAAAATAATCTTAGATGTCAATTAATCAATTAATATATATATATAGGGATAAGTTAGTATAAAAACTTGTCTCTACATGAAAACTACAAACTCATCTTATCCGTCCATTTCATTAGTGAGTGGTTTAGATTAGTAGGATATATTTATTATATTGTTTCTTTATTAGTATTTTAATTGAAAGAAGGGCAATATTGAAAGTGAGTGAAAATCGATATATACCACCAATTTTTCTCATTGCCTTGATTCTCGTCCCTATCCCCCCCCCCCCCTCCCCCCTCTCTCTCTTTATGTCATTGAACGAAAAATGATTCCACCAAATTTTATTCATTGTGTGCTGATAGAATATTGTGTTTAATATTATTTAATACTTATAAGATGTACTAATAGGTAAGGTTGCCACACTAGTATTATTTAATAAATTTATTAGTAGTAAACCATGCTTTTAATCCTATAGTAATTTGTTTATTAGATTGTAAGATTTTAGTATATCAGAAACGTAGTCATGAACAATTTTTTATGTGTTTATCCCATGCTTTTAACAGTGTTATTCCATTATACTGATTTAATTTTATTAATATATTCCATTATACTAATTTAATTGGATTAATATATTCTATTATATACTGATTTAAAACACAAGCTAACAGAGGTAAATTAACATGCTTACAAAACCTTTTATCCATGCTTACAACCCATCTTATTTATGCAGACTCATAAATACGAAAATAATGTACTTTCAAATTAATTGAATTAAAGAAAGTAATATTAATTGATTACTAACTTGTAAGATCCATGTCTTTACCAATAAAAATTGATTAAATAATCCCAAAGATAAGAAATAATAGTTGCAATAAATATATATAATTTTTGGGCAATATTAATAAAACACAACCTTGTGGAGGTAAAGTAACTTGCTTATAACGCCTCATATCCATGCTTACAACCTATCTTATGTACATGCAAACTCATAAATACTCATAAATACGAAAATAATGTACATCCAAATTAATTGAATTGAAGAAAGTGATATTAATTGATTACTAACTTGTAAGATCCATGTCTTTAACATAAAAAATTGATGAAAATATCCCAAAAATAAGAAATAATAGTTGCAAAAAAATATATATAGTTTTTCAGCAATATCAGTAAAACACAACCTTGGAGTGGTAAAGTAACTTGCTTACAATGCCTCATATCCATGCTTACAACCCATCTTATACATGCAGACTCATAAATACGAAAATAATTGACATCCAAATTAATTAAATTGAAGAAAGTGTGATATTAATTGATTAAGAAATGAAAACTAGTTTTCACGGATAAGAAATGATGAAAAAAAAAAGTAACTGCCACAACAAAATAATGACATCCCAATTTTATAGGGATTGAATTAATTGAATATGAAATATAAAGTACAATAATGCCCCATAAAGATAGTAATAAAACGTTTCTAATAAAATTACACTGTCTTATGACAAAACAAAAGTGAACCGTAGATGAGATAAAATGAAGGGATAAAATTGGTTTGTAGTTTTCACATGGATATTGGTTTTTATACGAATCAATTCCTATATAATATATATATATATATATATATATATATATATATATATATATATATGTAGGGAGATGATCAAGTAGGAACTTCCATTTAAATGAGAACTAGGAACCAATTCAAGCCATTCATCCTCTAAGATCTATGAATATGATTTAATCTAATAACTAATTGGTCAAACCCGCTTTTTTTACTTAAGTAAGGTTACTATGGTAATTTTAGCTGTTTTATCCTGTACAAAATCGAGATGCACAAAATAGTGTAAAGTGATGCATCAATATCACATTTCTGATGCATTAATCTAGAACAAATAATATTTTTTACACCCCATGTTTATAAAAAACAAACAAGATTTATAAAGTGTGTACTACAATAATATATTACGTATATCATATTCGTAATCGTATGTGATATTATAGTTCGTATTCATATTTATTACTTGATGTTTTTGGTACAATTTTATGATGCATTAATACGATTTACGTAATGCATCTATATGAAATTGTAAATGCACATAATAGGGAAAGATCCATTACCACAATTAATGCATTACGTACATGATATTTGTACATTACATTGTTTATATTTTACATTACATTGTGTATTTTTCCTACATGCAATATCACTCATTGTTATCGTTGTTTTGCACTATATTATTTAAATTTATGCATTATATTGTGCATTTTTTTTCATGCAGTATCATTCATTATAGCACGATTTTGCATCTCTAAATAATATTATTATAGTGTGTCAGACGCGATATCACAATTAATGCATTACATATATAATATATATTTGTGCATTACAATATTTAAATTTATGCATTACATTTTAGATTTGTTGATACAATAATACATCAACTTATAATGCATAAACAATATTATCGCAATGCATTAATATTAATAATGCAATGCATAACTCTAAACATGGAACTAATTATCATTTTCAATCACTAAAACATTGGATAAAGAAAATTATTCAACATTCATCTCTTTCTCACTTAGCACCAAAGCCCCCCCCCCCCCCCAAAAAAAATCCATAAAATTCCAATCTTTAGCTATTTTCTCAACTTTCCTACTCTAATAGATGGCTCGCACCACATCTCCACTCCTTGTTCCCCTTCTTTCCCAACCAACATGGTTTCTCACGAACAAAATAATAAATTCTTAGATGCTCTCTTCTGTTTGGAAGACCATTTCGATATCACATAGATCTCTTCCCTTCAACAAGAAGAAGAACTAAAAGAAGAAGAATCAAACAGTTGCTCCTCGTACCAATCCTTAACTGCCCAATTTTTTTCAATTTGTTCGAACAAGACGAAGAGCTTAGAACACTATAGCACAAAGAGGAGAAAATAAAATTCGTAGAAGATATTCGACATAAATGACATGCTGCTTCATAATAGACAGCTGAAAAATGAGAGAGAGAAAGAGAGAGAGAGAGAGAGAGAGAGAGAGATGTCCATGTCCAGCAGCGACGCCGGCAGTGTTGACAGCGGCGATGATGGTTGATGGTGGTGGTGAAGAGAGAAAGCGTAGAGGGAGAGAGAGAGAGAGACAGAGTAATTGAACAAGATGGAGGGGAGGTAGATGGGTGTTGAATTATTTTTTTCCAATTTAGCCCTCCACACTTGGTTTTGGATCCATATCATTTTTTTAGATTCAATTCTAGCCACATATTCTTCGTAAATGAGCGGTTATGATTAGTTCATATTTCCCATATAAGGAGAAGTTCTCATCAGATCCATACCATATATATATATATATATATATAGATATAGGAGATGGATCATATAAGAATGCATCTTAACCTAAGAAATAGGAATAGATCTCCACCATAGATCAATAAGGGATGGAGGGTTAGATTTGACCCAGGTCAAACCGGGTTAGATCCGGTGAACCCATTGGCTTTTCAATTTTTTTTATTTTTGATTTTTTAAGGTAAGATGATATGCACCATCATGTGTAGTGAGATGCACCACACTGTGTAATGAGATGCACCATTAAGTGTATTGAGATGCACCATTTTTTAATTTTTTTAATATTCTTTTTCACAATTTTTGTATATTGACACCATGCATTTTATGATGCACCACATAGTGTATAAGATGCATCAACATGTATAATGAAATTTACCACCATGTATAATGAGACGCACCACATAGTGTATGAGATAAACCTCCATGTATTATGAGATGTACCATTTTTTAATTTTTTTTAATATTCTTTCACTATTTTTTTAGATGCACCACCATGCATTTTAAGATGCATTACATAGTGTATGAGATGCATCACCATGTATAATGAGATGTACCACCATATATAATGAGACGCACCACATAGTGTATGAGATAAACCTCCATGTATTATGAGATGCACCACAATGCATTTTGAGATGCACCACTATGTGTAATGAGATGCACCACCATGTATAATGAGATGCATCACAATGTGTAGATGCACCACACTATGTAATGAGATGCACCACAACATGAAATGAGATGCACCACACAGTGTATTGAGATGCACCACACTTTATTAAAAAAAATGAAAATAAAAAAATCGAAAATATAAAAAAAATTTGAAAAGTCAATGGATTGACCCGGATTCGACCCGATTTGATCCGGATCCGACCTGGTTTGACCTGGGTCAGATCTGACCCTCTATCTCTTATGGATCAAGGGCTGTAATTTTTTCCTATTTCTTACTTTAAGGGGTCTTTTCACTAGAATCACTCCATATATATATATATGGTGTGAATCTGGTGACAACCAACCTTTTATGAGAAATAGGAACTAATTCTGACCACTAATTTGTATGGAATGTGTGGTTAAAATTAAATCTTAAAATCTAACATGGATTATAAAATAAGGGGTGGATGGCTAAATTTGGAAATTAAGTTTCAGCAACACTGCTCTCTCCATCTCGTTCAATCACATCGCATTTCTCTCTCGCAACCTTCTTCTTCCATTTTTCTCTTCACTACCACCACCACCAACCATAGCCGCCGCTGCCAGACGGTGATGTCGCCACCACTGCCAAACAACGCCGGTTATCCCACCTCTGGACACCGCCATCATCGCGCCTATTCAAACTTTGGAAAAATAATTTATGTGGTTTATGAATACAAATTTCTGAAATTTCGATAATAGCAGAAATTCTGAAATTTGATGAGTTGTCATGTGAATTAAGTCTCTTGTAAGAAGATCATCTTCAGTAAGGTTCACTTCTCCCAATTCTATAGGAATTTGATTGTGTACATAATACTCTCTCTCTCATCTATTTGTTGTTCCATCTTCCTAATACTTTGGGCAAACAATTCAAAAAGTTAATGAAGTCAAAATTGGTTAGAATTACGCAGTAGACAACACTCATCTTCCTCTCTCTCTATATATATTTCTTTCTCATTCATTTTCCCTCTCTCTCTTCACCGTCCTGCGATCACTGTTGTACAACAACATCATCCACCACTGCATACCTCCACAATAAAAAATTACACAATGTAATGCATAAATCTAAACAATGTAATGTACAAATATCATATACATAATGCACTAATTATATTCAACTGGTAGTGGATTTCTATGTCAGTACATATATTAAGGGCTCGTTTGGTAGGGGTGATTAGGGTGTATAATATGTCTATGACACCCTAATATCTTGTTTGGTATGAAGTATACGGCCCTTTATAAAATTCGTGCCCGTATGAATAATACTTATTTTTGTTGTTATGTATACTACCTATGAGGTGGTATAAATAATACTGCAACTAATTATAGCAATAAATTACAATAATTACTATGTGTTGCAGAGAATTTAATACATTATACCAAACGGAATATTAATTCTTTATATTTATAAGACATCTCAGTCAAACATATCAGACCTTATCCCATACTTTGTACCAAACGAGCCCTAAAGGAATAAGCATGCATGAGATTTAGGATTTGGCTAGAAAATGAGTGTCGAGATCAACTTCTCTATTGATATTTTTTTCAGATCGTACGAAACTGAAGGATTTGATGGCTTGATTATAATTAAAATTAAAGCCTATACAATAGGAATTTGTCCTGAATGACACTAAATTGAATGCATACAATAAAGTTTTTTAATGCATCAATTTTGTAAAGTTAATGAATCAACCTTGTGCACCTACTGCATCACGTATGCCACAATCAAAATTACACAATGTAATGCATAAATGCAAACAATGTAATGCACAAATATCATAGAAGTAATGCATTAATTGTGTCAATGAGTCTGTACCTATTATGTGCATTAAAAGTTTCATATTGATTCATCACGTAAATCATGTTAATGCATCATAAAATTGTACCCAAAACATCACGTAGCAAATATTAATATGATCTACGTAATGCTTTTAACTTTATAAGTACAAACTTTACAAAGTTTGTTTGTTCTTTGCTAATAATCATGCCTTAGAAAAGCATAAGAGCTTGAGATCCATTTTCATTGATGTATTTCTGTATATATGACATTAAAACAGTTTATCTTTTCCAAAGTCTCTTCCCATTTAGCTTTTAGAAATTGTCAATAACTGCTTATATCATCAACAACAAAACAGGACGTACAAGACCTTGCTGATAGGCTAGCCATGCATGCACACTCAAACACTAGCCCAAGAAAGTATTCAAAAAACAAATGAAGAAATGCATAAAACCATATATCAAATAGAGCTCGTAGTATCGCCTGTTTGGGAACATGAAGACCTAAAAAGCTTTTTGATTCTATATCTTCGTGCTTGCTTTGAAAATATATATCAAACCATTAATACAAAATAATTGATGCATCAGAAATGTAATATTGATTAGGGGTGGCAATCGGGTCGGGTTGGGTCGGGTTCGGGTCGACCTGATTTCGACCTGATCTGTTAAGGCCCAACCCGAACCCGACCTGTTAAGGATATGCTCAATCCGAACCCGAACCCAACCCGAAATGACTAAACCCGAACACGACACGAACCCGAAATTGACATGATAATATTCAGGTTGACCCGACACGATAATGATCCGAACCCAAATTTAAATGATTTAATAAGAGAAAAATACTTTAAAATAAGATTTAATAAAAGAAAAAATATTTTAAAATAAAAATTAATAATAGAAAGATAAATAAATATTAAAAAATGTAATATCTTTTGATGACTTGGAAGGAAAAATAAACATGTCATCAATTTAAAAGCTTGATTTGAATTAAATAAATATAATATTAAAAAATATAATTCCTTATCGGGTAACCCGAACCCGACCCAAAATTTTCAGGATAAGGACCCAAACCCAATAAGACTTGACTCAAACCCATTAATTTCGTATCGGTTCGTGTCGGGTTATCATGTCGTGTCGAAATTGACAACCCTAATATTGATACATTACTTTACACTAATTAATGCATCACTTTGCACTATTTTATGCATCTTGTTATGTGCACATGATAAAATAGCGAAAATTACCATACTAACCTTACTTAAGTGAAAAAATACGGGGTTGACAAAAAAAACGGGTTTGACTGGTTGACTATGAGTTTAAATCATATCCATAGATCTTGTAAGATGGATGGTTTGGATTGATTCCTAAAATAGTATGTAAAAGGAATGATTATATAAATGCATCATTTTTTATACAAAAAACATGAATCGAGAAAAACACTATTAAGCATCATTGTATATATTAAAAAGCGTGATTATATATTGAAAAAAGCATGGTTTGTAGTTTGTAAGGGAAGACCGGTTTTTATGCTATCCCATCCCTATATATATATACATACATATATATATATATATATATATATAACAATCTGTAATAAATTAATTTGGGGGTACAGGATTACTGAATTACCCTTACAATACTTGACTACATGCATAAATAGATCTTATATTTTTTTTAGGGGCCTAACTTTTTAAATACCAAAGAATAAAAGTAACAAGTTATATATCCTCATCTATAATAGTAGATGTTTTTTATACCAAAATGTATTAAAAGACATTTATATCCTTATGGTCCACCACTTTATTTAAAATAAGACAAAATAGATCAAAAAGATCACTTTTTGAAAAAGATCAACCCAAAAATCTCGGTCCCCACAGAATCTCTCTCTCTTCTCTCTTCTCCCTTCTCTCTTCTCTGCCGTGTCTGCTACTCCCCCCTTCACACGATAGTAAAAAAAAATTGGTGGCTATTATGGATCCAAGCGGCACCGACTCCGACCACGATAGAGAGGCGACGACATCGATGTTGTCGGTGGGCTCTGAGGATGAAGAACCATTCCTTAACGAATCGTCGGTTAGTGCCCTAAGTCTCCATAAAAATATAATTTTTGTAAGAATTTATGCTTCTAAAATCTGTGTTTATACATGCTTTAATTGGAGTGGGGATGAATTTACATGCTTGTATGCATTAGGATAATGTTATTTAGAAATTTGAATGTTGAAATTTGGTGTTGGAGTGGTGAACATAGTCCCGCCCACGATTGGTGTTCTTCTGCCCACGATGGTGGTGAAGAAGATGCACCATCGTGAGCATGATGGTATAATCCATCGTGTGTTGTCATCTGTTGCACCCAAGAGGTTTCACACAATGGGCTGCACACGATGGGCTCTATCGTATGCTTCCCATCGTGTGCAGTCTGAGGGCTTTCAATTTTTTTTGTTCTTATTCGTTTATGCACTTGATCATTGTTCTTATGCGTTATATATTTATATTACAGCATGGTTGCGTATGGAAGAGACCTATATTGCACTTTGTTACACGTCAAGTGAATCTTTACGTACGAGAGGCAATATTTAAAGAGATAACTTTGACACTACGGCGTATTGGCCGCAATCCTGTAGTCGGTGAGCGAGCAATTGACACTTTGACCAGTGGGGTCGTTGGTCGTTTGATTAGAGTGAGGATAAATGGTAGTACAAATACTGCCCTACATCACCTGATGGCCCATCAGTTAGAGGGTGATGACATACCCACGGACGAGTCGTAGTTCCAGGTTTATGGGAGGACCCTTCGTTTTACGGCACATGATTTTGCCATGTTCACTGGACTACACTTTGGCAACTCTGATTTTCATCCAGAAGACAACCATCTCATTCGGCTTGATAGTCTTTTGCACAGAATATTTAATGCCGAGAATGTTAAGGTTAGTGTATTGCGCAAGAAGTTCAAAGATCGAGAGTTGGGCAGAAACATTGAAGATTATTTAAGGTGGCCAATTTGTTGATTTACTATTACTTTCTCTTATGCCGTGACGACATGATGGTCGAGAGATGGGCATGGACATTAGTTGAGGATTTTGAGAAGTGGGATATGTTTCCTTGGGGTTCTTACAGTTATGGGACATTGTGTTACTACATAGACAATGCCATCACGAATAAGGAACATGAATATAAGGACTACCACTTTTACAGTCCGGTTTGGGCTTTACAGATTTTGTCGTACGAGATGATTCCTTTATTGGGACGCTTCTGTGGAACCCGAGATGAAACCGTCCAAGTGCTCCAATGTTTGATGTGGACTACAAGAACCCTCAAGATTGATTTCAGCCATTTCTTCGACGAAAAGGTTCGTAAAGTTATGAATTTTTCTCGTTTACTAATATTATTGCCTATTAAATTTCTAATTGTGAACTTTTCATGACTTGTTTTGCAGCACAAAGTACTTCCTGAGTTAGAGCATCTGGTGGGTGATGAAACTGAATGGTATTACCACTCGTTTGAGAATGGATCGCCGTATGATGTGTAGTTTCAAAAGTCTGTACGAATAGCACAGAAGAACACTGAGGAGGAGGCTAAAAAGAAGCCTAGAAAGAATGCTATAGAGAAGCTGAAGAATGTTGTGGGGAAGATGATTACACTTGAGTCGGTACAAAAAGTGCCGAAGCGACGCCGGCAAAGTACCCCACCAGTAGTTGGAACAGAGACAGTAGACCGGGTCTACCAGGAAAGACAGTCAGAGAGAGTGTGTTGTGTGCACGAACTTCCTTGTCCGGACCACAGGGAGGACACGAGTAGGGATAACTACTACGATCGCTGATTGAAGACGATCTTGCCCGACGAGTCTGACACAGGCTTCATTGCTCGAGTTTCTCGCAGGGTCTTTTCATAGATTATGGATTTCTTCGGTCCTAGGTCTAGGCCTAAGAGTCCACATCACTCAGTTGCGAGCTACGGGAGGATCACCGAGCCACACCGTCACTCTGCCTCAGTTAGTAGCGGCCCTAGGAGAATCCCAGACCCACCTCGTCACTCTGCAGCAGCTGCTTCCTAGAGTCAGCACAGTCACCGCTCCGTCCTGCTCAGAGTCACCACTCTCCTTCTGCCCAGCCCTCTCAGAGTCACCACAGTCACCTCTCTGTTGTCCGTCCTGCTCAGAGTCACCACTCTTCTCCTGCTCAGCCCTCCCAGCAGTTAGAGCAGCCCTTTTAGCAGTTAGAGCAGCAGTATCTACCGATTGAGCAGCAGTTTCAGCAGGTAGAGCAACAGTATCTGCCGATCAAGCAGCAGTTTCAGTAGGTAGAGTAGTATGGTTCGATGTTTTCTTTTTTCGAGCAGCAGATGTTTCCAGGCCAAAGTAGTTCTTGGCCATTGTTTCAGCACGAGTAGCCGTTGTTTCAGTACGAACAGCCGTTGTTTCAGTATGAACAACCAATGGTTCAGATCTCAGAGTGTAATAGTTTCGAGAGGGCTGAGGAAGCTAGTGAGGTTGGTGAGAGTTCTCGGCCGCATTGAGAGAGCGTAGTCTTGGACCGAGACAGAGAAAACCGTTTGCTGCTCTTCGAGAGCCTTTTGTGGGAGCACCTCCAAGAGACAGTGAGGCTTTGAAGCAACAGTATATAGCATTTTGGGATATGCCAGCTGACACTATCGTGATTGTTAAGGAGACTGGGTACGTGCTCAAGCAGCAGTTATTCGACCTTATAGAGGACTTCTACTCAGACTTCACTGCAGAGGTATATTTATATTTAACAAATATGTTGTGTGACTTAAGATAATAGACTGTTACGTGTTGTCCACTCGAGCAAGGATTCGTCTACAATGTCGGTAGAGTTGGCACGGTGGTTGTCAGCTCTTCATTTTACGTAAGTGCACGGTGCTATAAGTATTTCTTATTTGTAGCAATGGTATTTTTTTTTAAATTTTATGGTTTGACCTATTTGTAGGTTATGATGTTTAATGAGTTTAAAAAGCTATATCCGAATGATCCACTGGGTGAGAAGGTCACGTGTAAGCCGGTGTATCATGGTTGAAAAGTGCCTCGAGGCATAGAGGACTTAGTTAGAGGTCTCGATACCTCAAATGTAGTCCCATAGTCAAATTGCAATGAAGTAAGTTTGAAATTAATAACTATAAACACTACTAGAAAAAAGGACATACATGACGGCTAAACACCGTCATCTATGTGCATTCAGAACCGTCACAAAAGGTGGTGTCATCTATAATGGGTATTATACATGACGGGTAATAACAGTCATCTATACGAATTAGCATGACAGTGTAAAACCGTCATCTTTACTACAAAAAGCCGTAATGTTTAGCCGCTATTTATGACGGTTTTGTTTGAGGACCGTCATGTTTTTTAGTTCATAGATTACGGTTTTTGAAGAAACCGTCATATTTTTGTTAGACCATAATCGAAGCTTTTTTGCCAGATTTTGTGTTTTTTTCTTTTTTTTTCTTTTTAGCCTGTTTTATATTCATAACACCAATATTCATACTAAAGAAATAAATACTTTACACTTGCTAATTAAAAATTCATTTCATTGATCATCCAAACATTCAAGTAATACATATATATTCATTGATACAATCATTATAAATAAAAAATGTTTTCAAATGATCAAATCCATAAAACTACTTAATTATCCATACAATAACCTCATAGAACTCTTATGAAATCACTCTCTTTCCAGCTCCACGTCCTTTTAATGCTGCTAACTCACGTTCAATCAATTACCTGATAGAACTTGTTGGGAAAATTATAAGGTTTCGATTTGATACCAAAACCCAACTGATTCTCCAACCGAATAGATGATCGTGCCAACCTAAATAGTATTTTCCAGCTCGCCTGTTTGAGCTTTAGATTTTCTAAGTTTACAGGTTAAGGAAGCGGAAGACAGCAGTCGACCCAGCTGTGTCTACAGCTGGAGTCAACTAGCGAAAGACAGCAGACGTCAACCTTCAGCTGAGTCCTCCAGCAGAGCATGATCAAGCTGAAGAGAATTCGAGCTGAGTTCAAAACACAAAGGTCCAAATTGCAGAACAAAGGGAACTAACTGAAGACATCACTTCAAGTCAGTCCAGCTCTGAATTCAAAAGCCAGCTCCAAAGGCAGAAGATCCCGGCGTCAGAGGAAGTCAACATGCCTCGACAAATGAGGGATTGCCAAATCAGCATCCTAGACTTCAGGACCTAGGATGTGACACAAATGAAGACAAGTGCAGATTCGTCCAACGACAGATCTTGACTTTAAGAAGAGTAGGTAAGATTCAAACGGCTCCTCCAACGGCTCCTCCAACGGCTAGTCTTGATTCTCTACCTATATAAACCCGTCTTCAACCTCAGGATCAGACACGAAAAACTCTCTACAAGCTTTCATTCTCTGAAATCATGAACCTTTCAAAAGCTCTCAAGCAGTTCTACATAGTTCAAAGAATACTTTATCTTAAAGTGTTACTAGTTCAGAAACTGCTTAGTTTTTCGTCTGTTCCCTAGGCCAAACTCTTTGTATATCTTAAGCCTAGATTTCGAACGAGTTCATCATACTTTAAAGTTCTTAATTGTAAGAACTCGTTCACAGTTGGAACCCCAAACCAAACCCCTCTTACCCAGAAAGGTTAGGTCAAGGTTACGCTTGCTTGAAGCGGGAAATTCAAGTGTGTAAGGTTTTTTCAGTACCCGTAAACTGAAAGGTTAGGCTTGACAGTGCCATGGCAACCTTGTTGGAACACAGCTCGGGTTAGAGTTGTGAAGTTGCTTGGTACTTGGAAACTAAGTGGTAGTGGATTACCAGTGAACCTGGTCGTGGACGTAGGAGGTGTTACTCCGAACCACGTAAAAACTTGCGTGCACTTTACTTTCTCTTTATATTCAGTTTTGTACTAACTCTTTCATAACATTGCATATTTGATCAAAACTGCATACGCAGCTGCTCTCCAAAGACAGCTGCGTCTCTCTAAAAGTTGCACAACTTGACTAAGCTGAAAACCTTAAGTTAATCTTTTCAAATTGAGTTTTGCTAAGTAACCGAGCTAAGTTTTCCAACCACCACTTTCCGCACCGCCAGCTGAGTTATTTACCCAGCTGACCCTCCCCAGCTGGATCGATAACTGAGCTCACCAACTCTGTGATTTAACTTGAATTGGTATCAGAGCAGTGGTTCAACAGACCACCGTTTCTGTATCAAGAGATCTCTCTTGACATTCTGTCAGTGGTAATCTGAACAGATCCTCTTTGTGAAAAACTCATATTATTACATACTGTATATTTCTATGGGTTCTTATCTTAACAAGAATCTTTCCACCTTCTCGGTAGACGATTATGCAATATGGAAGTTCAGACTGAAGAGCTTTCTCTGTGCGCATCACGATATGATGTGGGACGTCATCACAGACGGACCCATCATCATCTACAAATCAGAGAACGAGCTTGTCCCAACTCAAGATGGCGAACAACCAAGATATCAGCTCATTCCCAAGCCCAAGAGTGAGCACACCTCAGAAGAAAGGAAGCAGGCTGGACTAGACAGCTTCGCGAGGAACACCATATCTTCAACGGTCTCCAATGCCTACCTCAGCAAAATCATCAACTGCGAAACCGCAAAGGAGATGTGGGAAACCCTAGCAAAGCTATGCGAAGGGTCGGAGGAGATAAAGGAGAATAAATTCACGATTGCATGCCAGAAGTTTGATAATTTCATCGAGTCCATCGAAGGGATGGAACTCAGATTCTTCAATATTGTGGTAGAAATAGAAACCATCAGAACTGGGAAATACACCCATCGAGAAAAGAATCTAAAAGTTCTTTCAGCGCTCACAGCTGAATGGAACACCTATAAGGTGGTACACCAAAGTCGAAGTGACTTAGGTGATCTTTCAACTGAAAGATTATACTCCCTGCTCAAAGCCAACGAGTACAACTTGAAGATTACAATGAAAGAATCTTCAAACAATCAGAATGATGGAGAGCTGACACCTGCAACAAAGGAGATTGCGTTCAGAGCCAACTCTGACAAATCCGCATACATGCAGTCAGCTGAGTCATCAAAGAAGGATAAGAAGGACATGAGCAAGGAAGAGCTACTTGAAGAAATAGCCATGCTGGTCAAAAACTACAACAGACTCAACACTAGCAAGGGCAAATATAAGAAGTTCGCAAGAACTTACAGAGACAAGTACGCAGCAGCTGATGAGAAGTCAACTGACAAACGAACAGAAGAAGGTTGCTTCAACTGCAAGAAACCAGGACACTACCGGCTAGATTGTCCAAAGCTGTCCAAGAAAGACAAAGACCAACTGAAAGCTAAGGCAGCTGACAGAAGGAGAGCTTATATCGCCGATGAAGAATCAGAGTGCAACAAAATGGATGACATGCCATTTTCAAACTCGGAATAAGAAGCCCTGATGGCCCATGATGAACCTAATTGGGATACATGCTTCATGGGACAAATAGACGGCATCGATGAAGATGAGGTAATGTCTCGAACTCAAAATCTATCAGACATCTCACCATCACACGAACACTCTACACAGGTCTCAGAATCTGGACTACCTGATTGGAGTCTAGTAGAGAAAGTAATGAACGATTCCAAGGAGCTTCAAGAGATCCTTGACGTCATTATGTGTGAGAATGCCGAGCTGAAGGCGGAACTGGAAAAGACAAAGGTATCAGACGCAGCTGATACAACACAGCTCCAACAGGAAGTTGTTTCACTAAAAGACAAAATAGTGAAACAAGATCAGCTGATGAAGGAATTCTACTATGAGAAGAAACAGCTGATGGAAGATGTGGAAAAGGTCACAGCTGAATCGGAAAAGAAGTCAGCTGAGATCACTGAGCTGAAAAGCACCGAAGAGGTACTACCTAAGAAGATAGTAGCTCTCATCAAAGCCACGTCAACAATGGACGAGATCATTAGTGCTCAACGTCCAGCAGCACTCAAAGCGGGACTGGGATACAACGAATCAAAGGATGCCTCAAACATTGCTTCCACAAGTGAAACTAAGGTAATGTTTGTACGAGCAAAAGAACATCCAATCCCAGCAACTCAGCATCAACAGTTGAGGACACAGCAGGCGTCAGGAAGACCAGCTGTGAAACATTCTCAAGCTCCGTCGAGAACACAGCAGGCATCAAGAAGATCAGCTGTGCGACAACCCCAAGCCCAACTCAGACAGCAACGTGCTCAATCCCAACAAAGACAACTGGCTGGACTTTACAGATACCAGCAACAACACCAGCACGTTGATCGATATCAACCGAGATATCAGAGATACCCAGCTGGATATCACTCATATGAGTACCAGCTGGATAATCATTTCCAGCCACAGCATCACATGAGACAGCAGAGACAAAGGAACGTCTCAGCTAGGCACACAGCTGGAAACCAAAAGAAATCAAGACATCAAAACGGAAAGATACTGAGATCAAGATCCCGCCAGCAACAACCGAAGAACACAAAGAATGTGTATATCGACTCAGCTGGGAGAATTATCAGATCAAATGACCCAATTCGAGTCATCAAGCAGATCTGGGTCGTAAAAAGATCTCTGTCTAACCCACAAGGACCTAATTAAAACTGGGTACCTGAATTTTAATTTTTTGTCTAGGTTGCAAGGAATCGACGCATCTCTGAGGAGTCGATGAGAACGCTATGGTACTTGGACAGTGGATGTTCCAAGCACATGACGCACCTAAAGCATCTACTCCAGGAGTATATCGAGCGTACAGGTCCACAAGTAACATTTGGTGATAACTCCAAAGGCCTAGCCAAAGGTTATGGTACATGTAAAACTAGAAATGTTATAATCCCAAATGTTTCTTATGTACAAGGATTGCAACACAACTTGCTTTCCATTAGCCAATTCTGCGACAACGGTTTTTCTGTCAAGTTTGATGCACAGGGATGCACAGTGAAGCACAGGGAAACCAAGCAGATACTCCTAAGAGGGAAAAGAGAAGGAAATATGTATATTGCTGACTGGAACAGCAGACCTCCGGAGACTTGTCTTGTATCGAAAAGCAGCAATGAAGTCAGCTGGCTGTGGCACAGACGGCTGAATCATCTCAACTTCAAGACAATCAACAAAGTGGCTAGGAACCAGCTCGCTAATGGAATTCCAGGTCAAGTATATGACAAAAGTCATATGTGCAGCGCGTGTCAACAAGGAAAGCAGACAAGAATTTCATTCTCTCTCAAGCCAGTTCAGTCAACTGATCGAGTACTTCAACTTCTTCACATGGATCTTTTTGGTCCAAGCTTACTCCAAAGCAAGCTTCAATGGCGAAAATATACTGCGGTCGTTGTGGATGATTTCTCAAGATTCACATGGGTATCATTCTTATACCGTAAGAGCGAAACCGTAACTAAGCCGCCTATCCCGCCGGAAAGACTATCAACACGAAGGAGTGCAAGATAATGGCAATAAGATCGTATCGTGGAACGGAGTTTCTAAATGAAACTATTTATGATTCTTTGCGAGAAGAACGGAGTTCAACACCAAACATTCTGCAGCTCGCACACCACAGCGAATGGTGTTGCGAAAGAAGAAACGAACTCTCAAGGAAGCGGTACCTCAATGCTAGCTAGCTGCGCCATTCCAAAGAAGCCTGGCTGAAGCAATCAACACAGCTTGCTTCACTCAGAATCGCTCCCTACTCACATCAAGGCAAGGAAAGACACCGTATGAGCTATGGAACAACAGAATACCATACATTGGATATTTCAAGGTATTCGGATCCAAATGTCACATCCTCAGTAATGGAAAGACACAGCTCAAGACGTTCGACGAAAAGACAGACCGAGGAGTATTCCTTGGTTACTCCGCTGTGAGTAAAGCATACAGAGTCTTCAACAGAAGAACTCAAATAGTCGAAGTAACTCCACATGTTACCTTTGACGAATCCTCCTTCGAATATAGAGATTCTATCAAATGAAGAAACGAAGGAGAATCTTCAAGACTGATTCAGACAAGAGCTCAAGAAAATAGAATCAGAAATCTGGCCGAACCATTAATTTGGGACGATGAGCCGGAGGAGGAACTTCAAATCAACCAAGAAGCTCCACCAGCTGGAAATCGAGAAAAACCTTCAACGCCAAATCAAGGGGGAACATCATCAGCTGGAAATCCAAACACAGCTGAGTCCCCAGCTCCATCTCCAGCTGAGCCTCTACAGAAGTCTCCTCAAAATCTAAATCAAAGAGAACCAATCTCTCAAGACTTAACTCCTGAGCAACTCCAAGTCAGACGAAATTTAGCCACGTCAAACATCAATCAATTGGAAGAAGAAATTTGTAAGAGGAGAAGATGGATTGAAGATCATCCATCATCAGCAATCATTGGAGAACCATCTGACCAAGTCAAAACCAGAAGCTCAGCTGCTCAAGCTTCATCGGATCATCAAGAAGCAGCTGACACAGCTCAACTCTCAGTAGAGCTAGAACTGACGATCTATGATGAAGACACAGCTCTAATGGCGTGTTACGTAGCTCAAGTGCCAGAGCCTCAATCAATTCTCGAAGCTTTGAAGAGCGTACCTTGGACAAACGCCATGCAAGAAGAGCTGAACGAATTCCTCAGAAATTGTGTCTGGGAATTGGTCGACAGACCTCAAGAAGTCAAAGTCATAGGACTAAAATGGATATTCAAGAACAAATTGGATACCCTGGGAGTCGTCATCAGAAACAAAGCTCGACTAGTTGCTAAGGGCTACACTCAGCCGGAAGGAATTGACTTCGAAGAACCATTTGCTCCAGTAGCACGATTGGAAGCAATCAGACTCTTTCTCGCCTATGCAGCACATCACAAATTCAAGGTCTATCAAATGGATGTGAAGTGTGCATTCTTAAATGGAGAAATCAAAGAAGATGTCTACGTTGAACAACCTCCAGGATTTGAAGTAGAAGAAAATAAAGTCTACAAGCTAAAGAAGGCTCTTTATGGATTGAAGCAAGCACCTCGAGCTTGGTATGACACTCTGTCAAATTTTCTCGTATCCAAAGGATTCAAGAAGGGCTCAGTAGATAGAACTCTCTTCACCATCAAGTCAGGAGAAGATATCCTGGTAGTTCAAATCTATGTAGACGACATCATCTTTGGATCAAGATCAAGCTTCTTATGCCAAAGATTTGGAGAGATGATGTCAGAGAAGTTCCAAATGTCTATGATGGGAGAAATGAGTTTCTTCCTAGAACTTCAAGTCAAGCAATCATCAGAAGGGATTTTCATAAATCAATCCAAATACGTGAAAGACTTGATCGCCAAGTATGGAGTTCAATCCAGCAGAACTGTAAAGATTCCAATGAACACCAACTGGAAGATTGAACCAGGAACTGAAGGGAAGTCAGTTGATTCCAGCAAATACAGAGGGATAATAGAATCCCTGCTGTACCTAACAGCAAGTCGTCCAGACATCTCTTTTGCAGTCGGAGTGTGTGCCAGATTTCAAGTTGATCCAAAGGAAGCACACATATAAGCAGCCAAGAACATTCTCAAATATCTCAAAGGAACTCAGAATGTTGGGCTGTGGTACCCAGCTGAAGACAATCTACAGCTGACTGGATACTCAGACTCAGACTTCGCTGGAGATCGGTTGGACAGAAAATCAACTTCAGGAACTTGTCAGTTCTTAGGAAGTAAGTTGATTTCATGGTTTTCAAAGAAGCAAACGTGCGTCGCAACTTCCACGACAGAAGCAGAATATATGGCCGCTGGAAGCTGCTGCTCACAAATTCTCTGGCTGAAACATCAGCTGGATGACTATGAAGTGAAAACTGGACAGGTTCGAATTTTCTGTGATAGCTTAAGTGCGATTGCCATTTCAGAGAATCCAGTACTTCACACAAGATGCAAGCATGTAGACGTACGACATCATTTCATCAGAGATCACGTAGAAAAGAAGGATGTGATTGTTGAGAAAATTCACACAGACATACAGCGGGCTGATATTCTCACAAAACCGCTGATAGAAACAAGATTCAAAATACTGTGCGGATTACTTGGACTACTCAACCCAGACGATGCTTCACCCAGATGAATAGAAGCAGACCCAGCTGAATGCAAGCAGATAGCAGTAACTCAGAATCAACGTCACTGATATCAGCTGAGAAAGAATCCAGCTAAATCAGATGCTGAAATTGAAGGATTATTCAGCTGAGGGGAACCAGCTGGAACCACGATGACCCAGCACACCCACTCAACCGAGGTATATCAGCTGACTACAATGATCAGCTGAGAGGTTTGCAACAACATTAATTACACCTACTCAATCTGTTTTTCAGTCAACTCATATCTTGTCAAATATAATCAAATTTAATTAAAAGTCTGCATAGAATTGAATCATGGGAGTTTCGAGGCAAAAGTCAAAACGCCTCAACCGTTCTCTCTCGCGCATTAACTCACATCTTCTAATCAAGAAATTGACATGACGTGAGAATCACTCCTAGTCGTAGATCTTCTTATCAATAGATAAATCTTGATCGTCCATTCATCAAGAAAGCTCTTTAAATATGCTAGAAGATATACGTAAAGCATTGCATCAACCCTAAAATGTTTTTCGGCATTCTTTCTTATTTCCATCAATTGGTATTATTTGTTTCTACTAACAAAAGTTGCAGAAGAAGAACATGGAATCCAGAAAGATATCTCCCGAAGCCGATCAAACTTGAAGAATCTGTCAAAGCTTCAAGATAAGAGTTGTTTAACTCTCAGGAACCTCAAAGAAGACGGAAGTCCAGAAGAAGGTGAAGCCTATCGACAGATCCACGCCAGCGCAGTAAGAGACTGCAAAGCTCAAGACCGTCATTCACCAGGAAGGTGCAGATAACTTCCTGGGAATGTCAAAGGAAAAAGACCTCCTCAGCCCCACTGTTTCTCTCAACATAAAAGAGAGAACGGGACATACAACTCCCTGGGATGCAAAAATCAACGTCAACAGACCTGGACCAGATGTTGATAAAGCCGGAGTATTCAAGAGCAGTCATGACAAAGCTCTTGCTCCACCACAGGAGGCACAGAAAAAGATGCAGGAGACAAAGCAGCATGCATCTATCTCCGTCCCAGCTGGGAATCGGAGACAACTTGAGGAGACAAAACATGCTGAAGCACCGTCTTCAAACAGAAGACTCAAGTCAAAGGTGCTCAGTCAGTCAGCTGAGAAGCCAGCTGATGATGGTCCCGAGACGGATACCTTGGTGTAGAGGGGGGGGTGAATACACCAAGGTTTAAAACCTTTTCCAATTAAAACTCTTTTGAGTGAGCTGGCTGTGTTCGATCCAGCTGGAAGGCAGCTTGATCGACACAGCTGGCTGTGTGCGGAATGTGGTGGGATTTTGGAAAGTCCGTCTGTTGTTTCAAATATATTGCAAAGCTTAGTTTCTCTTTTCAGTTAATCAGTTTATGCAGCTTGAAATAATGCTTATGAAGGGTTAGCTGAATGCATAAATAAACATGAAAGAACAAAGCAACTTAACGTGGTTCGGAGAAACTACTCCTACGTCCACGACCAGAAACCTCTGGTAATCCACTAAGGATACCACTGACTTTTCGCGCAGTCAGCAAGCGTTGCAGCTTAGTTCCTCAAGCTGGATACAAGTTTACGCGTACTGTATCGAAACGTAACCAGACTGTTTACGGGCACAGCTGAAGCCTTACCTGTAGTTTGCGGGTACTACAGAACCAACACTCGAATTATGCGCTTCGAGCAAGCGTACCTTTACCTAACCTTTTCTGGGTTTGGGTTTGGGGTTTTCCAACTATGAACGAGTTCTTACAATGAATAACTTTGAGTATGATGAACTCGTTCAAACTAGGCTTATGATGGGAAGGATTATATGCCTAGATACTAGTGGGAGAGAGCTTCAGCAGCCTGAGAATAAATAAGAACTCATAAGAGTGTAGACTGCTGGATATTGAAGCTTTTCAGAGAGATCTTTGATCTTTGTTTAGACTTCTTTCTCTGTTGATCTCTCTTGTATATTTTCTCTTTCTTGTCTCTCTCTCGTCACACTTCTGATGATGAAGAAGACTTCTATTTATAGGGAGAAATTAGAACTAGCCGTTGGAAAGAGCCGTTCTGAATCTCTACCTAACTTCTGACCAATTGATCTTGTCTTCTTCCTTGATTTCCTCGTAAAGCAATCCTAGGTCTGACTTCTAGGTGCTGAGGTGTCGAGTTCCTGATGGTCCAGATCAGATCTGACTTTATCTTAAGTTCACTTCGACTCTGCTGTGCTGGTGACTCTGAGCTGTCTTGAACTCTGCTGGATCATTGACGCTGAGCTGAGTCTTGAACTCTGCTGGGTCTTGACGCTGAGCTGAGTCTTGAACTCTGCTGGGTCTTGACGCTGAGCTGAGTCTTGAACTCTGCTGGGTCTTGACGCTGAGCTGAGTCTTTGAACTCTGCTGGGTCTTGTCGCTGAGCTGAGTTGTCACACGAGCTGGGTCTTTCCTACAGCTGTGTCTGGAAGAACTTTATCGTTTTGGATCTGGATAACGTTCCTTATTACTCGACTTGACTTACCCTGCTGTGTACTCAGCTGGGTCTTCTGCTGTCTTCAGCGATTCCACCTGAACTTAGAAACTCTATAAGCTCAAACAGGTGAGCTGGAAAAACACTTGGGTTTGAGCAAACATCTACTCGGTTGGGGTCAGCTGGGTTTTGGTATCGTTTCTTACGGTGGAGGAGAAGTTCATGCGCCTGCGTGAACATCATCGTCACCAACACCGCAACGGTGTATTCCAGCTGATCAACCAAGCTTAAACCCCAAGACAGATGGAATACTTCAACCGCCTTCTCCTCAGTTTCCTTCAGCTCCACAGGGACTCCAGCTTCAAGATCTTCCGATGAAAGATGCTCAAGTCCCTGCACCAAGCTCAAATGAGAAACATCACCTAGCCAATGATCACCTGCAGCTGGATGATGATGATATGAGCTGAACACAAGTCCCTCAAGTGCTGAATCAGACTTTCTCATTCAATCTAAGAAGTCTGAAGAAGCAAAATTTGCAAGGAATGAAGTTGTGCCCGACTCAGAAGATGCTATCTCCCGTGCCAACTCATCCCTCCAAGCACTCAGCTGGATCGCCCCAGCTGAATCAGGCCAAGGACGCTGTGTCTGCAATCACAGCTGAGGCCAATGCTACTGAAGAAGAGCCAGCTAATACAACAGCTGAGCCACTTAGACTCCAAACCTCGCTGCCCAGAGCTGAAGACCACAGTTTCGCCAAACTAAAACAACGCAACAGCCGATGGTGTATCTCTCCCACCCTGTTTGATCATGCCAAAAAGGGGGAAGTAAGGGAGAAGAGACAAGTCAAAGAAGAGGCAAACTGTTGAGCTAGAGGAACCAAATTGAATCGGGAATCGACCAAGAGACGAGTCAAAAGAAAGAAGCAATGGATGCAGAAGAGAAGACCCAACCAACTGGGATTGAAGACTGAAGGATTGAAGACTGAAGATTTGGAGATTTTTTTTTCCTTCTTTCTTTTTCCTGTGTTATAATGTATATTCTTACATTAATAAAACACAAGTTTTTCTGCGTCATAAGTTGTCTCAGTTAGGTTTTGGCATCATAAAAAATGGGGAAATTGTTGGGAAAATTATAAGGTTTCGATTTGATACCAAAACCCAACTGATTCTCCAACCGAATAGATGATCGCGTCAACCTAAATAGTGTTTTCCAGCTCGCCTGTTTGAGCTTTAGATTTTCTAAGTTTACAGGTTAAGGAAGCGGAAGACAGCAGTCGACCCAGCTGTGTCTACAACAGGAGTCAGCTAGCGGAAGACGGCAGTCGACCCAGCTGTGTCTACAGCTGGAGTCAGCTAGCGAAAGACATCAGGCGTCAACCTTCAGCTGAGTCCTCCAGCAGAGCATGATCAAGCTGAAGAGAATTCGAGCTAAGTTCAAAACACAGCCGGTCCAGCTGTACAGAACAAAGGGAACTAACTGAAGACATCACTTCAAGTCAGTCCAGCTCTGAATTCAAAAGCCAGCTCCAAAGGCAGAAGATCCCGGCGTCAGAGGAAGTCAACATGCCTCGACCAATGAGGGATTGCCAAATCAGCATCCTAGACTTCAGGACCTAGGATGTGACACAAATGAAGACAAGTGCAGATTCGCCCAACGGCAGATCTTGACTTTAAGAAGAGTAGGTAAGATTCAAACGGCTCCTCCAACGGCTAGTCTTGATTCTCTACCTATATAAACCCGTCTTCAACCTCAGGATCAGACACGAAAAACTCTCTACAAGCTTTCATTCTCTGAAATCATCAACCTTTCAAAAGCTCTCAAGCAGTTCTACATAGTTCAAAGAACATTTTATCTTAAAGTGTTACTAGTTCAGAAACTGCTTAGTTTTTCGTCTGTTCCCTAGGCCAAACTCTTTGTATATCTTAAGCCTAGATTTCGAACGAGTTCATCATACTCTAAAGTTCTTAATTGTAAGAACTCGTTCACAGTTGGAACCCCAAACCAAACCCCTCTTACTCAGAAAGGTTAGGTCAAGGTTACGCTTGCTTGAAGCGGGAAATTCAAGTGTGTAAGGTTTTTTCAGTACCCGTAAACTGAAAGGTTAGGCTTGACAGTGCCCGCAAACTGTTGGAACACAGCTCGGGTTAGAGTTGTGGAGTTGCTTGGTACTTGGAAACTAAGTGGTAGTGGATTACCAGTGAACCTGGTCGTGGACGTAGGAGGTGTTACTCCGAACCACGTAAAAACTTGCGTGCACTTTACTTTCTCTTTATATTCAGTTTTGTACTAACTCTTTCATAACATTGCATATTTGATCAAAACTGCATACGCAGCTGCTCTCCAAAGACAGCTGCGTCTCTCTAAAAGTTGCACAACTTGACTAAGCTGAAAACCTTAAGTTAATCTTTTCAAACTGAGTTTTTCTAAGTAACCGAGCTAAGTTTTCAAACCACCACTTTCCGCACCGCCAGCTGAGTTATTTACCCAGCTGACCCTCCCCAGCTGGATCGATAACTGAGCTCACCAACTCTGTGATTTAACTTGAAAAAGTCTCTAAAAATCTATTTGGTGTATTCACCCCCCCTCTACACCAAATACCTAGCTCAGGGACCATCAGAACTTTTCAGTAAGAAATAATATCAAATTTATATTAAAATAACTATGCATGTAAAATAGCACAATATTTTTCAAAAGAAGAATTTCCCAAGTCACTGTGGGTATATCTTTTCACCTGGTAGCTCCTGGAGACTAAGACCTCAGGATCAGTAAATTGGAAAAGTGGACCGCTCGCGCTGATTGTAACTTTCTGAAATGTATAAAATTTACACAATAGTGAACACACATCCCATCGCGGAAAGAGGTAAAGAGAACACGCAGAAGGTTACTCGTTCACCTTTGATAAAACAGGATTTACCCACTGATGCTTGTTTAGTCGTTATTTGTATCTATTTTATGTGTTTAGTTCGTCGTGTTTTTGTGCATGCATTTGTGTTTTCCATTTATTTTACTCGGATTTTGGCTTTATTTTATTCTTTTTAGTTTTTCATGTGGTTAGTGTAAGTTATCGAGTTTTTGGATGAAAAGTGTTATTAGCGAAGTGAGTTAGAAGGCGAGATGAGAACCAACGGGCATTGGCCATGGGAGCACGCCAAAGGAGAGACGAGCTAGAGAAAAACGACAGCCATGACTCGACGAAGAAGAACAGCAGCAGCACCAGCAACATGCGAAGTACGGAAAACGACGAACAACAGTAGCAGCCAGCGGCCGCTGGATTCCAGCCAGCACTGGAATCCGGCAGCCAGCGGTCGCTGGTCTTGAGCCGGCGCTGGAGTGACCGCTGGCCGCTGGATTCCAGCCGGCGCTGGAATGGAGTGACTGCTGAAGTCCCGTTCGCAAAGAAGACTTCCAGCTAGCACTGGGATGCCGCGATCGCTGGATTGAAGTACGCTGATTGCACTCCAGCCGGCGTTGGTTTCCAGCGAGCGCTGGCTTGGAGTGTAACGCCTTTTTTTCTTGCGCGATTTAAATGTTCAGCTAGGGTTTCTCAAAAAAATATATAGACTTGTACAGCAACACAACTCTAATTCTTGACAGCAACAACTCGAGAACAACAACATTTCTCTTTCATTTTCTTTTCATTTCTTTTTCGTTCCTTTCTTTTTGGCTTGGCTAGAACAAGGAGGATCGTTATTCAAGAATTGCACCCATTTTATTGTAAGAATTTCTTCGTTGTATTTCTTCTAATTTAATCGGTGAATTCTTGTGATCTTTATTCGATGATTTATTCTATGCTTAACTAATTTCTTGTTTAGGATTTAGTGATTCGAATCGTTTTCGATCTGTGCTTGTTCTTTGATTAATTTCCCGTTGATTGAATTGATTTTCATTATATTGGATAATTGATCTCTATTCAATATTTCTAAGTAGTAGATGAGATCGATGGATGATTCTACTGCTCGATTGTGGTTCTTTCAACATTAGATTGACCGGAAACGCATTTCTAATTATTAATCTTAACCGTATAATTTAGTCTTTAGGGTTTAACGGATTGACGCGAAAGCTATTGATGTTAGCCCTATGTTGAAGTTAATTATGCGTGATTGATTAATGGAATTGATTTGTAACAAGTTTGGTGAGAAATCAATGAGAAGAATCTAATCCCTAACACTTTCTTTCTTCTTGTTCTTCTTGTTTTTTATTTGTTCATTCTTTTATTCCGTTGATTAGTTTAGTTCTCGTCATCTCGAATTCCTTGGATTAGAATGTTTAGGTTTGTTTTAATTTCTGTTTGAATAATACAAGCGGCATTAGCCTTGTTGAGCCTTCCTTGAGAATACGACTTGGGTCAGCTTGTCGCCATACATTGACCTCATTCTCTTGCGAGTCAATTCGAAGGTGTTTTTAGTTGAAACAATGCTCCCCATACGACGTGCCAGCAAAATACAGCATTCCATTGCTATCTCCATTGCATATGTATTGTAGTTCCTTAAAACTCGATCTCATGTGCTGGAATTTACTGTAAAAGTTGAACAACATTAGCATTGGTACATAGATTCTGAACTAAGACTTAAACGTTGTGAATAAATAAATCTTTATCAGCACAGATTGAATGAAGGGGTGATTCTCCCGACAAACAGACTGGAGAACAAACACAAATGTGGATATAATAAATATGCATGAGCACGGTTTTCGCAGCATTGACTCGTAGATGTTGTTTCCTAAGTTGATAAACAAAGGCATGACGGCCATAATACAGATATAATTGTGTTAATAAATTATAAAAACTTGAAGAGCAAGAAATTGCAAGAAATTACTTCAATCAACCTCCATAATAAGGTGCATCAATATTAACCTTAACTATTCTAATGCCACCATACCTTATGTGAAAATATTCGAAAAGAAACTAGACCAAAAATCAATAATATTCAACATCAATATCCAAAAACTTAGTTCGAGTTTTCTGAAGGGAGAGGGGGAAAAAGAAAAAAAAAGAACTCACTTCAGGTTTTTCTCATGCCCGGATGATCCAAATTCCAAAAACGTAATGGCTTTTTTCACCTGTTGACATTAGATTTAGATAAACGTGGCTACATGAAAAGAAATTCAGGTAGGGACTAACAGAGTAAGAGTTTACCAATTCACTGAATCTAGGAATACGCGTGCTAAGGTTGCTTCTCTCCAACTGAAATTGATAAAAAGTTTGTCAAGTCAAACAAATTTCTCTCATGGAGTTTGTTAAAAGTTGAAATGCAGAGGTCTAGGATATACCTTTTGATGGATCGAATAGGAAAGCAAAGGGAACATTACAAAATCTAGAAAGTATTCAAGTAAGTTGAGTCTTTCACCAAAAACAAGTTCAGGTGATAAGTTCAGCATCATTTCATCCACTTTCTTCCATCCGAACAACTCTTCTGCTTCGCAACACCAGAGTAAGATTGCATTGAGTACTCGTTCCTCAAAAGTTACTGTCAAATCTGGATGTTGCAAGAAACAATCTTGGCATGAGATACCGTCACCAATACCACATCAGAGAGGCAAGTTACTGTGTGTCTATACTTTTCATGTGTTTGAAAAAGAGTGGTAAACGTACTTGCAGAAAAAGTAGTCCCTATATTCTAACTAAAAAGCCATATAGAAATGTGTATCAAATCTTGGATAACCCTAGATGCAATAGCCAACCTCTGATGCAAATGTTTGGGGTTATCTGCATAGAATTTGCTATACAATAGGAGTGAAATTTCACCAGAAGAATGTTCCCAAGTGTTGCTTCATCCAACATGACAAAGTTGATACTGGCGGTTGCACAATAATCAAAATGCATCGAGAATATCCTTTCACATGTTTCTTCAATTAGTTTACATGAAGGAACAAATGCAATAACTAGCAGAAGTTGGCAAACTGAGTCCTGCAACAAAGTTCAAAAGTTAGCCGCACAAACAATAACCTAAACACTCTGCCAAAATTATCCGCTTCCTCGTCCATTAAACTTGGCATAATAGAAAAACTTGTAGAATGATCTTCTTCCACTAGAACTCCATGCCTGCATATAATATATAGATGAGAGACATCAATACTTTTATTTAGTTTCCACAAATTTTCTCTGTTTGTGTTCACAAGCCCAATACTTCACCATTAGCATTGTACAATCAGAATTTCTAATTACTTCAAAAATTAACGAGAATGTGGATATTATAGAAAGTTCAACCTGCGACCTAAAATGTTTAAAAGTATATTTTCCCGGTCTAGCTAAGCAAGAAAAGTTTGAGCATCGCCAACAAATTGAAGAAATAATTAAACCAATAATGTTCAATTAAGTAATTAACCATGACACCGACACTAAAAAGAAAACAACTAGAACAATGAATATCTTGAATTAGGAGATGGCTGAGGAAGGCGACGTCGACAACAGTGGTGTCTTCTCCGGAAAATCAGAGAGAGGAAGGCGACATCGACAGCAGTGGTGTCTTCGCCGAAAAATCAGAGAGAGAAAGACAAGAATTAGGGATTGAGGGTTGTGTATAATTGAGACAGAAAGAGAGAAAAAAAAGAGGAGCGAGAGACTTACGCGACAGCGAACGACATCGATCTTCGGGTTGTTGAGAGCTGCATATGCCTCGACCGGGAGAGAATACGAGGGAGGCACCGTGGCAGCGGCACCGCTAGCTGTTGGCGGCGCTGGTGGTGACAGAATGGCGAATCTTCGTCGAATTCGATAAGAGAGAACGAGATTATGAATTCTAAATTTAGGGATTTTGATGTTTGATTTGAGATGGATGGAGAGATGAGCGAAAATTCAGAGATTTGAGATGATTTGTAATGAAGGAGGAGAGTGATAAAATTTGGGGGAAAGGATTGGAAAGGAAATGAATTCGGAAGAAGATGATGTCTCACCTTTTTAATTGAGATTTTAATTATTATTTAATTCAAAAAAGTTATGCATTTTAGACTATATTTGTACATGACGGTTAGTGCAATATGGTCATGTATATATATAATAATATATGACGGTTTGATGAGTACTGTCATCCATACTTATTGTGGCACGCACATAGATGATGATTTTTTTTAGAATTGTCATCTAAGTAAAAAGACACACATAGATGACGATCCATAAGACAAACCGTCATTTATGCAGTGTCATATATTCTTATTTTTCTAGCAGTGAAATAATTAGCTATTTGTTGCCCCGACAGATTATCTTTATATGTTTTCTTTCAACAGATTATAGCCATTTGTTGCATTGGTAAAAACCATTGGGTCACAATCAGGATTGACATTATAACGTGGACCGTTGAGTTGTACGATTCCATGTCACACTAACATGTAGGTGATCTACACCGACTCTATCAATTGCGACCCATTACTCGTCTCATGCCTCGTGTGCTAGCTCTGACTGGGTACTTGCACAATAACAAGAGTAAGACAAAATATGACACATAAATGACTTTTAAAATTATGCCAAAAGAGAGGCAATTTAGACAAATCGACAGTCACAACTGTGGCCCCTTTGCATGCATGTACTTGGATCGCCTCGTCTCCTCAAACCCACCAGGAAGGCATCCAATTAAGAAAATTGGAGAGCAATACATTAAGAAATATCGACATAGTTTAGCTACTACGATCTTTTGGCTATCGTTGGACGTAGCGTAGGATTTATGTATTTTTACAAATGCTACTATTTATTTTAATGTATTTTGATACTCATGAATATATTTTTTTTAATGTATTTTTATGTTAATTCAGTCACTCTTATGTATTGCGTACAAAATTAAAAAAAAAAATTATCTGAACTAATACTGGACACACTGACTTATGTGTACACAATCGCTGCACACAATGGAAACAATCGTATGCAGCTTGCCCACAATGGCCCTCCTATCGTGTGCACACGATCAAAGCCATGACCGTATGCACACGATCACAGCCATCGTGTGTATGGTAGTGAGCAGCATTGTGTGCATGAGAACTTTCATTTTTGGGCCGTTTTGATTAATTATGTTATCGATATGGGTGTTTTATGATTGTAATATAGTTTTTCTTAAACATTAATAACTATAGAACACCGTGTGCGAAGACATATTTATTATGTCGTGTAATTCATTAGTATACAAACTACTTCGTATAGATGATAAACTTATTTATATGAACTTATATATTGAAAACCTAAAGATTACGCACAACATGTATTACATTTAGTTAATTCAATATATAACTTTGCACATAAGTATATTGTTAGCAAATAATAGTTTATGTGCACTACATAACACGTAAATTGGTGATTTACTATCGATATTAAACTTGTACGTGTTCTTAAGCACACGGTGCAGCCCACCACCGTGCCCACGATAGTTATCACCACCGGATACTATCGTGTGCATCCACCGTGTGCACGTTAATAATTCTTTCTACAAGGTGGACATGATGGATGCTATCGTGTGCAGCCACCGTGTGCACGTTAATAATTCTTTTTACAAGGTGGACACGATGCCTGCACACGATTGCGTCCCATCGTGTGCAGCCATGGTGTGATTGGTCAGTGAGTCCAAAAAAGTCACGCAATGACCTATTTTTTCAAATCTATGAATACATTCCCATAAATAAGTTATAAATAACTTACTTAACATTTGAAATAGAAATTGTTGATAGATAGAGTCATAAATATCAATACATAATCAAATGCTACATATTCGGTTGGGACATCTCCTTACGTCATGTTCTTCTCTAAGACAAATGCTACATGTCTGGTTGGGACATCTCATTATGTCATGTTCTTCACTTTGATAAATGCTACATGTCCGGTTGGGACATCTCCTTACGTCATGTTCTTCACTTTGACAAATGCTACATCTCTTCTTCCGTCGGTGCCTTTGGCTCGATTGTTGTCCCTCCGCCTCTTGTGTTTTTTCAAGAGGGATATTCAAATCGACACCACCTATGGAATGGATGCTTTGCAAGATTTTTTGTTGTGGCCGGTTCCCTTACATCTACTGCACACCTGGGGACGTTTACTTGTGGTCATATTTTCCACTGCGGACTATACACGCCTCGTCCTTGGTCGGCCGGCCTGTCGTACCTCCTCTGTAGGCAGACAAACGATCGATAAGATCTCTAGTGGCACATTCCACTCATCGGGATATGGTATTGGATTAATGTGCTCCCTATAAGTCTCTCTAAAGCTATGATGCTTGAAATAACGACTGACGAAATCATACACAGACAAACCAGCGCGCCTGTTAAGAAAGTTTTAATGAGCAATGTGTCACATAGACAAAATTATTGAATAATATTTCAAAGATAGAATACGTAAACAAATACCTTATAACGACAACATCATGACGATATGAAATCAGATCCAAATCAAACTCCCGACAGTCACATGTCCAGCTCTGAAGGTTGACCTGATAAGAAAGTTTTTTTTCTTCGACTTTATAAACATATCCGGTGGTACCTCCAACAGTAAGAGTGAGACTGTCATGTACAGAGTTGGAAAGCTTTGCGAAAGTATTCTCAGTCAACTCATGATCCTTTGATGCAGCTTCTTCCCGCTTTTCATCTAACCAATTCTCTAGAATTCAGGGAAACATCTCAAGTAATGAGCACACTGGTAAACGTCTCGCCCACATCATACAAGAGTTAAAGCATTCGACGGAATTTGATATCATGAAGCCATAGCATGGTACTGGACACTTTGACCTAGCCCACCTTTCTGGTCCAATTTCAGAGAGCCGTCTGTGAGCCCAATTAGGGCTTTCAACTTGCAGTTTCGAAAAGTAGTTTTCAAACTCTTCATCACGATGAGCGTATACTGCTTGTTTGAAGAGTGCTATAGCATGAGCACCATAGGGCGTTAGATTTTTCTACAAGTGGTGATAACACAACCCATGCATAGCATTCAGATAGACGGCTCGAACAACATTCTGAATGCTCTTATGTTGGTCACTCATAATCAGTAAATCTTCTGCAGAATTGTAGCATCTGCGCAAGTTATAGAGAAAGTAAGTCCATGACTCATCGTTCTTTATTGGACCGAGGCCAACTACAAGTGGGAAGACTTGTCCGTTTCTGTCCAACGTGACGGCCACAAATAAACTCCTTTGTTCCTTCCCTTAAGGTAGGTCCCATCCACGACAATCACCGGCCGAAGACACGTGTCAAATGCTCGAATACTCTGTCCAAGGAAAATGAACATGTGACAGAGCACTCCCTCACGAGTCATCTGCAAGTCATAAATTATTCCTGGATTATGCTACTTCAACAAATATAGATACGACGGGAGCCTTTGATATGACTTTTCAAAGTCACTGTACGTCTTCTCTATCGCTATGTTCCGCGTTCGAAGAGCAAAACTGTATAGCATGTCAATGTCGTACTCTCTACGCATCTCCACAATCATCTCCTTTGGCCTCAAAGTGACCCCCTCGCCGACCAATCTTTTAGCAAAATAAAAGGCCGCAACCTCAGAAGTCACTGATCGTGTAGGAGCACGATGAATCAAGTTCGTGTGACAGGTGTGCTCCATAGTCAACTTAGTAATTCTCCAAATGTTTGCACCCTCAACAACACACAACCTAAACGTGCAATTCTTTCTACCACTCTTGCAGAGGAATACCATATGTTTCGCAACAAAATGCTTAGTGGTACACTCCAACATGTTCTCCAAGTGAGACACTCCCACAGTTATTCTCAACTATTCCTTAGACCAAAATATGGACCCCAATACGAGTTCACCAGTGACTGGTAGAGGCTGCTCGACTCAGCCTAAAGTGTCGGTGCTCTCAGGGTTGGGAAATAGAATGATCCAATTGCGCATTTAACCCTGATGCTCAGGCTCGCTCCTAGACTAATAGTCCGTTGAGTAGTTCCGACGACTCATAATCCTATCCATTTAGGCCGGCTGACGAACCCAAGCAAGAAACTCTGTTGATAGTGACTCAAGAAATTCTTTAAAATGATCTTTCTCTTTGTCTTCTGACGTATGCACCTCTTCATCTTCCTCGTATTCCTCATCTTCTTCATCTTCCTCATATTCATTGTATTGATCATCTTGAGACGGCATGCTATGATGGGGCATGCTATGATCTCCCGAGCTGCTGCATCCTACATTAACCTTAGCGATGAAGGAGCCGCCGTTCTCAACATAGACCTCTGGATCCTCTTTGTATTCCACTAGAAACCGAAGTAACTCGGTATCGCCCCGCAGTAAAAACTTTTACTTTATTACCATTACTCATGTGTATCAAGTACCATAATACGTAATCGGTCTCATGCTGACTGCCCAAACCCTCTTTAATAACTCCCACAAGGTTAGCACGACTATCTTTGCTCGCGTTGATGTAGACAAAAAACGAATCCCCATCTACATAAGTTGATCACCCCAATGATCGCCGTAATGTATCAAAACACGCTACCACGACATCTGAGATTGACAAAAGGACAAAGAAATTATCAGAAAAACGATCGAATACTGTTCTAGGGCAGCCTCTGTCTTGGACACGATCACTGCACACGGTGGGATACGATCGTGTGCACAAAAAACACTCTAGTTTGCCTTGGACACGATCACTGCACACGGTGGGATGCGATCGTATGCAAAAAAACACCCTAGTTTTTGCCTTGGACACGATCGCTGCACACGGTGGACGCAATCGTGTACAGCGATCGTGGGCACGTTTCATGGCCAAGAAACGTGCACACAATCGCTGCACACGATGGAGTGCTTTTGTGTGCAGCGGTCGTGTCTTGAAGAACTCGTCTTAAAAGATTTTGTAGGGATAAAATATAGGTACATACCTTCTTTATGAACCCAGAAACATGAACCGGTGGTCCTATTTGAACGTCAACTCCTTTGTTTCGAAATATAGTGTGATTTTTAGATGGATTTTGGGAGACCCATTTGTCAAAAATGGTGCTACTCTTCTATTGTGATTATTTTGTGATTCTGCTTTCTTTTAGTTGGTATATGATGGAGTTAAATTTAGTTGTTGAAGGATATTAATGAGACCAAACAACCACTCTTACAAAAACTTAAATGCAGTGGTTTGAATTTTCATCAGAAATTGAATGCATGAGATTTTGTTCTTATTTGCAAAGAATATTGATTTATTTTTCAGTTTATTTTGGAGAAGATGACAGAAATTATAAAAAAAGCAAAAATTAAATAAAGTCAACATCAACAACTTTTTAGAGGGTAGTTTAGTCTTTTTAACACTTTTGGTATAAAAAACTTCTACTTTTATGGTTGGGGATATATAACTTCTTAACTTTATGGTTTGGTATTAAAAAATTGATTCTCACTTTTTTTTATGGGACCCATGATGATACTTTATTAGAGCATGAGCATCAGCTGGATCATTCGCCGGCACGATCCAGGCGGACATCACGCCAGACTGATGTCGCGCCGAGAGGAATGAGCCGTGGCCCGTTCCAACGAGCTTAGCGCAATCGATTTAATATAAGGCACGTGCAATGCATGTGCCATTATTAAAAAAAAATTGAATTAGCACAAACGGCTAGTCGCCGGAATCTACGCAAATGACTAGTCACCAGCGGCCGCAACGGCTCGCCGGAAAATGGCAACGACTACTTTTTTTATTATTATTCTATTTTTTCACATATGAATACACCTATTCATTTCATAATTTCTACACCATTCTTGTTCATTTCTCTCCATTTTCTATCTTATTTTCTCTCCATTTTCTATCTTATTTTCTACACCATATCCAAATGAATCTCAACGAACCCAACATCTACTAGTTGGTGTAGTACCCCGACCTCTCGTTGATGCCGACTTATTCGTCGGGACTCGAGCAAATAAACTTGAACCAATCATTCACCGATGCTACCAAAGAAGCCGCCACCGATATCGCTGAAAAAGTGTACGAAATGAAGGCGGCGGCGAGGGCGGCCAAGAGAAAAGTGGACCGAGCAAAGCATCATGCTTGCACCGTCGAAGAAATCAAGTTATTTGCTCAAATTTGGGTGGAGGAAACAGACAATCCAATCCGTGGTGTCGACCAAAAGAGCAAAAAGTATTGGGAGAGGGTAGCGGACCAGATAAATGCCACTCGTATCGGTAAGACGTCATTCACAATCCGGCAAATCAAGAGCCATTGGCTACGAGTTACCGGAGAAATGAAGCTCTGGGAAACTTCCTATACTGAAGTGTATTTAAAGTGGTAAAGCGGCTATTGCGACGACTTGATTAGGGAGCATTCGCAGCAACTATTTACCTCCAAAAACAAGGGCATTCGAAAACTATGGCATTCAAGTACTTCAAAATGTGGCAGATTTTGCGTACAACCATAGTTCAAAACTAACTATCTCAAAGGCAACATTCATTCAATCAAGAGGACCAAGACATCGGCAGAAGGCAGTTTCAAGACATCCTCAGCCGAAGAAAGCGTGTTGATCCGGCCGATGGGTAACAAGGCGGTGAAGGCGACGGTGAGGGCGGCCAAGGGAAAAGGAAAGCAAGCGGAGACCGCCTCTTCCAACGTCTTGAGCTTTATGGAATCAACGAATACCAACCTCGTCTATCTCACCGAGACGAAGAAAGAGGCAATCCGTTTGAAGCGTGATTCCATCGACATGAAAATTTTCTACATAGACACGTCGAGAATGACGTCGGAGCAGTGCCACATACACGATGAAAACGTGGCGGAGGTCAAGGCACGAAGAGGATGGGTCTGATTTGTTATTTTTATTAATTAATGAAATTTTCTTTTATTTAAATTATGTACTTTTCATAATTTTCAATTAATTTAATTTTCATATTTTAAAATTAATGAAAATTCAGTTTTTTCAAAACTAATTCTATCCTCCCTCCTATTAAGTCACACCAATGCACCAATGCAGCACTGGACATAATAGTGGGTTCGAGTCGCTATCCTGCCTCCAAGTGCCTCAACCAATGCTCATGTGCTTAATAAAATGCAATAAATGAGGAGAATAGTTAATAACTTATGACACTTGGTTTTATTAAAGAGATAATGTCGTGAAATAGTCAAACAAGTTAGTTAAAAATAAATTATGTCAAGGAAGTTAATTTTTATAAATTATGACAAACATTTGTACAAACTACCTAATCTACTCTTACTTATCTCTCAACCCACATGTATCTCACATTCTCTCCTCTCTCTATTTTTCAATTACGGTTTTCTTCTTCCTTTCTCCTCTACATCTCTCAGCTCTCTCTCTCTCCCTCTGTGATTTTCTCTCTCTCTCTCCCTCTGTAATTTTCTCTCTCTACCAACCCCAGATCTCCGTTGCCGTACCGTCCATCTCTTTCACGTCGTTCCTTACCGTCCACCGCCGTCCAGATCTAAAAATTCCTTCCATATCTGAAAATTCAAAAAAATTCTCCTTCTCTCTCTCTCTCTCTCTACAAAAAACCCTAGCTTTTGCCTTACCTTCTGTCGCTCCACTTTATCCACCACACACTCATCAACTTTCTTGTCGGAATCCATGACATCTTCATGCTTGAGATTCACGAATATATCTAAATCAGGGATTTATGATTTTATTTTTGAATTTCTATTAATTTAAGGTATTTTTGTATTTGTTTTTGGTGATTTATGGTGATTTATGGTGATTTATTTTTGGGTGATTTGAGTGTATTTGGGTTGATTTCTGGTAATTTAGGTATTTTTGTGTTGAATTCTGGTTCGTCTGTTTTGATTCAGGAGGTTGCTGCTTGCTGTCAAAATTCGTTGGTACGAAATGAGTGTATTTGTACCAGTTGTAACTCGTTCTAGTAGTGCACAACCTAACGTACCACTTGTCAAATGACGATAAAAAATTCAAACCAATGAAAATCCAACGATCCTTTTAAGGATTTACTGGTAATCTTCACACCCATTTCTCGTGATTCATGTATATTTGGATAAAAATTAGGGTTTTTTAAAAACAATTAAGGATTTGGTAAAATGTGTCTGGTACGATTTTAGTGATTTCGTGCTTTAGATGTTTTCGTACTTGATTTATGGGTATTTTTGGTGTTTTAGATGTTGGTACGCTAGTACGAATAGGGGTGTAAATTCGGGTTACGGGTTTCCGGGTAACCCGAACCCGAACCCGTCCCGTAATTTTCCGGGTATTGGGTACCCGTTACCCGAATTTTTTTGGGTACGGGACGGGTTACGGGATAGAGGATTGAAGTTGTTCCGGGTAACGGGTTACCCGTCCCGTCCCGTATACTTGGTCAACTACCCGATCAACCGTTTATATATTATATTCTTTTTATATTATTCTTAATTATTTTATAAAATGTTTTACAAAATAAAAAATATGCACGTTGAATCTTTTTCTCTATCTCTCACGCTCACACTCCCAATTCACAATTTCTCATCTCCTCTCTCTCACACCTTCGCCGTCGTTCCACTGTCATTCAACCCATCCCTCTCTTATCGCCGACGTCGCGCCACTCCTTAGATTTCTTTATTGAAAAAATATGAAGAAAACAGGTAGGAAAATATCCAAAAACAAGTTTTGATATTTTTATTTTTTTAAAAAATGGGTACATACAGGTACCCGATCCCGACCCGCATAAACCCGGTCCGGGTATTGGGTACCCATTTTTTTTAAACGGGACGGGTACGGGTAGCAAATTTTGAGAAATTTGGGTACGGGTACCCTGAAATTCCGGGTAGGGTACCCGTCCCGTCCCGAATTTACACCCCTAAGTACGAATATTATATTTTCGTACCAGCATAGCAATATGTTACCATGTGTGCTCAACGCATTGCATTGGTATGATTGGTCCGAATTGGTGTATTCGTACCAATAGTACGTTGGTACGTTGGTACTAATGGTTTATATTAGCATCATATCCTAAGTATATTTTGCTTTTTTTTAAATGTAAAATGGATCTAAAGAGGTATGGCTTGCTTAAGATGCAACAAACGGTGCAATTTACAGGAAAGGATGACATGATATCATAAGTGATATCTGCGAGATTTGGGTGAATTCGGTCATAATGTGCTACAAGAACTCAAGAAAATTAAATATTTTGACTGTGAGCATCTATTCTTTTCAGCACGGAAGAAAGAACACTTACAGTAGAGATGGAACTGGATTAGGAATTAGTGAATGAACAATGCTTATTTATATATAATTTGATATAATTAATTAGTATTATTAGTACGTGTGCTTTATTTATCAATTTGTCCAATTTGTATATATTTTGCAATCTTTCTTATTTAGATATGCAATTACTTGGTACGATTGACACGAATGAACCTATTCGTTTCATTCATACCATTTAACTGACACTACCAATAGTTTTTACAACTGGTACAAATGATCAATCACTAATAAAAAAAGTTGTTTATGTAACACTTCATACATAACAGAGATTTAAAAAATTCGTTACGTATGAGCACATTTTTTGCAAACATAACGTGTTTTTAAATATCTGTTACCTATGTAGCGTTATGTATTGTAAAACATAATATATACAAATATTTCGTTATATTTTACTGTTATGTATTAGTCAGATACATAACGATATGCTGAACCGTTAAGCCATACGTTATGTTTAGGCATATTTTTTATTAATTAATTAATTATTCATAATTTCCCAAAAAAATATAAGGCACATAGCTCTCTCTCTCTTTCACTATTCATAGCCCGCTAAAAATTTATCTTCTCGCGTTCATCTTCTCCACTGAGGTCTCCACCGCCACTCTCCTTCGTCGCCCTTCTCATTCAGTATTAATGTCAGTTTCTCTCACTCACAGTTTGTCTCTCTCATAAAACCCCCAAATTGTAAAACCTCCAATTCAGCCCTAATTGCCGTCGTCGGCCCACCGTCCTACGACATTGTTCCACCCTTCGTTGTACTCGCTACTTCGCCGTCCCTCCTCTAAGGTTAGCGATGAAGTTTGATCGATTTCAAATTTACTCTGTTCTCGAATTTTGTTAAAGTAAGCTTTGGTTAGCGACCTTGAAATTGCCACTTTATATAGAAGGTTGGCTTGTGTGCGTTTCAGATCGTTCTGCTATTATACCCGACTAATTTAGCCTCGAATATAATCCCAAATTCCTGTTCAATAGATAGACAGCGAGTCATATGCCGTTCTACTTTTTCTATGAAATAAAACTCGAATCATGCTAATAAGTTGCATAGATTTGACAAACTGCATGAGTATGATTCACAAAAATTGCATATGATATAGATTGTATGCTTTTTTTTGATATTTTAGTAATCTAGTTTCAGGTTGAGAACATCACAGAAGCACTCCGCTGTACTCGCTACTTCGCCGTCCCTCCTCTAAGGTTAGCGATGAAGTTGCTAAAGTAATTTGAATGTTGTTTTTTTCTTCTTCTTGTTCTCTCAGTTCATATTGTACTTGCAATTGGGATATAATTACAAGGGACGATTTTAATTGGGAAATAATGCATCTTCACACCATCAATTTTGAAATTTTTTTCGATTTAAGTCAGACTTTGATTCGGTTGCAGCAGAGATTGGTCAAATTTCTCAAGTATGTTGTTAATATTCTTGTTTGACGTCATGACATCTATTGCTCTGGTTATGCTCATAGATGGTTACAAAAACATAATAATGATAAATATTTCAATATTTAGTGTGCTGCAATAAGGTTGTGGTTGGTCAACTCCTGGTTTCGAGTATCATACTTGTTGGTGTTTTATTTTCAGTTAACTATTTGATAGAATTCCTTTTCATGATATAATGCGCTCTTTACTTTGGACACAAAATTTAACTTGAATATGTTGTTGATTGTGGTTTGTACTACATTTTCAATGTCAATAATCAGGCTTTTGGTTACACAAACACACACACATAGCTAGGTTTATGCATGATGGTCATTAACAAAACATATTTGTGCTATTTTTTTATACATGGTTGTATTAAATTTCTGAAATTAGAAAATTGTGTGGCCAAATCTGATCTGGAATGCAAATATGATCTGGAATGCTATGTATCTTCGTGAATCGCTTTGATGGATTAATTTTTTTTCCACACTTGAATGGTATACTGGCTGAAAACTTTCCTCGTGCCCCATAGATCACTGGATGATCTGGGTCTGGATTGCCACAATGCCACGTGCCTTCAAGTATCTTTATTTGCAAAAGTGACACTACAAAAAACTCGGGTTTTACCGACGGAAATTTCCGTTGGTAAAGCTATCAAAATCCATCAGTAAATCCATTACCGACGGATTCAGTCCCTTGTGATTTGGTTCGTAGGTAATTGATTTACCGACGGATTTTTTTCTGTCAGTAAAATTACCGACGGAATAGTGACGGATGGTCCGTCATTAAATTTTCGTCGAACAAACCGTTGTTTGAGGGATTTACCGATGGATAATTACTGACGGAAATTTCTGTCAGTAATTACCAACAGATTACTGACGGATTATTTATTTTTTTTTTTTTTATTTTTTTAATTTTTATTTTTTTTAATTTTTTTTGTCTTAAATTTCATAATGAAAGATATAACAATCAAAATCGATAAACAAAAGAATTTAAGAGATATAATCAAACTTGTATATATAAATTTGTTAATTAACTCAATACATAAACAACTTGTCTTCAAAAAATTTATTAAGGCTAAAATTTACAGTGCTCTTATAAAGACAAATCCCGTCTTCATTAATCCTATTGAGATGCACCCAAATGAAAATATCCAAATAACCGTTTCTCACTACAAGAGCGCTACTTCTCTTGTCGTCTATGGTTTCCCTCCGTGTTTTCCCAAGTCCCTCTCTACCACACAAAATAATCTCTTATTCTTCCTTTGTCTTTTTTAATTTGTCGTATATTTTCTTTGTCTAATTCACTTCACCATGCTTCTCCAACAACCTGCACCCATTTACATACCATTTCATCTACAAGTTGCATAAAGTAACTACTAAGTTGCATATGGTAACTACTAAGTTCACCTTCTTTCACTGTTACACAAGGGTATTAGTTGATTACAAACACAACATGTTACTATAAGAAACAACAAGGTACAATTGTGAATGTAATAGAAGACAAATATTGCAAGATAGGTAACTAAATGGGCAGTAATAATTTCTCCAATCGTGCAAAACAAATTAATATCTTGTAGATGTATAATAAGCAAAACCAATTATTATAAAACAATTCAATATTAGATATAAAAAAAAGCAAACAAATAAAACCAATATATCATCTAAATCTTTTGCTGCTTATAGTCAACAAAACAGAAAAGCTAATCCCTAAGATTCCACTAAAAAACAGCAGAAACCAAAAAATCACTATTTAACCTACACACATATTTTTCTTCATGTATCTACAGATTATCCCAAGTCATGGAAGAATCAACAATAACAATAACTAAATCGGAGAGAAAAACCAAAACCTCTAGAAGAAGTGAAAAAATACATTTCAAACCAAGACCTCTCTCTATAAACAAAAAATCAACCAAAATTCACAGAAAATCAAGCAACAAAATGGAGAAAAAAATTACGAATCCTACAGATTTTGAAACAGAATAGAAAAAAGAAAGTGATAAACTTGAAGAAGAGGTGATACAGATCTCATTCTCGTTAACAAGAGATTCAGCATTCGTCTTCTCAACATATTGGTATCTATCCAACTAGAGAGAGAAAGTCACAGGTTGCAGCGAAGGAAGGTGGTGCAGTGGCTGCCTCCAGCGAGGTCGGCGGCGGCACGGCAGAGGCTTTGAAAGAGAGAACGATAGTAAAAGAGAGATTGAGAAAATGAGAGAGAGAGAGAGAGAGAGCGGCTGAGAAAGATAGAGATACTTACCGGTATTGGGCGATAGGGCTATGGCACAGTGGGTGGTCCGGGGAAGCGGCACGGTGGCTGTTCTGGGCAAAGGTTGGCGGCGGCGCGGCAGAGGCTCAGAGAGAAAAGTGAGAGAGAGATAAAGATGAGAGGGTTGAGATGAGGATGAGGCTTCGATAGAGTCGTACGACGGCGGTAAAGTGGTGGTGAAGACTGGAGATAAGCGGCAACTGCATCTTGGTAAGAGAGGGGGAAAGAAAAAACAGAGAGAGCGAGAGAGTGCATGATGAAAAAATGGCGGAGATTAGGGTTTGATTGTAAAGCGAGGGAAATGACATAAAATTTTAAGTTGAAAATTTACCAACGGATAACAATCCGTTAGTAAATAATTTTTAAAATATATATATATATATATATATATATATATATATATATATATATATATTCTAAAAGATATACCAATGGATTAATTCCGTCAGTAATATTTGTGATGAACAATCCGTCGGTAAATCCGTTGGTAAAATTATGTTTTTTAATAAAAATATAATTTGAAAAATTTACCAATGGATACCTTCCGTCGGTAATATTTGTGACGAACAATCCATCGGTAAATCCGTCGGTAAATTTGTCTCGCCAATATTCCATCGGTAAGTTTGTTGATTGGTGTTTTTTGCCAACCCGTGTTTTTTTTCGTCGGTAATCTGTCGGTAATGCCAACAGAAATTTTTCCGTCGGTAATTTCTGACGGTAAATTGCCTCTTTTCTGTAGTGTGAATGATTATAAGTGTTTGTCTGTGAATAGATTGTCACTACGCTGAGGTGGTTACTTAATGAATTGATAAAATAGAGAAAATATGGATGTCAATGAATAGATTGTCACAAGAATATGAGGACGGGGTTGAAGCTTTTTTGAGTTTCGCAGTGCAAAGTGGTTGTTATCCTATGTTAATGTCTTGTCCTTGTGCAAAGTGTGCTAACACTAGTAAGAATAAAGTTGAAGTTGTAAGGGCACATATTATAATGTATGGTATGAATCTGACATACAAGAAATGGGTGTGGCACGGGGAAGGAAGGACATCATCACAATCAACACGTGATACTAATTATGCTGGGCAAGGTGATGCAAGTTTCAAAAATGAGGAGCCAATAGATATGATTCATGATGCATATGATGTTTATGAAGATAATCCTACTCATTTTCAGGAATTGGTTGAAGATGCTGAAAAACCATTATATCGTGATTGTAGCAGATTCACTAGGCTATCCGCCACTATTAAATTGTACAACTTAAAGGCCAAATATAGTTGGAGCGATACCAATTTTAGTGATCTGCTAAAACTGGTAAGGAAAATGCTACCTGAACGCAATGTGATGCCTTCTTCTTTATACAACGCGAAGAAAACCTTAAGCACATTAGGTTTAAATTATGAGAAGATTCATCCATGTCCTAACGATTGCATTCTCTATCGGATGGAGTATAAGGATTCAAATGATTGCCCTACATGTGGGATGTCAAGATGGAAGGTGGATAAAAAGAATAAATCTCTTTTTGAAATGTCGTCAAAGGTTTTGTGGTATTTTTCACCGATACCAAGATTTCGAAGAATGTTTTCGGACTCCTGAAATTGCTAAGGACTAACTTGGCATGCATATGAAAGAACTCGTGACAATTATCTTCGTCATCCAGCTGATGCACCAGCTTGGAAGTTAGTGGACAACAAATGGCCGGATTTTGGGAAAGAACCAAGAAATGTTAGGTTGGCATTAGTAGCTGATGGTATGAATCCACATAGTATGATGAATTCTAATTATAGTTGTTGGTCAGTTGTACTTGTCACGTACAACCTACCTTTTACGTTATGCATGAAGAGAAGGTTCATGATGTTAACTCTCTTGATTTCTGGTCCCAAACAACCCGGGAACAACATTGATGTGTACATGGCACCTCTAATCGATGACTTAAAAATGTTATGGGAGGTACGCATTCAAGCATATGATGATTATCGTGACGAAAGCTTCACACTTAAATATGTTCTTCTATGGACCATCAATGACTTTCCTACCTATGGAAACTTGTTAGGGTGTGCTGTCAAAGGATATAAAGCATGTTCCATTAGTGCCGACAAAACTCATGCTAAATACTTACCACACAATAAAAAAAATGTGTTATACAGGACACAAACAATTTTTACCCGAATCTCATCCTTTTAGAAGACAGAAGAAAGCTTTTGATGGCCTTCAAGAGTTCCAACCTGCTCCAAAACTAATGAGTGGCCGTGAGGTTTTAGATAAAATGCGCGCAGTCGTGCAATTGTGTGTGGAGGAAAATGAAAGGGCAAAAAGCAGTAGATGAAGGCAGTTCCAAGAAGAGAAAAAAGAGCAGAATGAGACAAGGGGGTCAGCGGTGCCTCGTATAGATGCACCGTATTTCAAGAAGAAGTCCATATTCTATGAATTGGAGTATTGGAAACATTTACATATTCGTCACATACTCGATGTGATGCACGTCGAAAAAAATGTGTTCGAAAGTGTTATTGGTACATTATTAAATATTCTTGGGAAAACAAAGAATGGAATTGGTGCGAGAACACTATGTAGAGCTACTGGAAGTAATTGTTGCATCAAGACATGACAATCATGTGATTTCAATCCATTAAGTTTCAGATCCTTCATCGATACAATCATGCTAATGTTTGAAGAGTATCCATCAGGAACTTTAATGCCAGGAAATGATTCACAAACTCTTTCCTTCTCTTCTTTACTTAGTGTATAGCATGAAGGAGGTAAAAATGTTTTTTTCCCCACCATATTCGGTGCTAAATCGTTCCTCACACCCATCTGAACTAATTCCATGAGATATGTAGCAATGAGATAGATGTGCAAAGGTTAGAAAAAATTCAAAAAGAAGTTGTGACAACTTTGTGCCTGCTCGAGAAGTATTTCCCTCCTTCATTTTTTGATATAATGGTACATTTGACCGTGCATCTCGTGAGGAAGTTAAATTATGTGGACCGATATGGTATAGATGGATGTACCCCTTTGAAAGATTCATGAAAATCTTAAAGGGGTTTGTACGAAATCGTTATCGGCTTGAAGCTTCTATTGCTGAGTCTTACATAGTTGAAGAAGTTGTTGAATACTACTCGAAATATTTATCCAATGTTCACTGTTATGTTCATTTTTGGTTGCATTTCAGGATGTTTTGCATGCGCGCTTTTGATGACATTTGTTTTGTTCGCATTATTTTAAAGTTAAAATGCACTAATGATGTTGTGTCGAGCTATCGGGTTGAAAATGTAGATTTTGCTCGGGAATGATGAAGGCAACCACAGTTCGCTCAACTTCCGCCGCCGTTGTGAGTTTTCTGCTGCAGCAATACGTTCCGTTTGACGAAACGGGACACCTTCAGGAAGTCAGCAATCTCTCACCTTAGGAGACCGCTGACCGTTTGGCGAAACGGGACATCTTCAGAGAACTCAGCGGTCTCTCACTCTAGGAGACCGCTGAGTCCAGCGCCTCACCAATACAGGGCCAGAAGTCAGCGGTCTCTCATCCTAGGAGACCGCTGAGTCCAATGCTCAAGTTTAATACGGTAGAGAACTCAGCGCTCGCTCACAATAGGAGACCGCTGAGTTCGGATTCTTAGCGGGTTTAATGAAGTGCGCTCAGCGGTCGCTGAGGTTAGGAGACCGCTGAGTGGAATTAATTCACCGTCTGTATAAATACCGAGCGAGGGTTTTTCAGATCAGTATCCTTCAATTCCAGACGCCATTCTTTTTCTTTGTTCTTTTAGAGTTCTTTAGGGTTTTCTTCTAGTTTACTCTCGGATATTTCTACTTAGTGATCTACTATTGTAATTGCATTCCGGATTGGAGACTTCAGTACTTGCAATTTGTCAGATTCAATTCCAGTTTATCTTCGATTTCGATTATAGTAGTGAGTTTACGATTTCAGCTCTTTATTTATGCTTTATAACTTCTCATGCAGATTGCCCTCGAGAATTAATGTTAGAAAAGATTAATGCTTTAGGCGATTAATTGTGTTGTTTTGATTGTTTTAAGTGTGTTTTATGTTTATTTGTAATTCTCTTCTGTTACTCGGTTATTTTCTTTTCTCCTGTGCGCGTAATCTGTTTGTTGAGTGTTGTATATGCAAGGTCGCAGAAGCTTGAAAAGGCAGTTAGAAGAATCCGGGTGTCATCCGCCAGACGAACTTATTTTTCCGGAAGAAATGGCTAACAATTCCAGATATATGGGGGATTTTGCCAGGCCTATATTTGGAACCACTGCTTCTGCTATAGTGCTGCCGACAGAAGTCAGGAATTATGATTTGAAGCAGAATCATCTGAATTTGCTACCCTCTTATCATGGGACGGCAAATGAAGATGCTCTGCAATTTGTTCGTGAATTTTGCACAGTGGTACAGTCTTTCCCTTTGTTGGCTCTAACTGAGGATCAATTGAAGCTGAAGTGCTTTCCATACACGTTGAAGGACAGGGCCAAAACGTGGTATTTATCTCTTCCACCTAACTCGCTCACCACATGAATGGCAGTGTGCGAGAAATTCATGTTGAAGTACTACCCCAATCATAAAACTCAGGAAGTTCGCACAAAAATCATGAACTTCACTAAAGCTGGCGATGAACCCTTCCATGAGGCTTGGGAGAGGTTTAGGGAATTACTTTAACAGTGCCCGCATTATCAGATGGCACAAAAAATGTTGTGGCAGTTCTTTTATGATGGATTGGTGCAAACAGCTCAGTTTATGGTGGATAGCACCGCCGGCGGAAACATTGCAGTGAAAACAGCCGATGAACTACAAGAGATTCGAAACACTTGCAGCTAGTTCACAACATAAATCTACCCGTACTCGACGTGTTGAAGTGAGTGCAATTGTTGAAAGTCCGGACATGAAAAAGCAGCTGGCCAACATGATGAGAGAGCTGCAGGAATTGAAGATGAGCAAGTCTGCTGTTTCTCCACCTCGACAGACACCTACTAGACAAGAGATTTTTACTGAGCCATGTGGCATTTGTGGAGAGCAAGGGTACAATCCTGAAGAGTGTCAAAGAATGGAAGAGCCGACATATGAAGGAGGAGCAGAAGTCTATGCTACTCAGGGGTATCCTCCACGTCAGCAGCTGGATCAAGGCCAAAGTTTCAATTAGAATCAACGACAGCAGAGCTCGGGATGGCAGAATCAGTCTAGTTATGGGTGGAGGAACCAGAATCAAGGACAAGGCTTAGGACAAAATTATCAATTTCACCCTTCCCAACAACAACAACCTGTTCGAAGATCCCCTCGAGCGGTGGTACCCTCAAAGAATGCCAGTTTTCCCAACAATTTCAGCCTCCTCAAAAGACTTCCATGGAGGACAGCTTGAGCGCTTTCATGCAGGAAAGCAAGCGAGCAAGGGAAGCTCAAAATACCACTATCAAGCATCTTGAAACAGCTGTGAGACAGATATCTGGCACTAAGAATCAGATGCAACAACAACTGCAGACTGGGAAGATACCGAGTCAAGGACAACAACCTCATCAGGCCCATGCTGTTTCTATCATTAGAGAAGTTGCTCCAAAATTTAAGGAGGAGGAAATCAAGCCTCACAAGGGCGAGCACCAATTTGACCGATTCGTTGCCTTACCAAGTAGAGTAAGAGAAGGACCGGTACACACCCTTAATACGAGGGACACCACAGAGAAGTGGAGAAGCAAAATCGTGAGTACAATCAAAGCTTCCCAGCTGCCAGATGAACCTATACCTCTAAATACAGCTGAACCACAACAGCTACTACCTAAGCAGGATGATCCAGGTAGTTTTATCATAAGCCTAGACTTGGGTATTAGCGACGAGGTCTCAGGAATGCTAGATTTAGGTGCAGCAATTAACCTGATGCCTTTTAGTATTTTTGAGAAATTGGGTAATTGTGAATTGAAGCATACGGACATGAAAATAGAATGAGCTGATGGTTCTATTAGTTACCCTCGTGGGATGGTTGAGGATGTTGTGGTAACTGTGAGTGGTATTAGAGGTCCGGTGGATTTTGTTGTGCTGGAGACCGGCAAGGGGATAAGGAGTGAGAATGGTCACCTTGTTTTGCTAGGCAGGCCTTTTATGACCACAACTAATACTCGCATTGACGTCAGGTCAGGAACTTTGAGTATGGCGGGATCAAGGCGATCAGTGACTTTCTCTGTGTTCAGTAAGAAGTCAATAGCTCCTGACCCTTTGGTGCAAAATTATTCCTACGTCAAGATGTTTGACTCGGTGGATGAGGATGATATTGTGCACGAATTCCTGGCTAATATGCACAATGAGGATGATATCATTCAGGAATTCTTGGCTAATCTGGAAAATGAGGATGACATAGTGCATGATTTTCTGTCTGACCTACAAAGTGAGGAGGAAGTCGAGCTGGACATTCAAATATGGGATAAGGGAAGAGCAACATGTGCAATGGGTGTTGTTAAGCACCCGAAAGTGAGACCTTCAGCTGCAACCTTAGATGATGTGATAATCCAGGTGAGAAGTCAGCTGAAGCTTCAGTCAGAATTTGGTTAAGGGTTTCGCAGTCAAGCTAATGACGTTAAACAAGCGCTGCATGGGAGGCAACCCATGAGTTGGTTTCTCGTTCTTTCCCTTTGTTGTATTTGTTTTGCTTTCTTTTGTTTTGTTTTGTTTGGTTTTGTTTTGTTTTGTTTTGTTTTATCTTTGTGTTTTTGTTTTAGGTTGCTGGATAATGTTGCTTGAATGATTTCTCGCTTGGAGCTGTCGTACCCTCAGTGAAACCTCTTTTTCTCTCTCCTTTCATTGTCACAAAGAGGGCATTGTTTTATTTTCTTGAGTGGGGGGAGGAACCCGTTTGTTTGTCTTGTCTTGTCCTCGTCAGTCTTGATTTGATTCAAACTGTGGAAGTATGTGGATTGAACATGATGTATTATGCTCTGATTTAATTGATGGTTTGAGGATATTTTTCAGCATTTTCTTTAAGCATTGTGTTTACTTCATAGTTGACTGTGGGGCATTTTTTCTGTATGTGAATAATTGAGGTGAAATTCTTGAATGAGAGAAGGAGGTGAGAAGTTTTTCTTTATGCGTGGATATCTGTGATTGATGTTTTGTTGTTAAAGTGTAAGTTGAGTCGGGAGGTCTCTGCTTTTCTGGGAACCATGAGCATGGGAAACCACATGAGGATACTTTAGATGAACTCTAAATGTTTCCACCTCATGAATATTGACCTTATAACTCGACTTTCTTGCCGCTTATATAAAGAAAAATGTTGTTTGGCTTAATATATGATGTGAGGGGCTCTACCCCACTCTCTCCACGTCTTTGTTGAAATGCTTAGGAGAGATGGGTATGGGAAACCACTCTAGGAGACCCGGAATACTCCAGAGGATTTTCCTAGAGAATTTTGCCCCGGAGATTGTGTAAAAATGGTTGAATAATGAAAAGAAATTTGAAGCATTAAGTGTGTTAGCATGTTTCATCTCTTGCCTCCTATCTTCGCATTTTGGTTTTGAGCCGATTGAGTTTATTTGCAGAGGGGCAACTCGTTAGTTATGGGGTGAATTGCTTTTAGTTAAAGAATGTTGAGAATGTTCTTGCGCTGGATATGACGTTGAAGCATGATTTGTCATTTTCGATCTACGTCTTTCTTGTTGTGTTTTTAATTAAGATTTGCTTGAGGACAAGCAAGGTTTTGTGTGTGGAGGGTTTGTTACGTTCATTTTTGTTGCATTTCTGGATGTTTTGCATGCGCGCTTTTGATGACATTTGTTTTGTTTCGCATTATTTTAAAGTTAAAATGCGCTAATGATGTTGTGTCGAGCTATCGGGTTGAAAATGTAGATTTTGCTCGGGAATGATGAAGGCAACCACAGTTCGCTCCACTTTCACTGCCGTTGTGAGATTTCTGCTGCAGCAATATATACCGTTAGGCATAACGGGACACCTTCAGGAAGTCAGCGGTCTCTCACCTTAGGAGACCGCTGACCGTGAGCGACCGCTGAGTTCGAATTCTTAGCGGGTTTAATGAAGTGCGCTCAGCGGTCGCTGAGGCTAGGAGACCGCTGAGCGCAATTAATTCACCGTATGTATAAATACCGAGCGAGGGTTTTTCAGATCAGCAGCTAATATTTCAGACACTGTTCACTTCATATTTCTAGAGTTCTTTAGGGTTTTTCCTCTATTTTCACTCCCGGATATTTCTAGTTAGTAATTTCAGTACTGAATTTCAATTACGTTCATCGGAGACCACAATCATCGCAACTTTCAAATTTATTTCCAGTGTATCGTGTTCGTCAATTTCAATTACGTTCGTGAGTTATTTCGATTCCCGTTCTTCTTTCATGATTATAATCGCTCCGTTAATTTGTTTAATTGAATTAATGTTAAGTTTAGGATCGTCTCATGCTTTCGTTAGATTAAATTTCTATTCCTGCCTAGGGTTTATTTTATGCATTTTAGTTCTTGCCTAGGGATTAATTTATGTTTAATTATTCTTTCTGCCTAGTTATAAACATCAAACCAATTGATTTACCGCTTTCTTTTTATTTTCTTTTCGCAATACAATAATTTCCCTGCTAAGTTTTCCTTGAGAGACGACTTGGGTTGACTTGCTTAATCTACGGTGATCTCGTTTAATTGTGAGCTACTTAGGGTTAATTTAGTCGAAACAAATTTGAATTCCATCTATCCATCGTAAGATCAATATGACAGAACCTTCATCACTAGGTAAAACTGTGAAAGAAATTAGGAATGAAGAATTAGAGCAAGCTCATCGATATGTTTTGACAAACGAGGCTAATATTGATCCATATATTGAGTAAGCTCTCAAAATAAGGTTGATTTCTTTCTTATAACGACATTATTATACAAGTTGATCTTACTAATATAATTTGCAGGGAACATAAGGGATATTTGACAATAATGAATCCTAAGAAAGCTAAAGGGAAGAAATGGCTTCAAGACGAGCATAATAGGTTTACTAGATGGTTGCGTGAATATGTTGCAAAGGCAATTGTTGAACCTGAGTATCAGTTACCTGAAAGGTTGAAAATAATTTGTTTTGGGCCTAGCAACCAAGTGACCGAGTATTCTACTTACTTACTTGATGGTGTTGTTTTCAATACACAAAAGCGTGATGAGAAGTGAGTTACTCAAAATTCTGGTGTTAGCATTCATTCAAATATTATGCAAGTTGCTAGTGCAAAGGATAAAAATCTAGTTGTGTCAGATATGGTATTTTATAGAAGGATTGATAAAATATAGGAGCTTGATTACACTGCATTCTGAGTACTGGTGTTTAAGTGTGATTGGGTAGACAATAAGAGTGGTGTAAGAGTAGATGATACTGGTTTTACCTTAGTGAATTTGAACAAATTATGATTCAAATCTGACCCTTTTATTTTGGGAACTCAAGCCAAACAAGTGTTTTATATTGAAGACCCTGACGATAAAGCGTGGTCAGTAGTACTTGCTAGTTCCCAAAAATGACATACCGATATGATTAATCGTGATGATTTGGGAGATATTTCTATCCAACTTCAAAGTTTTTCAGTAGGAGTGCCTCTACTCGATACAAATAATGCATCAGACAAAGATGAACCACCCCACGTTCGTGAAGATTGTGATGTAATTTAGGTGTAAGGTAGTAGGAGAGAGTTTTAGTTCTTTTTCTTCAACTTATCTGTCTGTATTTCATAAGGACTTATCTGTTATTTTTCTAGTGTATGCACTTTAGTAACTTCAGAAACATACCTGGTTCATTTGTGATTAGCTTTATATGCCTCCGATTATGCCTATTAATCCCATTTTAGACTTCATTAGATTAGATATAACGATAATAGATGTAGTATATTGGAGAATCTCCGAAAGCTCGGGACTGATCTTTATCTTGAACTTATATAAACTTGCTTAAAAAATACAATTACATAAAATACAAGACAAATTAAAAGAAATTAAAACAAATTAATTAATGTAATTACTTCATAGAATATTTATGTAACTTATGTGGGATGAATATTTTAATTCTTTGAATTATGTAACTTATATTTGTATGTAATAATGAGGGTCAAATACTCTTTTTGCTACTCATGTGAGGAGTTTTTATGAGGCTCGTTCCTCGAATTCTAGTTTGTATGAGGATTATTAGGTTTGTAATTCTATTTATTTATAAGATTTTTTTTCATACAAATATATAATTGATGGTCCCGAGACGGATACCTTGGTATACAGGGGAGAGGGATGAATACACCAAGGTTTAAAAACTTTTCTGTTGGGAAAATTATAAAGTTTTGATTTAATACCAAAACCCAACTGACTCCAACCGAGTAGATGATTGCATCAACCTAAGTAGTGTTTTCCAGCTCGCCTGTTTGAGCTGTAGATTTTCTACGTTTACAGGTTCAAGAAGCTGAAGACAGTAGAAGCTCAAGACAGCAGAAGATCCAGCTATATTAACAGCAGAGTCAACTATCAGCTGAGTTTTCCAGCTGAGCTGAGTTCAAAACAGAGCAGAATCAAGCTGATGATTAATTGAGCTGAGTTCAAGACACAGCTAATCCAGCTGTACAGAACAAAGGAATGTTAACTCTGAGTATCAGATCCAGCTCCAAGATCCTTAAAACAGCTTGAAGACAAAAATCCCGGTGTAAGAAGAGATCAATCTATCTCGACCAATGAGGCATTGCCAAATCAGCATCCTAGACTTCAGAACCTAGGATGTGACACTGATGAAGAGAGCTGCAGAAACACCCAAAGGCAGATTGTGAATTTAAGAAGAGTAGGTAAGATTCAAACGGCTCCTCCAACGGCTAGTCTTGAATCTCTACCTATAAATACCCGTCTTCAACCTCAGGATCACTAACGAAAAACTCTCTACAAGCTTTCATTCATAGAAATTATCAAGCCTTCAAAAGCTCTTTACCAGTTCTAAATAGTTCAAAGAATACTTTATCTTAAAGTGTTTCTAGTTTAGAAACTACCCAGTTTTTCGTCTGATTCCTAGACAGAAATCATTGAATATCCTAAGCCTAGATTTTGAACGAGTTCATCTCACTTTAAGTTTTTCATTGTAAGAACTCGTTCACAATTGGAACCCCAAACCAAACGTCTCCTTACCCAGAAAGGTGAGGTCAAGGTTACGCTTGCTTGAAGCGCGAAATTCAAGTGGTTGTAAGGTTTTTTCAGTACCCGCAAACTGAAAGGTTTAGGCTTGACAGTGCCCGTAAACTGTTGGAACACAATTCAGGTTCTAGTTGTGAAGTTGCTTGGTACTTGGAAACCAAGTGGTAGTGACTTACAGTGAATCTGGTTGTGGATGTAGGAGGTGTTACTCCGAACCACATAAAATCTTGTGTTCTTTTCTTTCTCTATATTTTCAGTTATTGTACTAACTCCATTGGCACATTTTATTTTATCAAATCTGCTTACTCAGCTGCTCTTCAAAGACATCTGTGTTTTTTCGAAAATTGCACAACTTGATAAAGCTGAAAACGTAAAGATAATATTTTCAAGCTGAGTTTCTCTAAGAAAACGAGCTAAGTTTTAAAACCACCACTTTCCGCACCGACGGCTGAGTTATAAGTACAGCTGACCATCTTCAGCTGGATTCATAACTGAGCTCACGCACTCTGTTTTAAACTTGTGAAAAAGTTTTTAAGTCTATCTTTGGTGTATTTACCCCCTCTACACCGAAGACCCAACTCAGGGACCATCAATTGGTATCAGAGCAGTGGTTCAAAAGACCACTGTTTCTGAATCAAGAGATTTGTATTGAAACTCTGTTAGTGGTCCACTGAACAGATCCTCTTTTGGAAAAACTCATATTATTTCATACTGTGCATATCTCCATGGATTCTTATCTTAACAGGAATCTTCCCACCTTCTCGGTTGATGACTATGCAATCTGGAAGTTCAGATTGAAAAGCTTTCTTTGTGCGCATCATGACATGATGTGGGACGTCATCACAGACGGACCCATTCTCATTTACAAGCAAGGAAACGAGCTTGTACCTTCTCAAGATGGTGGACATCCAACATATCAGTTCATTCCCAAGCCAAAGAATGAATATACCTCAGAAGAGAGGAAGCAAGCTGGATTAGACATCTTCGCAAGGAACACCACATCATCAACTGTCTCCAACGCCTACCTCAGCAAGATCATCAACTGCAACACTGCAAAGGGGATGTGGAAAACCCTAGCCAAGCTATGCGAAGGGTCAGAAGAGATAAAAGAAAATAAATTCATGATTGCCTGTCAGAACTTTGATAACTTCAAGCAGCTTGTCAACGAATCCATCGAATGGATGAAGCTCAGATTCTCAAATATCGTGGGAGAGATTGAAACCATTAGAACTGGGAAATAGACCCAGCGTGAAAATAACCTAAAAGTCCTTTCAGCGCTCACAGCTGAATGGAACACATACAAGGTGGTACACGAAAGTCGAAGTGACTTGGGTGATCTTTCAACTGAGAGATTATTCTCCCTACTCAAAGCCAGCGAATACAACTTGAAGATTACCACGAAAGAATCTTCAAGCAATGAAAATGATGGAGAACTGACACCTGCGCCAAAGAAGATTGCGTTTAGAGCTAACTCTGAAAAATCCACATACATGCAGTCAGCTGAGTCCTCAAAGAAGGACAAGAAGGACATGAGCAAGGAAGATCTACTTGAAGACATAGCCATGCTGGTCAAAACTACAACAGACTCAATACCAGCAAGGAAAAGTACAAGAAGTTCGCAATAACTTACAGAGACAAGTACGCAGTAGCTGATGAGAAGTTAGCTGACAAACGAACAGACGAAGGTTGCTTCAACTGCAAAGAACCAGGACACTACAGGCTAGAATGTCCCAAGCTATCCAAGAAACATAAAGACCAACTGAAAGCTAAGGCAGCTGACAAAAGAAGAGGTTACATCGTCGACGAGGAGTTGGAGTGCAACAAAATAGAGAATGACATGCCATTTTTAGATTCAGAAGAAGAAGCACTGATAACCCATGATGAACCTGAATGGGATACATGCTTCATGGGACAGACAGCCGATGAGGATGAGGTAATGTCAAGAACTCAAAATCTATCTAACCTCTCACCATCACACGAACACTCTACACAGGTTTCAAAATCAAGGCTACCGGATTGGAGTTTAGTAGAGAAAGTTATGAACGATTTCAAGGAGCTTCAAGAGATCCTTGACATCATGATGAGTGAAAATGCCGAGTTGAAGGTGGAACTGGAAAAGAAAAGGGTATCAGAAGCAGCTGATACAACACAGCTCAAAGAGGAGGTTGTTTTACTTAAGGACAAAATAGTGAAATAAAATCAGATAATGGAAGAGTTTTACTATGAGAAGAAACAACTGTTGAAAGATCTGGAAAAGACCACAGCAAATCAGAAAGAAAGATAGCTGAGATCTTAGTGTTGAGAAAATCTGAAGAGGCGCTAACAATGAAGATGGTGACGCTAATCAAAGCTTCCACAACAATGGACGAAATTATAAGTGTTCAGCGTCCAGCAGCACTCAAGACAGGATTGGGTTATACTGGAACTAAAGACGTTACAAACATCGCTTCCACAAGTGGAACAAAGGTAATGTTTGTAAAAGTAAAGGAAAACCCAATTCCAGCTACTCAGCAACAACCATTGAGGACACATCAGGCATCAAAAAGGCCAGCTGTGAGACACCTCAAGCACAGATCAGATAGCAACGTGCTCAAACTCAACAGAGACAGCAGGCTAGACAGTTCATATACCAGAAACATCAACAGCACGTCGAGAGATATCAACCGAGATATGAAAGGAGATACCCAGCTGGATATCACTCATATGATCAACAGTTGGAGAACCAGTTCCAGCTGAGATATCACAAGAGACAGCAGAGACAAAGGAATGTCTCAGCTGCATACTCAGCTGGATACCAAAAAAGACCCGGACATCAACAAAGAAATCAAACTGGGAAAATACAGAGATCAAGATCCCACCAGTAACAACCGAAGAACATAAAGAATGTGTACATCGACTTAGCTGGAAGGATCATCAGATCAAATAACCCAATAGTAGTCATCAAGCAGATCTGGGTCGTGAAAGGATCTTTGTCTAACCCACAAGGACCCAATTAAAACTGGGTACCTAAATTTTGATTTTTGTCATTGGTTGCAAGGGAATGACGCATCATTAAGGAGTCGATGAGAACGCTATGGTACTTGGACAACAGATGTTCTAAGCACATGACCCACTTAAAGCATCTACTCCAGGAGTACATCGAGCGTCCAGGACCACAAGTAATATTTGGTGACAACTCCAAAGGTCTAACTAAAGGTTATGGTACATTTGAAACTAAAAATGTTATAATCTCTAATGTTTCATATGTACAAGGACTGCAACATAACTTGCTTTTCATTAGCCGATTCTGCGACAACGGTTTTTCTGTCAAGTTTGATGCACATGGATGCACAGTAAAGCACAAGGAAACCAAGCAGATACTACTAAGAGGGAAAAGAGAAGGAAATATGTACTTCGGTGACTGGAACAGCAGCCCTCCTGAGACTTGTCTTGTATCCAAAAGCAGCAATGAAGTCAGCTGGTTATGGCACAGACGGCTGAATCATCTCAACTTCAAGATAATCAACAAATTGTCTAGGAACCAGCTCGCTAATGGAATTCCAGATCAAGTACATGACAAAAGTCATATGTGTAGCGCATGCCAACAAGGAAAACATACAAGAATTTCATTCTCACTCAAGCCAGTACAGTCAACTGATTGCGTTCTTTAACTCCTTCACATGGATCTCTTTGGTCCAGTTACTCCAGCAAGCTTCAACGGCAGAAAATATACTTTGGTCATAGTGGATGACTTCTCAAGATTCACATGGATGTCATTCCTGTACTAGAAAAGCGAAATAAGGACTAAGCTGCCAATCCTACTGGAAAGACTCTCAACTCAGAAGGAGTGCAAGATAATGTCAATCAGATGATCGGAGAACGGAGTTTCTAAATGAAACTATATATGAATACTGCGAGAAGAACGGAGTTCAACATCAAACCTCAGCAGTACGCACACCCCAGCAGAATGGTATAGCAGAGAGGAGAAACACAGCACTCAAAGAAGCGACTACATCGATGCTTGCCAGCTCTGTCATTCCAAAGAAGTTCTGGGCCGATGCAATCAACACAGCTTGCTTCACTCAGAATCGCTCTCTACTCACATCATGGCAAAGAAAGACGCCGTATGAGCTATGGAATAACAGAATACCATACATTGGATATTTTAAGGTCTTCGGATCCAAATGTCATATCCTTAACAATGGAAAAACCCAGCTGTGAGTAAAGCTTACAGAGTCTTCAACAGAAGAAATCAAACGGTCGAAGTAACTCCCCATGTTATCTTTGACGAATCATCATTCGAATACAGAGATTCTATCAAACGAAGAAATGAAGGAGAATCTTCAAGGCAAATTCAGACAAGAGCTCAAGAAAGTCGAATTAGGAATCTGGCCGAACCATTAATATGGAATGATGAGATAGAGGAGGAACCTCAAATCAATCAAGAAGTTCCACCAGCTGGAAATCAAGAGGAACCTCCAACGCCAAATCAAGTGGGAATGCCATCAGCTAGAAATCCAAACACAACTGAATCCCCAGCTCTATCTCCAGCAGAGCTCCTACAGAAGTCACCCCAAAACTCAATCCAAGTAGAGTCTCATTCTCAAGACTTAACTCCAGAACAACTCCAAGCCAGACGAAATCTAGCCACTTCTAGCATCAATCAGCTGGAAGAAAAAATTCGTAGAAGGAGAAGATGGATCGAAGATCATGCATCATCAGCAATAATTGGAGAACCATCTGACCGGGTCAGAACCAGAAGCTCAGCTGCTCAAGCTACATCGGATCATCAAGAAGCAGCTGACACAGCTCAACTCTCAGTAGAGCTAGAACTGACTGTCTATGATAAAGACACAGCTCTAATGGCGTAATATGTAGCTCAAGTTCCAAAGCCTCAAACCATTCTAGAAGCCTTAAACAGCGTACCCTGGACAAACGCCATGCAGGAAGAGCTAAATAAATTCCTCAGAAATTGTGTTTGGGAATTTGTCGACAAACCTGAAGGAGTCAAAGTCATCGGACTCAAATAGATCTTCAAGAACAAGCTGGATACCCTTGGAGTCACCATCAGAAACAAAGCTCGACTCGTTGCCAAGGGCTACACACAATAAGAAGAAATTAACTTCGAAGAATCATTTTCTCCAGTAGCACGATTGGAAGCAATCAGATTATTTCTCGCTTATGCAGCACATCACAAATTCAAGGTCTATCAAATGGATGTGAAGTGTGCATTTTTAAATGGAGAAATCAAGGAAGATGTCTATGTTGAACAACCACCAGGATTTGAAGTAGAAGGAAATAAAGTCTACAAGTTAAAGAAGTCGCTTTATGGATTGAAACAAGCACCTCGAGCCTGGTATGATACTCTATCAAATTTCCTTGTATCTAAAGGTTTCAAGAAGGGCTCAGTAGATAGAACACTCTTCACCATCAAGTTGGGAGAAGACATCCTGGTTGTTCAAATCTATGTAGACGACATCATCTTCGGATCAAGATCAACATTCTTATGCCAACAATTCGGAGAAATGATGTCAAAACAGTTCTAAATGTCTATGATGGGAGAAATGAGCTTCTTCATAGGACTTCAAGTCAATCAATCACCAGAAGAAATCTTCATAAACCAATCCAAGTACGTAAAGGACTTGATCATGAAGTATGGAGTTCAGTCAAGCAGAACAACGAAGATACCAATAAACACCAACTGGAAGATTGAACCTGGAACTGAAGGAAAATCAGTTGATTCAAGCAAGTACAGAGGGATAATAGGTTTCCTGCTGTATCTAATAGCCAGTCGTCCAGACATCTCTTTCGCGGTCGGAGTGTGTGCTAGATTTCAAGTTGATCTAAAGGAGGCACACATGCAAGCAGCCAAGAACATTCTCAAATATCTCAAAGGAACTCAGAATGTTGGGCTGTGGTACCCAGCTAAAGACAATCTACAGCTGACTGAATATTCAGACTCAGACTTCGCTGGAGATCGGTTGGACAGAAAATCAACTTCAGGAACATGTCAGTTCCTAGGAAGCAAGTTAATCTCGTGGCTTTCAAAGAAGCAAACATGCGTCGCAATTTCCACAACAGAAGCGGAATATGGCAGCTGGGACCTGCTGCTCATAAATTCTCTGGCTGAAACATCAGCTGGATGACTACAAAGTGAAAACTGGACAAGTTCCAATTTTCTTTGATAGCTCAAGTGCTATTGCTATATCAGAAAATCCAGTACATCACACAAGATGCAAACATGTGGATGTACACCATCACTTCATCAAAGATCACGTGGAAAAGAAGGATGTGATTGTTGAGAAAATTCACACAGATATACAGCGTGCTGATATACTCACAAAGCCGCTGGTAGAAGCAAGATTCAAGTTGTTGTGCGGATTACTTGGATTACTCAACCCAAACGAAGAAGCCACACCCAGCTGAATGGAAGCAGACCCAGCTGGAATTCAGATTCAACCTCAAAGGAGAACCTAGCTGAGAAGAACCAAGCTCAGTCGGACGCCTAAGTTGATGGGTTATTCAGCTGAGGGGGAAACCAACTCAAAATACAGTTAGAAAAATGCCCACTCAACACAGCTATTCATAACCGAGGTATCAACTGACTATTATGATCAGCTGAGAGATTTGCAATATCAATACATACCTATTCATTCTGCTTTAGACAGACTTCAGTCAAATCATATCACGTCATATCCAATCAAATTTAATTAAAAGTCTACAAAGATCAAAAGTATGGGAGTTTCAAGGCAGAAGTCAAAACGCCTCAACCGTTCTCATGCGCGCATTAAATCGCATTTTCTGAACAAGAAACTGACATGACGCGAGAATCACTCCCAGTCGTAGATCTTCATATCAAACTACCAATCTTGATCGTCCATTCATCAAGAAAGTTGATATATATATATATGCTAGAAGAGATACGCAAATATTCGCCTTAACCTTAAAAAGTTTTGATCCGGCACCCTTTCTTCTTCCTCACCTATATATATTATTTGTTCTACTAACAAAATTTGCAGACGAAAAACATTGAATCTAGAAAGATTTCTCCAGGAGCCGATCAACATAAAGAGTTACTGTGAAAGGTTCACTTTGAGAGTTGCTTAACTCTCAGGAACCACAAGAAGACGGAATTCCAGGAGATAATGAAGCTCATCGATAGATCCGGTCTAACGCAGTGGGTGACTGCAAAGCCCAAGAACATCATTCACCAAGAAGTTGCAGAATTTTTCCTGGGAATGTTAAAGGAAAAGGACCGCCTCCGCTCTAATGTTTCTCTCAAAACAAAAGAGAGAACAGGACACCCAACTCCCTAGGATGTGGAGATTAACGTCAACAGGATCCTGACGAAGAAATTCAATCTGAAGATATACGGGAATCTCTCTCCAGAGAGATACACCAGAGAGAAAGTCCAGTCAGAACTGGACAAGATGCTGATGAAGCCGGAGCCTTATAGAGCAAAGATGCCAAAGTTCTTGCTCCGCCACAAATGGCAAAGAATAAGATGCAGGAGATAAAGTAGCAGACATCTATTCTCTTCCCAGCTGGGAAGAGGAAACAACGTGAGGAGACAAAACAAGCTGAAGCACCGTCTTCAAAGAGAAGACTCCAGTTCAAGGTGCCCAGTCAGTCAGCCGAGAAGCCATCTGACATTGAGAAAAAATTCGTAACTACTCTCCGAGGAGCAGAAGGTCCACAAGCGGTGGTTTCTTATGGTGGAAAAGATGTTTATGTACCAGCATGGACATCATCATCGCCACCACCCCAACGACGTATTCCAGCTGATCAACTAAGCTTAGACCCCAATTAACTAAGCTTAAATCTCACAACAGATGGAATACTTCAACAGCCTTCTCCTTAATTTTCTTCAGCTCGACAAGGACACCAACTTCAAGATCAACTTATAAAAGTTGGAGCTCAAGCCCCTGCACAAAGCTCAAGTGGAAAAGCACCATCCAGCCGATGATCACTTGCAGCTAAATGATGAAAACAGAGTTGAACCCTTTACCCCCACTTCAGAAGTGGAAGGGGAATACTTAAAGTCCCTCAAGAGACTTTTGAATATTAGAAGCCTACAGGATGCCTTCATGCATCAAGATGATTTGATTCAAAAATCAAGGAATGAAGTTGTGCACTACTCAGAAGATGTTATCTCTAGAGCCAACTCATACCTCCAAGCACTCAGCTGGACCGCCCCAGCTGAATCAGCCAAGGAAGTTGTGTCTGCAATCACAGCTGAGGCTACTGCTATTGAAGAAGAGCCAGCCGATGCAACAGCTGAGCCACTAAGACTCCAGACTCCGCTGGATGAAAAATTTTCAACTCTCATGCCAGCTGGAAGTCATCGATGAACGGAAACTCTCCTACAGCATGGATATTCACAAGCTGTTCAACCTTTACAAAGATCTGAACATAGTTAAGAGCTGACAGCACAGCCGAACTGAACATCGCAACAGCTGACAACACAACGAAGATCGCTGACGTAATTCAGGAAATTGTACAGCTCAATAAGACGATAGTTTGCCTCTTCCGCCTTGTTGATAATGCCAAAAAGGGGAAAGATAATGAGACGAAGAAATGTCCTCATTAAGCAAGGGGGAAGATAATGAGACGAAGAAATGTCCTCATTAAGCAAAGGCAAAACTGCTGAGCTAGAGGAAAAAAGTAGCGGATGCAGAAGTCAAATAAAGAAGCAGCGAATGCAGAAGAGAAGACCCAGCCAGCTGGGATTGAAGATTGAAGATTGTAGAATTGAAGTTTTTCGTTCTTTTTTATTTATCTTTTTAACTGCTGTAATTTCTTACAATAATAAAACAAAGTTTATTTTGCTGCTCAAAGCTTACCCTGATGATAATAACCTTTTGTCCAGGCTCTGAACTCTGAACTTTATTAAATCTGCAGAATTTTTTTCCCACTCTTAAACGTAGGGGGAAGCTTCATAGTTTATCTCAGTTAGGTTTTGGCATCATCAAAAAGGAGGAAATTGTTAGGAAAATTATAAAGTTTTGATTTAATACCAAAACTCAACTGACTCCAACCGAGTAGATGATTGTATCAACCAAAGTAGTGTTTTCCAGCTCGCCTGTTTGAGCTATAGATTTTCTAAGTTTACAGGTTCAGGAAGCTGAAGACAGCAGAAGCTCAAGACAGCAGAAGATCCAGCTGTATTAACAGCAGGAGTCAACATCAGCTGAGTTTTCCTGCTGAGCTGAGTTCAAAACAGAGCAGGATCAAGCTGATGATTAATCCAGCTGAGTTCAAGACACAGCTGATCCAGCTGTACAGAACAAAGGAATATTACCTCTGAAAGCCTTAGTTCAAGTCTGAGTATCAGATCCAGCTCCAAGATCCTTAAAACAACTTGAAGACAAAAATCCTGATGTCAGAAAAGATCAATCTATCTCGACCAATGAGGGATTGCCAAATCAGCATCCTAGACTTCAGAACATAGGATGTGACACTGATGAAGACAGGTGCAGAAACGCCCAACAGCAGATTGTGAATTTAAGAAGAGTAGGTAAGATTCAAACGGCTTCTCCAACGGCTAGTCTTGAATCTCTACCTATAAATACCCGTCTTCAACCTCATGATCACTAATGAAAAACTCTCTACAAGCTTTCATTCTTTGAAATTATCAAGCCTTCAAAAGCTCTTTAGCCGTTCTAAATAGTTCAAAGAACACTTTATCTTAAAGTGTTTGTAGTTTAGAAACTACCCAGCTTTTCGTCTGATTCCTAGGCAGAAATCATTGAATATCCTAAGCCTAGATTTTGAACGAGTTCATTTAACTCTAAGTTCTTCATTGTAAGAACTCGTTCACAGTTGGAGCCCCAAACCAAACCCCTCTTTACCGAGAAAGGTTAGGTCAAGGTTACGCTTGCTTGAAGCGCGAAATTAAAGTGGTTGTAAGGTTTTTTCAGTACCCGCAAACTGAAAGGTTTAGGCTGGACAGTGCCTGTAAACTGTTGGAACACAACTCAGGTTCGAGTTGTGAAGTTGCTTGGTACTTGAAAACCAAGTGGTAGTGAATTACTAGTGAATCTGGTTGTGGATGTAGGAGGTGTTACTACGAATCACGTAAAATCTCGTGTTCTTTTCTTTCTCGATATCTTTAGTTATTGTACTAACTCCATTGGCACATTTTATTTTATCAAATCTGCATACTCAGCTCCTCTCCAAAGACAGCTGAGTTTTTCTGAAAATTGCACAACTTGATTAATCTGAAAACGTAAAGATAATATTTTCAAGCTGAGTTTTTCTAAGCAAACGGGCTAAGTTTTAAAACCACCACTTTCCGCACTGCCAGCTGAGTTATAAGTACAGCTGACCATCTTCAGCTGGATTCATAACTGAGCTCACGCACTCTGTTTTAAACTTGTGAATAAGTTTTTAAGTCTATCTTTGGTGTATTCACCCCCTTTCTACACCAGAGACCCAGCTCAGGGACCATCATTTTCCAATTAAAACTCTTTGAGTGAGCTGGCTGTGTTCGACCAAGCTGGAAGACAGCTGGGTAAACACAACTAGTTGTGTGTGCGGAAATTGGTGGGTTTTGGAAAGTCCATCTGCTAATTCAAATATATTGCAAAGCTTTATTTCTCTTTTCAATTAATTAATTTATGCAGCTTGAAAACATGCTTATGAATGGTCAGCTGGATGCATAAAATAAAACAGTAAGTAAATAACAAAGAAAGTTTAACGTGGTTAGCAGAGACTACTCCTACGTCCACGACCAGAAATCTCTGGTAAATCCACTAAGGATACCACTGACTTTTTTGCACAGTCAGCAAGCGTTGCAGCTTAGTTTCTCGAGATGGATACAAGTTTACACGTACTGTATCGAAACGTGACCAGCTATTTACGGGTACAGCTGACACCTAACATGTAGTTTACGGGTACTACAGAACCTGAATATTTATAGGGAGAGATTAGAACTAGCCGTTGGAAAGAGTCATTCTGAATCTCTATCTAACTTCTGACAATTAGGTCTTATCTTCATCCGTGTTTTCCTCGTATAGCAGGACTAGGCTTGACTTCTAGGTGCTGAGGTGTCGAGTTTCTGTTGGTCCAGGTCAGCTCTGACTTTATCTCAAGTTGTCTTTGACTCTGCTATGCTGTTGACTCTGAGCTGTATCTTGAACACTGCTGGGTCTTGACACTGAGTTAATTCTTGAACTTTGCTGGGTCTTGACGCTGAGCTGAGTCGTCACACGAGCTGGATATTTCATACAGTTGTGTCTTGATGAGCTTGATCGTCTTAGATCTGGATATCATTTCGTTGACCACTCGACTTGAGTTGTCCTGCTGTGTACTCAGCTTGGTCAGTTGAGTCTTTCTTCTCTTGTCCGTTGTAACCTCTGTACATCTCTGCTGGGCTTCTCTGCTGTATCTTCTCTGATGTGTTGGCTCTGTTCAGCTGTGCTTCACACTCAGCTGATGACTACTCGGCTGATCCTTCAGCTGGATCTTCTGCTGTCTTCAGCGGCTTCACCTGTAACCTTATAAAATCTACAAGCTCAAACAGGCGAGCTGGAAAAATACTTAGGCTTGCGCAATTATCTACTAGGCTGGGATCAGTTGGATTTTGGTATCAACTCTAAACACTTAGAATTTTTCCAACAATAATTACTTCATGTTATTATTTTTTGATTAATTGACATAAATTATTTATGCTTTTAAGATTAAATAAACAAAAAAAATAAAATATTCTAGAATATATTGTCTTTGTGTAAAATATGAAGCAGACTACTGAAGATGACATATTGTTTTTATTGTATTTTGGTGCTATTTTTGCTGCAAAATGATATGAATCATTGAAGATGCCCTTATGATGAAGTCCCACTTACTACACTCAATTCATGTGGAAATATATTTAATTCTACAAGTCAATAATGCAGATACATATCAATATCAATTGATTTTTATGTTAAAAATAACGTGTGGCTTAAATTTTGTTGACCCAATTACAAATTAAGTAAGTTAATTAATTATTGGGTGACGAGGGAAGTCCGTTGTCGTACTCAATGGTGTGTTTAGGTAGAGTCTTGCCGCTCTTATTTGATAGCTTACAAGTAAAAAATTTCCTACAACGGAAAACTTGGGAATAGTCTCTCATCTCCACGATGCTATCGAATACAATGTCAGTAAACAATGGTGTTCGTACTGATGGTATCAGGAATTCATTAATTATTAGTTACTAAGCTAGCAAATAAATAATAAAATAACAAAATATACAAATTCTACAGCTAATCTTGTGTACATAATGTGATTATAGAATAATCTAATAATTAAAACAAGAGAAAAAATTCAGATTCCGAGTAGAGTATCTTGTTATATAAAACCCAATTTTTGTGTTAGCACTTCGCATTATTAATTGGTAGATCTTATTTTATCGACAAATCTTTATATGCAAGTAGGTCCATAAAAACTTAAAAAGGGGCTAAATTAAAATTTTGAAATCACATAGCATTTAATAGATATGCATGTCGGCATTTTATTCAACGACGATGTAGATAATTAGTAAAATAATACTCCCTCTGTCCCATTATTCTTGTCTTGTATTCCCTTTTGGGCTGTCCCGTTATTCTTGTCCTGTTTTCATAAAAGGAAATATGCTTCTCTCATAAAAAGTTATGGGCTCCACCACTTTCTATCTTTTTACCCTTTAAACACCTTTTTCCTTAATACCCGTGCCCAAAAGAAATGAGACAACAATAATGGGACGGAGGTAGTATAATGACATATTTAATAATTAAATTAGCGTGAAATCTATACAATATATTAAAACACAGTTTTTGATCTTATCTAGAATGAGTTTAATTTTTTAAAATATATATCAAATACTAGGGGTGAACGCGGTTCGGTTAACCGATCATTTATGGTATAAAAAAACCGATCATGCGGTTTAAAATCGGTTTGGTTAATCACTAAAAAATCATAAATAAAAACCAAAAACCGCTATAACGGTCAACCTAAAAATCGGTTCAGTTAACCAATTATTCAACGGTTAACCATAATAAAAGAAAGTTATAATTTTTTTAATTCATAGTATTAAAAATTCCCTATTCTAATATATATATATATATATATATATTTCACATAATTTATTAAAAAACAAATAATAAACTAATAAGAATAATAAAACCTTAACACATCTCATATACCAAATATATATAATAATAGTGTAATAAAAGATTAATTGAACAATCAAGCTAGATTTATTGTCAATTTAAACTAATTGACAATATTGTGGAATAAAAAAATTTAATGTCTAGTTCGGAAAATAAACATATAGGAGAACAAAATTGTAATCAAATAAAATTGATTAAATGTAATATTTATATTATAGATAATAAAATTATAAATATTTCATGAGTATCGATTGGTTTAGTTAACCACCAGTTTCTATAAATAAAAACCAAAAATTGAACCGGTACCCTCGGTTATTTAAAAAAAGAAAAATTAACCGTACATGTTGGTAAAATTAATAGAGTTTTGATTTGATACCAAAACCCAGCTGACCCCAACCAAGTAGATGATTGCGCAAGGACAAGTGTTTTTCCAGCTCACTTGTTTGAGCTTATAGAGTTTCTAAGTTTACAGGTAATCGCTGAAGACAGCAGAAGACATAGCAGAAGACACAGCTAAGCAGACACAGCTGACGCATTCAGCAAAGCAGACCAAGCAGAGTCAAAATCCAACAGTATCGAAACCCAGCTCAGTGTCGAAGATCCAGCTCAGTGTAAAAGACCCAGCTTAGTGTTAATGACACAGCTCAGGTTAATGACACAGCTCAGGTTGAAGATACAGCTCAGGTTGATGATACAGCTCAGGTCTAAGACAGCTCAGAGTCGAAACGTAGCAGAGTCGAAGATGCTGAAGACACAGAAGAGACTCTAAGCAGCTCGAAGACGAAGACCTTCTCCAAGACAAGATCCCGATGTCAGAAGATCTTATCTGACGCGGTCAAATCAGAGAAGAATTAGCTTCTCCAGATGCAGACCTGTTGGTTCCGAGACGGATACCTTGGTGTAGGGGGGGTGAGTACACCAAGGTTTAAAAACTTTTCCAATTAAAAACTTTTTTGAGTGAGCTGGTTGTGTTCGATCCAGCTGGAAGGCACCTAGATCGACACAGCTGGCTGTGTGCGAAATGTGGTGCATTTGGAAAGTCCGTCTGTTACTTCAATTATATTGCAAAGCTTTGTTTATCTTTTCAGTTACTCAGTTTATGCAGCTGGAAATGTATGCGTGAGGAGTTAGCAGAATGCATAAAACAAAGTAGTAAAGAACAAAGCAATTTTAACGTGGTTCGGAGTAACACCTCCTACGTCCACGACCAGATTCACTCGTAATTCACTACCACTTGGTTTCCAAGTACCAAGCAACTTCACAACTCGAACATGAGTTTTGTTCCAACAGTTTACGGGCACTGTCAAGCCTAACCTTTCAGTTTACGGGTACTGAAAAAACCTTACTTACAGTTTTCGGGTACTGTAAAACCTGACCACTCGAATTACACGCTTCGAGCAGGCGTACCTTGACCTAACCTTTGGGTTTGGGTTTGGGTTTGGGTATGGGTTTTCCAACTATGAACGAGTTCTTACAATGAAGAACAAGGAGTATGATGAACTCATTCAAACTAGGCTTAAGATATTTCTATTCTAATCTATTCTGCCTATGACTGAATATGTGAACAACTAAGAACACAGCTGACTGGCAGGGTGTTCTTTAAAGATTTGGCTTTGAAGATCGTTGTTCATTTTTCTGTTTGCTCTTTTATTTCTTCAGTCGTCTTGCCAGCCTCACCAATTTTCAATGGTAAGGAGATATCTATAGGTGGAGATTTCAAACTAGCCGTTGGAAGAGAGCCGTTTGAATCTTACCTACTCTTATTGACTTCTGGTCTTTTGCCTACGAAGTAGGTCTGCATCTGCAGAAGCTATTTCTTCTCTGATTTAACTGCGTCAGACAAGATCTTCTGACATCGGGATCTTGTCTTGGAGAAGGTCTTCGTCTTTGAGCTGCCAAGCGTCTCTGCTGTGTCTTCAGTATCTTGGACTCTGCTGTGTCTCGACTCTGAGCTGTCTTAGACCTGTGTTGTATCATTAACCTGAGCTGTATCTTCAACCTGAGCTGTGTCATTAACCTGAGTTGTGTCTCAGACCTGAGCTGTGTCATCGACACTAAGCTGGGTCTTTTACACTGAGCTGGGTCTTCGACACTGAGCTGGGTTTCCATCACTGAGCTGGGTCTTGATACTGCTGGGTCTTTGACTCTGCTTGGTCTGCTCTACTGAGTGTGTTCTGCTGAATTCCTCAATTGTGTCTGCTTAGCTACGTCTTCTGTTGTGTCTTCTGCTGTGCTGAACCTGTACTTAGAAAACCTAATAGCTCTAAACAAGTGAGCTGGAAACAACACAAGGTTTGTACATTCATCTACTCGGTTGGGGTCAGCTTGGTTTTGGTATCACTTCAAAACATGTTTATTATTTTCCCAACAATTTCCCCTTTTTTGATGATGCCAAAACCTTTACAAACTTTTACAGAAAAACACAAAACAAAAATTCTAACTAAACTCTTCCTGGCTGCTCCGCATACCTTGACGAGAAATTACGTTCTTTCTCCAGTTGCCTTTCCAGCTCGTCATTAGCCTCTCTTCTATCTTTCCCTTTTTTATTTCCAGTTAGATGATCTAACCTTTCCCCTTTTTCCTTTTCCTTTTTCTGTCATATTCTTTCATACTCTTTCCCCCTTTTTGGTTCATCAAAAAGATATTAGGAGGGAGGGGAGTCGAGGTCTGGAGGTGGCGTTCTGGCAATAATTTCTTCCCGTTTGAGGTAACTCCAGTCAGCTTGGAGTTAAAACCAATCGATGCATTTTGGCTCTTCCTTTTTCGGCTGATACCAATTGATGGTCATTCTCAGCTGTATGACTCAGTTTGGAGTGAGTCATCTTGTCTTTCTTTCTCTGCTGAAAGACACCGTTTGCGAGGTTCCCCCTCAATTGGATAAACCAATTGGGTTTTATCAGCTGGGTTTGATTCCCTCTGACTTGATAAATTCATTTTGAAATCCTTGGGGTTCTTGCTGAGTTAGTCCAGTTGTGTCCGATTCCTTCTTGATGACACACGGTGATCCAGCTGAGTATTTCCTGCTGGATGCTCTTCTTGAAGATTCTGGTGGACTGGGATGATATCAATTGTTGATACCAATTGATGGTGAATCTGCTGAACTGAGTTCCCCCTCAGCTTAATTCCTCTTCTGGATTCTGCGATCCATGTTTGATCTAACTTTGCTTGATATCCAGAGGATGACATTTGATAGTTCAACTGGATTTCTCTCTTGATTCTCCACTTGAATATTCTGCTGGATTGACTTTGGCCTCAGCTGATATCACAGCTGTGTCGATGTCCAGCTCGGTGGAGTTCCCCCTGAATTCGATAGTAGGTGGGTGTCTTTTCTCTGCTGCTTCATTCTTTACTTGAGCCAGTGATTTTCTCAACAATTACGTTCATCTGTCAACTTGATCTCTGATCTTGAGAAGACAGTCAGCTATTCCATGATCAGCTGAGTTCACTGCTGCTTTGCGGGGTAGAATCTTCGATTTCCTGTTCTTTGCATTGCATTCCTGCGCATTGAACTCACCAGGAAAACCGTTATCACAACAATTGGCTGATGGACAGCAGATTATGCTAAAGTCCATCAACATAAGAGACATTTGATATTATTATTATTTGTCTCAAATGAACCAAATCCTTTGACGTATCCTTTCGAGATATCACCAAAGGTTACCTGGGACCAGTACGCTTGACATATTCTTTGAAGACCTTTGAGGTGAGTCATGAGCTTTGATCACCAGCTGTCTTTCTTTCACAGCACGCTTGATGACTCCTCAAAAGTGCATGTCCCTCTTTGACCTGTTATCACTCCTTCGGCACCCAGTTGTGATAAGGTCCGGCTTTGTTGTTGAGGGTTCCATTGATAACCCATATTTGTCCTTATCTTTTGTGAGTGATACTTCTGGTTGGTCCTTGAATGAGTCCACTTCTCTTTGGACTTTTGATGGCTGCTTGAATTCCATCTTCTTTGATGCAGTCTATTTTCAAACTGGAGCCTGTCAGCTTGATATCCCGTCTGCTGAAATCTTGATGTGAAGCTCGGTTGATTTTTCAGCTTTATAACCAGCTGAGATCCTTTTCAGCTGTCTTTTTAGTTGACCTTGATGTCTGTGCTGGATGACATTCTGTCTTTGATTTTGATTCCAGTCAGCTGGATTTATCTGCTGCCTTTGAGCTCTGTGATCAGCTGGGAGTTGCTGCTTTTCTTGGACTTGAGGTTGCCGAGCAGTTTTCTTCTTTGATAGGACTGAGCTTGGAGAGCTGGCTTGATTATGTACGACCTCTTTGGTACATCCTTGGCTTGGTTCCAGCTGTGTTTGCATTGACTGGAGCCATTCTTTGATCTGATTCAGCTTTGGCCATCTTCAGCTTCTTGATCAACTGTGTTTTCTCATCTTCAAGCTCCTGATCATTCTTCTGCTTGTGCTCATTCCTTAGCTCCGAATTCTCAGCTATCTTGATTTCAAGGATTTCTTAATCTCTTGAAGTCGCTGAGCACTTCTTTGATAAGGTCTCTTTATCATACAGTCAGCTGTCCAGCTGGGTAACCTGCTGCTTCTTCTTTCATCTCTTGAGACCATTATACTCAGCTGTGTGTCCAGCTGTGTTTGCTTTTCACAGCTAGTCCCAGACAGCTGGGTAGGTTCAGTTTCTTCAACAGCTGGGTTTGAGAATCCCATGAAGCAGGCATCTTCAGTAAATGCTTCATCTTCTGAGTCGGAAGAAAACTCTTGGTCTTCTTCAGTTTTGCTCGACTTGAGCTCTTTATCTTTTCTTTGGGAGGTCGACTCAGCTGGGGTTCTCTTTGGGTAGAATTGCTTGTCGTGATGAACCTTCACGATCATCTTGTACCTTTCCTTGCTGTGTTCCACCCTATTAATATTCCGTACAAGCATGGCAACTTCTTCGTGCAATTCTTCTTTGCTCATATTTCTGTGCTCCTTGTTGGTCCTTCCAAGCTGAGCTGATTGAGCTGATCTTCTTGATTCTGTACTGAGAGTTGTCTCCTTTGCTTTAGAGGTCAGCTCTGTTTGAGACATCTGGCTGGATGATTCTCCGTTTGTGATCCCCAGATCAAATTCATTGGCTTTTAGGATGGAGAACAATTTTTCTGTCTCCATGCTGCCAAGATCAGTTCTGTTTTGGTGAACCACCTTGTGTGTACACCATTCTGAGGAGAGAGCTGCAAGAACTTTCAAGTTCTTATCTCGAACTGTATATTTTCCAGTTTGGATCATCTCGATCTCGACAACGAGGTTGGAGAATCTGAGCTCCATTTAATTAATGGACTCGTAGGGAGTTGCTTGTAGTTGTCGAACTTCTGGCATGCAACTGAGAATTTGTTTTCTTGAATTTTCTCTGAGCCTTCACACATCTTGGCTAGAGTGTCCCACATCCCCTTAGCTGTCTCGCAGTTGATGATCTTGCTGAGATAAGCGTCCGTCATTGTTGAGAAGATGACGTGGCGAGCGTAGCTGTCTAATCCAGCTTGTCTTCTTTCTTCTGGAGAGTACTCCCTTTTGGGCTTCACAACTTGCCGAAGTACTGGTTCAGCTCCAGGTGTGGTTTCTGCTTCACTTTCTGACTTCGTGATGACGATGGGTCCGTTAGTGATAACATCCCACATCATGTAGTGACGTGCGCACAGAAAGCTTTTGAGTCGGAACTTCCAGATCTGATAATCATCGACAGAGAATGTCGGAAGATTTATGCACAAGGAAGATTCCATGACAGTATGCAATATAATGATTTTAAAAAGATTTTGAAACTTTGATGGATCTGTTCAGGTGACCACTATCAGCAAAGAGATTAAATTGACACAGATACAGTGATCTTTTGAACTTGTTGGTTCCGAGAAGGATACCTTGGTGTAGAAGGGGGTGAATAGACCAAGGATTAAAAACTTTTCCAATTAAAAACTCTTTTGAGTGAGCTGGATGTGTTCGATCCAGCTGGAAGGCAGCTTGATCGACACAGCTGGCTGTGTGCGGAATGTGGTGGATTTGGAAAGTACGTCTGTTACTTCAATTATATTGCAAAGCTTTGTTTCTCTTTTCGGTTAGTCAGTTTATGCAGCTTGAAATGTATGCATGAGGAGTTAGTAGAATGCATAAAACAAAGCAGTAAAGAACAAAGCAATTTTAACGTGGTTCGGAGTAACACCTCCTACGTCCACGACCAGATTCACAGGTAATTCACTACCACTTGGTTTCCAAGTACCAAGCAACTTCACAACTCGAACCTGAGTTGTGTTCCAACAGTTTACGGGCACTGTCAAGCCTAAGCTTTCAGTTTACGGGTACTGAAAAAACCTTACTTACAGTTTCCGGGTACTGTAAAACCTGACCACTCGAATTACACGCTTCGAGTAGGCGTACCTTGACCTAACCTTTCTGGGTTTGGGTTTGGGTATGGGTTTTCCAACTATGAACAAGTTCTTACAGTGAAGAACAAGGAGTATGATGAACTCGTTCAAACTAGGCTTAAGATATTTCTATTCTAATCTATTCTGCCTATGACTGAATATGTGAACAACTAAGAACACAGCTGACTGGCTGGGTGTTCTTTAAAGATTTGGCTTTGAAGATCGTTGTTCATTTTTCTGTTTGCTCTTTTATTCTTCAGTCGTCTCGCTAGCCTCACCAGTTTTCAATGGTGATGAGATATATATTGGTGGAGATTCAAACTAGCCATTGGAAGAGAGCCGTTTGAATCTTACCTACTCTTATTGACTTCTGGCCTTTTGCCTACGAAGTAGGTCTGCATCTGCAGAAGCTATTTCTTCTGTGATTTGACTGCGTCAGACAAGATCTTCTGACATCGGGATCTTGTCTTGGAGAAGGTCTTCGTCTTTGAGCTGCCAAGTGTCTCTGCTGTGTCTTCAGCGTTTTGGACTCTGCTGTGTCTCGACTCTGAGCTGTCTTAGACCTGTGCTGTATCATTAACCTGAGCTGTGTCTTCAACCTGAGCTGTGTCATTAACCTGAGCTGTGTCATCGACACTAAGTTGGGTCTTTTACACTGAGTTGGGTCTTCGACACTGATCTTGTCCTGGGTCTTGATATTGCTGGGTCTTTGACTCTGCTTGGGCTGCACTGCTGAATTCCTCAGTTGTGTCTGCTTAGCTACATCTTCTGTTGTGCTGAACCTGTACTTAGAAAACCTAATAGCTCTAAACAAGTGAGCTGGAAACAACACAAGGTTTGTACATTCATCTACTCGGTTGGGGTCAGTTGGGATTTGGTATCACTTTAAAAGATGTTTATTATTTTCCCAACAAGACCTACTTCGTGGGTTAAAGGCCAGTAGTCAATGAGAGTACGTAAGATTCAAACGGATCTATTCCAACGCCTAGTTTGAATCTCCACCTATATATATATATCTCCTCCACCATTAAAGAAAAGTGACTCAAAAAAAAAGATTGAAAAAATAAAAAGAGCAAACAGAAAAATGAACAACCATCTTCAAAGCCAAATATTTCAAGAACACCCAGCCAGTCAGTTGTGTTCCTAGTTGTTCACATATTCACTCATAGGCAGAAAAGATTAGACTAGAAATATCTTAAGCCTAGATTGAACGAGTTCATTATACTCTTTGTTCTTCATTGTAAGAACTCGTTCATAGTTGGAAAACCTATACCCAAACCCAAACCCAGAAAAAGTTAGGTCAAGGTACGCCTGCTCGAAGCGTGTAATTCGAGTTGTTAGGTTTTTGCATTACCCGAAAACTGTAAGTCAAGTTCTTCAGTACCGGTAAACTGAAGAGGCTCAAGCTGTGCCTGTAAACAGTTGGTTACATTTTGATACAGTACGTGGAAACCTGTATCCAGCTCGAGGAACTGAGCTGCAACGCTTGCTGACTGTGCATAAAGTCAGTGGAATTCTTAGTGGATTCCCAGATGGTTTTCTGGTCGTGGACGTTGGAGGTGTTACTCTGAACCACGTTAAATATCTTTGTTCTTTACTGCTTTGTTTATGCATCCAGCTAACTCCTCATAAGCATACTTCATGGTGCATAACTTGACTAAGAGAAAAGAGAAACAGAGCTTTGCAATATATTTGACGTAACAGACGGACTTTCCAAACCCACTAACTTCTGCACACACATCCAGCTGTGCCGATCAAGCTGTCTTCCAGCTGGATCGAACACAGCAGGCTCACTCAAAAGAGTTTTAATTGGAAAAGTTTTTAAACCTTGGTGTATTCACCCCCCCTTCTACACCAAGGTATCCGTCATGGGACCAACAATTGTTGTCAGAGCAGTGGTTCAAAATATAACTGTATCTGTGTCAAGTCAGCCTCTCTGCTGATAGTGGTCACATGTACTGATCCTTAAAATCTTCAAATTTCTTTTTAAAATCATTATATTGCGTACTGTCATGGAATCTTCCTTGTGCAGGAATCTTCCGACATTTTCTGTCGATGATTATCAGATCTGGAAGTTCCGACTCAAAAGCTTTCTATGCACACGACATGACATGATGTGGGATGTTATCATCTTGACTGACGGACCCATTATCATCATGAAGTCAGAAAGAGAAGCAGAAACCTTACCTGGAGTTGAACCAGTACTCCGACAAGTTGTGAAGCCCAAAAGGAAGTACTCTCCAGAAGAAAGAAGACAAGTTGAATTGGACAGCTACGCTCGCAATGTCATCTCCTCAACGGTGAGGGATGATTATCTCTGTAAGATCATCAACTGTGAGATAGCTAAGGGGATATGGGATATTCTAGCCAAGCTGTGTGAAGGCTCAGAGGAAATTCATGAGAACAAATTCTCAGTTGCATGCCAGAAGTTCGACAACTTTAAGCAACTCCCTTACGAGTCCATTAATCAAATGGAACTCAGATTCTCCAACTTGGTCGTCGAGATCGAGACAATCCGAACTGGAATATATACAGTTCGAGATAAGAACTTGAAAGTTCTTGCAGATCTCTCCTCAAAATGGTGTACACACAAGGTGGTTCACCAAAGCAGAACTGATCTTGGCAGCATGGATACGGAAAAATTGTTCTCCATCTTGAAAGCCAACGAATTTGATCTGGGGATCACAAACGGAGAATCATCCAGCCAGATGTCTCAAACAGAGCTGACTTCTAAAAGCAAAGGAGATAGCTCTCAGTGCAAAATCAAGAAGATTAGCTCTCAATCAGCTAAGACTGAAAAGGTCAATAAGGAGCACAGAAATATGAGTGAAGAAGTGGCCATGCTTGTACGGAGCATCAATAGGCTGGATCACAGCAAGGAAAGGTACAAGAAGATCGTGAAGGTTCATCACGACAAGCAACTCTACCCAAAGAGAAACCCAGCTGAGTCATTCTCCCGGAGAATGGATAAAGGGTTTGAATCGAGCGAAGTGGATGATGATAAAATCTCCTTCTCCGACTCAGATGATGATGATTTCTTTGATTAAGATGTCTGGAACATCTTGCTGAATCAACCGTCGAAAAAAATGAAGATACCCAGCTAGGTGACAGGGACCTGATGATGAAATAAAGATAGCTGGATACAAAACTAAAAACTCAGCCAGTCACACTGCTGAGTACATTGGTCTCAAGAAAATAATCGAAAAGCAGCAGATGAATCAGCTGGATTTGAGACAGTTGTCTTCCTCCTATACAAACGGAGACCTCATCAAAGAAATGAGCCATTATTGAAAATCTGCTCAAGAGAAGTAGGAAGTAGCTGAGAAAAGATAGCCACCTACTATCAAAATCAGGGGGAACTCCACTGAGCTAGAAATCGACAAAGTTGTGATAACAGATGAGGGCAAAGTCAATCTAGCAGAATTTTCAAGTGGAGAATCAACAAAGAAATCCAGCTGATCTATCAAATATCATCCTCTGGATATCAAACAAAGCTGGATCAAGCGTGGATCGTAGAATACAGAAGAGGAATCTAGCTGAAGGAGAACTCAGTTCAGCAGATTCACCAACAATTGGTATCAATAATTGATCTCATCCCAGTCCAGCAGAATCATCAAGAAGAGCATCCAGCAGGAAATACTCAGCTGGATCACCATGTTTTCATCAAACACAGCTGGACTAACTCAGCAGAAACCCCAAGGATTTCGAAATGAATTCATTAATTCAAGGGGAAACTCTACATAGCTGGAAAGAGTCAGCAAAATCAAGAATATCCAGCAGGATGCAATCACAAGACAGACTCAGCTGAAATCACCAGCTAAAGAAAAACCTGATCCAGCGGAACAATCAAGCTGATTCTCTAACCCAGCTGACGACATGAAAGAACCCAAGAAGATTTCTCAACATCTGGACAGCATTGTTGGGAAAATTCACATAGAAGCACAACATTCTGAAATCTAAATCAAGGATGTGTGGATCACTTGGACAGCTTAAACCGGCTGAAGAAGGGAACCCAACTGAGGGGGAACAAACTCAGCTGGATCCCAAAGCTCAGAGTCAGAAGGATTACCCAGCTGAGGGGGAATCAAGCTAAACTACGTTAGTCGCAGAGCTCAAGAGAACTCAGCTGAAAGAAAATCAAGTTAATATACAGATACTCAGCTGAGGGAAAAACTCAGTCAAGCAGAGGAAAAGTCCATTGTGGTATCAGCAGACTTCTATGTCCAAGCTGACTAGTTTGCGTCTCATGCATTTAATACTCTGAGGAATATGCTATTTAAGTCCAAATATCTTGAATTGATATTTTATGCGGACATATGTTCCTTAGTTAAATTGCTTGATAAGTTTCCTTTCCCATCGCATTAAATATAAAGTATGCAATGTACTTTAGCACGGTAGGATCGAGACAGAACGTCAAAACGTTTGAACTGCCTCACGTGCGGTTGTAATACACTCGCGGTAAACACGTCAGCAAAACGTGATGAGTGATTCTCTTCCAGTCGTTGATCAGAATATTTGTTGTTTCAATCACAACTGTTGATCCATTATGGCAATTGATATATATGAAAAAGATACGTGAATTATTTCGTCTTTCATCTTTAGCTCTGCGAATTTCAAATCTTCAAAATATCTATCTATTTTCTGCAACTTATTCGGTCGATCGAAATCAACAGTAGGGATGAATCAGATTAAAGCTCTAATGACTAAGCTATCATTTGAGAATGTTCTGTTCACCTCCAACCTCCATGTTTCAGAACTCAGAGAGATGGTGGATCTAGTTGCAGACTCAGGTCTCTTGCTGTGGGCAACCTCCTTGCCCAAGCATATGCTGAAAAGAGATGCCGCACTCTTCTATCTGAACATCATCAACGAAGATGGCTTCTACACATCTTCATTCGATGTGACCGTCAAGGGCGCTAATAAAAAATTTGATTCAGCAACCGCCAACATCAAGCTCAATAGAATGCTGCGAAAAGTATTCAATTTGCCCAACAAAGGAAAATTCAATCCAGACTATTACAGCCGTGAGGAAGTGGATGAATTCTTCAGTCAAGAGATGTTTATTTCTCCAGAGCCGTATAGAGCGAGCATGTCAAAGCTCCTTCTCAAGCCAAAGTACAGGCTACTTCTGGATATTACGCAGAAGTGCATTCTGGGGATAGCTGGATCTGAAGGAGAGATCAGTATTCCAAAGCTCAAACTAATGATTGCCATGATGAAAGGCGCAAATGTCAACTGGTTTGATTTTTTACTCAACCGACTGGTCAAGGAGTCGGAGAAGATCAAGTTTGACTTCACTAGGACGACGTATTCAACCTCAGAGCCCATGTATCTTTGCTCTAAGATTTCGTTCTTGATAGAGCAAGCTGTGAAAGGGCACACAGTAAAGTGGGCTGATTCAGAACCGTTTCCAGAAATGAAGATTCTCATCCAGAGAATTAGTCAAATCAATGATCTCCTGAGGAAATAGTCTGCTGTGAGCAAAGGCAAGAAACAGCTGGAAGAAATAGAACCAGAAGTTTCAGCGGAGAATAAACAAAGAAAATGGAAGAAAGTAGACCCCAAAACAGCTGGAGGCCCAGCTGAAAGTAGAAGAAAACAACTGTTGTTCCACAGACTCAGGAATCTTCAGAAGCTACTCAAACAATCTCACCAAGCAAGCTTAATCAAGCAATGGTGATTCTCTCTCCACAACCAGTAACAGCCTTGAATCAGTACAGATCAAACATCCTGGTTGATATGGGATTGAATGATGGATTGTCATCCAGCTTAGAGGTCGAGTTGGATAATCTAAGGAGTCAGACACCTCTTCCATCTTCCCCGACTCAGGTTATCGCTCAAGTTCTTGGCGATATTCCTGTTCATCCCAGCTCACCCCAGCCCTCACCACCTCACAGCTCTCCACCCGAACAACCTTCTCCTCCACCCAGCTCTCCAACCAAAGAACCATCTCCTGTAAAAGAGCAGGTAGATATTCAACTGGCTGAAGCTCTTTCACAGCCAGCTGACACCCAAGCTGAACCCTCTTTCACTAATCCCAGTTCACCCCCCAAAACAGCCATCACCCAAAGCTCAATGTCCCACAAAGTTGGCTGATGCTTCTACAGCTTACTGTAAACCCAATTGATCCAAATCCTCAAATCTCCACAGAATCATAGGAGAGTGATTCCACTGCCTCTCCATCACTCAACTCTACTGGCTCAGCCTTCATGGAAGCCATGTACGAGGACTTGCGCATTACAGGGATCAAGAGTGCTCTAACTCAGTATCCAATTCTGGCGCACCTGCCCATCGCCCTTGTCAAAGTTAGAGATCTCAAGTTCTACATTGCCACCAAGATGGCAACTTGGTACCAGAATGAGCAATTGATAGAAGCCTTCTCATACGAGAAGTTGAAGACAGATAAAGCACGTCTCCAACACACTTTTAGCTTTGGAAGCATGGAGGATGCATACTTGCATCAGGATAACCTCATTAGTGGTATCATCGAAGTCTCTCAGCAGTATCCCAAACCGTACCCAGCAGATGTCTGGGAGTCAGCCAACAAGCTTCTTGCAGCAGCAGGATGGGAGACACCTTCTCGAGCTGACAATTCCTAAGAAGTCTCAGTTGAGATTACCAAGGAAACTATACCAGAAAACATAGCTGAGGTAATGATCATTGATGAACCAGCAGAAACAGAGGCAGCAGCCCCACCAAGTCCAATTGCCATTGACACTCGCGCACTGGTCGAGTTCGAGGCAGACAAACCCCGTCATGATGAATCCAAAATCCAAACAGACTCAGCTGTCGAGCTCTCAATCGCCATGAAGAAAGCAATCTCTAAAGAGGTTGAGGAAATCATTTTTCAGGACAGACTGAAATCTCAAGTCGATGACATCATGCGATTTACAGCTCTAGACTGTCGAGTTCGAGAACAACAGCGGACAATTGATGAAGTTCATAAATTTTCTCAAAATTTACAAAAACGTACAAGTCTAGATCTTAAGCAATCTTTCGTCTCTCAAAGCATTGATCAATCAAACCTTCTAGAGAAGAGAGTTTCTGAGATCGTAACAATACTTCAAGCTCCACTGGTTGACGATATAGCAAATCTCTCAAGCCAGCTGGAAGCCATCAAAAAGTCTACTCTCTCCAACAGCTCTAACATTCGACAGCTCTTCAACCTTTTTAAAGAACTGAATGCTCAGTTTAGCGCTGGATGCAGCAGCACTGATCAGTTAAACATCGCCACAACTAAAAACACAGCCAAGATGGCTGATGTTGAAGGTGCTCTCTACAAGCTCAACGCAACAGTTGCCAACCTCTCTGTCTTCCTTGTTGATAATGCCAAAAAGGAGAAAGATAAGGATGGAGCAGGAAAAACAATTGAGAGGGAAATTGCAGCTCAGCGGGAACCGGTGCAGCCCAATCAGTCTGGGAATCGGTGCAGCCCAATCAGCGGGATCCAATTATGGCAAGATCAATTGCCCTATATGCCAAGAGAAATAACATCCAGCTAAAGGCTCCAAAAGTCAAGCAATTGAAGCATCCAACTTTAGCTGGAACGAACCTTCCTGACAAAGCCTAAATTATCAAAGAAGTTCATCAATGGGCTGGCAAAAGAAGAATCTCCAAGTCGAAAAATCAAGACGAATGGAAGAACTTGAAAGAATTCATCTTCAACAGATATGGTCTCAAGACTGACCATCAAATGGACGAACAGAGGAAGTAGCACAACTGAAAACCCAGCCAACTGGGAATTTTTTTTGAATATTTGTAATTAGAAAGTTGTAAAATTTCCTCTTATTAATGAAAAGTTCGTTTTATCAAAATCAACCTGAAGACAATCTCTCTTTGTCGAGGCTCCGAATATGATTATCTGCTGTGAATGTTTATTTCTTTTGAAACCTCGTTTTCTGTTAAGGAAAAGTAAATTGTTTTTCCAACTTGGGGTTTTGGCATCATCAAAAAGGGGGAAATTGCTGTGAAAATTATTAGAGTTTTGATTTGATACCAAAACACAGTTGACCTCAACCGAGTAGATGATTGAGCAAGCCCAAGTGTTTTTTCAGCTCACCTGTTTGAGCTTATAGAGTTTCTAAGTTTACAGGTAGTCGCTGAAGACAGCAGAAGACATAGCAGAAGACACAGCTAAGCAGACACAGCTGAAGCATTCAGCAAAGCAGACTCAGCAGAGCAGACCAAGCAGAGTCAAAGATCTAGTAGTATCAAAACCCAGCACAGTGTCGAAGACCCAACTTAGTGTCAATGACACAGCTCAGGTTAATGAAACAACTCATGTTGAAGGCACAGCTTAGGTTGATGATACAACTTAGGTCTAAGACAGATCAGAGTAGAAACACAGCAGAGTTGAAGATGCTGAAGACACAGAAGAGACGCTTAGCAACTCAAAATTGAAGACCTTCTCCATGACATGATCCCGATGTCAGAAGATCTTATCTGACGCGGTCAAATTAGAGAAGAAATAGCTTCTGCAGATGCAGACCTACTTCGTAGGTTAAAGGCCAGAAGTCAATGAGAGTAGGTAAGATTCAAACGGCTCTCTTCCAATGGCTAGTTTGAATCTCCACCTATGTATATATATCCTCCACCATTGAAGAAAAGTGACTGAAAAAAAGAGGACTGAAGAAATAAAAAGAGCAAACAGAAAAATGAACAACGATCTTCAAAGCCAAATCTTTCAAGAACACCCAGCCAGTCAGTTGTGTTCCTAGATGTTTACATATTCAGTCATAGGCAGAAAAGATTAGACTAGAAATATCTTAAGCCTAGATTGAACGAGTTCATTATACTCCTTGTTCTTCATTGTAAGAACTCGTTCATAGTTGGAAAACCCACACCCAAACCCAAATCCAGAAAAGGTTAGGTCAAGGTACGCCTGCTCGAAACGTGTAATTCGAGTGATTAGGTTTTTACAGTACCCGAAAACTGTAAGTCAGGTTCTTCAGTACCCGTAAACTGAAGAGGCTCAAGCTGTGCCTGTAAACAGTTGGTTACATTTTGATACAGTACGTGGATACCTGTATCCAGCTCGAGGAACTGAGCTGCAACGCTTGCTGACTGCGCGTAAAGTCAGTGGAATCCTTAGTGGATTACCAGATGGTTTTCTGGTCCTGGACGTAGGAGGTGTTACTCCGAACCACGTTAAATAGCTTTGTTCTTCACTGCTTTGTTTATGCATCCAACTAACTCCTCATAAGCATACTTCATGGTGCATAACTTGACTAAGAGAAATGAGAAATAGAGTTTTGCAATATATTTGAAGTAACAGACAGACTTTCCAAACCCACCAACTTCTGCACACACACATCCAGCTGTGTCGATCAAGCTGTCTTCCAGCTGGATCGAACACAGCAAGCTCACTCAAAAAAGTTTTAATTGGAAAAGTTTTTAAACATTGGTGTATTCCCCCCCCTCCCCTATACCAAGGTATCCGTCATGGGACCAACAATTGGTATCAGAGCAGTGGTTCAAAATATCACTGTATCTGTGTCAAGTCGGCCTCTTTGATGATAGTGGTCACCTGTACTGATCCTTAAAATCTTCAGAGAACAAATTCTCAGTTTCATGCCAGAAGTTCGACAACTTCAAGCAACTCCCCTACGAGTCAATTAATCAAATGGAGCTCAGATTCTCCAACCAGGTCGTCGAGATCGAGACAATCCGAACTGGAAAATATACAATTCGTGATAAGAACTTGAAAGTTCTTGCAGATCTCTCCTCAGAATGGTGTATGTTTCAACTCAAAATATCTTCGAATTGACTCGCAAGAGAACGAGGTCAATGTAGGGCGTCAAGCTGACCCAAGTCGTATTCTCAAGGAAGGCTCAACAGGGCTAATGCCGCTCGTATTATTCACACAAAACAGAAAATAATCCTAAACATTCTAAACCAAGAATTTAGAGAACCAGAACTAAACTAATTAAAGGAATAAAAGAATGAACAAATAAATAATAAGAAAAACAAGAAGAAAGAAAGTGCTAGGGATTAGATTATTCTCATCGATTTCTCACCAAGCTTGTTAAAGATTAATTCTATTAATTTATCACGTATAATCAACTTTAACATAGGGTTAATATCAATAGCTTTCGCGTCAATCCGAAAAACCATAAAGACTAAATTATACGATTAAGCTTAATTATTAGACATGCGTTTCCGGTCAATCTAATGTTGAGAGAATCACAATCGAGCAGTAGAATCATCCATCGATCTCATCCACTACTTAGAAATATCGAATAGTGATCAATTATTCAATATAATGAAAATCAATTCGATCAACGGGGAATTAATCGAAGAATAAGCACGGATCGAAAACGATTCGAATATCTAAATCCTAATCAAAGAATTAGCTAAGCATAGAATAAATCATCGAATTATAATCACAAGAATTCACCGATTAAATTACAAGAAATAAACAATGAAGTAATCCTTACAATCAAACGGATGTAATCCTTGGATGATGATCCTCGTTATTCTAGCTAGCCGAAGAGAAGAAAAGAAAAAGAAAAGAAAATGAAAAGAAAATTGTCTGCTGCTGTTCGTGCGTGAGTAAAAAATGAGTGTGTGTGTGTGTGAAACCCTAGTAGAAATATCTTTAAAGTCACGCAAACGAGCGTTACGAAACTTAGCCCAGCGCTCACTGGAAACCAGCGTCGGCTGGAGCTATTTCTGTGAACTTCACTCCAGCGGTCGCTGGGCAGTATGGGCATACCGCCCAGCCAGCGGTCGCTGGAATCTAGCGGTCGCTGGGAAGTGTGGGCATACCGCCCAGCCAGCGCGCTTCATGTTCCAGCGGTGGCTGGCCTTCTCAGCTCTCGTGCGCTCCCGTTCCGATGCTCGTTGGTCCTCTTCTATGCTAACTCCCTTCTCTTGCAATACTTTTCAACTAAAAACTTGAGATATTGAGCTCAGCAAATGCAACATCGAAAAGAAACAAAATAAATCAAAATATGAGAAATATAAACGGGAAACACAATTGTACGCACATAAATACGATAAAATAAACACATAAAAACGAAACAAATAACGTCTAAACAGTGTACACACAAGGTGGTTCACCAAAGCAGAACTAATCTTGGCAACATGGATACGGAAAAATTGTTCTCCATCTTGAAAGCCAACGAATTTGATCTAGAGATCACAAACGGAGAATCATCCAGCCAGATGTCTCACACAGAGTTGACTTCTAAAATCGAAGGAGACAGCTCTCAGTGCAAAATCAAGAAGATTAGCTCAATCAGCTCAGACTGAAAAAGTCAACAAGGAGCACAGAAATATGAACGAAGAAGTGGACATGCTTGTACGGAGCATCAATAGGCTGGATCACAGCAAGGAAAGGTACAAGAAGATCGTGAAGGTTCATCACGACAAGCAACTCTACCTAAAGAGAAACCCAGCTGAGTCATCCTCCCGAAGAAAGGATAAAGGGTTTGAATCGAGCGAAGTGGATGATGATCAAATCTCCTTCTCCGACTCAGATGAGGATGATTTCTTTGATTAAGATGTCTGGAACATCTTGCTGAATCAACCGTCAAAGAAAATGAAGATACCCAGCTAGCTGACAGGGACCAGATGATGAAATAAAGATATCTGGATACAAACTAAAAACTCAGCCAGTCACACTGCTGAGTACATTGGTCTCAATAAAAGAATCGAAAAGGAGCAGATGAATCAGCTGGATTTGGGACAGTTGTCTACCTCCTATACAAACGGAGACCTCATCAAAGAAATGATCCATTATTGAAAATCTGCTCAAGAGAAGTAGGGAGTAGCTGAGAAAAGACAGCCACCTACTATCAAAATCAGGGAGAACTCCACTGAGCTAGAAATCGACAAAGCTGTGATAACAGCAGAGGGCAAAGTCAATCCAGCAGAATTTTCAAGTGGAGAATCAAGAAAGAAATCCAGCTGATCTATCAAATATCATCCTCTGGATATCAAACAAAGCTGGATCAAGCGTGGATCGCAGAATCCAGAAGAGGAATCTAGCTGAAGGGGAACTCAGTTCAGCAGATTCTACAACAATTGGTATCAACAATTGATCTCATCCCAGTCCAGCAGAATCATCAAGAAGAGCATCCAGCAGGAAATACTTAGCTGGATCACCGTGTTTTCATCAAACACAGCTGGACTAACTCAGCAGAAACCCCAAGGATTTCGAAATGAATTCATCAATTCAAGGGGCAACTCTACATAGCTGGAAAGAGTCAGCAAAATCAAGAATATCCAGCTGGATGCAATCACAAGACAGACTCAGCTGAAATCACCAGCTGAAGAAAAACCTGATCCAGCGGAACAATCAAGCTGATTGTCTAACCCAGCTGACGACATGAAAGAACCCAAGAAGATTTTCAACATCTGGACAACATTGTTGAGAAAATTCACACAGAAGCACAACATTCTGAAATCTAAATCAAGGATGTGTGGATCACTTGGACAGCTCAAACCGCTGAAGAAGGGAACCCAACTGAGGGGAACAAACTCAGCTGGATCCCAAAGCTCAGAGTCAAATCTTCAAAATATCTATCTATTTTCTGCAACTTATTCGCTCGATCGAAATCAACAATGGCACCCAAGAAATTAACAGCAGGGATGAATCAGTTTGAAGCTCTAATGACAAAGCTATCATTTGAAAGTGTTCTGTCCACCTCCAACCTCCATGTTTCAGAACTCAGAGAGATGGTGGATTTAGTTGCAGACTCAGGTCTCTTGCTGTGGGCAACCTCCATGCCCAAGCTTATGCTGAAAAGAGTTGCCGCACTCTTCTATCTGAACATCATCAACGAAGATGGCTTCTACTCATCTTCATTCGATGTGACCGTCAAGGGCGCTGACAGAAAATTTGATTCAGCAACCGCCAACATCAAGCTCAATAGAATGCTGCGAAAAGAATTCAATTTGCCCAATAAAGGAAAATTCATTCTAGACGATTACAGCCGTGAGGAAGTGGATGAATTCCTCAGTCAAGAGATGTTTATTTCTCCAGAGCCATATAGAGCGAGCATGTCAAAGCTTCTTCTCAAGCCAAAGTAGAGGCTGCTTCTGGATATTACGCAGAAGTGCATTCTGGGGATAGCTGGATCTCAAGGAGAGATCAGTATTCCAAAGCTCAAACTAATGATTGCCATGATCAAAGGCGCAAATGTCAACTGGTTTGATTTTTTATTCAACCGACTGGTCAAGGAGTCAGAGAAGATCAAGTTCGACTTCACCGGGATGACGTATTCAACCTCAGAGCCCATGTATCTATGCTCTAAGACTTCGTTCTTGATAGAGCAAGCTGTGAAAGGGCACACAGTAAAGTGGGCTGATTCAGAACCATTTCCAGAAATGAAGATTCTCTTCCAAAGAATTAGTCAAATCAATGATCTCCTGAGGAAACAGTCTGCTGTGAGCAAAGGCAAGAAACAGCTGGAAGAAACAGAACCAGAAGTTCCAGCGGAGAAGAAACAAAGAAAAAGAAAGACAGTAGACCCCAAAACAGCTGGAGGCCCAGCTGAAAAGAAGAAGAAAACAACTATTGTTCCATAAACTCAGGAATCTTCATAAACTACTCAAACAATATCACCAAGCAAGCTTAGTCAAGCAATGGTGATTCTCTCCCCACAACCAGTATCAGCCTTCAATCAGTACGGATCAAACATCCTGGCTGATATGGGATTGAATGATGGATTGTCATCCAGCTCAGAGGACGAGCTGGATAATCTAAGGAGTCAGACACCTCTTCCACCTTCCCCGACTCATGTTATCGCTCAAGGTCTTGACGATATTCCTGTTCATCCCAGCTCACCCTATCCCTCACCGCCTCACAGCTCTCCACCCAAACAACCTTCTCCTCCACCCAACTTTTCAATCAAAGAACCATCTCCTGTAAAAGAGCAAGTAGATATTCAACTGGCTGAAGCTCCTTCACAGCCAGCTGACACCCAAGCAGAACCCTCTTCCACTAATCCCAGCTCACCCTCAAAACAGCCATCACCCAAAGCTCAATCTCCCACGGAGTTGGCAGATGCTTCTTCACAGCTTACTGTGAAACCAATTGATCAAAATCCTCAAATCTCCACAGAATCAGAGGAGACTGATTCCACTGACTCCCCATCACTCAACTCTACTGGCTCAGCCTTCATGGAAGCCATGTACGAGGACTTGCGCATTACAGGGATCAAGAGTGCTCTAACTCAGTATCCAATTCTGGCACACCTGCCCATCGCCCTTGTCAAAGTTGGAGATCTGAAGTTCTACATTGCCACCAAGATGGCAACTTGGTACCAGAATGAGCAGTTGATAGAGACCTTCTCCTGCGAGAAGTTGAAGACAGATGAAGCACGTCTCCAACACACTTTTGGCTTTGGAAGCCTGGAGGATGCATACTTGCATCATGATAACCTCATTAGATGTATCATCGAAGTCTCTCAGCAGTATCCCAAACCGCACCCAGCAGATGTCTGGGAGTCAGCCAACAAGCTTCTTGCAGCAACGGGATGGGAGACACCTTCTGGAGCTGACAATTCCAAAGAAGTCTCAGCTGAGATTACCAAGGAAGCTGTACCAGATAACATAGCTGAGGTAATGATCATTGAAGAACCGAGTGATGCGAAGGCGAACCGTAGGCGACGGCCCCCACCAAGTCCAATTGCCAATGACACTCGCGCACTGGTCGAGTTCGAGGCAGACAAACCCAGTCATGACAAATCCAAAATCCAAACAGACTTAGCTGTCGAGCTCTCAATCGCCATGAAGGAAGCAATCTCTAAAGAGGTTGAGGAAATCCTTTTTCAGGACAGACTGAAATCTCAAGTCGATGACATCATGCGATTTACAACTCTAGACTGTCAAGTTCGAGAACAACAGCGGACAATTGATGAAGTTCATAAATTTGCCCAAAATTTACAAGAACGTACAATTCTAGATCTCAAGCAATCTCTCGTCTCTCAAAGCATTGATCAATCAAACCTTCTAGAGAAGAGAGTTCCTGAGATCGTAACAAGACTTCAAGCTCCACTGGTTGACGACATAGCAAATCTCTCAAGCCAGCTAGAAGCCATCAAAAAGTCTACTCTCTGCAACAGCTCTAACATTCGACAGCTCTTCAACCTTTTCAATGAACTGGATGCTCAGTTTAGCGCTGGAAGTAACAACACTGATCAGTTGAACATCACCACAGCTGAAAACACAGCCAAGATTGCTGATGTTGAAGGTGCTCTCTCCAAGCTCAACGCAACAGTTGCTAACCTCTCTGCCTCTCTTGTTGATAATGCCAAAAAGGGGAAAGATAAGGATGGAGCTGGAAAAACAATTGAGAAGGAAACTGCAGCTCAGGGGGAACCGGTGCAGCCGGTGCAGCCCAATCGGTCTGAAATTGACGAATTTGCTAAAGAGCTGGATGAGGATAAGCCATCTGAAGCAGTCAAAGAGACGTGGATAGAGAAAATGGTCGCTCTTGCCAAAACTTGTGGATATAAGCCAGAGAAATACAAGGACTATCATTGGATGTCACTACTAGAAAAACGCACACACATAACGCAGTTTCTCCGTTAACTATGTGCTAAAAAAACCGTTACGTATAATGGTGTTATCTATAATGCGCACATACATAACGGACAAATGTCCGTTATGTATAATATTATACATAACGGTTGGTATTTTACAGATAACATGTTTTTCGCCGTTATCGTTATAATTTTACATAACATTTCTTACCGTTATTACAAATTAATTTTTTCCGTTATGAAAATTAATTTCTTAACAATTTTTTTTTCAATTTTTATAACGTTATTTTTGCGTTATGTGTTTTCATTTTTTATAACGCTGATTTTTACTTTTAGATGACGGTACCTATACTGTTATAGATAACGGTTTTTTCAATTTTTTATAACGTTGTTTTTGCGTTATGTTTTGTCATTTTTTATAACGCTGGTTTTTGCTTTTAGATGAACAGTACACATATATTATTTTTTTCCCAATTTTCCTGTATATATCATAGCATAACAAAATTTCATTAATATCCACAAACATCCATACATTGTCATCCGAATGTCACACATGTTCTATCTAGCTATATCTCATAAAAGAAGAGAACATATAAGTTCCATCACAAAGCACAAAATGATCACTAGGATTTCTGGTGAATATTTCTTGCAATCATATAGGCTCCTTAAGCTCAACACTGTCAATACCTTGTGTTTCAATCGAAGACATGCGATATCACACAACTTCCCATTCTGCACGAACCTCATCAATCTCCACTTTAGAATATGTACGAGCATCCTTAAACTACGAATACAAACAAGTTGATAAATGAATTAATAACTAATTAATAACTAATAATATGATACTAGAAAATAATCGAATGAAGTATATGTAAATACCAATGATGGCAGAGGAGCGTCATTTTTTAACCGTGCGATGATAGTCCTCATAAATCACATCACGAAATATCCACATTGCTTGTCATCAGGTTGCATAGGACCATATTAGTAACACCAAATATATTGATCTTTGAATGTCATATTTGGATCACTTTGGCACTTGCATGACAAGTGAAGGTGTATCAGTTTATCAGTTGATCATATAACTTTACGCAGCAAAATTATACGAGAGTCAACATCAGATGTTTGGAAATCTTTTACACAACCTGCAACAACAATATAACACAACAATTTTAAAAAAACATAGCTTACTTCAGGTTTTTAAACCGGAGTTGGAGCTGGAGCTGGAGCCTCAACTACAAGTTGCATTAGCTTCTGTTGTACTGATTTATTCTCTGATGCAATTCGGACATGCTTTGCGCGGGAATGGGCCTGAACTTTTACCAAAGCTTGAATACAACGAAGAGCAATGGCAGCTTGCCTTTTCACAGTATGACTTTTCACTAGAGCATGAAGTCTCGCCAGTCCTTTTATAGCACGGAAGGCTCGCCTAGCCTGATATAAAACAAAATATAGGAATCATAACTATTGCTCATTCTGGTAAACAGACACCAGAAACATATGATTTCCAGAAGTGCATAATCTTCACTATACATTAAGCAGCTATATATTAAGCACTAAAGCTCTATAATGGATAAATCTTTCGACTCTAGCTATCAGTTTTAGTGGTAGATAGAAGCTACTTATGCCTGTTTACATCTAAAGCTTCTCAATTGTAACAACATAATATATTGAACACCCTACATTAAATTTGTATATCTGTCACAAAGCAGCACGCAATTCCACAACTCTTTGATTCTATGTTTCTAAGATGATAACATTAAAGATTCTCAATTAAAACCCTTCATCAATGATAACAAGGAACAGAGGAATTCTTATAAAGTCAGCAAGTAATCAATATAATTGAAAAAATAAATTCTATACCAGGAATCCTCTATAAGCAGTTTGGATGCGTATGGCAGCCGATTCTTCACTCATAGGCAGTCGGGTTTTAGTTTTAGCTCCATTTTGCAGCTGAAGTGAAGAGTTTTGCAGAAGAAAGAATTAAGAATAACTCTGCAAATCCCTTATGCTGGCAATAAGGAACCAAATAGTTCAGAATTTCAACTAAAGTCATACCATAAATCCTCTTATGGATGATTGGATACATCTGGCTGCCAATTCTTGGTCAAGTTGAGCTGCACTTTGCTCCTCAAGTAAAGTGGAAGGGGAATCTGCATCTTCCAATTCTTCTCTTATATTATCTCATAATTTCCAAGGTCCAGGTCCACCTTCAAAAATAAGCTGAAGTCATTTTCGAGAGAAAACTACCTCCTTCCCAATAAAAGAAAAAAGTTTCACACACAATAGACATAAAGATTCCTTGCTATCTTCCACCCACAAATAGTACCTGCAATCTTTTACTAGATGGCCGTCTTAAATCATAAAACAAGTGCAATTCTTGGTGATAAAGAATCCAGAAATAATTTCAAATTATTATGAGATGAAGTTATATATTAGTTGACAATCATATCCTTCAGCAAGTTAACAAATTTACTGCACAAATTAAATCAGCATTTCTAACAATCATACTCACAGCTTTAACACGCATTAGTTACTATAGCTGAATAAGAAATTAGATTAAATATCAAGAACTTGTCATCCTTTTCATAAATAATAGAACTCTCACCTCACCTCAGATACACTCTAAGCAATGAATGTAATGAAGACAGATGACAGCATGTACCTGCATCCAAAAGAAGTCCATTATCATCTATAGATCAGCATGGCGGTAAAATTACGATCATAAATAAGGTACTAAGTTGGCATATATATAGTAGCAAGCATTTATTCCCATGTTTATTCTCAAATGTTTAAATTTGCAGAAGCTAAATTATTGACAACATGCTAGCTATATTCCCATTGTTGGCCACTATTTGCACAAATTCTTGAAACATCAGCATAATTAATTACTACTATTAAATAAAACTTGTCTAAGTAGACATAGTTATAACATAGCTAGCATGATATATGATGTGAACAAATAAAATATGTTTGATCAGACGGTTTCTTCACTTGATAGTTGATTACAGATATTGATGGGAGCTGGTAAAAAAAAGTCTAGGATTAAGTTTATACGAACTATTAATTTCATTAATAGAAAAAGTCTAGGTTTCTTCAAAAGATGCTTGGGAATGACGTACGAGCTGCACTAGTTGCTGAATCAGCCGAGCAATTCTATAATATACTACGTTTAAGCTATAACCACTTGCCTCACCACTTGAGACCATGTTTCCTATATATAGGAGCTTTTGCTGAAGACTACGAGATTAAAGGCTCCATACTGATACGTACGTGGATAGCTGAAGGATTAATTGTGAAATCATCATCAAATTATGGAGTCGATAAGAGTTTGGAGGAAGAGGCAGAGGATTGCATAAAGGCTCTGGTAGAGAGGAATCTAGTTTTGGTTAATAAAAAGAAATCATATGGAAAACCAAACAGATACAGCATCCATGATCGTATATCCAAATTTTGCACCAAATTTTCAGCATACATCCACAAATTCACAAAAAATCCCAATTTCTAAACATAATAACCCCAATTCTAAATCCTAAACAATAAATTCCAATCTGTAAAAAAATCGAGATGGAGGCGATTGGGGGAGATGCGAGAGGGACAGTCGGACAGAGGGTTACGGGTTACCTTAATTCGTTAGAGGAGGGGTCGGTGGGCGCGATTGGAGTCGGATAGAATGAGCGGTGGATCACGGCGGCGTTGAGCAGGTGGCTATCACCTGAGTGAGTGACGGGATGTGGCTTTGGCCTGTGGGTGGTGCCGGCAGCCAACGTGCAGAGCGTGGACTGTGCCGTGTGCGACAGGAGGGGGGAGGCTACGCCCCGCCAAAATGGCTCCGAAAGAAAGAAAAAGGTGCGTGCCGCACTCACGCTAACGGACAGCATTCGCACACCCAGGGATCCAAGACGGGCGAGGAAGTGCGAAGAAGCGAAGCAAACAAAGAAGAGCTCGGGCCTTTTAGCCCCAGAGTGGCTTATAGCTCCTTCCCTGGCCTGCCCCGAACTGCCGATGCTATGGCCTGAACGACACGGCAGAGAAAAGACGAGAAAGATGAGAGATACACAAGTGAAAGCGGAGTAAAGGTTGGGTTGGTGCCGGCGTATGGCGCGGTGCCGTTAGGCGGTGCCGGCGTGTGGCGTTAGGCAGTGCCGGCGTGTGGCGCGGTGGACTGTGCCGTTAGGCGGTGCCGGCGTATGGCGCGGTGGTGAGCGAGGGAAGGACGGCAGCAGCGAGAGATGAGAGCGATTTGAGGGGAGGGGGAGATGCGAGAGAGGAAGAGAATTAGGATTAGGATCAGAAGAGAGTAGCTAGGGCCGGCTGAGATTTTGAGTTAAAAAAAATTGATTTTTTGTAACGGTCTCGTTAACGGTTTAACAAACCGTTATTATAAATTATCTCATATATAACGTACTTCGTAACAGTTCACTAATACCGTTACATATATTAATATAGATAACACTAAAACATAACGTACGAGAAGATACCGTTACATAGAACATAGATAACACTGCATTTGTAACGGATATATGTAGTTCCATTATCTTTAAAAAAAGTGCGCACATACATAACACATTTTTGAAAACTCCGTTATAAATGTTGTGTTATGTATGTGCGTTTTTCTAGTAGTGTGTGTAACTTCCACAATGAGCAAAGAAAAGAAATAGAGGAGCTGGACAAAATCATAAAAAAGAAAGCCGAATCGCTCAAGCCTGCTGAGAAAAAGCAGAAGAAAAAATTGCAGAGCTACAGGCAAGCTAAGAAGAAACAAGTCCAAGCAGCCTCAGCCGACAAGAAGAACCCAGATGACTTCAATGAAAACAAGGAACGATGCAAAACAGAATTCATCAAAGAATTCTACTACTTGAATCAATACAAAGGCATGGATCTGAAAACTGCTTTCCAGGATTATCTCCTCGAACTCCATGAGATGGATCCAATTATGGCAAGATCAATTGCCCTATATGCCAATAAAAAATAACATCCAGCTAAAGGCTCCAAAAGTCAAGCAATTGAAGCATCCCACTTTAGCTGGAACAAATCTTCCTGACAAAGCCCAAATTATCAAAGAAGTTCATCACTGGGCTGGCAAAAGAAGAATCTCCAAGTCGAAAAATCAAGACGAATGGAAGAACTTGGAAGAATTCATCTTCAACAGATATGGTCTCAAGACTGACCATCAAATGGACGAACAGAGGAAGTAGCACAACTGAATGTTTAATCTTTTGAAATCTCGTTTTCTGTTAAGGGTGAAGTAAATTGTTTTTCCAACTTGGGGTTTTGGCATCATCAAAAAGGAGGAAATTATTGGGAAAATTAATAGAGTTTTGATTTGATACCAAAACTCAGCTGACCCCAACCGAGTAGATGATTGCGCAAGCCCAAGTATTTTTCCAGCTTACCTGTTTGAGCTTATAGAGTTTCTAAGTTTACAGGTAGTCGCTGAAGACAGCAGAAGACATAGCAGAAGACACAGCTGAAGCATTCAACAGAGCAGACTCAGCAGAGCAGACCAAGCAGAGTCAAAGATCCAGCAGTATCGAAATTCAGCTCAATGTCGAAGACCCAGCTCAGTGTAAAAGACCCAGCTTAGTGTCAATGACACAGCTCAGGTTGAAGACACAGCTCAGGTTGATGATACAGCTCAGGTCTAAGACAGCTCAGAGTCGAAATGCAGCAGAGTCGAAGATGCTGAAGACACAGAATAGACGTTTAGCAGCTCGAAGACGAAGACCTTCTCCAAGACAAGATCCCGATGTCAGAAGATCTTATCTGACGCGGTCAAATCAGAGAAGAAATAGCTTCTGCAGATGCAGACCTACTTCGTAGGTTAAAGGCCAGAAGTCAATGAGAGTAGGTAAGATTCAAACGGCTCTCTTCCAACGGCTAGTTTGAATCTCCACCTATATATATATTTCCTCCACCATTGAAGAAAAGTAACTGAAAAAAAAAGAGGACTGAAAAAATAAAAAGAGTAAACAGAAAAATAAACAACGATATTTAAAGCCAAATCTTTCAAGAACACACAGCCAGTCAGCTGTGTTCCTAGTTGTTCACATATTCAGTCATAGGCAGAAAAGATTATACTAGAAATATCTTAAGCCTAGATTGAACGAGTTCATTATACTCCTTGTTCTTCATTGTAAGAACTCGTTTATAGTTGGAAAACCCATACCCAAACCCAAACCCAGAAAAGGTTAGGTCAAGGTACGCCTACTCGAAGCGTGTAATTCGAGTGGTTAGGTTTTTACAGTACCCGGAAACTGAAAGTCAGGTTCTTCAGTACCCGTAAACTAAAGAGGCTCAAGTTGTGCCTGTAAACAGTTGGTTACATTTTGATACAGTACGTAGAAACATGTATCCAGCTATAGAAACTGAGCTGCAACGCTTGCTGACTGTGCGTAAAGTCAGTGGAATCCTTAGTGGATTACCTGATGGTTTTCTGGTCGTGGACGTAGGTAGTGTTACTCCGAACCACGTTAAATAACTTTGTTCTTTACTGCTTTGTTTATGCATCCAGCTAACTCCTCATAAGCATACTTCATGGTACATAACTTGACTAAGAGAAAAGAGAAACAGAGCTTTGCAATGTATTTGAAGTAACAGATGGACTTTCCAAACCCACCAACTTCCGCACACACACATCCAGCTGTGTCGATCAAGCTGTCTTCCAGCTGGATCGAACACAGCAGGCTCACTCAAAAGAGTTTTAATTGAAAAAGTTTTTAAACCTTGGTGTATTTACCCCTCTCTACACCAAGGTATCCGTCATGGGACCAACAGTACCGTCGGTTCGATTAACCGTATTTTCAGGACGATTTCAGTACGATTTGTCGGTCGTTTCGCGGTTTCTTCGATTTTTTTGCTCACCCCTATCAAATACTAACAGACATATCCTTTCGTGAGAAGCTACTATGCAAACCATATCTCCCAACTTTATATATCTATACACACACACAATTATGAAAAGCTACCAGATTTCCCATCTTTATTCATATGTGAAATACACTTCGATATGAACCAGATCTTTACCAGTAGTATAGCGCAAAATCAAAATTTTCCGTTTTGGCCATGGATTCTCGACCATGAAGGAGAGAACAAAATGATGATGGGAAATCCAAAGGAAAAAAAATCATATTTTCATAATTGTGAGTCTGAGATGTATGCACATCTCATCAGAATAAACAATATATAAAAAAGATAAAAGGTGTAAATACCCCCCTCATGTTGGCAGCGCTAGGCAAATACCCCCTTAAACTTTGTTTAGGCACAAATTCATCATTTCCTAAAGTTTCCAAGTGCAATTAACCTCTCGCCGTGATGGAAACGACACTTCTTTAGCAAAAAAAAATATTTTGGATTTATTTTTATTCCTGTGGCACCCTCACAATTCCCAACGGTTATATACTACATAATTGGTGCTAAAAGCAAATTAGGAAAAAAATTATTTCGAACCCTAGCTCATAACTATCGAAATTCAGGTGAGGTTCTCCGAGAATTTGCACGAAAAGGATGACGAACCACTTGAAGAATATGAGATCATCAATGTCAACAACAAATAGTTGGCTTGGATTGTAAATTATTGGAGAACTTCGCCCGAGTTTTGATAGTTGTGAGCTAGTGTTCGAAACAAATTTTTTCCTAATTTGAGCTTTTAGCACCAATTAATTCTTAGGAATTGTAAGGGTCCCACAAGAATAAAACTGAATGAAAAATATTTTTTTTGCCAACGAAAGTGTTGTTTCCGTCACAGCGAGGGGGTAATTGCACCAAAAAACTCTATGGAATGGTGAATTTGCACCTAAACAAAGTTCAGGAAGGTATTTGCCTAGTGCTGTCAACATGAGGGGGTATTTGCAACTTTTTTCTATAAAAAATTGTTGTCTTCCAAATTTTCATATTGCAGATCAGTTTAGTTTTTTAATTCTAATTTCTGATTAGTATTAGTTTTTTTTATTTTACTTTCAGATTAATATTAGTGTTTTAATCTAATTTCAGCCTATACTTTTTGTTTTCATAAATTTATGATATACATACTCCCTCCGTCCACAATAAATTTGACACATTGTGGATGACACGAGTTTTAATAATTTGTTGGTTGATTGATTGTGAGTGGAATAAGGGTCCCACTTTTATGTAGTTTTAAATTGTGTTGTAAGTGAAAAGTAAGTGAGGTGTGTGAGGTCTATTACTATATGGATGTGGCAAATTTTTTATGGACAAACCAAAAAGGAAATTGTGGCAAATTTATCGTGGACGGAGGGAGTACTTGGTAGATTTAAAATCACTAACAAATTTTACTTTGTGTACATTGATTATACATTTCATATAAATAATATATAATTAATTAACATACACATGCATATAAATCTCCTATATATGTGTCGAATACATTAAACTATAGAAATATCTATATATAAAATCATTTGGTGAATGAATTCTTACATTCTATTATATTTCATGTCCACATAATCATTTATCATTCTTAAGAATTAATTTAAAAGATTATACATAATTTTCAAGACATTTGGTGAATTAATTCTTACATTTTATTATATTCATGTCCACATAATCATTCATCATTCTTAAGAATTAATTTAACAGATTATACATAATTTTCAAGATTTTCTTCTAGGAGCTATGAATTCTCAACTACGAAAAAACTAACAACTATCTTTAATTGGTTTTACATAAAATGAATTTATATGGTTATTTAATAAATATTATCACGTTGCACGGGCCAATATACGTTACAACTAAGGGCTTGTTTGGTAGGTATGTTAAGATAAGGTAAGATAGATAATGTCAAGATAAATATAGTGAATAAGGGGTGATTGTTAGTGTATCTTTGTGTTTGGTAGATAAGATATGTAATGTAATGAGCTGTTTGGTATGATAGTTTAAAATCAAGATTAAACTTGAAGTTTACAATTTTAACCTTATATATGATTAAAAAAAGAAAAGAAAAGTAGCAGGTCCTATTTTCTCTCTCTGTCATCACAATGTCGGTCATATCTCTCTCTTAACAGCAATCCACCATCGCCACCATCGACGTCCACCACCAACTAGCCAACTACAAACATGGCCTAATTCAATTCCACCCTAAATATAGATTAAAAACTCCTCCTTCTGGTTTGGTCAATCACCTAATTGACAATTATTGAAGTTTCTTCAAAGAAACAAAAGGGCACCAGATTCCCCTCTCAGCCAGTGCAACAATGTCTAGAATTTTCACATCTGCAGAATTAGTTGTTGGGAAAATTATAAGGTTTCGATTTGATACCAAAACCCAACTGATTCTCCAACCGAATAGATGATCGCGTCAACCTAAATAGTGTTTTCCAGCTCGCCTGTTTGAGCCTTAGATGTTCTAGGTTTACAGGTTAAGGAAGCGGAAGACGACGGATCGACCCGTGTTCACGGTGAGTCGGCTAGCAAAAGACAACAGGCGTCAACCTTCAGCTGAGTGATCCAGCAGAGCCTGATTAAGCTGAAGAGAATTCGAGCTGAGTTCAAAACACAGCTGGTCCAGCTGTACAGAACAAAGGAACTATCTCTGAAGACTCCACTTCAAGACAGTCCAGCTCTGAATTCAAAAGCCAACTCTAAAGGCAGAAGATCCCGTAATCAGAGGAAGTCAACCTACCTCGACCAATGAGGGATTGCCTGATCAGCATCCTAGACTTCAGAACCTAGGATGTGACACAAATGAAGACAGGTGCAGATACGCCCAACGGCAGATCTTGTATTTAAGAAGAGTAGGTAAGATTCAAACGGCTCCTCCAACGGCTAGTCTTGAATCTCTACCTATATAAACCCGTCTTCAACCTCAGGATCATATACGAAAAACTCTCTACAAGCTTTCATTATCTGAAATCATCATTCTTTCAAAAGCTCTCAAGCAGTTCTACATAGATCAAAGAACACTTTATCTTAAAGTGTTTCTAGTTAAGAAACTGCTTAGTTTTTCGTCTGTTCCCTAGGCCAAACTCATTGTCTATCTTAAGCCTAGATTTCGAACGAGTTCATCATACTCTGAAGTTCTTAATTGTAAGAACTCGTTCATAGTTGGAACCCCTTACCCAAACCCAAACCCAGAAAGGTTAGGTAAAGGTACGCTTGCTCGAAGCGCGTAATTCGAGTGGATAGGTTCTTCAGTACCCGGAAACTGAAGGTGTATAGGCTTGACAGTGCCCGCAAACTGTTGGAACACAGCTCGGGTTAGAGTTGTGAAGTTGCTTGGTACTTGGAAACCAAGTGGTAGTGGATTACCAGTGAACCTGGTCGTGGACGTAGGAGGTGTTACTCCGAACCACGTAAAAACTCGCGTGCTTCTTACTCTCTCTCTTTACTATTGCTTTATATTCAGCTGTGTACTAACTCCTTCATATCATTGCATATTTGTTCAAAACTGCACACACAGCTGCTCTCCAAAGACAGCTGTGTCTCTCTAAAAGTTGCACAACCTAACTAAGCTGAAAACGTTAAGTTAATCTTTTCAAACTGAGTTTTTCTAAGTAACCGAGCTAAGTTTTCAAACCACCACTTTCCGCACCGCCAGCTGAGTTATTTACCCAGCTGACCCTCCCCAGCTGGATCAATAACTGAGCTCACCAACTCTGTGTTTCAACTTGAAAATGTTTCGAAAAATCTACTTGGTGTATTCACCCCCCCCCTCTACACCAAGTACCCAGCTCAGGGACCATCAATTGGTATCAGAGCAGTGGTTCAAAAGACCACCGTTTCTGTATCAAGTGATCTCTCTTGACACTCTGTGTCAGTGGTCAACTGAACAGATCCGTTTTTCAGAAAAACTCATCTTATTACATACTGCACATGTCTATGGATTCTTATCTTAACAGGAATCTCCCCACCTTCTCGGTAGACGACTATGCAATCTGGAAATTCAGATTGAAAAACATCCTTTGTGCACATCACGACATGATGTGGGACGTCATCACAGACGGACCCATCCTTATTTATAAACAAGGAAATGAACTCGTACTTGCTCATGATGGAGGACAACCAGAATACCGGCCAATTCTCAAGCCAAAAAAGGATTACTCGTCAGAAGAACGAAAGCAAGCTGGTCTGGACAGCTTCGCAAGAAACACCATCTCATCAACAGTCTCAAACGCCTACCTGAGTAAGATCATCAAGTGCGAGACAGCCAAAGAGATGTGGGAAATAATTGCCAAGCTATGTGAAGGATCTGAAGAAATCAAAGAAAACAAATTCACAATAGCTTGCCAAAAATTCGACAACTTCAAGCAGCTAGCCAATGAGTCCATCGAAGCGATGGAGCTAAGGTTCTCAAACATAGTCATTGAGATAGAGACAATCAGAACTGGGAAGTATACCCAGCGGGAAAAGAATCTAAAGGTTCTTTCAGCTCTTTCAGCTGAATGGAACACTTACAAGGTAGTTCACCAAAGTCGAAGTGACTTGGGTGATCTATCTACAGACAGGTTGTTCTCACTCTTAACAGCCAACGAATACAACTTGAAGATCACTCAAGAAGAATCTTCAAGCAGACGGAATGACGGAGAACTCACCCTACCTCCAAAAGAAATAGCTTTCGAGCCAACTACGAAAAGTCGGCTCATGTCAAGTCACTCGAGTCCTCCAAGATGAAGAAGGACAAAAAGGATATGAGCAAAGAGGAGCTACTCGAAGAAATTGCCATGATGGTGAAAAATTATAACGGACTCAACACCGGCAAGGGCAAATACAAGAAGTTCTTTAGGACTTACGGAGATAAGTACGCAAAGAGTGATGAGAAGTCGGTGATCAACGAACAGTGAAGGTTGCTTCAACCGCAAGGAACCGAGGACACTACCGAGCAAGATTGTCCAAAGCCGTCCAAGAAAGACGAGACCAATTAAAAGCTAAGGCGGTGACGAAGGAGAGCTTATATCGGCGATGAAGAATCGAGTGCAATAAAATGGATGACATGCCATTTTCAGACTCGGAAGAAGAAGCCCTGATGGCCCATGATGAACCTGATTGGGATACATGCTTCATGGGACAAACAGACGGCATCGATGAAGATGAGGTAACGTCTCGAACTCTAAATCTATCTAACATCTCACCATCACACGAACACTCTACACAGGACTCAGAATCTAGACTACCTGATTGGAGTCTAGTAGAGAAAGTAATGAACGATTCCAAGGAGCTTCAAGAGATCCTTGACGTCATTATGTGTGAGAATGCCGAGCTGAAGGCGGAACAGGAAAAGACAAAAGTATCAGACACACGATACAACTCAAATTAACGAGGAAGTCGTTTCACTAAATGACAAAATAGTGAAACAAGATCAGCTGATGAAGAAATTCAACACTGAGAAGAAACAGCTGATAGAAGATGTGGAAAAGGTCACAGCTGAATCGGAAAGGAAGTCAGCTGAGATCATTGAGCTGAAAAGCACCGAAGAGGTACTATCTAAAAAGATAGTAGCTCTCATCAAAGCCACGTCAACAATGGACGAGATCATTAGTGCTCAGCGTCCAGCAGCACTCAAAGCGGGACTGGGATACAACGAATCAAAGGATGCCTCAAACATTGCCTCCACAAGTGGAACAAAGGTTATGTTTGTACGTGCAATTGAACCTTCAATCCCAGCAGCTCAGCATCAACAGTTGAGGACACAGCAGGCATCGGGAAGAACAGCTGTGAAACATTCTCAAGCTCCGTCGAGGACACAGCAGACGTCAAGAAGAACAGCTGTGAAACAGTCTCAAACTCCGTCGAGAACACAACAGACATCAAGAAGGTCAGCTGTGCGACAACCTCAAGCCCAAATCAGACAGCAACGTGCTCAACCTCAACGAAGACCACGAGCCGGATTTTACGGATACCCCACAAGACCAAAGACGTTGATCGATATCAACCAAGGTATCAGAGATACCCAGCTGGATACCACTCATACGAGTATCAGCTGGATAATCATTTCCAGCCACAGCATCACATGAGACAGCAGAGACAAAGAAACGTCTCAGCTAGGCACACAGCTGGAAACCAAAAGAAATCCAGACAACAAAACAAGAAGACACGGAGATCAAGACCCCGCCAACAACAACAGAAGAACACAAAGAATGTGTATATCGACTCAGCTGGGAGAATTATCAGATCAAATGATCCAATTCGAGTCATCAAGCAGATCTGGGTCGTCAAAGGATCTCTGTCTAACCCACAAGGACCCAATTAAAACTGGGTACCAGAATTTTAACTTTTTGTTTAGGTTGCAAGGAATCGACGCATCTCTGAGGAGTCGATGAGAACGCTTTGGTACTTGGACAGTGGATGTTCCAAGCACATGACGCACCTAAAGCATCTACTCCAGGAGTATATTGAGCGTACAGGTCCACAAGTAACATTTGGTGACAACTCCAAAGGTCTAACCAAAGGTTATGGTACATTTAAAACTAGAAATGTTATAATCCCAAATGTTTCTTATGTACAAGGATTGCAACATAACTTGCTTTCCATTAGCCAATTCTGCGACAACGGTTTTTCTGTCAAGTTTGATGCACAGTGAAGCACAGGAAAACCAAGCAGATACTCCTAAGAGGGAAAAGAGAAGGAAATATGTACTTCGCTGACTGGAACAGCAGCCCTCCGGAGACGTGTCTTGTATCAAAAAGCAGCAATGAAGTCAGCTGGCTGTGGTACGTACAGGCCGAATCATCTCAACTTCAAGACAATTAACAAACTGGCTAGGAACCAGCTCGCTAATGGAATTCCAGATCAAGTATATGACAAAAGTCATATGTGCAGCGCGTGTCAACAAGGAAAGCAAACAAGAATTTCATTCTCTCTCAAGCCGGCTCTACAACCGATCGAGTTCTTCAACTTCTTCACATGGATCTTTTTGGTCCGATTACTCCAAAGAAGCTTCAATGGCAGAAAATATACTCTGGTCGTTGTGGATGATTTCTCAAGATTCACATGGGTATCATTCTTATACCAGAAGAGCGAAACCAGAACTAAGCTGCCTATCCTGCTGGAAAGACTATCAACACAGAAGGAGTACAAAATAATGGCAATAAGATCAGATCGTGGAACGGAGTTTCTAAATGAAACTATTTATGATTTTTGCGAGAAGAACGGAGTTCAACACCAAACATCTGCAGCTCGCACACCTCAGCAGAATGGTGTAGCAGAACCCTCAAGGAAGCAGCTACCTCAATGCTAGCTAGCTCTGCTATTCCAAAGAAGTTCTGGGCTGAAGCAATCAACACAGCTTGCTTCACTCAGAATCGCTCCCTACTCACATCAAGGCAAGGAAAGACACCGTATGAGCTATGGAACAACAGAATACCATACATTGGATATTTCAAGGTATTCGGATCCAAATATCACATCCTCAATAATGGGAAGACACAGCTCAAGACGTTCGACGAAAAGACAGACCGAGGAGTATTCCTTGGTTACTCCGCTGTGAGTAAAGCATACAGAGTCTTCAACAGAAGAACTCAAATAGTCGAAGTAACTCCACATATTACCTTTGACGAATCCTCCTTCGAATATAGAGATTCTATCAAACGAAGAAGCGAAGGAGAATCTTCAAGATTGATTCAGACAAGGGCTCAAGAGAATAGAATCAGGAATCTGGCCGAACCATTAATTTGGGACAATGAGCCAGAGGAGGAAATTCAAATCAACCAAGAAGCTCCACCAGCTGGAAATCGAGAAGAAGCTTCAACGCCAAATCAAGGGGGAACATCATCAGCTGGGAATCCAAACACAACTGAGTCCCCAGCTCCATCTCCAGCTGAGCCTCTACAGAAGTCTCCTCAAAATCTAAATCAAAGAGAGCCAAACTCTCAAGATTTAACTCCTGAGCAACTACAAGTCAGACGAAATTTAGCCACGTCAAGCATCAATCAATTGGAAGAAGAAATTCGTAAGAGGAGAAGATGGATTGAAGATCATCCATCATCAGCAATCATTGGAGAACCATCTGACCAAGTCAAAACCAGAAGCTCAGCTGCTCAAGCTTCATCGGATCATCAAGAAGCAGCTGACACAGCTCAACTCTCAGTAGAGGTAGAACTGACGGTCTATGATGAAGACACAGCTCTAATGGCGTGTTACGTAGCTCAAGTGCCAGAGCCTCAATCAATTCTCGAAGCTTTGAAGAGCGTGCCTTGGACAAATGCCATGCAAGAAGAGCTGAACGAATTCCTCAGAAATTGTGTCTGGGAATTAGTCGACAGACCTCAAGAAGTCAAAGTCATAGGACTCAAATGGATATTCACGAACAAGATGGATACCCTGGGAGTCGTCATCAGAAACAAAGCTCGACTCGTTGTCAAGGGCTGCACTCAGCAGGAAGGAATTGACTTCGAAGAATCTTTTGCTCCAGTAGCACGATTGGAAGCAATCAGACTATTTCTCGCCTTTGCAGCACATCGCAAATTCAAGGTCTATCAAATGGATGTGAAGTGTGCATTCTTAAATGGAGAAATCAAAGAAGATGTCTACGTTGAACAACCTCCAGGATTCGAAGTAGAAAGAAATAAAGTCTACAAGCTAAAGAAGGCTCTTTATGGATTGAAGCAAGCACCTCGAGCTTGGTATGACACTCTGTCAAATTTTCTCATATCCAAAGGATTCAAGAAGGGCTCGATGAAACGAACTCTCTTCACCATCAAGTCAGGAGAAAATATCCTGGTTGTTCAAATCTACGTAGACGACATCATCTTTGGATCAAGATCAAGCTTCTTATGCCAAAGATTTGGAGAGATGATGTCAGAGAAGTTCCAAATGTCCATGATGGGAGAAATGAGTTTCTTCCTAGGACTTCAAGTCAAGCAATCTTCAGAAGGGATCTTCATAAATCAATCCAAATACGTGAAAGATTTGATCGCCAAGTATGGAGTTCAATCCAGCAGAACTGTAAAGATTCCAATGAACACCAACTGGAAGATTGAACCAGGAACTGAAGGGAAGTCAGTTGATTCCAGCAAATACAGAGGGATAATAGGATCTCTGTCGTATCTAACAAAGAAGTCGTCCAGACATCTCTTTCGCAGTCGGAGTGTGTGCCAGATTTCAAGTTGATCCAAAGGAAGCACACATGCAAGCAGCCAAGAACATTCTCAAATATCTCAAAGGAACTCAGAATGTTGGGCTGTGGTACCCAGCTGAAGACAATCTACAGCTGACTGGATACTCAGATTCAGACTTTGCTGGAGATCGATTGGACAGAAAATCAACTTCAGGAACTTGTCAAATCTTAGAAAGTAAGTTGATTTCATGGTTTTCAAAGAAACAAACGTGCGTCGCAACTTCCACGACAGAAGCAGAATACATGGCCGCTGGAAGCTGCTGCTTGCAAATTCTCTGGCTAAAACATCAGCTGGATGACTATGAAGTAAAAACTGGACAGGTTCCAATTTTCTGTGATAGCTCAAGTGCAATTGCCATTTCAGAGAATCCAGTACTTCACACAAGATGCAAGCATGTAGACGTACGACATCATTTCATTAGAGATCACGTAGAAAAGAAGGATGTGATTGTTGAGAAAATTCACACAGACATACAAAATGGCCGATATTCTCACAAAACCGCTGATAGAAGCAAGATTCAAAATGCTGTGCGGATTACTTGGACTTCTCAACCCAGACGATGCTTCACCCAAATTGAACGGAAGCGAGACCAACGAACAAGAGCCCGAATGGAACGGACCAATTTGAATGCAAGCAAATAACCGAAATTCAGAATCAATGTCACTGATATCAGCTGAGAAAGAATTCAGCTAAACCAGATGCTGAAAGGAAAGGATTATTCAGCTGAGGGGGAACCAGCTGGAACCACGATGACCCAGCACACCCATTCAACCGAGGTATCAGCTGACTACAATGATCACCGAGAGGTTTGCAACAACATTAATTACTCCTACTCAATGCTTTTCTGTCAACTCACATCTTGTCATTTCTAATCAATCTTAATTAAAAGTCTGCAAAGAATTGAATAATGGGAGTTTCGAGGCAAAAGTCAAAACGCCTCAACCGTTCTCTCTCGCGCATTAACTCACATCTTCTAATCAAGAAATTGACATGACGCGAGAATCACTCCCAGTCGTAGATCTTCTTATCAATAGACAAATCTTGATCGTCCATTCATCAAGAAAACTCTTTAAATATGCTAGAAGATATACGCATTAACCCTAGAAAGTTTTTCAGCATTCTTTCTTATTTCCATCAATTGGTATTGTTTGTTTCTACTAACAAAAGAAGCAGAAGAAGAACATGGAATCCAGAAAGATATCTCCCGAAGCCGATCAAACTTAAAGAATCTGTCAAAGATTCAAGATAAGAGTTGCCTAACTCTCAAGAACCTCAAAGAAGACGGAAGTCCAGAAGAAGGTGAAGCCCATCGACAGAACCAGGCCAGCGCAGTAGGAGACTGCAAAGCTCAAGAACGTCATCCACCAGGAAGGTGCAGAAAACTTTCTGGGAATGACAAAGGAAAAAGACCTTCTCAGCCCCACTGTTTCTCTCAACATAAAAGAGAGAACGGGACACACAACTCCCTGGGATGCAAAAATCAACGTCAACAGACCTGGACCAGATGTTGATAAAACCGGAGTATTCAAGAGCAGACACGTCTAAGCTCTTGCTCCGCCACAGGAGGCACAGAAAAAGATGCAGGAGACAAAGCAGCATGCATCTAACTCCGTCCCAGCTGGGATTCGGAAACAACTTGAGGAGACAAAATATACTGAAGCACTGTCTTCAAACCGAAGACTCAAGTCAAAGGTGCTCAGTCAGTCAGCAGAGAAACCAGCTGACATTATGAGAGAATTCGTAATCACTCTCCGAGGAGCAGAAGGCCCACAAGTGGTCGTTTCTTTCGGTGGAAGAAAAGTTCACATTCCTGCGTGAACATAATCATCACCAACACCGCAACGGAGTATTCCAGCTGAACAACCAAGCTTAAACCCCAAGACAGATGGGATACTTCAACCGCCTTCTTCTCAGTTTCCTTCAGCTCCACAGGGACACCATCTTCGAGATCTTTTCAATAAAAGATGCTCAAGTCCCTACACCAAGCTCAAATGAGAAACATCACCCAGCCAACGAACACCTGCAGCTGGATGATGATGATATGAGCTGAATACAAGTCCCTCAAATGCTGAATCAGACTTTCTCATTCAATCTAAGAAGTCTGAAGAAGCAAAATTGCAAGGAATGAAGTTATGCCCGACTCAGAAGATGCTATCTCCCGTGCTAACTCATCCCTCCAAGCACTCAGCTGGACTGCCCCAGCTGAATCAGGCCAAGGACGCTGTGTCTGCAATCACAGCTGAGGCTAATGCAACTGAAGAAGAGCCAGCTAATACAACAGCTGAGCCACTTAGACTCTAAACCTCGCTGCTCAGAGCTGAAAACCACAGTTTCGCCAAACTAAAACATCGCAACAGCCGATGGTGTATATCTCCCACCCTGTTTTGATCATGCCAAAAAGGGAGAAGTAAGGGAGAAGAGAGACAAGTCAATGAAGAGGCAAACTGTTGAGCTAGAGGAACTAGCTGAATCAGAATGAGCTGAAGAAGAGACGAGTCAAAAGAAAGAAGCAACGGATGCAGAAGAGAAGACCCAGCCAACTGGGACTGAAGACTGAAGGATTGAAGACTGAAGATTTGAAGATTTTTTTCCTTCTTTCTTTTTCCTGTGTTATAATGTATTTTCTTACATTAATAAAACACAAGTTTTTCTGCGTCATAAGTTGTCTCAGTTAGGTTTTGGCATCATCAAAAAGGGGGAAATTGTTGGGAAAATTATAAGGTTTCGATTTGATACCAAAACCCAACTGATTCTCCAACCGAATAGATGATCGCGTCAACCTAAATAGTGTTTTCCAGCTCGCCTGTTTGAGCCTTAGATGTTCTAGGTTTACAGGTTAAGGAAGCGGAAGACAACAGTCGACCCGTGTTCACGAGTGGAGTCGATTAGCAAAAGACAACAGGCGTCAACCTTCAGCTGAGTGATCCAGCAGAGCCTGATTAAGCTGAAGAGAATTCGAGCTGAGTTCAAAACACAGCTGGTCCAGCTGTACAGAACAAAGGAACTATCTCTGAAGACTCCACTTCAAGACAGTCTAGCTCTGAATTCAAAAGCCAGCTCTAAAGGCAGAAGATCCCGGAATCAGAGGAAGTCAACCTACCTCGACCAATGAGGGATTGCCAGATCAGCATCCTAGACTTCAGAACCTAGGATGTGACACAAATGAAGACAGGTGCAGATACGCCCAACGGCAGATCTTGTATTTAAGAAGAGTAGGTAAGATTCAAACGGCTCCTCCAACGGCTAGTCTTGAATCTCTACCTATATAAACCCGTCTTCAACCTCAGGATCATATACGAAAAGCTCTCTACAAGCTTTCATTATCTGAAATCATCATTCTTTCAAAAGCTCTCAAGCAGTTCTACATAGATCAAAGAACACTTTATCTTAAAGTGTTTCTAGTTAAGAAACTGCTTAGTTTTTCGTCTGTTCCCTAGGCCAAACTCATTGTCTATCTTAAGCCTAGATTTCGAATGAGTTCATCATACTCTGAAGTTCTTAATTGTAAGAACTCGTTCATAGTTGGAACCCCTTACCCAAACCCAAACCCAGAAAGGTTAGGTAAAGGTACGCTTGCTCGAAGCGCGTAATTCGAGTGGATAGGTTCTTCAGTACCCGGAACCGAAGGTGTATAGGCTTGACGGTGCCCGCAACCGTTGGAACACAGCTCGGGTTAGAGTTGTGAAGTTGCTTGGTACTTGGAAACCAAGTGGTAGTGGATTACCAGTGAACCTGGTCGTGGACGTAGGAGGTGTTACTCCGAACCACGTAAAAACTCGCGTGCTTCTTACTCTCTCTCTTTACTATTGCTTTATATTCAGCTGTGTACTAACTCCTTCATATCATTGCATATTTGTTCAAAACTGCACACACAGCTGCTCTCCAAAGACAGCTGTGTCTCTCTAAAAGTTGCACAACCTAACTAAGCTGAAAATGTTAAGTTAATCTTTTCAAACTGAGTTTTTCTAAGTAACCGAGCTAAGTTTTCAAACCACCACTTTCCGTACCGCCAGCTGAGTTATTTACCCAGCTGACCCTCCCCAGCTGGATCAATAACTGAGCTCACCAACTCTGTGTTTCAACTTGAAAAAGTTTCGAAAAGTCTACTTGGTGTATTCACCCCCCCCTCTACACCAAGTACCCATCTCAGGGACCATCATTAGTGGTGGCATCAATAGGCTCATCCTTGAAAGCAGCACTCTTCTTAAACCTTCTAATTTGGATATGGATTTCTTCTCTCTCTAAAAACGGTTTCATACGCGATCAGATGCATCAAAGACGGGATTGTGGGCGAAATCGAGGCGATGAGAGAGAGAGAGATGTTGTGATTCCTGGTGCGAGCAAGGGCGAGACGCCGAGAGTGAGGATTATTGATCAGAAACTGAGGCAACAGAGAACAGTAGATGACAATGGTGTAAAATCATCCGCGGCTGCAGCGAGGCTTGCTGGAGACTTCCGTCGCCGTTCTCCGGACTTGATTGTTTGAGCACTTACTCCATCCGTAATTTTCATCTGCCTTTCTATCTCTCGCTGCAATTTTTTTTTCTTTTTAATCCAATGATCTTTACTGCATTCTCTCTCTCATCTTACTGTTTCGTCAATTCACGGATTGTAGTTGATGGGGTTTGTGGAGCGAAGATGAAGAAGAATGGGGAGGGCAATTATGTCCTTTCAATCTTAATCTGAGGTACTGTTGAAACAAGGTATATGTATCAGAGGGTGTGGGGGAGATTTGTATTCTAAAGAGGAATAGTAATTTAAACAAGGGCCTTGTTTAATACAGGACTTTGGAGATTAGCTATCTTGGCTATCAAACACTAGTTTAAGGCAAGATAAGTAATCAATCTGGGGCTTATCACACCTACCAAACACATCCTAAGTTTTTTATTAATCAGTAGCTGCTAGTTTCAATAGATGTACAAACCTGCAAAGAATTAATTAAATAAGGGAGTGAAGTGACATCCATGAATTAATTAAAATTCACGTGGTTCGAGTCGCATTCACAATCTTAGAGTATCTGGATCTGGTAAATACGGCAGTCCTCAATATTATTTAAATTCCATGCTGATCATAACCTTATAAAATATGGATTGAACATGTTATTCAATGAGATCTTCTAGTTGTTCTAAATAATTTGACTGTTTTGAATAACCTTTTTATGGATCAGGATCAGGATCAGGGTACAATATTTGATTAATAAATGTGAAAATATTAATTTAAATTTCTTCGTCTATTTAATTATATACTCATCGTAATTATAACATGGTCAACGTACTGAGTCATGCACATGGGCATAGTTCTAGATAGGAAGGTTGGATAATAATAATAATAATAATAATAATAATAATAATAATAATAATAATAATAATAATAATAATAATAATAATAATAATAATAAGTGAAATTGGATAAAAAAATACCAAACCTTAATAAGATAAGTTTTTTAGACTCATTCATAAAACTATAAATTTTCTATACCAAAATCATTTAAAAGACTAAAGTGTCCTTCCTTTAACAAAAACTAATAAATAAATAATACACCTATGAATTAAATAAAAAAAACCACAAAAATATGGAAAAACAGTCTCAATCTCTCGCGATTCTCTCCCTTCGTCGGCCAGATTTCTTCTGGACACGATGGCTAGACACGATGGGGCTATTGGACACGATGGAAATTACACGATGGGTGGACACGATGGTGCTATTGGACACGATGAAAAGTAATATTTAATGCAGATTTTCTGAAGATTTTCATTTATTGAACCCTACCAAATCCGATTCTCTGAAGATTTTCGGATGAAACTAGAGAATTTAATGAAGCTAGTTCATTAAAGTTTGCGTAAGAGAGGTTGTTGAGAAGGTTTAGAACTCATAGTTTGAGTCAAATTAATCTCAACAGCCTCGCTCTAGAAACGAGAAATATAGCGATATTGAAGACTTACGGTGACTTTGACTAGTCGTATTAGATGGTCCCGTCGTATTTACATTTATTAAGGCAGCGTAATCCTGGTACTGAGTACAACATGTAGATCAGTAGTGAGGGAGTATTTTGTCACATGTTTCTCGCCTTAGGACAGTGTATTCGTGCCTTCGAACGTAATCCTGGTCCCGGCGGGTTACTCACCGAAGCGGGTTTCATTTGTAAAGCGGGTGCACCCGCTTTGGCAGCTCACCCGCCGCGGCGGGGTACACGAGCCTGCCCATTTTCTCCATCGCCTACGATTAGGAGACCCACCGTTCCTATCACCCCATCGCCCCCATCGTGCCCATCGCCCCCATCGTGTCCAGAGCGCCCATCGTGGCCATCGTGGGCATCGCCCTCACGATGCATGTCCTATCGCCCCCTAAAGATATTTTGATTTTATAGACATTTTTTGACTTTATGTTGTTGTAGTGCTGATATATTGATTGTAATTGCATATTTAAGAGTTTCATAAGTAAAAACAAACATTTTAAATAATTTAAATGTAGTCTTTAATATGATTATGAATCATATCATATCTTAAGAATGAAAAGGATCACAATGAATATTTACTTCAAATTTTCAAATTATAGGCTGTGATGGTCCCTGAACTGGGTACTTGGTGTAGAGGGGGGGGGTGAATACACCAAGTAGATTTTTCGAGACTTTTATCAAGTTAAAACGGAGTTGAGTGAGAGCTCAGTTATTGATCCAGCTGGGGAGGGTCAGCTGGGTAAACAACTCAGCTGGCGGTGCGGAAAGTGGTGGTTTGAAAACTTAGCTCAGTTACTTAGAAAAACTCAGTTTGAAAATATTAACTTATCGTTTTCAGCTTAGTCAGGTTGTGCAACTTTTCGAAAGACACAGCTGTCTTTGGAGAGCAGCTGTGTGTGCAGTTTTGAACAAGTATGCAATGATATGAAGGCGTTAGAGCACAGCTGAATATATAAAGCAAAAGTAAAGAGAGAGAGATAGAAGCACGCGAGTTTTTACGTGGTTCGGAGTAACACCTCCTACGTCCACGACCAGGTTCACTGGTAATCCACTACCACTTGGTTTCCAAGTACCAAGCAACTTCACAACTCTAACCCGAGCTGTGTTCCAACAGTTTGCGGGCACTGTCAAGCCTATACACCTTCAGTTTGCGGGTACTGAAGAACCTATCCACTCGAATTACGCGCTTCGAGCAAGCGTACCTTTACCTAACCTTTCTGGGTTTGGGTTTGGGTATGGGGTTCCAACTGTGAACGAGTTCTTACAATTAAGAACTTCAGAGTATGATGAACTCGTTCGAAATCTAGGCTTAAGATATACAATGAGTTTGGCCTAGGGAACAGACGAAAAACTAAGCAGTTTCTTAACTAGAAACACTTTAAGATAAAGTGTTCTTTGATCTATGTAGAACTGCTTGGGAGCTTTTGAAAGAATAATGAATTCAGAAAATGAAAGCTTGTAGAGAGTTTTTCGTGTCTGATCCTGAGGTTGAAGACGGGTTTATATAGGTAGAGATTCAAGACTAGCCGTTGGAGGAGCCGTTTGAATCTTACCTACTCTTCTTAAATACAAGATCTGCCGTTGGGCGTATCTCGCACTGTCTTCATTTGTGTCACATCCTAGGTTCCGAAGTCTAGGATGCGATCCGACAATCCCTCATTGGTCGAGGTAGGTTGACTTCCTCTCGATTCCGGGATCTTCTCGCCTTTAGAGCCGGCTTTTGAATTCGTAGCCGGACCGTCTCGTCGTGGAGTCTTCGGAGATAGTTCCTTTGTTACTCGTACTTTGGACCAGTGTGTTTTGAACTCGGCTCGAATTCTCTTCGCCTTGATCAGCTCTGCCGGATCACTCACCGAAGGTTGACACTCGCCGTCTTTTGCTAGCCGACCTCATTGTGATCACAACTGGTCGACCGTCGTCTTCCGCTAGCTGACTCCTGCTGTAGACACAGCTGGGTCGACTGCTGTCTTCCGCTTCCTTAACCTGAAATCCTAGAACATCTAAGGCTCAAACAGGCGAGCTGGAAAACACTATTTAGGTTGGCGCGATCATCTATTCGGTTGGAGAATCAGTTGGGTTTTGGTATCAAATCGAAACCTTATAATTTTCCCAACAATTTCCCCCTTTTTGATGATGCCAAAACCTAACTGAGACAACTTATGATGCAGAGAAACTTGTGTTTTATTAATGTAAGAAAATACATTATAACACAGAAAAAAAAGAAAGAAGAATTAAAAATCTTCAGTCCTTCAGTCTTCAATCCCAGTTGGCTGGGTCTTCTGTTCTGCATCCGTTGCTTCTTTCTTTTGACTCGTTTCCTCAGCTGATTCTGATCCAGCTGGTTCCTCTAGCTCAACAGTTTGCCTCTTCATTGACTTGTCTCTCTTCTCCCTTACTTCCCCCTTTTTGGCATGATCAAAACAGGGTGGGAGATATACACCATCGTCTGTTGCGATGTTTTAGTTTGGCGAAACTGTGGTTTTCAGCTCTGAGCAGCGAGGTTTAGAGTCTTAGTGGCTCAGCTGTTGTATTAGCTGGCTCTTCTTCAGTTGCATTAGCCTCAGCTGTGGTTGCAGACACAGCGTCCTTGGCCTGATTCAGCTGGGGCAGTCCAGCTGAGTGCTTGGAAGGATGAGTTGGCACGGGAGACATCATCTTCTGAGTCGGGCACAATCTTCATTCCTTGCAACTTTTGCTTCTTCAGACTTCTTAGATTGAATGAGAAAGTCTGATACAGCACTTGAGGGATTTGTATTCAGCTCATATCATCATCATCCAGCTGTAGGAGATCGTTGGCTGGGTGAAGTTTCTCATTTGAGCTTGGTGCAGGGACTTAAGCATCTTTTATTGAAAGATCTCGAAGAAGGTGTCCCTGTGGAGCTGAAGGAAACTGAAGAGAAGGCGGTTGAAGTATCCCATCTGTCATGGGGTTTAAGCTTGGTTGTTCAGCTGGAATACTCCGTTGCGGTGTTGGTGATGATTATGTTCAAGCAGGGACGTGAACTTCTCTTCCACCGTAAGAAACGACCGCTTGTGGGCCTTCTGCTCCTCGGAGAGTGATTACGAATTCTCTCATAATGTCAGCTGGCTTCTCTGCTGACTGACTGAGCACCTTTGACTTGAGTCTTCGGTTTGAAGACAGTGCTTCAGTATATTTTGTCTCCTCAAGTTGTTTCCGATTCCCAGCTGGGACGGAGTTAGATGCATGCTGCTTTGTCTCCTGCATCTTTTTCTGTGCCTCCTGTGGCGGAGCAAGAGCTTTGACATGACTGCTCTTGAATACTCCGGTTTCATCAACATCTGGTCCAGGTCTGTTGACGTTGATTTTTTTTTTTTTTGCATCCCAGGGAGTTGTGTGTCCCGTTCTCTCCTTTATGTTGAGAGAAGCAGTGGGGTTGAGGAGGTCTTTTTCCTTTGTCATTCCCAGAAAGTTTTCTGCACCTTCCTGGTGGATGACATTCTTGAGCTTTGCGGGCCTACCGCGCCGACACGGTTCTGTCGATGGGCTTCACCTTCTTCTGGACTTCCGTCTTCTTTGAGGTTCCTGAGAGTTAAGCAACTCTTATCTTGAAGCTTTGACAGATTCTTCAGGTCTGATTGGCTTTGGGAGACATCTTTCTGGATTCCATGTTCTTTTTCTGCATCTTTTGTTAGTAGAAACAAACAATACCAATTGATGGAAATAAGAAAGAAAAAAACTTTCTACGTTTGATGCGTATATCTTCTAGCATATTTAAAGAGATTTCTTGAAGAATGGACGATCAAGATTTGTCTGTTGATAAGAAGATCTACGACTGGGAGTGATTCTCGCGTCATGTCAATTTAATGCGAGAGAAAACGGTTGAGGCGCTTTGACTTTTGCCTCGAAACTCCCATTATTCAATTCTTTGCAGACTTTTAATTAATATTGATTAGAAATGACAAGATGTGAATTGACAGAAAACAGATTGAGTAGGTGTAATTAAAGTTATTTCAAACCTCTCAGCTGATCATTGTAGTCAGCTGATACCTCGGTTGAGTGGGTGTGCTGGGTCATCGTGGTTCCAGCTGGTTCCCCCTCAGCTGAATAATCCTTTCCTTTCAGCATCTGGTTTAGCTGAATTCTTTCTCAGCTGATATCAGTGACATTGATTCTGATTTTCAGTTGACTGCTTGTATTCAGCTTGGTCTGCTTTCATTCAGCTGGGTCTGCTTCCATTCAGCTGGGTGAAGCATCGTCTGGGTTGAGAAGTCCAAGTAATCCGCACAGCATTTTGAATCTTGCTTCTATCAGCGGTTTTGTGAGAATATCAGCCCGCTGTATGTCTGTGTGAATTTTCTCAACAATCACATCCTTCTTTTCTACGTGATCTCTGATGAAATGATGTCGTACGTCTACATGCTTGCATCTTGTGTGAAGTACTGGATTCTCTGATATGGCAATCGCACTTGAGCTATCACAGAAAATTGGAACCTGTCCAGTTTTTACTTCATAGTCATCCAGCTGATGTTTCGACGCAGAATTTGCGAGCAAGCCTTCCAAATGCCATATATTCCCGCTTCGTCGTGGAAGTTACGACGCACGTTTGTTTCTTTGAAAACCATGAGATCAACTTACTTCCTAAGAACTGACAAGTTCCTGAAGTTGATTTTCTGTCCAATCGATCTCCAAGTCCGAATCGAGTATCCACCGTAGATTGTCTTGTTGGGTACCATGCCCCAACATTCTGAGTTCCTTTGAGGTATTTGAGAATGTTCTTGGCTGCTTGCATGTGTGCTTCCTTTGGATCAACTTGAAATCTGGCACACACACCGACTGCGAAAGAGATGTCTGGACGACTTGCTGTTAGATACAGCAGGGATCCTATTATCCCTCTGTATTTGCTGGAATCAACTGACTTCCCTTCAGTTCCAGGTTCAATCTTCCAGTTGGTGTTCATTGGAATCTTTACAGTTCTGCTTGATTGAACTCCATACTTGGCGATCAAGTCTTTCACGTATTTGGATTGATTTATGAAGATCCCTTCTGAAGATTGCTTGACTTGAAGTCCTAGGAAGAAACTCATTTCTCCCATCATGGACATTTGGAACTTCTCTGACATCATCTCTCCAAATCTTTGGCATAAGAATCTTGATCTTGATCCAAAGATGATGTCGTCTACGTAGATTTGAACAACCAGGATATCTTCTCCTGACTTGATGGTGAAGAGAGTTCTGTCTACTGAGCCCTTCTTGAATCCTTTGGATATGAGAAAATTTGACAGAGTGTCATACCAAGCTCGAGGTGCTTGCTTTAATCCATAAAGAGCCTTCTTAAGTTTGTAGACTTTATTTCCTTCTACTTCGAATCCTGGAGGTTGTTCAACGTAGACATCTTCTTTGATTTCTCCATTTAGGAATGCACACTTCACATCCATTTGATAGACCTTGAATTTGTGATGTGCTGCAAAGGCGAGAAATAGTCTGATTGCTTCCAATCGTGCTACTGGAGCAAAAGATTCTTCGAAGTCAATTCCTTCCTGCTGAGTATAGCCCTTGGCAACGAGTCGAGCTTTGTTTCTGATGACGACTCCCAGGGTATCCAACTTGTTCTTGAATATCCATTTGAGTCCTATGACTTTGACTTCTTGAGGTCTGTCGACTAATTCCCAAACACAATTTCTGAGGAATTCGTTCAGCTCTTCTTGCATGGCATTTGTCCAAGGCACACTCTTCAAAGCTTCGAGAATTGATTGAGGCTCTGGCACTTGAGCTACGTAACACGCCATTAGAGCTGTGTCTTCATCATAGACCGTCAGTTCTAGCTCTACTGAGAGTTGAGCTGTGTCAGCTGCCTCTTGATGATCCGATGAAGCTTGAGCAACTGAGCTTCTGGTTTTGACTTGGTCAGAAGGTTCTCCAATGATTGCTGATGATGGATGATCTTCAATCCATCTTCTCCTCTTACGAATTTCTTCTTCCAGTTGATTGATGCTTGAAGAGGCTAAATTTCGTTTGTCTTGGAGTTGTTCTGGAGTTAAGTCTTGAGAGTTTGGCTCTCTTTGATTTGGATTTTGAGGAGATGTACGTAGAGGCTCACTGGAGATGGAGTCTGAGGACTCGGTGTGTTTGGATTTCCACTGATGATGTTCCCTTGATTTGGCGTTGAAGCTTCTTCTTGATTTCCAGTGGTGGAGCTTCTTGGTTGATTTGAATTTCCTCCTCCGGCTCATTGTCCCAAATTAATGGTTCGGCCGCATTCGATTCTATTCTCTTGAGCCCTTGTCCGAATCAATCTTGAGGATTCTCCTTCGCTTCTTCGTTTGATAGAATCTCTATATTCGAAGGAGGATTCGTCAAAGGTAACATGTGGAGTTACTTCGACTATTTGAGTTCTTCTGTTGAAGACTCTGTATGCTTTACTCACAGCGGAGTAACCAAGGAATACTCCTCGGTCTGTCTTTTCGTCGAACGTCTTGAGCTGTGTCTTCCCATTATTGAGAATGTGACATTTGGATCCGAATACCTTGAAATATCCAATGTATGGTATTCTCGTTGTTCCATAGCTCATACGGTGTCTTTCCTTGTCTTGATGTGAGTAGGGAGCGATTCGAGTGAAGCAAGCCGTGTTGATTGCTTCGGCCCGTAACTTCTTTGGAATGGCGCAGCTAGCTAGCATTGAGGTAGTCGCTTCCTTGATAGTTCTCGTTTCTTCGTTCGCTACACCATTCGCCGAGGTGTGCGAGCTGCAGATGTTTGGTGTTGAACTCCGTTCTTCTCGCAAAAGTCATAAATAGTTTCATTTAGAAACTCCGTTCCACGATCTGATCTTATTGCCATTATCTTGCACTCCTTCTGTGTTGATAATCTTTCCAGCAGGATAGGCAGCTTAGTTCTCGTTTCGCTCTTCTGGTACAAGAAAGATACCCAAGTGAATCTTGAGAAATCATCCACAACGACCGCAGTATATTTTCTCGCCATTGAAGCTTGCTGGAGTAACTGGACCAAATAGATCCATGTGAAGAAGTTGAAGAACTCGATCAGATGACTGAGCTGGCTTGAGAGAGAATGAAATTCTTGTTTGTTTTCCTTGTTGACACGCGCTGCACATATGACTTTTGTCATATACTTGATCTGGAATTCCATTAGCGAGCTGGTTCCTAGCCGCTTGTTGATTGTCTTGAAGTTGAGATGATTCGGCCGTGCCACGTACCACCGACTTCATTGTCGCTTTTGACACAAGACAAGTCTCCGTTCCAGTCAGCGAAGTACATATTTCCTTCTCTTTTCCCTCTTAGGAGTATCTGCTTGGTTTCCCTGTGCTTCACTGTGCATCCCTGTGCATCAAACTTGACAGAAAAACCGTTGTCGCAGAATTGGCTAATGGAAAGCAAGTTATGTTGCAATCCTTGTACATAAGAAACATTTGGGATTATAACATTTCTAGTTTTAAATGTACCATAACCTTTGGTTAGGCCTTTGGAGTTGTCACCAAATGTTACTTGTGGACCTGTACGCTCAATATACTCCTGGAGTAGATGCTTTAGGTGCGTCATGTGCTTGGAACATCCACTGTCCAAGTACCAAAGCGTTCTCATCGACTCCTCAGAGATGCGTCGATTCCTTGCAACCTAAACAAAAAGTTAAAATTCAGGTACCCAGTTTTAATTGGGTCCTTGTGGGTTAGACAGAGATCCTTTAATGACCCAGATCTGCTTGATGACTCGAATTGGGTCATTAGATCTGATAATTCTCCCAGCTGAGTCGATATACACATTCATTGTGTTCTTCTTTTGTTGCTGGCGAGGTCTTGATCTTCGTGTCTTCTTGTTTTGTTGTCTGTATCTTGTTTGATTTCCAGCTGTGTGCCTAGCTGAGACGTTCCTTTGTCTCTGCTGTCTCTGATGCTGTGGCTGGAAATGATTATCCAGCTGATACTCGTATGAGTGGTATCCAGCTGGGTTTCTCTGATATCTTGGTTGATATCGATCAACGTGCTGGTGCTGTGGCTGGTATCTGTAAAATCCAGCTTGTGGTCTTCGTTGAGGTTGAGCACGTTGCTGTCTGAGCTGAGCTTGAGGTTGCCGCACAGCTGACCTTCTTGATGTCTGCTGTGTTCTCGACGGAGTTTGAGACTGTTTCACAGCTGTTCTGTTTGACGTCTGCTGTGTCCTCAACGGAGCTTGAGAATGTTTCACAGCTGTTCTTCCCGACGCCTGCTGTGTCCTCGATTGTTGATGCTGAGCTGCTGGGGTTGAAGGTTCATTTGCTCGTACAAACATAACCTTTGTTCCACTTGTGGAGGCAATGTTTGAGGCATCCTTTGATTCGTTGTATCCCAGTCCCGCTTTGAGTGCTGCTGGACGCTGAGCACTAATGATCTCGTCCATTGTTGACGTGGCTTTGATGAGAGCTACTATCTTCTTAGATAGTACCTCTTCGGTGATTTTCAGCTCAATGATCTCAGCTGACTTCCTTTCCGATTCAGCTGTGACCCTTTCCACATCTTCTATCAGCTGTGTCTTCTCAGTGTTGACTTTCTTCATCAGCTGATCTTGTTTCACTATTCTGTCTTTTAGTGAAACGACTTCCTGCTGGAGCTGAGTTGTATCAGCTGTGTCTGATACTTTTGTCTTTTCCAGTTCTACCTTCAGCTCGGCATTCTCACACATAATGACGTCAAGGATCTCTTGAAGCTCCTTGGAATCGTTCATTACTTTCTCTACTAAACTCCAATCAGGTAGTCCAGATTCTGAGTCCTGTGTAGAGTGTTCGTGTGATGGTGAGGTGTTAGATAGATTTAGAGTTCGAGAAGTTACCTCATCTTCATCGATGCCGTCTGTTTGTCCCATGAAGCAAGTATCCCAATCAGGTTCATGATTGGCCATCAGGGCTTCTTCTTCCGAGTCTGAAAATGGCATATCATCCATTTTATTGCACTCTGATTCTTCATCAGCGATATAAGCTCTTCTTCGGTCCGCTGCCTTAGCTTTTAATTGGTCTTTATCTTTCTTGGACAACTTTGGACAATCTTGTCGGTAGTGTCCTGGTTCCTTGCAGTTGAAGCAACCTTCTTCAGTTCGTTTGTCAGCTGACTTCTCATCACTCGTCGCGTACTTATCTCTGTAATTCCTGAAGAACTTCTTGTATTTGCCCTTGCTGGTGTTGAGTCTGTTATAACTTTTCACCATCATGGCAATTTCTTCGAGTAGCTCCTCTTTGCTCATATCCTTTTTGTCCTTCTTCATCTTGGAGGACTCAGCTGACTTGACATGAGCTGACTTTTCAGAGTTGGCTCTGAAAGCTATTTCTTTTGGAGCTGGGGTGAGTTCTCCGTCATTCTGTCTGCTTGAAGATTCTTCTTGAGTGATCTTCAAGTTGTACTCGTTGGCTTTTAGGAGTGAGAACAATCTTTCTGTAGATAGATCACCCAAGTCACTTCGACTTTGGTGAACTACCTTGTAAGTGTTCCATTCACCGAAAGTGGCCGAAAGAACCTTTAGATTCTTTTCCCGCTGGGTATACTTCCCAGTTCTGATTGTCTCTATCTCAATGACTATGTTTGAGAACCTTAGCTCCATCGCTTCGATGGACTCGTTGGCTAGCTGCTTGAAGTTGTCGAATTTTTGGCACGCTATAGTGAATTTGTTTTCTTTGATCTCTTCTGATCCTTCACACAGCTTGGCGAGTGTTTCCCACATCTCTTTGGCTGTCTCGCACTTGATGATTTTGCTCAGGTAGGCGTTTGAGACTGTTGAAGAGATGGTGTTCCTTGCGAAGCCGTCTGCACTTGCTTTCGCTCTTCGGAAGAATATTCCTTCTTTGGCTTGAGAGTTGGCCGGTATTCTGGTTGTCCTTCTTGAGCAGGTACAAGTTCATTTCCGTATTTATAAATAAGGATGGGTCCGTCTGAAATGACGTCCCACATCATGTCGTGATGCGCACACAGGAAGCTTTTCAATCTGAATTTCCAGATTGCATAATCATCAACTGAGAAGGTGGGAAGGTTCCTGTTAAGATAGGAATCCATGAAGAGATGTACAGAATGCACTAGAGTGAGTTTTTCTGAAAAACGGATCTGTTCAGTTGACCACTGACGCAGAGTGTCAAGAGAGATCTCTTGATACAGAAACGGTGGTCTTTTGAACCACTGCTCTGATACCAATTGATGGTCCCTGAGCTGGGTACTTGGTGTAGAGGGGGGGTGAATACACCAAGTAGATTTTTCGAAACTTTTATCAAGTTAAAACGGAGTTGAGTGAGAGCTCAGTTATTGATCCAGCTGGGGAGGGTCAGCTGGGTAAACAACTCAGCTGGCGGTGCGGAAAGTGGTGGTTTGAAAACTTAGCTCAGTTACTTAGAAAAACTCAGTTTGAAAATATTAACTTATCGTTTTCAGCTTAGTCAGGTTGTGCAACTTTTCGAAAGACACAGCTGTCTTTGGAGAGCAGCTGTGTGTGCAGTTTTGAACAAGTATGCAATGATATGAAGGCGTTAGAGCACAGCTGAATATATAAAGCAAAAGTAAAGAGAGAGAGATAGAAGCACGCGAGTTTTTACGTGGTTCGGAGTAACACCTCCTACGTCCACGACCAGGTTCACTGGTAATCCACTACCACTTGGTTTCCAAGTACCAAGCAACTTCACAACTCTAACCCGAGCTGTGTTCCAACAGTTTGCGGGCACTGTCAAGCCTATACACCTTCAGTTTGCGGGTACTGAAGAACCTATCCACTCGAATTACGCGCTTCGAGCAAGCGTACCTTTACCTAACCTTTCTGGGTTTGGGTTTGGGTATGGGGTTCCAACTGTGAACGAGTTCTTACAATTAAGAACTTCAGAGTATGATGAACTCGTTCGAAATCTAGGCTTAAGATATACAATGAGTTTGGCCTAGGGAACAGACGAAAAACTAAGCAGTTTCTTAACTAGAAACACTTTAAGATAAAGTGTTCTTTGATCTATGTAGAACTGCTTGGGAGCTTTTGAAAGAATAATGAATTCAGAAAATGAAAGCTTGTAGAGAGTTTTTCGTGTCTGATCCTGAGGTTGAAGACGGGTTTATATAGGTAGAGATTCAAGACTAGCCGTTGGAGGAGCCGTTTGAATCTTACCTACTCTTCTTAAATACAAGATCTGCCGTTGGGCGTATCTGCACCTGTCTTCATTTGTGTCACATCCTAGGTTCTGAAGTCTAGGATGCTGATCTGGCAATCCCTCATTGGTCGAGGTAGGTTGACTTCCTCTGATTCCGGGATCTTCTGCCTTTAGAGCTGGCTTTTGAATTCAGAGCTGGACTGTCTCGTCGTGGAGTCTTCAGAGATAGTTCCTTTGTTCTGTACAGCTGGACCAGCTGTGTTTTGAACTCAGCTCGAATTCTCTTCAGCTTGATCAGGCTCTGCTGGATCACTCAGCTGAAGGTTGACGCCTGCTGTCTTTTGCTAGCTGACTCCAGCTGTGATCACAGCTGGGTCGACTGCTGTCTTCCGCTAGCTGACTCCTGCTGTAGACACAGCTGGGTCGACTGCTGTCTTCCGCTTCCTTAACCTGAAATCCTAGAACATCTAAGGCTCAAACAGGCGAGCTGGAAAACACTATTTAGGTTGGCGCGATCATCTATTCGGTTGGAGAATCAGTTGGGTTTTGGTATCAAATCGAAACCTTATAATTTTCCCAACAGGCTGTATATCATCGATGTTGCAAAAATCATTTAGATTGATCATAATTATGTATGTAAGGTATAAAAAACTATTTATAGGGTATAACCAAACACTATGGAATAACATTAAGATATTAAAAATACTTATCGATGTTTGTTCTTCTGGACACGATGGGGACTCCCCATCGTGCTCACGATGGAGACTGCCCATCGTGCCCAGAAGAACAGTCCATCGCCCCCATCGCCCCGACCACATCGCCCCATCGCCCACTGTTCTCCTGGGCATGATGGGGAGTCTCCATCGTGGGCACGATGGGGAGTTCCCATCGTGCCCAGAAGAACAGACATCGACAAGTATTTTTAATAGCTTAATATTATTCCATAGTGTTTGTAATACCCTATAAATAGTTTTTTATACCTTACATACATAATTATGATCAATCTGAATGAGTTTTGCAACATCGATGATATACAACCTATAATTTGAGAATTTGAAGTAAATATTCATTGTGATCCTTTTCATTCTTAAGATATGATATGATTCATAATCATATTAAAGACTACATTTAAATTATTTAAAATGTTAGTTTTTACTTATGAAACTCTTAAATAAGCAATTACAATCCCTATATCAGCACCACAACAACATAAACTCAAAAAATTTCTATAAAATCAAAATATCTTGAGGGGGTGATGGGACATGCATCGTGAGGGCGATGCCCATGATAGGCGCTCTGGACACGATGGGCACGATGGACACAATGGGCACGATGGGGGCGATGGGTACGATGAGGGCGATGGGGAGATGGGCACGATGGGGCGATGGGGGCGATAAGCACGATGGGGAGTCTCCATCGCCCCAACCCATCACCCCCAGTCCAGTACAATCGCCCCAGCCCTATCGCCTACCCCCATTGAGAACCCCTATAGTGCCTACCTCTCCATCGTGGTCAGATTGTGTCTCTGACTCCTGCGACAGAGATGAGAGAGAGAGAGATAATGTGGGGGTGTGTGGTAGAGTTGGGGGGACCGAAATTTAAGAGAGAGAGAGAGAGAGATAAATTTTTTTAAAATAGTTAGTAAGGGTATTTTAGTATTTTTATCAATTTTGATATAGAAAACTTGTAGTTTTAAGTTTAGGGTTAAAAAACTTATATTATTTAAATTTTGGTACCAAAATATTTGGACCTCAAATAATAATAATAATAATAATAATAATAATAATAATTATAATAATAATAATAATAATAATAATAATAATAATAATAATAATAATAATAATAATAATAATAATAATAATAATAATAAAAAGCCTTTTATAGAACTCCACCATGGATCATTTCAAATTCGGATTGACGGGTAGGTCAAATTCGAATTCAAGCTAAAATTAAACGTTTGATGTCATTCCTTAGTATTTGCTAACTTTTTGAAAATTGAAATAACGTAAGTAAAATACATGTTGTCTATAACTAAAGAATTTGAATTTGCCAGAAGATATATGAATATGTGATAATATCTTATTGACTCAAATGTTCTATTTAAATTACTAATACAAAAATTTGTGAGGGACAGTTTCACAGTGACAGAGATCAATAATTCAGATTTTGATTTAGATCCAGTAAAAATATACTTCCTCCGTCCACCATAAACATTCACCTCTTGCATTTTTCGTCAATCCACTAAAAACATGCATATTCCTTTTATAAAGTATGACCCACCATTTTTTCTTACCTATTACCATCTCTCTTTCAACTTAATTACAGAATTTACCATTTATGATCCACTAGAATTTTCTCTTTCTTATAACATAACACTACAAGAATATGAATCTCTTTCTCCATTTACAATATCCACTACAACATTTCTTAAAATTCGTGTCATGATTAACTGTGTATATTAATGGTAGCCGGAGAGAGTATATTATTACAAATATATTATTGGATATAGGTTTGAATTCGAATTTTTGACCCTGTTTACCGTGAAATCATATCGTACAAAACTCCCAATTGATAAAAGTCGCAACTAACATGGAATTTGACTAACATTGAGTTGGGTCCATTTTTACCATAAACAGTTCTACTATAAGATTATAACGCTCCAACTTAAAATAAGATTATTACATTAATTGCAACTGATCAAAGTACGTGATATTTTATTGGATACAAGTCCAATATCTCAACCATCGAAACTACCACATACAATTAAAAAGACAGTATAAATTAAAATGAGAAAATGTCTCAAATTCAAATTCACCTTGGTTGCGATTTTTAAAACTAATGTTACAATTATCAAAATATTGTGATATTTTCTAATGAGTCATACATGTGCCATCCAAATCTTTAAATACCGGTCATTAATGCAAGGGATTATAATAATATTAGGGAAAAGCCATACTTACCAATTCCAACTGCACGGTACTAAAAGATTATCCAAAGATTATGCAAGGTACCAGTTCACATCATGCATATTTTGTTTAATATTTTATTTTCATGATTATTGACGTGGAACAAATCGCAATTAATTAATTTTGAATGATTAGTCCAAGGAGAAGAAAAATGGAAAAAATTGCAATATTAAATTTTTCTTTTTTTTTAATAGGGAACTATGAGGCCGGTGGAGATGTAAGTTTTTTTAAGTAACTTATTTTATCGTTAGGCAGTGACGAAGCCAGACTTTTGAGTCAGGGGTCCAATTAGTCAAAATTATATATAAATATATATATATATATATATATATATATATATTCCAAACTATTAAAAATATCAACTAAATAGCAAACTATTGAAATTTTCACAATTGTATTCCAAACTATTAAAAATGTCAATTAAACGATCAAACTATTGAAGTTTTCACAATAATATTTCAAGTCAAAGATTATGCAAGGTACCAGTTCACATCATGCATATTTTGTTTAATATTTTATTTTCATGATTTAGGGCTTATTTTTCCAGTTCGATTTGATTCATTAGGGCTTATTTTCCTTTCATGATCATACTCATCCGTGCAGGGATAAAAGTTTAATTAGGATACTAGCTAGTTTAGGGGTGGTGGCAATTATACAACATTTTTTATCGAGTTATAGTTGTCAAATAATTTCTTTATAAATAAAAGCAATATCTTTTAAGATGTGTAGTTGTGGGCCAAAATTGAGCCGAATTTTAGGAATTCAGGCTAGATATTACGAGTCTCTCTAATAAAGTCGAATCAATGTTTTCTATAATTTTGTAGGATTTTGTATCATCTAATTTAAAAATTATTATAATTTTATATTATAGAGAATAATTGTAAGAATTTGCATGGATAAGAATTTCGATAAAAATAATTCATAGAAAAAGAATTTTATTAAAAAAATCGGTAGTTCTATAAATTTCATTAACACAAGTCAATCATCCGTTATGCAACAAGAATTATTGAGTGGAGAGTTTTTTTTTAGGCCACTAACTATAGGCGTTTTGCGAAAACAGGACAACGTTTTTCGGGATTGCAATTTTAGGACAAAATTTGAAAAATCGGGCATCCGTAGGCCAAAAATAGCCCGATCGGGCTAAATCGCACGTGTTGGGCACGTGACGTTGATTTTTTCGTCCAATGCTGATTTGGCTGCCAACTATGTGCCACATCATTTGCCATCTAATTTACTTAAATAAATAAATAATAAATGAATGAAAAAATAAAATAAAATGATGAACAGCCAATTTCTCTCCGCCGACCACCACCACCGACCACCCCACTTCACCATCTCTTCCTCTAATTGTTGCCGACACATACACGGCGAGAAATCTGCCGAGAACCCCATGAACGGCTACTTGGGAAGTTGGATCTGTATTCTCTCTCTCGCTCACTTCTCTCTCGCTCACTTCTCTCTCTATTCTCCCTTCCAGCTGTGTTGGCTATCGGTTACTTCCTCGCCGTCGCAGCTATGACGTCAACGCCCTCCGCTCGTTCTCACAAACAAATGCTCCGACTTTCTTTCAACTTCAAACGCAGTAACAGTCTGCCCCTTTTTTTCTCTTTTTTTGCATCTCTGGCCAGAGATGACCGCCGGTCGACGCTGCCGCCGCCTCTTCGCTTCCTCTGTTCTCTAATTATACAAAAGCCTCCAATTTAAAACCGTACGTAATTTCTAATTCGATTCTCCCTCTTTTCTTCTCAAATCTGGCGAGTTAATCGCCGGTCTCCACTGTCGCCTCCGTCGCCACCAGCTCGCAAAGCTGCCGCCACAACTCCGTCAATGGTTCGTAGTGTTGCCTTCGTGTCCGTCCTCCACACCCCGCCGCCCTGAAGTTTGTGGATTTGATGGGCTCTTTTTACGTTTTTTTTTATGAATTTGGTAGCTGTAGAAGATGCTGATTTTTTGAAGATTTTGGAGGAATTTTTGGGGAATTGTTGGTGAGATTTTTGGTGGAATTTTTGGAGATAATCGGCTGCATGGGGTGCAGCATGGTTTGGGGTGGCAGAAAAGAAGGATGAGGGTGGCAGAATGACGGCAGGCTAGCCGGAGCGGACGTCGCCGCCGCCATAACCGCCGGAGAGGCCACCTCCATCTGTGGGTGTGGGTGGGGGTGGTGTCCACATAGGCATCTACTCCCTCCGTCCCACCGAATATGGCCTATTTGTTTTCGGCACAGAGATTAAGAAAAAGGAATTATGTGTAATAAAGTGTTCATAAAGTAACTTTTTTAGTTAATAAAGTGCTTTTTTGGTCAACAATGTACTACTAAAGTGTTATTTAGCTTAAAGTAAGTTCTAATTCTTTCCAAAAAAGGAAACATGTCATATTCGGTGGGACGTCCCAAAATGGAAAACATGCCATATTCGGTGGGACGGAGGGAGTAACTACTTAGTTAGCAGCCAAATCAGCATTGGGCCGAAAAAATCAACGTCACGTGTCCAACACGTGCGATTTAGTCCGATCGGACTATTTTTGGACTACGGATGTCGGATATTTGAAACTTTGTTCTAAAATTGCAAGCCGGTAAATCGTTGTCCTATTTTTGCAAAACGCCCATAGATAATAGCCTAAAAAAAAATTTGTACTCTGAATTATTACACAATCTTGCATTACATGGTCCGCCCTCATTTTTATTAGTTTGGGGCCAAATTAATGTTACTCATGTCTTCCCTCTAATTAAGCAAAAAATGCATAATTTCAGAGTAAAACGAGCAACAAACATAAAAGTTTATATGAATAGTTTTTATTATTGAATTACATCATAAAAAAGCATTTTAATTTGAATACTAATTGACAATCCATTTTAATTTAACGAAAAGTAAGAATATAATACTCTTTTAATTATTCCATGATGATAGAATTAATCTCTATCTATTTTGCATTGGTCCAGTTTTGGACAACTCGAGCAAGTGCACGTGTGGAGGATCCATCTATGGTGAGAGCATTTCCAGCAGCAATCTTGAGTTGTGACATCTTGTTTCGGATTTCCTTTCCTTGTTCACCCTCCATCAGCTGTATCACCGCACATGAAATCTCCTCTCTCTCTACAATCCCATTCTCATTCTCTCTCACTCTTATCGCACCCTTCAATCCATCCGTCACCACCGTGGCGTTGAGCTTTTGCTCGAAGCAGAGCGGCCATGCAATCATAGGCATGCCGTAGACTGCGCTCTCTAGAATCGAGTTCCACCCACAGTGCGTCAGAAACCCTCCCGTCGAGCAGTGGCTCAATACTCGGATTTGAGGGGCCCACAAGGCCACGGCTAAGCCCCGGCCTCGAGTCCTCTCCAAGAAGCCTTCCGGCAGAAATGCCAACGGGTTTCCGTTATCACCGTTGGCCTTCAAATACGCGGCGGCCGCATTTTGTTGGGGGCTTCTCACCACCCAGAGAAACCTCTGCTTGCTCATTTCCAGCCCTAATGCTAATTCAGTGATTTGCTCCAACGAGAGAGTCCCTCCGCTTCCGAATGAGACAAACAGAACCGATTTATGTGGCTGATCATCCAGCCATTTAAGACAGTCCGATACTCGATCTGATTCACTATCCTGGCGGGTCCGGATGAGCGGCCCCACCGGATAGACCGGGGGAATCCCAGGGCGGCGGCGCTCTAAATGTTGGAACGCCGCTGATTCTAGGTCGTGAAAGCTATTGACAAGGATGGCTTCAGCTGAAAGATATCTCTCTCTCAGATCGATCGTCCATTTGTTAACCTGTCTGTCTGTCAATGCATCTGGGAAGTCTTGCTTAGTTAGCATTATAGATCCCGGAAGCTTAACCGGCTCCGGCTTATCGTTGCCGTGAAACGTGTAGGATGACTTGAGCTCCGGCAAGCTCATGGTGAGGGAGACTTCGTTGGCTGCGACGACGTAGAAGACGTAGGCCGGAATTCCCAGCTCTCTTGCTACATCAATGGCGTAGGGGGCGAAGAGATCCACAATGAGAGCTGCGGGGGGCTCTGGCAGGCGAGAAAGGACGTGGCGGAGAGACGGGAGGGAACGGATGAGGCGGGTTTGAAGCAAGATCTCGGTGTTGACGTCCTCCGGGAGGTCGGACGTGGAGACGGGAGGGAGGAAGATGGGAGTGATGGCGGCGGGAAGTCCTCGGAGAAGAGATTTTTGAAGGTTCACCGCTGAGACGTCTCCGTAGTCGGGGATGATGAGGGTGACGGCGGTGCAGTGGTGGTGGAAGACGAGCTTTTTCGCCAGCTCGATGAAAGGAATGAGATGGCCTAAGAAGCCAGGAGGAGGTAGCAATGCTACTTGTGATGTTTGTGTGGAGTACTCCATTTTTCTTTTTTCTTTTTCGTTTTTTGTCTCTTTCTTATAATTTGTATTAATATTAATTGACAAATTATATTGGTGCTTGCAGAAGATGGTTATTGTGATCACTGCATTTTATATAGGTGCATACATAGGTGATGTGCTACGCATTTTTTGTAAGCATTTTTCGTGGGCACCTATTTTGTTTTGGCTGTATTAACACTTTTCTATTAAATTTTTTTGATGTTGTACTTTATTCTAATACCTTAAAAATTGTTATTAAAATCATTATATTTATATATAGCGCTTTTCACGCGTTTTGCGTACTTTTCATTCTTAAATTAAATGAATATACAGTATTAATTATAAACATTGATAGCGCACTTAAAGTGGCCACATATTTTTAAATATCAATATGTAAATCTATATATATATTACTAATATGATTATGAATTCGGGGTTTCTCTTTAATTCTGAACCTTTCCAAACTAAAACTAGGCCTTAAATTATGTGGAGGTAACAATTCATTCGATTGGCGATTCTTATATATATCATGCTGATTGATCACTTCTTCCCTCTTCGCGTACAAGAACAATTTTTGTGCTTAAATACCCTTAGGGAAAGACTGGTATGCGGGAATGGAATGAGAATGGAATGATCATTCTGACAATATTCCTAATCCTACGGTTGGTTTTTTTTTTTTTAATAAGGAATCACTAATCCCACAAATATAGGATTAGTCATTCCTCCACTACCCCCTGGTATTGGCTATTCCCTATACTCAGGAATACAATTTTTCACTCCCTTTGACAAAAATACGCCCATATATTTTTTATTTTAACTAATACAATCTCGTTCAGAGAAAAACCTAATTCACTCAAAACTCTCTGCCGATCATTGCTCGTTCTCTTCTGCGACTTCAATCTGTTCTAATTTCGTTTCGTCTTCAAGGTTGGCACATTCTGTAGTTTGTATACTTCTTTTTATAAAATTTAATATATATTTATTATGACTTTTTATGTTGAGAATCATCAAAATTTGTCTCCTTGCGAATTGAAAAAAGAGATATAAGTTAATTGGGTTGTCTTTCTGTACGCAGCTTCAATTTGTAAATTTTTAGTTTTTTTTTTTTTGCATCAATTTTTGTGAAATATTTTTTTGAGGTTTCCTTGCTTACTATAGTTATATGCAGATTGTGTAATTTCAATTTAGTTTGTTTGTTAGTTGCAGATGTTAGATTATTATTTTAAATAACAATTGCACATGAACACATAATGAACCACTTGAAAATCAATTGATTCTCTGACGGATTATTTTCTGTGTAATGAAGATTGTGTTTGAAACCGACCCATTTATTTAGGTTAGTGGTGATAGAGAATTGACTATTGATATTGATTATTTAATGGCTATAGCAAATTATTCATGCTGGGGTATTTCATATGATTTATCCAAACCATCTAATATGTACTGTATATATAATATTTGCAGTTATGGCAAGATTAAGTTTAACTAAAAGAAAATTGGCAAGGAAGAAGAAATGTCTTGCAATGTTTTCGTTTTGGCTAAGCTTGATGCGATTAGTGAATTTATTTTGGCTCATTCTACCTACACATATGGAACACCATGTTTAGTGGCCTTAGACCGATCTATGAATATGATTTCTTTGAAAGGAGAAAATATATTTATAAAGCAATTTATGTGAGTGATGAGGTCTGCATAAACACCACTAGGATGAATAGACAAACTTTTAATCGTTTATGCTCTAGACTTGAGGCTACGAGCATAGTATCATCGAACAAAAATATGTTAATAGATGAACAAGTGGCTATAAGTGTCCATATTTTAGCACATCACCAAAAGTAAAGGACTATAAGAACTAATTTTGGATGGTCTAGGGAAACAATTGGTAGACATTTTAGAGAAGTGATTAATGGGGTTATCACACTTCAAGACCAATTACTCAAAAAACCTGAGCCAATACGTGAAGACTGTACATATGAGAGATGGAAGTGGTTTAAGGTATGTCACTCAAATTGTTTTCGATATATTTTTTATAAATAAGTATTTACCATAGTTTTATGATAAGGGTGCTTAGGAGCTCTAGATGGTACACATGTCAAAATTCGTGTGCCTAAGGCAGATAGACCAAGATATCGCACACGTAAAAATAAAATTGCAACTAATGTCTTAGGAGTGTGTTCCCGAGATATGCAATTTATCTATGTACTAGCTGGCTGGGAAGGATCAACTGTTGATGGTCGAGTATTAAGAGATGCAATAACTAGACAAAATGGTTTAGTCGTCCAAAACACCTAATACAATGGCACATCACATAAGATATTAAAACTCAACTCATAAAGTTCTATTCTTTTTTAGGTTTATATTATCTTGTGGATGCTGGATATACTAATGGTGAAGGATTTCTAGCACCATATCGGGGTCAAAGATATCATTTGAATGACTGGAATGAAGGACACCGACCTAATACTGCCGAAGAATTTTTCAATATGAAGCATTCTTCAGCAAGGAATGTAATAGAAAGACTTTTCGGTTTGATAAAGAATCGTTGGGCCATCCTTAGAAGTCCTTCATATTATCCCATAGAAATTCAAAATCGTATTATTATATATGGTTTGTTGTTTACTTCATAACTTCATAAAACAAGAGATGGGTGATTATCAACTACAAAGCAATGATGATATAGATATTGAAAATGGAAGTAATGATGATGGTGATGAAGAAGATCTTGTTAGCACAATTGAACCTTCTGAAGAATGGAATAATTTTAGAAGAAGTATTGCAATCTCTTCGTTTAATAGTTGGAGGGCACAAAGAAACAATAGATAGATTATTAGTTTATATTAGCCTAATGATGAATTGTTTATTAGTATTTTGAATTTTGATTGCAGTTTGTTATTTTATATGAACATCTTAAATTTTATCTTGTTATATATACTGATTGGTGTTCCATTTGATTTTAATGCTTTTTAGCTCATGTGTCACTATTTTAATCTTCTTTCATTTATTTTAGTTTTTTTGTTTTGTAAAGAATGGATACACACATTACGCAAGATCTGAAAGGTCCAGGTAGGAATAAAAGAAAATGGAATAACGAGGAAGATGCTAAACCTATAGAAGCACTACTTGATATAGTAAATCTTGGAAAATTTAAAGCTGAAAATGGGTTCAAACCTGGGTACTTGAATTATGTGGAGGAGAGACTGCAAGTTATTTTGCCTAACTCAGGTTTGAAGGCTAGACCACACATTGAGTCAAGAATTAAAACATTGAAAAGAGATTTCACTATTGTCTATGATATGTTGAATGGTCCCAATACAAGTGGTTTTGGAATGGACCCTATCAAGAAATGTATTACAGCGGAAAAACCTGTATGGGATGCATATTTGAAGGTCAGTTTTATTTTACCTTTTTGAATGTTACAGGTTTTTATTTTATATCAAATATTAATAATACATATTATATACTTGCAGAGTCACCCTGCTCATTCAGCTTGGCAAAACAAAACATTTCCATTTTATGATGATTTGATCATTATTTTTGGAAAAGATAAAGCAACAGGAGCCAATGCTGAAGGTCCCGGCGATATGATGGAAGAGATCCACGGAGAAAATATAAGTAATACTATAGATGATAATGTAGAAATCACAATAGACTCGAGTCTAGATGATTTTGTTGCATCATTTTCTCCTCTACGGTCTCCTACAAGTGAAGGGATTCACATTCCAAAAAAGAAAAAGAGAAGTGCGAGTTCTGATAATTCGACTGTGATGGCCAATATTAAAGAAGCAGCTACAGCAATTGGAAACGAAATTGCTAAAGCTAGTCAAGTTTTTAGTAAAGCAATTGGAGTTGATGCTGAAATTTCAGAAAAGAGACAAAGAATTGATTCGGAAATAAGGAAGATACATGGTCTTACAGTAGCATAAACTATCAAAGTTGTCTGCCAAATAGCAAGTCGCGATGAGTTGATTGACATATTTTTTAGCATGAATGAAGAAGGAAAAGAGCAGCTGGTTAAGGCTATTCTAAGTGGCGACGTTTAATTTATTTTCTTGTTCTTTATTTAAGCAGATTATATATTGAGATACATGTCATAGACTTTATATTTTTTAGTTTACCACGTTGAGATGACAATGTTTTCAGTAAGCTATTTTTCAACCTGCTATCTTATTAACATGCTGCAAATTACGACAATTATGCATTTGTCAAAGAGAATTATTTTGTTGGGATTATTATGCAATTTTGTGAATGGAAAGATAAATATACATGGTATACATGGCTAAGAGGATACATATATCATATTGAAAGTCATAGAGGGTTTAATAATTTTCAATTTTTTAATTTGTATTGGTTTTCATCACAACGTGAAAAGGGTTCGAAGTTGTAAGTTAGAATCATGTTCATCTGATCAATAATATAAAATTTGGCGATTGATGTTTATTATATTTAATTACCAACAAAAATTATTTAATATACAATTTGAATCGTATACAATTTTATGCAAAAAATATCTTACAGGGTATATTGGTCAATTTACAAAAATATTCCAATTATAAGGCATTCCATTCTTATGTACCATCAATAGTAATGGATTAAAATTAGGAATGATCATTTCATTCCTTATGTGTACCAACCATGGGAATTCCATTACCTGATTCATTCCATTCCTGATATCATTCCATTACTGATATCATTCATTTCCTGACTCATTCCATTCTTTTGTACCAGCCATCCCCTTAAGGGGTGGCTGGTACGCAGGAATGAGGTTGGAATGCAATGGTAATTCATACAGTCATTTCTAATCTCATGGCTGATGTCATTGTACTGCAAGGAATGGTCATTTCCGTATGAATGACTAATCCAATGAGTTTACTCCCCTCCCCCTTGGTATTAGCTATTCCTTATCTTAAGTAATGAACTTTATTATTATTATTATTATTATTATTATTATTATTATTATTATTATTATTATTATTATTATTATTATTATTATTATTATTATTATTATTATTATTATTATTATTATTATTATTATTATTATTATTATTATTATTATTATTATTATTATTATTATTATTATTATTATTATTATTATTATTATTATTATTATTAATGGTATAATAATAATAATTATTATTATTATTATTATTGTTAAAATTATTAGAACTATTATTTTATTATTATATTAGTATCAATATTATTATATTAATTATTATCAAAATAATATATGATTAAAACAATTATTATAATTACTATTAATATTATTATAAACCTAATTATAATAATTATAATAAAAACACTAATAATAAAATAATAATAATTATTAAATTAATATTATGATTATTATGAAAATTATTATTAAGCTAATTACAATAATTATAATAAAAACTATTAAATAATAATTTAATATTTATTAGCATTAATATTATTATAATTATTATTATTAACAAAATTATAATAATTAAAATAAAATAATAATTATTAAAAAATAACAAAAAAATAATGATTATCATTATTATTATTATTATCATCATCATTATTATAAGAATTACTATTACGCTAATAATAATAATTATAACAACAAAATATTAAAATAATAATAGTATTAATATTATTATAATCACTACAACAAAAAATAGATATTAGAACACTTACTTAAAGATAATTTTAATTACGTGCCTCCAAAATTTATTATCGGGACATTTGATCGAATAAGTATAATTTTATAAATTTATTGGGGCACTTTAAAAAAACCACGCTAAAAAATTCTAATTAAAATTTGGGGGAACAACTTATCTCTTTCGGTCAAAACCCTTGTTCACTATATATACCCACCAAAAACTCCCTAACTATACTTTCATACTTAGGAGGCGTCGACAAGAAGAACGGGGGAGAGAATGACTCGAAGTCGTGGGCGCCGGCAGGAATTAAGCGATACACAGAAAGAATCTTTCATGGATGAACAACTCACTGCGTTGGTGCTTCTCTCTTCTCCTTTACCCAACCCCATTCTTTCTTAATTCCTCACTTTAATTGTTGTTTTAATTATTTGAGTTCAATTTCTACTTGGCTCGGCAATAAGAAAGGCAATTGTGTATGTAATTCTTTCTTAATTCCTCACTTTTATTGTTGTTTTAATTATTTCTAAATTAAAAATTTGTATGTAGTAAGAAAAGTTGCGATATCAAATATTGCAATTTAGCGGTGGAAGAAATCAATGACGGTGGCGGAATCATGCGATTGATATGGTATGTTGATGGTGGAATTGTGGGTCGAACGATAGGTTTACGTAGTGTTTGTTAATTTTAGAATACGTATAATTATAACTATATATATACATATATTATTATTATTAGTTTACTTTTTTATGTATATATTTAGATGATTCTGGCTTTGGCTTTTCTTAATTTGTCTGGAGCACAAGTCTTTAAGTGTGTATTGTATTTTAAAGGATTTTAGAAGGTGGCAGTTATTTGTGCTAATTGATATAGATTATTATGTTATGTTTATTCGGACCTCTTTATCTAGTATCTCTAGAGTTTGGATGAGTCTTCGAATGACAACATATTCTCCCATACGAATACATTCCTCTGTCTTTGGTAACTTGGTTGAAATACTAGAAGTTAAATCAGAAACTTTTCCCATAGAATTGGTTTTAGGAATACCTATATAGAAATATATTGGAATATATTGTATAAGAGGAAAAATCAGATGGACAAATGAGCAGGCCAACTTTCTGTACAAGATAAGGAAACCCATTCACTTCAATTTTGGTGAAGTTGCCTTCTCCTTCATTGCTTGAGCAGCTATTCTAACCAAAGAACACACCACACTCAACTTTTCAAAAGCTCTTAAAGATGCAGGTCGTGTGAAGGATCTCCCCTACAAGCCCCCATCCTCTCATCATGAAGTAGATTCCTACAACAGTTATTCTGATGCAAGTGAACCGGCTCCTCCCCCTCATATCACTGATCCCATCACTGGAGATGTTACTCTCACCTCAGCTGACATTCAGGTAGTGCTCATGGCATTTCCCAAGCTTCTTAATGAAGCTCGTGATGTGGTTCGTCGCCTTGAAGGAGTGGAAACTTTCTTCAAGTCTCTACTTCCATCAACCAAAAAGAAGGAGAAAGAAGATGAGTGACTTTTGATGAAGTTTGTTTTGGTTGCTGGATTATGTGTGTTTTGTTACTGTGATGGACACATTTATATTCTGTTTGGTTTTTGCGATGGATTCATATTTATATTCTGTTTGGGTTGGTTTCTGCGATGAACGCAATTTTATTTTGGTCTAATATGTATGAACACATATTTTTATTTTGTTGGTTTGATGTTGAATGATTCAATGATTATGATTTCCCTAGCTGGTTGAATTCTGAATTTTTGTAGGAGATGTGTAGCATGGATCGAATATGATAATTGAAGGTCTTGGCCTTCGGCCGTCCTTCGATCAAAATGATCGTTGTTAGAATTAAATCTAGCTTCTTTAGTTCTATCTCTCTGTTTCAGATGTTCTAACATGTGTTACTGAAACAAGTACTTCAGGGGGAGTTTTAAGTGGGAGTTATGCTACTCCTTTTTATATTGTTGTTTTGTTTTGATCATCCATTAATCTTGCCTTCATATTTGTAAATATCCTGTAAATATGTAAATATGTACGTATATATTCGTTTTAAGGGGAGTTTTTTATTTCCTTCTGAAACACATTCTTTTATTCTTTATTACTTCATTTGTATACAATTTTTATTTTGAGGAGGGTTTCCGTTTGCCCTCCATTATTCTTTTAATTCTTTATTCTTTCTTTGGACGTTTTTATTCACTCTTCAAAGGTTATCCGTTTTCAAATAAAGTGAAGAGTTTCCTTTCGCTCTTCACTCTTTATGTTTCTTCCAAATAAAGTGAAGAGATTCCTTTTGCTCTTCACACTTTAAAATTGCTTTCTAAATAATGTAAGAGTTGCCTTTTACTCTTACCTCTGTTTATTTAATTTTATTTTGCAGGAAAAGTCTTTTGGTACAAGAAAATATACATATACAATTAAGGGAGAGTTTGTTAGGATTTCGTTGGCATTTGTGTTACTCTGGCGGTTGGTAACATGTGTTACCAACATGCCTGATGACAGTGAAATCCAATTATAAAATCAATTTATTTAATTAAATTTATAAGACCTCCACAATTAGTTTAAGACAAGTTAAATTGTGGGTTTGTGTAAACGTCCACACGATCGTGGCTTCCACACTCTCTCAATTTATAGGATTATCAGTTAAACTTCTAAAGAATATTTTTTATCTCGTGAATAGTGGGAGTTTTGCGTGTAAACGTCCACACTATCGTGGCTTACCCGCATTAATTCCTGCAGCATATTCTAGGAGAGATTAAAATAAGATAACCAAGAAAATAATTTCTCAGGCGATATAGTTCTAGTAATTATATCAACTCGCAGAATATTTTCAGATTGGTTAAATTGTGGTCATTGCTTAGATATTAATTTGAATACAACTCCCTATCGGAGTCCCTTTTCAAGTTAATATGGTCTAGATAAAATCCGTTTATTAATCTTATTTGTCATAAGAAAACTTGGCATGGAGTAAGATTAAAGACTGGATGTCAGGTCAAGTGGTGCGCACGTAAACGTCCACACGATCGTGGCTTGTGTGTAAATCACTTGGGCTAATGGAGAATTCTGTTAATATTGTTTTATCAAAAGGTTACAATATTAAAGTTTTCGAATTTTATGCAATAATAGGTTACTTATATGCGTTTGCACGTTTAATTTTTCAGATATGACTGTTACTCCGTTATTGAATGTTCTTACTACTAAGCTGTTTAACAGACCAAATTTTGTGGAATGGAAGCGTAACCTGGGATATGTCCTAACTACTAAAGAGTACAATTTTGTACTCACTGCTCTCGCCCCTGCGACCCCAACTGCTCGGTCTATTGAGGAGCAGAGGGAAGTTCATAGGAGGTGGCATAAGGCCAATAATATGGCGAAAGCCTATATTATGACCACTATGACCTCCAATTTGCAGCAGCAACATCAGTCTCTTGAGACTGTAGCTGCAATTATGAGAAACCTTCAAGAGCTCTTTGGAGAATCTGATCGATCAGCTTGATTCGAGCTCATGAGGAAACTCATGGCCTCGAAGATGACGGAAGACGCGTCTGTATGCGAGCATGTGCTCGGAATGATTAATCATTTCAATAAGCTAGATCAGCTCAGTGGAGGTATCATGGATGAAGCCAAGGTTGACATGATACTCCATACTCTCCCCACGTCTTATGAAAACTTCCGTCTCAATGCAGTGATGAGAAAGAAAAAGTTCACTATGAACGAGTTGCTTAATGAACTGGTTGCAGCCGAGGGAATTATAGAGAAGAGTCCACAGGCACTTGCCACTGCGAAGAGCTCTCGCTTTGCACCGAAAGGTGGGAAAAAATGGAAGGGGACAAATCGCAAGAAAGGCCAAGAAAAAAGTGGGAGTAAGAAGATTGTTCCTACCGGAGGTGTTAAAAAGCCGAAGGTAAAAGGAACTGAAAAATGCTTCAAGTGCAGTAGGCTTGGACATTGGAAGACTGATTGTCCCTTGTTGAAAAAGGAAGGTACTTCATTTGCTCTAGTAACGGAAACATGTTTAGTTTCGAGTTCTACTCATTCTTGGGTAGTAGATACCGGAGCAACTGATCATGTTTGTTACACCTTGTAGGGTTTTCTGCTGAAAAGAGAGGTGAGTAAAGGCGAGTTGACCATCTCCATGGGAAATACGGCAAGCGTGGATGTTGCTGCTATTGGAGATGTTTATTTATCTTTTCCGAATTCAGTTCTAGTATTGAAAGACATTTTATATGTGCCAGTTTTTCGCAAAAACTTGATTTCTATTTCGATGTTATCGAAGGATGGATATTTAGTAGTTTTTGATAGTCGTGCTACTTTTATGAGAGATGACAAGATTATTTGTTATGGCATGTTGGTTAATTCTCTTTATACTGTTACTGCTTCGTATGATTCTTCTTCATCATTTTATTCCTTAACTTCAAACCAAAAGAAGAGAAAGGCTTCTTCTCTAGAGAACCAAACTCTTCTTTGGCACTTAAGATTGGGTCACATCAATCTAAATAGGATCCAAAGACTGGTTTCCGATGGTATCTTGGAGTCATTCCAACTAGAACCAATCCCAGTCCGCGAATCCTCTATAAAAGGAAAGATGACGACTCGACCTTTCAAGGCCAAGGGGTATAGAGCCAAAGAAGTGTTACAATTGGTTCATTCTGACTTGTGTGGACCCATGTCTACTTAAGCTCGTGGAGGGTATGAGTATTTTGTCACTTTCATTGACGATTATTGGAGATACGGATATGTTTACTTATTGCACTACAAGTCTGAATGTTTTGACAAGTTCAAGAGATTTAAGGCGGAAGTAGAGAAACAACATGGTAAAAGTATCAAGTCATTGTGGTCTAATCGCGGTGGTGAATACCTAAGTAATGAGTTTAAAGAATTCTTGTCAGAATTTGGGATTACATCTCAGTTGACTGCATCGGGAACACCCCAACAGAATGGTGTGTCAGAGAGAAGAAATCGAACACTTCTAGAAAAGGTTCGTTCTATGATGAGTTTTGCATCTTTACCAATTTCATTTTGGGGGCATGCCTTGGAAACAGCTGCCTATTTACTCAATTTAGTTCCCTAAAAAAAGGTTGCAAAGACCCCGTTCGAGCTGTGGTCCTGGCACAAGCCTAGTCTTAACCACATCCGAATTTGGGGCAGTCCAGCACATGTGTTAAACAAAGATACTGATAAGTTGGGACCTAAAACTGAAGTAAAGTTGTTTGTAGGATATCCTAGGGGAACGAAAGGTGGTTATTTTTACTATCCTAAGGATCAGAAAGTGGTTATTAGTACTAATGCACGATTCTTGGTAGAGGACTATGTAACTAATCAAAGACCAAGAAGTGAAATAGTTCTGGAAAAACTTAGAGGAGAGGGGATGATGACAAGTCAACCTATTCAGCCAAGTGTGTAAGATGAGATACAAACAGAAGTTGTGCAGACTATCGATACTACATCTGTTATAGAGCCTCGTCGTAGTGGGAGGGTTATAAACAAACCCAGTCGGTATTCATTGTATGGTGAATCTTCGGATTTACTGGACAATTAGGAGGTGGATGCCGACCCCTGGACTTATTCTGAGGCATTGGTAGATCCAGATGCTCTCAACTGGCAGGTTTGTATGGAATCTGAATTTGATTCCATCACTACCATGGATGTATACAAGAAATGCTTGTTACCTGCGGGCAAGAAAACCATAGATAGCAAGTGGGTATTCAAGAGAAAGAGAGGAGCTGACGGGAAGGTTACGGCCTTCAAAGCGAGACTAGTGGCGAAAGGTTACACTCAGAAAGAGGGAATCGATTATGATGAAACTTTTTTGCCAGTAGCCATGCTTAAATCAATTCGAGCTCTCATGACCATGGCTGTTCATATGAACTTGGAGGTGTGGCAAATGGATGTCAAGACCACATTCTTGAATGGGTATCTTGAGGAAGATAGAGACATCTATATGCTACAACCAGAAGGTTCATAAAGGAAGGAGAAGAGAATCTTGTCATGGAACAAACGGTTTGATGACGTTGTAAAATCTTATGGTTTTGAACAATGTGAAACCGAGAGTTGTGTGTACCGAGTGTGTATCGATGGAAGCTTGGTATTTCTTGTACTTTATGTAGATGATATACTTCTCATTAGTGATTATGTAAATACATTGTCAGACATAAAAGAGTGGTTATTCCAACAGTTTCAAATGAAGAATCTGGGAGAGGCAGCGTATATTCTCGGAATTAAGGTTGGTCGCGACAGATCTAGGAGAATATTGAGCTTGTCTCAAACAGCCTATATTGATACTGTATTAGCAAGGTTTACCATGCAGAATGCCAAGAAAGGTTTTCTAGTTTTCAGACATGGTATTCAACTATCTAAGGCTTTGCGTCCTTCGACACCAAAGGAGATAGCAGAGATGAGATCGGTTCCCTATGCTTCAGCTGTGGGCAGTCTCATGTGATGGTCCCTGAGCTAGGTATTTGGTGTAGAGGGGGGGTGAATACACCAAATAGGTTTCTGAAAACTTTTTCAAGTTAAATAACAGAGTTGGTGAGCTCAGTTATTGATCCAGCTGAGGAGGGTCAGATGGGTAAATAACTCAGCTGGCGGTGCGGAATGTGGTGGTTTCAAAACTTAGTTCGGTTACTTAGAAAAACTCAGCTTGAAAAGATTAACTTTATATTTTTAGCTTAGTCAAGTTGTGCAATTTTCTGAGAGACACAGCTGTCTTTGGAGAGCAGCTGCGTATGCAGTTTTGATCAAATACGCAATGTAATGAAAGAGTTAGTACAAAACTGAATTTAAAAGGAAAGTAAAGGGCACACGAGTTTTTACGTGGTTCGGAGTAACACCTCCTACGTCCACGACCAGGTTCACTGGTAATTCACTACCACTTAGTTTCCAAGTACCAAGCAACTTCACAACTCTAACCCGAGCTGTGTTCCAACAGTTTGAGGGCACTGTCAAGCCTAACCTTTCAGTTTACGGGTACTGAAAAAACCTAACACACTTGAATTTCCCGCTTCAACAAGCGTAACCTTGACCTAACCTTTCTGGGTAAAGAGGGGTTTGGTTTGGGGTTCCAACTGTGAACGAGTTCTTACAATTAAGAACTTTAGAGTATGATGAACTCGTTCGAAATCTAGGCTTAAGATATACAAAGATTTTGGCCTAGGGATCTGACGAAAAACTAAGCAGTTTCTGAACTAGAAACACTTTAAGATAAAGTGTTCTTTGAACTATGTAGAACTGCTTGAGAGAGCTTTTGAAAGATTGATGATTTCAGAGAATGAAAGCTTGTAGAGAGTTTTTCGTATTTGATCTTGAGGTTGAAGACGGGTTTATATAGGTAGAGATTCAAGACTAGCCGTTGGAGGAGCCGTTTGAATCTTACCTACTTTTCTTAAATTCGAGATCTGCCGTTGGGCGAATTTGCACCTGTCTTCATTCGTGTCACATCCTAGGTCCTGAAGTCTAGGATGCTGATTCGGTAATCCCTCATTGGTCGAGGTATGTTGACTTCCTCTGACACCGGGATCTTCTGCCTTTGGAGCTGGCTTTTGAATTCAGAGCTGGATTGGGCAAACTGACTTGAAGTGATGTCTTCAGAGTTAGTTCCCTTTGTTCTGTACAGCTGGACAGGCTGTGTTTTGAACTCAGCTCGAATTCTCTTCAGCTTGATCATGCTCTGCTGGTGGACTCAGCTGAAGGTTGACGTCTGCTGTCTTCTGCTAGCTGACTCCTGCTGTAGACACAGCTGGGTCGACTGACACAGCTGGATCGACTGCTGTCTTCCGCTTCCTTAACCTGTAAACCTAGAAAATCTAAAGCTCAAACAGGCGAGCTGGAAAACACTACTTAGGTTGAAGCGATCATCTATTCGGTTGGAGAATCAGTTGGGTTATGGTATCAAATCAAAACCTTATAATTTTCCCAACATCATGTATGCCATGCAGTGTACCCGGCCTCATATTTGCTATGATGTAGGCATAGTGTCCAGATATCAGGCTAATCGAGGACAAGCTCATTGGATGACGGTAAAGCATATTCTCAAGTACCTTAAATGGACTAGAGAGTATAAGCTAGTTTACCAATCTGATGAATTGATTCCGGTGGGCTATGTAGATGCGGATTTCCAGGTGGATAAGGACAAACGAAAATCTACTACAGGCTATGTGTTTACATTTGGAGGTGGAGCTATAGTTTGGAGAAGTGTAAAGCAGAAATGCATTGCACTATCTACTATGGAAGCCGAGTATGTAACGGCTAGTGAAGCTGTGAAAGAGGTTGTATGGCTTAGAAACTTCTTAACCGAGCTTAATGTGATTCCTAGTTTGCCAAAGAGTATCATAATTTATTGTGATAACCAGAGAGCAGTGGCAAACAGCAAGGAACCGAGGAGTCATCAAGCCAGTAAACATATAGACAGTAGATATCACATCATCAGACAGCTGGTCAAGGATGAAGATGTGGATGTGCAGAAAATTGCAGGAGTAGATAATCTGACTGATCCATTTACAAAGAGTCTACCGGCCAAGATCTTTGACAGGCATGTTGAAGAAATAGGGCTTCGTTACCTCCCACACTAAAAGAACTTTCAGTATAAGTGGGAGAATTGTAATGGTTAGATGGATATTATCAGTATTATCAGTCTCATTGTATATTAAAAGTTTGCTTTAGTATAAGTGGGAGAATTGAAGGGTTGTATACTAAAAGCAAGCCTTTATGCTTGTATACATTGATTCCTTATATTCACTATGATTTTCCTATCTGAATTATTATTGTTGCATAATTAAATTAATGTCCATTTATCTTAATATTATAGATTATATGGTGTGTAGTAGATCACAGAAGATCATATAATCAATTTCTTATGAGATATAAATTGTTTTCACAGTCGAGACAACTTAGGACAAGTTATTGGTTTAGACTATAGCATAAATGATAAATAGTTTATCTTGACTATTTATTTATGCTAGTACGTTTACATATTGAAAGGATCACAGTGAGATGAGTTCTTAATCTGACTTAAGAATCAAGATCTCGGTGACTTAAATTAATTGAGTTTATTGATATAAATAAGTAATTGATTATTACTTTGATTTATCAAGGGTGAGAGCTTGGTCTATAAGCTCAATATGCTCGATATTTTGGGTGATGACGATTCTTATTTGATATGCAATAAAACTGCAATTAAGGATTCCGTGTCCTGCTAATAACAGGCTGATAATATTCCTTGAGGAACTTAATAAGTTTATCATACTAAACCCTGCAGGTGGAATTAATTCCAGTATGATAATAAGTTTAAGTGGTAGCACTCAAGATATTAATTATTATTAATTAACTTATTAATTAATTACAGAGTTGTTAGAAGCTGTTAATTAATTAATGGATATTTGTAATCTTAAACACGGGGATTAATTAAGTCTAATACTAGCCCCGACTCATCAAATAAATAAGATGGTAATTCAGTATTAATTTTATAGTGAAATAAATTAATACTTGTGTTCTAATTTATTATTATGGGCTGACTAAAAGAAATTAGACACTGGGAGGCCTAAATCTTATTTAAGCTAGTAGATCCCTGAATTGGCCCGACTGGCCCAGCTCCTAGAAAGTGGCGCCTATTTCTCTAAGGTCAAGCCCATCTGGGCTTTGACATGGGTTTGAGTAATGGGCTATAATATTTATTAGGTATTATATACCAGCTATAAATATTAGGTATACGTCATTCGTTGTTTACGTGAAAAAATAAGAGAGAACTAAAAAACCAGAAAGAAAAGAAAAAATGGCGGTTCACTTTCTTGAGGAGAGGATCTCAAAATTCAATCCCATCTATCGACGAGTCCTGCTACGGGAACAATTCAGAAGATTCACTCTGGAGTCTCTAACCGTCAAGTTTACAGGTATATCGTTAAAACATCCTATGATTGTATTTAATCATAGGAGCATGCATATGGCGGATTTACAAGTGTTCGTTAGATAACCGAAATAGATATGTGGGCAAATCGAATCGGTTAGTCAAATAGCCGTTTCCTACAAATACAACTGGAACGAACAGGACATATTTGTTCCAAATATTCCAAATCCGCCCGCGAACTGCCCTGACCCATCGGCAAACTGACCCGACCCGGGCACTCCTCATTAAGGGTAATCCTGTCAAAATTTGCAAATGTTGGCAAAAATTTATACTTTACAAGTTGATGGCCATATATTATGTTTTAAAGCCCAAAATGGCTATTTCAAAATTTGCTTCTAGTATATATAGATAATTTATTACCACCAATAGTGTGTTTTGGTGCTTTTGAGATCTCTTTTTTTTTTTGAGACATTAGTGCTTGAGTAGTTAAGAGTTCGCTTTCAATATAATAATACTCCCCCGTCCCATTTGAAATAATATTTTTTTCTTTTTGAGTTGTTCCATTTGAAATGACTTGTTCCAAAAAGGAAAATTACTTTCTTTCACAAAAGAAGTTGTTCCATTTGAAATGACTTGTTTCAAAAAGGAAAATTACTTTATTTCACAAGAAAGTGTATGCTCCATGCCACTTTCTATCTCTTAATCTTTTAATTATGCTTATCCTAAATATTTGTGCTAAAAAGAAACATGCCATTTGTTTAGTCATTATTTGTTTCATTTTTATGTGTTTATTTTATCGTGTTTGCGTACATGCAGTTGTATTTCTCGTTTATATTTCTCGTATTTTGATTTATTTTGTATCTTTTTGGTTTTTCATGTCGTAAGTGCAGGTTCTTGAGCTTTTAACGGAAAAATCATGCAAATTGTGAAAGAAGCTCGTAGACAAGGACAACGTACAGCGATCGATACGAAGGTTTGGAAGAAGAGACTGACGATCGTACACAGCAACTTCACGAACATCAGCAGTGATGGTCCCAAGACGGATACCTTGGTGTAGAGGGGGGGGTGAATACACCAAGGTTAAAAACTTTTCCAAATTAAAACTCTTTTGAGTGAGCTGGCTGTGTTCGATCCAGCTGGAAGACAGCTTGATCAACACAGCTGGCTGTGTGCGGAATGTGGTGGGATTTTGGAAAGTCCGTCTGTTGCTTCAAATATATTGCAAAGCTTAGTTTCTCTTTTCAGTTAATCAGTTTATGCAGCTTGAAATAATGCTTATGAATAGTTAGCTGGATGCATAAATAAACATGAAAGAACAAAGCAACTTAACGTGGTTCGGAGAAACTACTCCTACGTCCACGACCAGAAACCTCTGGTAATCCACTAAGGATACCACTGACTTTTCGCGCAGTCAGCAAGCGTTGCAGCTTAGTTCCTCAAGCTGGATACAAGTTTACGCGTACTGTATCGAAACGTAACCAGTCTGTTTACGGGCACAGCTGAAGCCTACATTCAGTTTACGGGTACTGAAGAACCTAACCTGTAGTTTACGGGTACTACAGAACCTAACCTGTAGGTTTACGGGTACTACAGAACCATAACCTTAACCTAACCTTTTTCTGGGTTTGAGTTTGGGGTTTCCAACTATGAACGAGTTCTTACAATGAAGAACTTTGAGTATGATGAACTCGTTCAAACTAGGCTTAAGATGGGAAGGATTATATTCCTAGATACTAGTAGGAGAGAGCTTCAGAAGCCTGAGAATGAATAATGACTCATAAGAATGACGGCTGCTGGATCTTGAAGCTTTTCTGAGAGATCTCTTGATCTTTGGTTAGACTTCTTTCAATGAATTATGTTGATCTCTCTTGAGTATATTCTCTCGTCACTTCTCTGTGAATATGAAGAAGACTTGTTGGGAAAATTATAAGGTTTCGATTTGATACCAAAACCCAACTGATTCTCCAACCGAATAGATGATCGCGTCAACCTAAATAGTGTTTTCCAGCTCGCCTGTTTGAGCATTAGATGTTCTAGGTTTACAGGTTAAGGAAGCGGAAGACAGCAGTCGACCCAGCTGTGTTCACAGCTAGAGTCAGCTAGCAAAAGACAGCAGACGTCAACCTTCAGCTGAGTGATCCAGCAGAGCCTGATTAAGCTGAAGAGAATTCGAGCTGAGTTCAAAACACAGCTGGTCCAGCTGTACAGAACAAAGGAACTATCTCTGAAGACTCCACTTCAAGACAGTCTAGCTCTGAATTCAAAAGCCAGCTCTAAAGGCAGAAGATCCCGAAATCAGAGGAAGTCAACCTACCTTGACCAATGAGGGATTGCCAGATCAGCATCCTAGACTTCAGAACCTAGGATGTGACACAAATGAGACAGGTGCAGATACGCCCAACGGCAGATCTTGTATTTAAGAAGAGTAGGTAAGATTCAAACGGCTTCTCCAACGGCTAGTCTTGAATCTCTACCTATATAAACCCGTCTTCAACCTCAGGATCATATACGAAAAACTCTCTACAAGCTTTCATTATCTGAAATCATCATTCTTTCAAAAGCTCTCAAGCAGTTCTACATAGATCAAAGAACACTTTATCTTAAAGTGTTTCTAGTTAAGAAACTGCTTAGTTTTTCGTCTGTTCCCTAGGCCAAACTCATTGTCTATCTTAAGCCTAGATTTCGAACGAGTTCATCATACTCTGAAGTTCTTAATTGTAAGAACTCGTTCATAGTTGGAACCCCTTACCCAAACCCAAACCCAGAAAGGTTAGGTAAAGGTACGCTTGCTCGAAGCGCGTAATTCGAGTGGATAGGTTCTTCAGTACCCGGAAACTGAAGGTGTATAGGCTTGACAGTGCCCGCAAACTGTTGGAACACAGCTCGGGTTAGAGTTGTGAAGTTGCTTGGTACTTGGAAACCAAGTGGTAGTGGATTACCAGTGAACCTGGTCGTGGACGTAGGAGGTGTTACTCCGAACCACGTAAAAACTCGCGTGCTTCTTACTCTCTCTCTTTACTATTGCTTTATATTCAGCTGTGTACTAACTCCTTCATATCATTGCATATTTGTTCAAAACTGCACACACAGCTGCTCTCCAAAGACAGCTGTGTCTCTCTAAAAGTTGCACAACCTGACTAAGCTGAAAACGTTAAGTTAATCTTTTCAAACTGAGTTTTTCTAAGTAACCGAGCTAAGTTTTCAAACCACCACTTTCCGCACCGCCAGCTGAGTTATTTACCCAGCTGACCCTCCCCAGCTGGATCAATAACTGAGCTCACCAACTCTGTGTTTCAACTTGAAAAAGTTTCGAAAAATCTACTTGGTGTATTCACCCCCCCATCTACACCAAGTACCCAGCTCAGGGACCATCAAGACTTCTATTTATAGGGAGAGATTAGAACTTGCCGTTGAAAAGAGCCGTTCTGAATCTCTACCTAACTTCTGACAGGATTGACTTGTCTTCTTCCTTGATTTCCTCGTAAAGCAATCCTAGGTCTGACTTCTAGGTGCTGAGGTGTCGAGTTCCTGATGGTCCAGATCAGATCTGACTTTATCTCAAGTTGACTTTGACTCTGCTGTGCTGGTGACTCTGAGCTGTCTTTAAACTCTGCTGTATCTTTGACGCTGAGCTGAGTCTTGAACTCTGCTGGGTCTTGACGTTGGGCTGAGTTGCCACACGAGCTGGGTGTCTCCTACAGCTGTGTCTTGGAAGAACTTGATCATCTTGAATCTGGATAACGTTGCTGATCACTCGACTTGGCTTACCCTACTGTGTACTTAGCTGGGTCTTCTGCTGTCTTCAGCGACCACCTGTAAACTTAGAAACTCTATAAGCTCAAACTGGTGAGCTGGAAAAACACTTGGGCTTGTGCAAACATCTACTCGGTTGGGGTCAGCTGGATTTTGGTATCACTTCAAAACTCTATTAATTTTCCCAACAATTTCCCCCTTTTTGATGATGCCAAAACCCCAAGTGGGAAAAACAAAATTGCTTCCCCCTTAACAGGAAACGGGGTTTCAAAGGATTAAACAATCACAGCAGGTAAACATAATCAGTGCCTGGACAAAGCGAGATTGTCTTCAGGTTGATTTTGATAAAACGAACTTTTTCATTAATACGAAGAAATTTTACAGCTTTCTAATTACAAAAAGTTCAAAGGAAAATTCCCAGTTGGCTGGGTCTTCAGCTTTGCTGCTTCCTTTGTTCATCAATCTGATGGTCAGTCTTGAGACCATATCTATTGAAGATGAACTCTTCCAGCTCCTTCCATTCAGCTTGATTCTTTGATTTTGAAATTCCTCTTTCTCCAGCCCAGTGATTAATTTCTTTGATGATTTGGGCCTTGTCAGGAAGGTTCGTTCCAGCTAGAGATGGAGGCTTTAACTGTTTGACTTTTGGAGCCTTCAGCTGGATGTTGTTACTCTTGGCATATAGGGCAATTGATCTTGCCATCATTGGATCTGTCTCATGAAGTTCGAGGATGTAATTGTTGGGAAAATTATAAGGTTTCGATTTGATACCAAAACCCAACTGATTCTCCAACCGAATAGATGATCGCGTCAACCTAAATAGTGTTTTCCAGCTCGCCTGTTTGAGCCTTAGATGTTCTAGGTTTACAGGTTAAGGAAGCGGAAGACGACGGTCGGCCAGTGTGTTCACAATGAGTCACTTAGCAAAAGACAAGACGGCGTCAACCTTCACCGAGTGATCCAACAGAGCTCGATTGCTGAAGAGAATTCGAGCTGAGTTCAAAACACAGCTGGTCCAGCTGTACAGAACAAAGGAACTATCTCTGAAGACTCCACTTCAAGACAGTCCAGCTCTGAATTCAAAAGCCAGCTCTAAAGGCAGAAGATCCCGGAATCAGAGAAAGTCAACCTACCTCGACCAATGAGGGATTGCCAGATCAGCATCCTAGACTTCAGAACCTAGGATGTGACACAAATGAAGACAGGTGCAGATACGCCCAACGGCAGATCTTGTATTTAAGAAGAGTAGGTAAGATTCAAACGGCTTCTCCAACGGCTAGTCTTGAATCTCTACCTATATAAACCCGTCTTCAACCTCAGGATCATATACGAAAAACTCTCTACAAGCTTTCATTATCTGAAATCATCATTCTTTCAAAAGCTCTCAAGCAGTTCTACATAGATCAAAGAACACTTTATCTTAAAGTGTTTCTAGTTAAGAAACTGCTTAGTTTTTCGTCTGTTCCCTAGGCCAAACTCATTGTCTATCTTAAGCCTAGATTTCGAACGAGTTCATCATACTCTGAAGTTCTTAATTGTAAGAACTCGTTCATAGTTGGAACCCCTTACCCAAACCCAAACCCAGAAAGGTTAGGTAAAGGTACGCTTGCTCGAAGCGCGTAATTCGAGTGGATAGGTTCTTCAGTACCCGGAAACTGAAGGTGTATAGGCTTGACAGTGCCCGCAAACTGTTGGAACACAGCTCGGGTTAGAGTTGTGAAGTTGCTTGGTACTTGGAAACCAAGTGGTAGTGGATTACCAGTGAACTCCGGTCGTGGACGTAGGAGGTGTTACTCCGAACCACGTAAAAACTCGCGTGCTTCTTACTCTCTCTCTTTACTATTGCTTTATATTCAGCTGTGTACTAACTCCTTCATATCATTGCATATTTGTTCAAAACTGCACACACAGCTGCTCTCCAAAGACAGCTGTGTCTCTCTAAAAGTTGCACAACCTGACTAAGCTGAAAACGTTAAGTTAATCTTTTCAAACTGAGTTTTTCTAAGTAACCGAGCTAAGTTTTCAAACCACCACTTTCCGCACCGCCAGCTGAGTTATTTACCCAGCTGACCCTCCCCAGCTGGATCAATAACTGAGCTCACCAACTCTGTGTTTTAACTTGAAAAAGTTTCGAAAAATCTACTTGGTGTATTCACCCCCCCTCTACACCAAGTACCCAGCTCAGGGACCATCAATTGGTATCAGAGCAGTGGTTCAAAAGACCACCGTTTCTGTATCAAGAGATCTCTCTTGACACTCTGTGTCAGTGGTCAACTGAACAGATCCGTTTTTCAGAAAAACTCATCTTATTACATACTGCACATGTCTATGGATTCTTATCTTAACAGGAATCTCCCCACCTTCTCGGTAGACGACTATGCAATCTGGAAATTCAGATTGAAAAACTTCCTTTGTGCACATCACGACATGATGTGGGACGTCATCACAGACGGACCCATCCTTATTTATAAACAAGGAAATGAACTCGTACCTGCTCATGATGGAGGACAACCAGAATACCGGCCAATTCTAAAGCCAAAGAAGGATTACTCGTCAGAAGAACGAAAGCAAGCTTGTCTGGACAGCTTCGCAAGAAACACCATCTCATCAACAGTCTCAAACGCCTACCTGAGTAAGATCATCAAGTGCGAGACAGCCAAAGAGATATGGGAAATACTTGCCAAGCTATGTGAAGGATCTGAAGAAATCAAAGAAAACAAATTCACAATAGCTTGCCAAAAATTCGACAACTTCAAGCAGCTAGCCAACGAGTCCATCGAAGCGATGGAGCTAAGGTTCTCAAACATAGTCATTGAGATAGAGACATTCAGAACTGGGAAGTATACCCAGCGGGAAAAGAATCTAAAGGTTCTTTCAGCTCTTTCAGCTGAATGGAACACTTACAAGGTAGTTCACCAAAGTCGAAGTGACTTGGGTGATCTATCTACAGAAAGGTTGTTCTCACTCTTAAAAGCCAACGAATACAACTTGAAGATCACTCAAGAAGAATCTTCAAGCAGACAGAATGACGGAGAACTCACCCCAGCTCCAAAAGAAATAGCTTTCAGAGCCAACTCTGAAAAGTCAGCTCATGTCAAGTCAGCTGAGTCCTCCAAGATGAAGAAGGACAAAAAGGATATGAGCAAAGAGGAGCTACTCGAAGAAATTGCCATGATGGTGAAAAATTATAACAGACTCAACACCAGCAAGGGCAAATACAAGAAGTTCTTTAGGACTTACAGAGATAAGTACGCAGCAGCTGATGAGAAGTCAGCTGACCAACGTACAGGTGAAGGTTGCTTCAACTGCAAGGAACCAGGACACTACCGACAAGATTGTCCAAAACTGTCCAAGAAAGACAGAGACCAATTAAAAGCTAAGGCAGCTGACAGAAGGAGAGCTTATATCGCTGATGAAGAATCAGAGTGCAATAAAATGGATGACATGCCATTTTCAGACTCGGAAGAAGAAGCCCTGATGGCCCATGATGAACCTGATTGGGATACATGCTTCATGGGACAAACATACGGCATTGATGAAGATGAGGTAACGTCTCGAACTCTAAATCTATCTAACATCTCACCATCACACGAACACTCTACACAGGACTCAGAATCTGGACTACCTGATTGGAGTCTAGTAGAGAAAGTAATGAACGATTCCAAGGAGCTTCAAGAGATCCTTGACGTCATTATGTGTGAGAATGCCGAGCTGAAGGCGGAACTGGAAAAGACAAAAGTATCAGACACACTCGATACAACTCAAATTAACAGAAGTCGTTTCACTAAAAGACAAAATAGTGAAACAAGATCAGCTGATGAAGAAATTCAACACTGAGAAGAAACAGCTGATAGAAGATGTGGAAAAGGTCACAGCTGAATCGGAAAGGAAGTCAGCTGAGATCATTGAGCTGAAAAGCACCGAAGAGGTACTATCTAAAAAGATAGTAGCTCTCATCAAAGCCACGTCAACAATGGACGAGATCATTAGTGCTCAGCGTCCAGCAGCACTCAAAGCGGGACTGGGATACAACGAATCAAAGGATGCCTCAAACATTGCCTCCACAAGTGGAACAAAGGTTATGTTTGTACGTGCAATTGAACCTTCAATCCCAGCAGCTCAGCATCAACAGTTGAGGACACAGCAGGCGTCGGGAAGAACAGCTGTGAAACATTCTCAAGCTCCGTCGAGAACACAGCAGACGTCAAGAAGAACAAATTGAAATGCCTCAAACTCCGTCGAGAACACAACAGACATCAAGAAGGTCAGCTGTGCGACAACCTCAAGCCCAACTCAGACAGCAACGTGCTCAACCTCAACGAAGACCACAGGCTGGATTTTACAGATACCAGCCACAGCACCAGCACGTTGATCGATATCAACCAAGGTATCAGAGATACCCAGCTGGATACCACTCATACGAGTATCACCGGATAATCATTTCCAAACACGATCATACGAGACAGCAGAGACAAAGGAACGTCTCAGCTAGGCACACAGCTGGAAACCAAAAGAAATCCAGACAACAAAACAAGAAGACACGGAGATCAAGACCCCGCCAACAACAACAGAAGAACACAAAGAATGTGTATATCGACTCAGCTGGGAGAATTATCAGATCAAATGACCTAATTCGAGTCATCAAGCAGATCTGGGTCGTCAAAGGATCTCTGTCTAACCCACAAGGACCCAATTAAAACTGGGTACCTGAATTTTAACTTTTTGTTTAGGTTGCAAGGAATCGACGCATCTCTGAGGAGTCGATGAGAACGTTTTGGTACTTGGACAGTGGATATTCCAAGCACATGACGCACCTAAAGCATCTACTCCAGGAGTATATTGAGCGTACAGGTCCACAAGTAACATTTGGTGACAACTCCAAAGGCCTAACCAAAGGTTATGGTACATTTAAAACTAGAAATGTTATAATCCCAAATGTTTCTTATGTACAAGGATTGCAACATAACTTGCTTTCCATTAGCCAATTCTGCGACAACGGTTTTTCTGTCAAGTTTGATGCACAGGGATGCACAGGGAAACCAAGCAGATACTCCTAAGAGGGAAAAGAGAAGGAAATATGTACTTCGCTGACTGGAACAAAGAAATCCTCCGGAGACGTGTCTTGTATCAAAAAGCAGCAATGAAGTCAGCTGGCTGTGGCACAGACGGCTGAATCATCTCAACTTCAAGACAATTAACAAACTGGCTAGGAACCAGCTCGCTAATGGAATTCCAGATCAAGTATATGATAAAAGTCATATGTGCAGCGCGTGTCAATAAGGAAAGCAAACAAGAATTTCATTCTCTCTCAAGCCAGCTCAGTCAACTGATCGAGTTCTTCAACTTCTTCACATGGATCTTTTTGGTCCAGTTACTCCAGCAAGCTTCAATGGCAGAAAATATACTCTGGTCGTTGTGGATGATTTCTCAAGATTCACATGGGTATCATTCTTATACCAGAAGAGCGAAACCAGAACTAAGCTGCCTATCCTGCTGGAAAGACTATCAACACAGAAGGAGTACAAAATAATGGCAATAAGATCAGATCGTGGAACGGAGTTTCTAAATGAAACTATTTATGATTTTTAGGAGAAGAACGGAGTTCAACACCAAACATCTGCAGCTCGCACACCTCAGCAGAATGGTGTAGCAGAAAGAAGAAACAGAACCCTCAAGGAAGCAGCTACCTCAATGCTAGCTAGCTCTGCTATTCCAAAGAAGTTCTGGGCTGAAGCAATCAACACAGCTTGCTTCACTCAGAATCGCTCCCTACTCACATCAAGGCAAGGAAAGACACCGTATGAGCTATGGAACAACAGAATACCATACATTGGATATTTCAAGGTATTCGGATCGAAATGTCACATCCTCAATAATGGGAAGACACAACTCAAGACGTTCGACGAAAAGACAGACCGAGGAGTATTCCTTGGTTACTCCGCTGTGAGTAAAGCATACAGAGTCTTCAACAGAAGAACTCAAATAGTCGAAGTAACTCCACATGTTACCTTTGACGAATCCTCCTTCGAATATAGAGATTCTATCAAACGAAGAAGCGAAGGAGAATCTTCAAGATTGATTCAGACAAGGGCTCAAGAGAATAGAATCAGGAATCTGGCCGAACCATTAATTTGGGACAATGAGCCAGAGGAGAAAATTCAAATCAACCAAGAAGCTCCACCAGCTGGAAATCGAGAAGAAGCTTCAACGCCAAATCAAGCGAACATCATCACTGGGAATCCAAACACACTCGAGTCCCCGACTCCATCTCCACTCGAGCCTCTACAGAAGTCTCCTCAAAATCTAAATCAAAGAGAGCCAAACTCTCAAGATTTAACTCCTGAGCAACTACAAGTCAGACGAAATTTAGCCACGTCAAGCATCAATCAATTGGAAGAAGAAATTCGTAAGAGGAGAAGATGGATTGAAGATCATCCATCATCAGCAATCATTGGAGAACCATCTGACCAAGTCAAAACCAGAAGCTCAGCTGCTCAAGCTTCATCGGATCATCAAGAAGTACTGACACACTCAACTCTCGCAGAGGTAGAATCGACGGTCTATGATGAAGACACAGCTCTAATGGCGTGTTACGTAGCTCAAGTGCCAGAGCCTCAATCAATTCTCGAAGCTTTGAAGAGCGTGCCTTGGACAAATGCCATGCAAGAAGAGCTGAACGAATTCCTCAGAAATTGTGTCTGGGAATTAGTCGACAGACCTCAAGAAGTCAAAGTCATAGGACTCAAATGGATATTCAAGAACAAGATGGATACCCTGGGAGTCGTCATCAGAAACAAAGCTCGACTCGTTGCCAAGGGCTACACTCAGCAGGAAGGAATTGACTTCGAAGAATCTTTTGCTCCAAAGAGCACGATTGGAAGCAATCAGACTATTTCTCGCCTTTGCAGCACATCGCAAATTCAAGGTCTATCAAATGGATGTGAAGTGTGCATTCTTAAATGGAGAAATCAAAGAAGATGTCTACGTTGAACAACCTCCAGGATTCGAAGTAGAAGGAAATAAAGTCTACAAGCTAAAGAAGGCTCTTTATGGATTGAAGCAAGCACCTCGAGCTTGGTATGACACTCTGTCAAATTTTCTCATATCCAAAGGATTCAAGAAGGGTTCAGTAGAAAGAACTCTCTTCACCATCAAGTCAGGAGAAGATATCCTGGTTGTTCAAATCTACGTAGACGACATCATCTTTGGATCAAGATCAAGCTTCTTATGCCAAAGATTTGGAGAGATGATGTCAGAGAAGTTCCAAATGTCCATGATGGGAGAAATGAGTTTCTTCCTAGGACTTCAAGTCAAGCAATCTTCAGAAGGGATCTTCATAAATCAATCCAAATGCGTGAAAGATTTGATCGCCAAGTATGGAGTTCAGTCCAGCAGAACTGTAAAGATTCCAATGAACACGAACTGGAAGATTGAACCAGGAACTGAAGGGAAGTCAGTTGATTCCAGCAAATACAGAGGGATAATAGGATCCCTGCTGTATCTAACAAAGAAGTCATCCGTACATCTCTTTCGCAATCGGAGTGTGTGCCGCATTTCAAGTTGATCCAAAGGAAGCACACATGCAAGCAGCCAAGAACATTCTCAAATATCTCAAAGGAACTCGAATGTTGGCCGTGGTACCCAACCGAAGACAATCTACAAATTGATCGGATACTCGCATTCGTACTTCGCCGGAGATCGATTGGACGTAAAATCAACTTCGTGAACTTGTCGGCTCTTAGGAAGTAAGTTGATTTCATGGTTTTCAAAGAAACAAACGTGCGTCGCAACTTCCACGACGTGCGTAATACATGGCCGCCGGAAGCCGCCGCTCGCAAATTCTCCGGCTAAAACATCGACTCGGATGACTATGAAGTAAAAACCGGACAGTTCCAATTTTCTCGTGATAGCTCAAGTGCAATTGCCATTTCGTAGAATCCAAGATTTCACACAAGATGCAAGCATGTTGACGTACGACATCATTTCATTAGAGATCACGTAGAAAAGTAGGACGTGATTGTTGAGAAAATTCACACGTACATACAAATGGGCCGATATTCTCACAAAACCGTTGATAGAAGCAAGATTTAAAATGCCGTGCGGATTACTTGGACTTCTCAACCCGTACGATGCTTCACCCAAATGAATGGAAGCAGACCTACCGAATCAACGGAAGCAGACTCCAACTAACGGAAGACCCAGAATTACCGAATGGAAGACTTACCGAATGCAAGCAATAACCGAAATTCAGAATCAATGTCACCGATATCACTGAGAAAGAATTCAGCTAAACCAAATGCCGAAAGGAAATGATTATTCAAATTCGAGGAATCCACCGGAACCACGATGACCCAAAGACACCCACTCAACCGAGGTATCAGCTGACTACAATGATCAGCTGAGAGGTTTGCAACAACATTAATTACTCCTACTCAATCTGTTTTCTGTCAACTCACATCTTGTCATTTCTAATCAATCTTAATTAAAAGTCTGCAAAGAATTGAATAATGGGAGTTTCGAGGCAAAAGTCAAAACGCCTCAACCGTTCTCTCTCGCGCATTAACTCACATCTTCTAATCAAGAAATTGACATGACGCGAGAATCACTCCCAGTCGTAGATCTTCTTATCAATAGACAAATCTTGATCGTCCATTCATCAAGAAAACTCTTTAAATATGCTAGAAGATATACGCATTAACCCTAGAAAGTTTTTCAGCATTCTTTCTTATTTCCATCAATTGGTATTGTTTGTTTCTACTAACAAAAGATGCAGAAGAAGAACATGGAATCCAGAAAGATATCTCCCGAAGCCGATCAAACTTAAAGAATCTGTCAAAGCTTCAAGATAAGAGTTGCCTAACTCTCAAGAACCTCAAAGAAGACGGAAGTCCAGAAGAAGGTGAAGCCCATCGACAGAACCAGGCCAGCGCAGTAGAAGACTGCAAAGCTCAAGAACGTGATCCACCAGGAAGGTGTAGAAAACTTTCTGGGAATGACACAGGAAAAAGACCTCCTCAGCCCCACTGTTTCTCTCAACATAAAAGAGAGAACGGGACATACAACTCCCTGGGATGCAAAAATCAACGTCAACAGACCTGGACCAGATGTTGATAAAACCAGAGTATTCAAGAGCAGACACGTCAAAGCTCTTGCTCCGCCACAGGAGGCACAGAAAAAGATGCAGGAGACAAAGCAGCATGCATCTAACTCCGTCCCAGCTGGGAATCGGAGACAACTTGAGGAGACAAAATATACTGAAGCACTGTCTTCAAACCGAAGACTCAAGTCAAATGTGCTTTACCACACAGAGAAGCCAGCTGACATTATGAGAGAATTCGTAATCACTCTCCGAGGAGCAGAAGGCCCACAAACGGTCGTTTCTTTCGGTGAAAGAAAAGTTCACATCCCTGCGTGACCATAATCATCACCAACACCGCAACGGAGTATTCCAGCTGAACAACCAAGCTTAAACCCCAGACGTATGGGATACTTCAACCGCCTTATCCTCGCTTCCTTCACTCCACAGGACACCATCTTCGAGATCTTTTCAATAAAAGCATGCTCAAGTCCCCGCACCAAGCTCAATGAGAAACATCACCCACCAACGAACACCCGCAATCGGATGATGATGATATGAGCTGAATACAAGTCCCTCAAATGCTGAATCAGACATTCTCATTCAATCTAAGAAGTCTGAAGAAGCAAAATTGCAAGGAATGAAGTTATGCCCGACTCAGAAGATGCTATCTCCCGTGCTAACTCATCCCTCCAAGCACTCACCGGACCGCCCCCACTCGAATCAAAGCCAAGGACGCCGTGTCCGCAATCACAAAGCAGAGGCTAATGCAACCGAAGAAGAGCCGCCTAATCACAACAAATTCGAGCCACTTAGACTCTAAACCTCGCCGCTCGTAGCCGAAAACCACAGCTTTCGCCAAACTAAAACATCGCAACAGCCGATGGTGTATATCTCCCACCCCGTTTTGATCATGCCAAAAAGCGAGAAGTAAGGGAGAAGAGAGACAAGTCAATGAAGAGGCAAACCGTTGAGCTAGAGGAACCAAATGGAATCGAATCACTCAAGAAGAGACGAGTCAAAATAAAGAAGCAACGGATGCAAGAGAAGACCCTACCAACTCGGGATCGAAGATCGAAGGATTGAAGACTGAAGATTTGAAGATTTTTTTTCCTACTTTCTTTTTCCTGTGTTATAATGTATTTTCTTACATTAATAAAACACAAGTTTTTCTGCGTCATAAGTTGTCTCAGTTAGGTTTTGGCATCATCAAAAAGTGGGAAATTGTTGGGAAAATTATAAGGTTTCGATTTGATACCAAAACCCAACTGATTCTCCAACCGAATAGATGATCGCGTCAACCTAAATAGTGTTTTCCAGCTCGCCTGTTTGAGCCTTAGATGTTCTAGGTTTACAGGTTAAGGAAGCCGGAAGACAAGAATGACCTACCGTGTTCACAATGAGTCGCCTAGCAAAAGACAAGAAAGGCCAACCTTCACTCGAGTGATCCAAATAGAGCTCGATTAAGCCGAAGAGAATTCGAGCCGAGTTCAAAACACAAATTGGTCCAGACATTTAACAAAGGAACTATCTCTGAAGACTCCACTTCAAGACAGTCCAGCTCTGAATTCAAAAGCCAGCTCTAAAGGCAGAAGATCCCGGAATCAGAGGAAGTCAACCTACCTCGACCAATGAGGGATTGCCAGATCACCATCCTAGACTTCAGAACCTAGGATGTGACACAAATGAAGACAGGTGCAGATACGCCCAACGGCAGATCTTGTATTTAAGAAGAGTAGGTAAGATTCAAACGGCTCCTCCAACGGTTAGTCTTGAATCTCTACCTATATAAACCCGTCTTCAACCTCAGGATCATATACGAAAAACTCTCTACAAGCTTTCATTATCTGAAATCATCATTCTTTCAAAAGCTCTCAAGCAGTTCTACATAGATCAAAGAACACTTTATCTTAAAGTATTTCTAGTTAAGAAACTACTTAGTTTTTCGTCTGTTCCCTAGGCCAAACTCATTGTCTATCTTAAGCCTAGATTTCGAACGAGTTCATCATACTCTGAAGTTCTTAATTGTAAGAACTCGTTCATAGTTGGAACCCCTTACCCAAACCCAAACCCAGAAAGGTTAGGTAAAGGTACGCTTGCTCGAAGCGCGTAATTCGAGTGGATAGGTTCTTCACTACCCGGAAACTGAAGGTGTATAGGCTTGACAGTGCCCGCAAACTGTTGGAACACAGCTCGGGTTAGAGTTGTGAAGTTGCTTGGTACTTGGAAACCAAGTGGTAGTGGATTACCAGTGAACCTGGTCGTGGACGTAGGAGGTGTTACTCCGAACCACGTAAAAACTCGCGTGCTTCTTACTCTCTCTCTTTACTATTGCTTTATATTCAGCTGTGTACTAACTCCTTCATATCATTGCATATTTGTTCAAAACTGCACACACAGCTGCTCTCCAAAGACAGCTGTGTCTCTCTAAAAGTTGCACAACCTGACTAAGCTGAAAACGTTAAGTTAATCTTTTCAAACTGAGTTTTTCTAAGTAACCGAGCTAAGTTTTCAAACCACCACTTTCCGCACCGCCAGCTGAGTTATTTACCCAAATTTCCGACCCTCCCTCAAACTCGGATCAATAACCGAGCTCACCAACTCGTGTTTCAACTTGAAAAAGTTTCGAAAAATCTACTTGGTGTATTCACCCCCTCTACACCAAGTACCCAAATTTCGTGACCATCAGTAATCCTGGAAAGCAGTTTCTGGATCCATGCCTTTGAATTGATTCAAGTAGTAGAATTCTTTGATGAATTTTGATTTGCAACTTTCCCAGTTTTCATTGAAATCGTCTGGGTTCTTCTTGTCGGCTGAGGCTGGTTGGATTTGTTTCTTCTTAGCTTGCCTGTAGCTCTGCCTTTTCTTCTTCTGCTTTTTCTCAGCAGGCTTGAGCGATTCAGCTTTCTTCTTAATAATCTTATCCAGCTCTTGCATTTCTTTTCTTTGCTCGTTGTGGAAGTTACACAGCCAGTGATAGTCTTTGTATTCTTCAGGCTTGTGTCCACAGGCTTTGGCAAGAGCAACCATCTTTTCTCTCCATGTCTCTTTGACTGCTTTGGCTGGTGCAGATGGCTCTTTCTCTTCTTCATCCAGCTCTTTGGCAAAATCGTCGATTTCCCTCTGAATTTGCTGCACAGGTTCCCCCTTAGCTGCAGCTTCCTTCTCCATTGTTTTTCCAGCTTCACTCTTATCTTCCCCCTTTTTGGCATTATCAACAAGGGAGGCAGAGAGGTTGGCAACTGTTGCGCTGAGCTTGGAAAGAATACCTCTTGGCTGAGTTGTCAGCTGTGACGTGGTTCAGCTGGGCATTGCTGCTGCTTCCAGCTCTGAACTGAGCATCCAGATCTTTATATAGGTTGAAGAGATGGCGGATGTCAGCGCTGTTGGAGAGAGTGGTCTTTTTGAGAGCTTCCAAATGGGCTTGAAAGATTTGCAATGTCGTCAACCAGTGGAGCTTGAAGGTTTGAGATGATCTCAGGGACTCTCTTCTCTAGATGAATTGACTGATCAATTTGTTGAGAAACGAGAGATTGCCTGAGATCTTGACTGGTGCTTTCTTGAAGATTTTGAGCAAAATTATGGACTTCATCGATTGTCCGCTGTTGTTCTCGAACTTGACAGTCGAGAGCTGAGAATCGCATGACGACGTCGACTTGAGACTTCAGTCTGTCCTGAAAGAGAATTTCTTCAACCTCTTTGGATATTGCTTCTTTCATTGCGGTTGAGAGCTTGACAGCTGAGTCGCCTGAGTTCCGCATTCAACATGATCGGGTTTGTCCGCTCGATCTCGACCCGGAGCCGAGTGTCACTTCGGCAATTGGACTCTGCGGGGCAGCTTCGGTTGGCTCAACTGTTGCATTAGTTGGCCCTTCTTCAATCATCATTGCCTCACCAGAAATGTCGGCAAGGACAGCCTTCCTTGGCAAGTTCACCGCAACTTCTTGATTTGGATGCCTCCAAGATGTCTCCCATCCCGTTGCCGTAAGGAGCTTGTTGGCCGATTCCCGCATTTCGACTACCGGGCGCGGCTTGGGGTATTGCCGAGACACTTCTATAATTCCTCCGATGAGATCATTCGGTGTAAGTATGCATCCTCCAGTGCTTCCAAAGCCAAATGTGTGCCGGAGGCGTGCTTCATCCGTCTTCGCCTTCTCATAAGAGAAAGTCTCTATCGCCGCTCATTCTCGGTACCAAGTTGCCATCTTGGTAGCCGCATAAAACTTGAGTTCTCCAACTTTGACGAGGGCGATGGGCAGTGTGCGCCAGACCGGATAACCGAGTTAGAACACTCTTGATCCCTCGCAATGTGCAAGTCCTCGTACATGGCTTCCATAAAGGCCGAGCCAAGGAGTTGAGAGAAGGAGAGGCAAAGAGAATCACTCTCTTCGATTCTCGTGGTGTTTTGAGGAATAGGTTCAAATGGGTTCACGCAGCCGTGAAAAAGTATCGCCCAACCGGCGAGGGCGATTGAATTTCGGGTGAAAGTTGTTTTGGGGGTGAGCTGGGATTAGTGGAAGAGGGTTCAGCTTGGGTGTCAGCTGGCTGTGAAGGAGCTTCACCGCTGAATATCTTTCTCGCTCTCTTACGAGACGGCTCTTTGGTCGAGAGCCGCTGGAGGGAAGGTCGTTTCGGCGGAGAGCCGTGAGGTGGTGAAGGCCGGGGAGAGCTCCTTGGATTATCCAAACTCGTCCTTCTGAGCTGGATGACAATCCATCATTCAATCCCATCTCGGCCAGGATGTTTGATCCGTATTGATCGAAAGCCGACACTGGCTGTGGGGAGAGAATCACCATTGCTTGACTTGGAATGACAGCTGTTTTCTTTTTCTTCTCATCTGGACCTCCAACTGGTTTGGGGTCAGCTACCTTCCTCTTTCTTTGTTTCTTCTCAGCTGGAACTTCTGCCTCTGATCCTTCCAGCTGCTTCTTGCTTTTACTCACAGCAGGCTGCTTCTTCAGAAGATCATTGACTTGACTTATTCTTTGGAAAAGAATCTTCGTTTCTGGAAACGGTTCTGAATCAGCCCACTTTACTGTGTGCCCTTTCACAGCTTGCTATATCAAGAAAGAAATTTTGGAGCAGAGATATAGTGGCTCTGAAGATGAAAACGTCGTCCTAGTGGAGTTGAACTTGATCTTCTCAGACTCCTTGACCAGACGGTTGAGCAAGAAGTCAAACCAGTTGACGTTTGCGCCTTTGATCATGGCAATCATCGGCTTGAGCTTTGGAATGCTGATCTCTCCTTGAGATCCAGCTATCCCTAAGATGCATTTCTGCGTGATATCCAAAGAAGCCAGCCTGTACTTTGGCTTGAGCAGGAGCTTTGACATGCTCGCTCTGTAAGGCTCTGGGGAGATAAGCATCTCTCTGCTGAGAAATTCATCCACTTCTTCACGACTGTAATCATCTGGGATGAATCCTCCTTCTCTGGGTAGGTTGAACACCTTTCGTAGCATCTTGTTGAGTTTGATATTGACGGTTGTTGTATCAAACTTTCCATCTTCGCCCTTGACGATCATGTCAAATGAAGATGAGTAGAAGCCGTCTTCATCAATGATGTTGAGGTAGAAAAGTGCTGCATCTCTCTTTAGCAACAGCTTGGGCATGGAGGTTGCCCATAGCAAGAGACCGGAGTCTGCAACTAGATCCACCATCTCTTTTAACTCTGAAACATGGAGGTTGGAGGTGGACAGAATACTCTCAAATGATAGCTTTGTCATTATAGCTTCAAACTGGTTCATCCCTGCGGTTGATTTCTTGGGCGCCATTTCTGCAACTTGTTGAATTTGATCGTGCGAAGAACTTGCAGAGAATAGATGAAGATTTTGAATCTTTGAAATTTGCAGAGATAAAGATGGAGGAGGAAAGAATCCGCGTATCTTTTCCATATATATCAACTGCCATATAGGATCAACGGTTCAGATTGAATCAGTTGATATTCTGATCAACGACTGGGAGAAATTCACTCATCATGTTTTACTGACGTGCTTTCGGCGAGTGTATTTCAAACGCGCGTGAGGCAGTTCAAACGTTTGATGTTCTGTCTCGATTCTCGCAAAGGCTACAAAGATTTGCGTACTTTATAATTAATGCGACGGGAAAGGAAACTTATCAAACAATTCAACTAAGGAATATATGTCCGCTTAACATAAGAATTCAAATTTATTGAATATTATATTCCTCAGAGCAATAAATGCATGAGACGCAAACCGGTCAGCTTGGACACAGTATCCAGCTGATATCACAGCGGTCTTCCCTTTTGTTTGATTGACAGTTCTCCTCAGCTGAGTATTTGGAGATTGGCTTGAATTTCCTTCAGCTGAGTTCCCTTTAGCTCTTCGACTGATGTCCAGCTGAGCTTGATTCCCCTTTTTTTTTTGCTGGGAAATCCTTCTGAACTGAGTTTTGGGATCCAGCTGAGTTTGTTCCCCCTCAGCTGGATGAGCTTTTCTTTGTCCGGTTTGAGCAGTCCAAATAATCCACACATCATTTTGATTGCTCCGCTGGATCAGGTTTCCCTTTAGCTGGTGATACCAGCTGAGTTTTATCTCGATGAGTGCATCCTGTTGGGTATTCTACTTGATTTTTCTGAATCTTTCCAGCTATGTAGAATTTCCCCTTGATTTGATAGTAGGTGGCTTTTTCTTCAGCTGCATCCTACTTCCTTGAGCGGATTTTCTCATTATTGGCTCATTCATTTGATAAGGTCAGCTGTCACAAATCCACTCGATTCATCCGTCGCTTCGAATTCTTCTCGAGACCAATGTACTTACCGTATGACCGGTCGAATCTTCGCCTTTGCATCCACTGCCTTTATTTCACAGCTTGGTCCTACTATCCTCATCTGAGTCGGAGAAGGAGATTTGATCATCATCCGTTTCGCTCGATTCGAACCTTTTATCCTTTCTTCGGGAGGATGACTCAGCTGGGTTTCTCTTTGGATAGAGTTGCTTGTCGTGATGAACCTTCACGATATTCTTGTACCTTTCTTTGCTTTGTTCCAGCTGATTAATGCTCCGTACAAGCATGGCAACTTCTTCGTTCAATTCTTCTTTGCTCATATTTCTGTGCTCCTTGTTGGTCCTTCCAAGCTGAGCTGATTGAGATTCTTTCCATGGCTTGATCCTCAGCTCTGCTTCATTCATTCGGCTGGATGAATCTCTGCTTGAGATCCCCAGATCAAATTCGTTGGCCTTCAAGATGGAGAACAATTTTTCCGTCTCCATGCTGCCAAGATCAGTTCTGCTTTGGTGAACCACTTTGTGTGTACACCATTCTCAAACTGTATATTTTCCAGTTCGGTTCGTCTCGATCTCGATGACGAGGTTGGAGAATCTGAGCTCCATTTGATCAATGGACTCATAGGGGAGTTGCTTGAAGTTGTCGAATTTCTGGCATGCAACTGAGAATTTTTTCTCTTGAATTTCCTCTGAGCCTTCACACAGCTTGGCTAGAGTGTCCCACATCCCCTTAGCTGTCTCGCAGTTGATGATCTTGCTGAGATAAGCGTTCGTCACTGTTGAGGAGATGACGTTGCGAGCGTAGCTGTCCAAACCTGCTTGTCTTCTTTCTTCTGGAGAGAACTCTCTTTTGGGCTTCATAACTTGCCGGAGTACTGGTTCAGCTCCAGGTAAGGTTTCTGCTTGTCTTTCTGATTTCATGATGATGATGGGTCCGTCAGTGATAACATCCCACATCATGTCGTGATGCGCACTCAGAAAGCTTTTGAGTCGGAACTTCCAGATCTGATAATCATCGACAGAGAATGTCGGAAGATTCCTGCACAAGAAAGATTCCATGACAGTATGCAATATAATGATTTAAAAAAAATTTTGAAACTTTGAAGGATCTGTTCAGGTGACCACTATCAAGAAAGAGGCCGACTTGACACGTAAAAGTGATCTTTTGAACCACCGCTCCGATACCAATTGATGGTCCCAAGACGGATACCTTGGTGTAGAGTGTGAATACACCAAGGTTGAAAACTTTTCCAAATTAAAACTCTTTTTGAGTGAGTCGGTCGTGTTCGATCCAAATTCGGAAGATAGCTTGATCAACACAAATTGGCCGTGTGTGGAATGTGGTGGGATTTTGGAAAGTCCGTCTATTCGCTTCAAATATATTGCAAAGCTTAGTTTCTTTTTTCAGTTAATCAGTTTATGCAGCTTGAAATAATGCTTATGAATAGTTAGCTGGATGCATAAATAAACATGAAAGAACAAAGCAACTTAACGTGGTTCGGAGAAACTACTCCTATGTCCACGACCAGAAACCTCTGGTAATCCACTAAGGATACCACTGACTTTTCGCGCACAAAGAAGTGGGCCAAGCGTTGCAGCTACTAGTTCCTCAAGCCGGATACAAGTTTACGCGTACTGTATCGAAACGTAACCAGTCTGTTTACGGGCACAGCTGAAGCCTACATTCAGTTTACGGGTACTGAAGAACCTAACCTGTAGTTTACGGGTACTACAAAACCTAACCTGTAGGTTTACGGGTACTACAGAACCATAACCTTAACCTAACCTTTTTCTGGGTTTGAGTTTGGGGTTTCCAACTATGAACGAGTTCTTACAATGAAGAACTTTGAGTATGATGAACTCGTTCAAACTAGGCTTAAGATGGGAAGGATTATATGCCTAGATACTAGTGGGCGAGACCTTCAGCAGCCTGAGAATGAATAATAACTCATAAGAATGACGGTTGCTGGATCTTGAAGCTTTTCTGAGAGATCTCTTGATCTTTGGTTAGACTTCTTTCAATGAAGTATGTTGATCTCTCTTGAGTATATTCTCTCGTCACTTCTCTGTGAAGATGAAGAAGACTTCTATTTATTGGGAGAGATTAGAACTAGCCGTTGGAAAGAGCCGTTCTGAATCTCTACCTAACTTCTGACAGGATTGACTTGTCTTCTTCCTTGATTTTCTCGTAAAGCAATCCTAGGTCTGACTTCTAGGTGCTGAGGTGTCGAGTTCCTGATGGTCCAGATCAGATCTGACTTTATCTCAAGTTGACTTTGACTCTGCTGTGCTGGTGACTCTGACCTGTCTTTAAACTCTGCTGGATCTTTGACGCTGAGCTGAGTCTTGAACTCTGCTGGGTCTTGACGTTGGGCTGAGTTGCTACACGAGCTGGGTGTCTCCTACAGCTGTGTCTTGGAAGAACTTGATCGTCTTGAATCTGGATAACGTTGCTGATCACTCGACTTGGCTTACCCTGCTGTGTACTCAGCTGGGTCTTCTGCTGTCTTCAGCGACCACCTGTAAACTTAGAAACTCTATAAGCTCAAACAGGTGAGCTGGAAAAACACTTGGACTTGTGCAAACATCTACTCGGTTGGGGTCAGCTGGGTTTTGGTATCACTTGTTTTGGTATCACTCTCTCCTGCTGGTTGGAACGACACATGCTGGACAGCAGGTTCTCTCTCTCTTGCTGGACAACATCAGCTCTTGGGGATAGCAATAGCTCTTCGATGAACAGCAGCAGCTTCTCGATCACTTGCTCGATGCTGAACAACAGCAGCACATGAGCACGACATTGGGTGCTGAACAGCAGCAGGAGACGAGCAGCAACAACAGTCTTCGATTCTTCTTCTTCGACGGCAACTTTACGCACAACAAATAGAGCAAAGAACCTGCCGGCCGCCGGATTCCGCCCTGCACTGGAATCCGGCAAACAGCGGTCACTGGTCTTGAACAGCCACTGGAGGCATGGTACGCGGAAGGTGTCCCAGCCGGCGCTGCTTTCCAGCCGATGTTGGGATGTCGCGAGCGCTAGAGTGCCGCCGTCGCTGGATGATGGTCCCGAAACGAGGTCTTCGGTGTAGAGGGGGGGTGAATACACCAAAGAGGGATTTTTTAAAAACTTTTATCAAATTAAAGCAGAGTTGGAGGAGAGCTCGCTATGAATTCAGCTGACTTCTAAAGAAGGTGGTCAGCTGGACTGATAACTTAGCTGGCTGTGCGGAAAGTGGTGGAAAGAAAAACTTAGCTCGTTCTTTTTACAAAAGCTCAGAAAAACTTAGTTTCAGTTTTCAGTTAAGCAGGATTGAAAATAATGCAGCTGGCTGGGTCACACAGCCAGATAGTTGAATCTTTGAAAACTTTTGCTGTGCAAATGCGGTTAGTTCTTTAAATAAATATATAATGCAAAGACTGAATAAAGTAATAAAGAACACGGAATTTTAACGTGGTTCGGAGAGAGAACTCCTACGTCCACGACCAAGTTTTAGCTGGTTAATCCACTAAGGATGACCACTTGGTTTACGAGTACCAAGCAACTTCGCAGCTCTACCTCGAGCTGTGTTCTAACAGTTTACGGGCACTGTAGAAGCCTATACCTTTTCAGTTTTCGGGTACTGAATAACCTTACACTCGAATTTCGCGCTTCGAGACAGCGTATCCTTGACCTAACCTTTTCTGGGTAAAGGAGGTTTTGGGTTTCCAACTTTGAACGAGTTCTTACAATGAAGAACTTTGAAAGATGAACTCGTTCAGATCTAGGCTTTGGATTTACTATGATTACAGCCTATTAATCAGACGAAAAACAAACACAGTTTCTGAAATTGAACACTTAAGAAGTTAAGTGCTCTTTTTAAAGAGTTAGATAACTGCTGGAGAGCTTTTTAATACTTGAGAGATTCAGAAAAGTTGTAAGCTTGTGGGGTGTTTTTTGTGTCTGATTCTGAGGTTGAAGACTGGTATTTATAGGTAGAGATTCAAACTAGCCGTTGGAGGAGCCGTTTGAATCTTACCTCCTCTCTGATTTGTCGATCTGCCGTTGAGCGTATCTTCACCTGTCTTCATCACTGTGTCAGATCCTAGGTTCGCCTTTCTAGGATGCTGAGATGTCGATCCCTCATTGGTCGAGGTATATTGACTTCCTCTGACACCGGGATTTATGTCTTTTGAGCTGGTTTTTGAATTTAGAGCTGGATCGGGTAAACTGACTTGAAGTGACGTCTTTAGAGTTAGTTCCCTTTTTGTCTGCTCAGCTGACTTTCTTAGTCTTTGAGTCAGCTCAATTTATTCTGCTCCGTTGATCTCCCTTGGTCGGATCCATTCTTATTTTCTTGAGTCGGCTCGATCTCGCCTCGCCTTTGAACTCGTTCGCCTAAGAAACCTTTCACTGATTTTGGGTCCACTGATTACATCACTGGGTCTTCTTTTGTCTTCCGCTTCCTAACCTGTGAACTTAGAAAATCTAAGGCTCAAACAAGTGAGCTGGAAAACTTAACTTAGGTTTGTACATTCATCTACTAGGTTGGAGAGCAGTTGGGTTTTGGAATCAAATCAAAACTTTAGAATTTTCCCAACACTGGACTTGAGCGAGCGCTGGACTGGAACTTGTAACGCCTATTTCGTACGCGATTTTAAATGTTCAACTAGGGTTTCTTGTCAAGATATATAGACTTGTACATCAACACATTCAGACACTCTTCTTGAACTTGAACGACATCAGCAACATTTTCTTTTTCTTTTCTTTTCTTTTTCAGTTACTTTTCTTTTGACTAGCTACAATTAACGAGAATCATTGTTCGAGGATTGCATCCGGTTGATTGTAAGAATTTCTTCATCGTTTATTTCTTGTAATTTAATCGATTAATTCTTGTGATTATTATTCGATGAATTATTCTATGCTTAGCTAATTCTTTGTTTAAGGTTTAGATATTCGAATCGTTTTTCGATCCGTGCTTGTTCTTTAATTAATTCCCCGTTGATTGAATCGATTTTCTTGATATTGAAGAATTGATCACTATTTGATATTTATAAGTAGTGGATGAGATCGATGGATGATTCTACTGCTCGATTATGGTTCTCTCAACATTAGATTGACCGGAAACGCATGTCTAATAATTAATCTAGATCATATAATTTAGTCTTTAGGGTTTATCGGATTGACGCAAAAACTATTGATGTTAACCCTATGTTGAAGTTGATTATGCGTGATAAATTAATAGAATTAATCTGTAATAAGCTTGGTGAGAAATCGATGAGAATAATCTAATCCCTAACACTTTCTTTCTTCTTGTTTCTCTTGTTATTTATTTGTTCATTTTATTATTCCGTTGATTAGTTTAGTTCTTTATCATCTCGAATTCCTGGTTTAGAATGTTTAGGATTGTTTATTTATTTTCTGTGTGAATAATACAAGTTGCAGTAGCCCTATTGAGCCTTCCTTGAGAATACGACTTGGGTCAGCTTGTCGCCCTACATTGACCTCATTCTCTTGCGAGTCAATTCGAAGGTGTTTTGAGTTGAAACACCATTTCAAATGGAAGGGAGGGAATATTATTTGTAAAATCTGATTTGCCTTATATTTCCCTATTATATACTTATTTTATTTAATCTTTTTCGTGGTAACTCGCATCCGTTACCTTCCGTGCGTACTGGATAAATCCCCATCTATGTGCAATACCCTACAAATCACACAGGAAATATAAACGATAGTACACATTTAATTAAGAGATTTTGACAAAATAAATCACGAGCTTTATGAATTTTGGCAATTTTAACCTCACTTTTGAATTTCTGCAAATTAAATCATGAACTTGGCAATTTTTGAAATTGAGACCACAATGTGGACACCATTTGTGTGACAACGAGGATAGGATACAGCTGGGGAGCAGTGAACTGGATATTTGCGGTACTTGCAGCGTTGAAGAAAGCTTTCGCCGTCATCCTATCTTGATGAAAAAGCTCATTGAGATGCATCATGAACGAAACATCTGGGGGCGTATTTGGGTAAGCTCCCAGATAGTAGTAATCTTCAATGAACTCAAATTTTGTATGTTCCCGCCGTCGTTTAACTCTTCTCGGGATCCATTCATCTACTCTTCTCCAGCTTCATCGGCATCCGAGACTTTTTCTTTGCCGCTCTTGTGCTTGCTCTTTCTTCTACTCGCTTCTTTTCTTCGGCATTGAGCGTACTTTCTTTCTTCTTCTCATTGCTTCTTGAAGGCTTTTCATCTCTTGCTTTTGTCGTAGTCACAAAGTTGCAGAGCCATTGAGTATCATTGAACTCGTTCGGCGTGGCTCCACTAGCTTTGGCAAGAGGGATGATCATTTTGCTCCATTTCCCTTTCCGTCTAGCTCGGTTCCTCTCGCATCCACCAAGAACAACTTCGTCAATCTCGATCGCATCACTTGACTTCAGCTATAGCTTTTCCTTTGCCCGTCTTTAAAGTTTCTCTCTTGTCATTACCTTCCCCCTTTTTGGCATAATCAACAAGAGTGGAGGAGAGGTTGACAACCTGCCTCTATTCATTGGGCTTGGGCTGTGGCTTTGTCAATGTCCGCAATCTTTGCCGAGTTGTTCTATCGTGACGAGATTAAGCCGTGCCGTGTCAGTTGCTTCCACCTTGAACCGATTGTCCACTCCTTGTAAAGATTGAACAGCTGCGTGAATGTCGGCTTCATGGGAAAGAGTCTCGTCGTTGGAGAGCTCTCCACTGGCTGGATAAATCGTTGATGTTGTTTTTCAGCGGAGCTTGGAGGTTTGATATGATCTCATGGACTCTCTTCTCTAGATGATTTGATTGATCAATTCGTTGAGAAACGAGAGACTGTTTGAGATCTTTGTCGGTGCTTTCCCGTAGATTCCCGAGCAAATCCGTGAATCGTCATCAATGGACCGTCCATTACATTGGACTTGCCATTCTATAGCAGTGATGCGCAGAAGGGTGTCAACATTTGATTTGAGTCTATCCTGAAAAAGGATTTCCTCAACTTGTTTGGCGATCTCTTCCTTCATTGCATCAGAAAGCACATTGGGATCCGTTTGGGTCCCGGATTCGACTTGGCTGGGTTTTACTGCCTCGATCTCGACCAGCCGAGCCGAGGGTCATCGCATTTGAACTTCTAAGCGGGCTACCTTCGCAGGCTTAACTATTGCATTAGTTGGCTCTTCTTCAATCATCATTGCCTCAGCTGTGTCGGCAGGGACAGCTTCCTTGGCAGTTTCAACTGGAACAATCCAGCTGAGATTGTGTAGGTAGGAGTTGGCTCGAGAGATGACTTCCTCGTGGCGGTACTTCATCCCGTTCAACCTTCGGACGAGGATTTGAATCGCCGTCTTGATGCTCAAAAGCATCCTGAAGACTTCCAAATCCAAATATCTCCTGCAGAGCTGCTTCTTCGGCTTTAAGCTTATCAAAAGTGTAGAACTCCACAAGTTCTTCATTTGCGTACCAAGTAGACATCTTGGTAGCCAGATAAAATTTGAAGTCGCTGACGGCGACTAAGGCTGCAGGGAGCGAGGCAAGAGAAGGATAATGTTGCAGTGCACTTTTTATTCCTTGAAGCCTGAGGTCCTTGAACCTCATGATAATGGCAGCACGTGCAACGGCTCTGGGACTGAGGATTTCGATTTCCTCAGAAGAAGTGGGGCTAGATGGTTCAGCTTGGTATTCATCATCCAACTGCAAAGGAGCGTCAGCTGGATGGGGCTCTTTAGGTGAGCTGGGTGCTGAGAATTGGGTGGTTTCAGGTACCGAAGAAGTAGGCGAGGATTCTTGGTGAGGTACCTGAGGAAGAGGAGAAAGGAGAAGAGAGTGTTGTTGAGGATGGGAAGGAGAAGAGAGTGTTGTTGAGGAAGTTCCAAACCTCGATGTGAGATCACCGGAGTGGGTTGTGAGGATTCTTGAAGGATTTGGCGAAGTGGAATAGCATCCTCCGGTCAAAGGGAGACCACTACCTGTGGTTCCTCGCCTTCTCGTGAAGCAATCACGAACTTCCTTCCTTGATCCGTGGCCGGAGAAGGAATCCCGAGTCGTCTCCTCGCCGATCGATCTCCATTCGGCCAATGGCTTATCGCCTAGCTTCTTCGTCGTCTCCGCAGCTGGCTTGCTAGCTGCCTTGAATTTGAGCTTTTTTTTGGCAGGTGGAGATCCAGCTGGCTGAGTTTCCTCTGGCGGCTTCCTTTTCCCTGCTTGAGAGGGAGAGACAATCTGCTGTTTTGCCTCCTGCATCTTCTTCTTCCCTTCAGGGGTTGCTTTCTTCATCAAGTCAGAGAGCTGACTCTGCTTTTCAAAAAGAACTTTGGACACAGGGAACTCTTCTGTGTCGTTCCACTTGATTTGCCGTCCAGTTGAGTAGTGTTCTATTATGCACGCCACCTTGGTGCATAAATAGATTGTTTCCCTACAGCTGTACTTGGTGAAGCTGTCATCTTCAAAGTGAATCTTCTTCGACTCCTTCTCCAACTTTCCCATGAAGTAGGAGAACCTATCCACAGGATCATTCCTGAGGATGGCTATCATTGGCTTCAACTTGGATATGCTGATCTCTCCTTGAGATCCAGCTATACCTAGGATGCACTTCTGGGTGACATCCAAGGGCCCGAATTTGGGCTTGAGCGTAGCTTGGACATACTCGCCCTATAGGGTTCCGGTTTGAACAAAGATCGTCTAGTTCGGCCCTCGGATCTCTTCCTTCTCGGTGTAGTTGTCCAGTGGAAATGCTGCCCCCAAGAGTTTTTAGTCCGAATTGGGCCGCTCAACATCCGGTTGATGTTGATGTCGACATCCCAGGGAGTTGTATGCCCTGTCTTTTCCTTGAGTTTAAGAGTGATGTTGGAGCGGAGATGTTCATCTCTGTTCGTCATCTCCATGAAGAATTCTGCCACTTCCCGGCGGAAGATGTTCTTTGGTCACGCCGTCGCCCATTGCAAGAGGGCTCGCCTTCTCTATGAGATCCGCACCTCCTGGAACTCCGAGTTCTTGTAATTCTTGAGAGTTAAGCAACTCTCAAAGTGAAGCTTTGACATGAGATTCTCTGATTGGTTCGCTCCTGGAGTTATCTTCTTTGGTGCCATGCTTTCTTTTCTGTATTGAAGAGTTAGAAGATACAAGGAAGAGGTATTTTGCAGAAAGATAAGCAAGAACTTGTTATGCGAAAATTTCGTAGACGAGAACTAAAAATATGGCGACGATTTGCATATCTTTGACATATATATATATCAACCGTCTATTTTGATGAACGGTTGAGATTTTGAGATCCGATTTCAAGATCTCCGGGAGAGATTTGCGCAACATGTTAAGTTGACGCGCGTATGTAGATTGTAGGTCACGCGCGCGTGAGGTGGTCAAAACGTTCGACTTCCGCCTCGACTTTCCCGAGCTGCGCACTCGCATGCTTTTTATTAAATGCGATGGGATTCGATTGGATGGATGACTTCTTGACTAATCCATCTAAGGAATGTCCGGGAATTTGAATTAAATTCAAATAATTTTATCCTTAAATAGCATATTCATCGTGTGAAATAAATGAAAGATCGCAAACTCCGTCACCGATCTTGTAGTCACCGATACCTCGACCGTGTTTCTTTATGTCGAGTTTCTCCTTCGCTTTGACTATCCAAACCGAGCTTGATTCCCCCTCGCCTGATTTCCTCTTTTCGAATTCGCTGAGTTCACGAAACTACTAGGTCCGGATTCATCCAACTTGATAACCAAAAGGTATCCACCGAGTCCTTTTCCCCTCACTGGACGAGGTTTCTTCATCAGATTAAGCAATCCAAGCAATCCACACAAGATTTTGAATCTTGCTTCCATCGTAGGCTTTGTTAAAATGTCGCCTCGTTGTATATCCGTGTGAATTTTCTCAACAATGACGCTCTTCTTTTCCACGTGATCTCCGATGAAGTGATGTCGAACGTCAACGTGTTTACACCTTGTGTGAAGGATCGGATTTTCGTATATTGCAATAGTACTTGAGCTATCACGTAAGATTGGAACTTGACTCGCTTTCACTTCATAATCATCCAAAATGCTTCACAGAGAATTTGAGAACAGCAGCCTTCCACCGCCATATATTCCGTCTTGGGCTTGTAGAAGTAGCGACACACGTCCGCTTCTTTGAAAACCATGATATCAACTTGCTTCCTAGAACCGACATGTTCCCGAAGTTGATTTTCGTCTAATCGATCTCCAAGAAAGTCCGAGTCCGAGTATCCAAATACCGCAAATTATCTTCACTGATACTATGTAGCCTAACGTTCGAGTGCCCTTTAGATATTTGCGAATATTCTTGATCGCTTGCATATGTGCCTCCTTAGGATCAACTTGAAATCAGCACACACTCCGACCGCAAATGCTATATCCGGGCGGCTAGCCGTGAGATACAAGTAGGAACCAATTATCCCTCTCGTATTTGCCGGGATCCACCGGATTTCCTTCGGTTCCTGTGTTCAATCTTCCAGCTTGGTATTCATAAGGATCTTCACCGTTTTCATTGATTGAATTCCATATTTGGCGATTAAGTCTTTCACGTACTTGGATTGATTTATGAATATCCCTTCTGTTGATTGCTTGACTTGTAGTCCTAGGAAGAAACTCATTTCTCCCATCATTGATATTTGGAATTGTTTTGACATCATCTCTCCAAATCTTTCACATAATAAAGTTGATATTGAGCCGAAGATGATGTCGTCCACATATATTTGGACAACTAGTATATCTTCACCTAACTTGATGGTGAAGAGGGTTCTGTCGACTGAACCTTTCTTGAATCCTTTGGACACAAGAAATCCTGATAGAGTGTCATACCAAGCTCGAGGTGCTTGCTTCAAACCATAAAGCGCCTTCTTTAGCTTGTAAACTTTGTTTCATTCTACTTCAAATCCTGGGGGTTGCTCTACATAGACATCTTCTCTGATTTCCCATTCAAGAATGCACACTTCACGTCCATTTGGTATACTTTGAATTTGTGATGTGCTGCGTATGCAAGGAATAATCTGATGGCTTCCAATCTTGCTACTGGAGCAAATGACTCTTCATAGTCTATTCCTTCTTGCTGTGTATACCCCTTGGCGACTAAGCGAGCCTTATTTCTGATTATTACTCCAAGAGAGTCCAGCTTATTTTTGAATATTCATTTAAGTCCTATTATTTTGACTTTCGGTCTATCGACTCGCTCGTACGCAATTTCTGAGAAATTCATTCATCTCTTCTTGCATAGCATTTGTCCAGGGCACACTCTTTAAGGCTTCGATAATTGTTTGAGGCTCTGGAACTTGAGCTACATAACATGCCATGAGAGCTGTGTCTTCGTTGTAAACGGTCAGTTCTAGCTCTACTGAGACTTGAGCTTCATTATCTGCTTCTTGAGGATTTGATGGCGAGTTATGAGCAAATGAATTTCTTGTTCTAACTCTGTCTGATGGTTCTCCAATGATTACTGAAGCTGGATGATCTTCGATCCATCTTCGTCTTCTTCTAATTTCTTCTTCTAGCTCATTGATGCTTGAAGTTGCTAAGTCACGTCTTGCTTGAGATGTTCGGAGTCATATCCCGAGACCTGTTCTGATTTGATTAGAGTTAGAATGATCTTGAGGCATAGATCGAGTGAATCCAGGAGAGGGAGAGGAATCGGGTCTTGATTTCCACTCGGCGGCATTCCCCCTTGATCCGATACCTGGAATCCCTCCGGATCATCACCGGGTTGATTTGCTCTTCGCCGAATTGATTTGAGGTTCTCTCGGTTCATCATCCCAAATCAATGGTTCGGCCTAGATTCCGAATTCGAATTACTTGAGATCTTGTTCGAGCCGGATCGGTGCGTGAAGTTCCACTCGTGTTTCTTTGTTTGATCGACTCTCCGAATTCGAAAGATGTTTCATCAAAGGTGATACGCGGGGTCACTTCGACCGTTTGTGTTCTCCGTTGAAGACTCGTAAGCTTTACTTATTAAATCGAGTAACCAAGGAATACTCCTCATTCAAGCGGGTGTCGAACGTCTTCACAGGTTTTCCCATTATTTAGGATATGGCATTTAGAACCGAAAACCTTGAAGTACCCGATGAAGGGTTTCCTATTATTCCATAGCTCAGACGGAGTCTTTCCTTGTCCGGATGCGAGTAGCGATCTATTCCGAGCATGAAGCACGTGTTGATAGCTTCACCAGAATTTCTTTGAATGGCCGAGCATGCTAACATTGAGGTAGAATTCCTTCGAGTGTTCGTTCCTCCTCTCGCCTACACCATTCTCATTGAGGTGTGCGTGCAGCTGATGTTTGATATTGTACTCCGTTCTTCTCACAATAATCATATATGGTTTCATTTAGAAACTCAGTTCCTCGGTCTGATCTGATTGAGATAATTTTACATTCATTTTGAGTCGTCAACCTTTCCACAGTGGCCGTGCTTTTGGATCTCGGTTTCACTTTTCCGGTACAAGGTGAATGAAACCAAAGTGAATCCTGAGAAGTCATCCACTACGACTCGTAGTGTATTTTCCGCCGTTGAAACTTGCTGGTGTTATCGGACCAAAAAGATCCATGTGAAGGAGTTGAAGAACTCGATCAATGAGGCGTCGGCTTGAGAGAAAACGAAATCTTTGTCGTTTTCCTTGTTGACAAGCACTGCAAATGTGACTCTTGTCATAAACTTGATCTGGAATTCCATTAGCGAGCTGATTTCTAGCCAGCTTGTTGATTGTCTTGAAGTTGAGATGATTCACGAATCTGTGCTGATGCAATTGACTTCATTGTCGCTTTTTGATACAAGATATGTGTCTGGAGGGCCACGTTCCGCCAAGAAAGTATATGTTTGCTTCTCTTTTCCCTCTCGCAATACACTCGCTTGATTTCCCGTTTTTCACCGTACATCCTTGAGCATCGAACTTGACGAAAAACCATTATCGCAATTGACTAATGGAAAGGTTATGTTTTAATCCTTGTACATATGAAACGTTAGATATTTTAACATTGTAGGTTTCAAATGTACCGTGTAACCTTCGTTTAAACCTTTGGAGTTGTCACCAAACGTTACTTAAGGACTCGGACGCTTCTTCGTATTCTTCGGAGTAAACGCTTTAGATCAGAGTCATGTGTTTTGAGCATCTCATTGCTGGTCCAAGTAACTACGGGGTTGTTCTCATCGATTCCTCTATGATTTAGCATCTTTCTTTGCAAATTGGTACTCGTCACAAAATCAAAATTTGAGGTCCCTGCACGTGATCGTCCTTATGGGTTAGTTAGAGATCCCTTTACGCATCCGCATTTGTTTTGATGACTCGATTGGATCATTAGATCTCGATAATTCTCCTACCGTGTCTATGAACACGTTCTTTGTGTTCTCTTGTTTGACTCCGTTGGTCGGGTCCGGATCTCCGTCGTCTCCCGCCTTGATTTCCGATAGTCTCCTTCAGCTTCTTCTTCGTTTTCAACAGTGTACAATGAAGTACACTTTCTTTGCTTCTGTCTCTCGCCGTCTAACTCTGGTATCTCGGCCGTGACTTGATAATCCAACTCGGTAATTGAACATATGACCTGATATCCAGCTCGGATATCTTTTCTAATATTCGGCTGATATCTTGCCACTTGCCGTCGATGGGCCGTGTGTTTCGAAGTTGTCCATTGGCGTCATTCCTTCGTTGTTGGTCGAAATCCAATGTGGTCCGTATTTAGAGCTCTCTGGGCCGTTGCCTTACAGCCTTGTCTTCTAAGGACCTTGCCGTGTTTTCTTCTGCTTTCGCACTTTTTGTGCGGCCGGAGTTGGATTCTCTTTTCGCTTTCACAAAGTTACCTTGGTTCCACTTGTAGTTGAAACATTTGTTTTGATCCTTTTAGCACCCATCATAACCCAATCTCGTCTTTAATGCCGCCGGTCGTTGTAATAAATCGATTATTTCTATCCATCGTCGATGTAGCTTTGATTGAGCTGTTTTCCACCCTGCTTTGACTAAATTAACCCTAGTCGCTCGCAATTAAACGAGGTCACTATAGATTAAGCAAGCCTAACTCCAAGTATCGTCTCACAAGCGAAAACTTTACAGTGAAATTGTTATTGTATTGCGAAAAGAAAATAAATGTAGCTAAAGAAATCAATTGATTGAGGAGTTATAACTATGACGGAAAGAATACATTAAAACATAAAATAGCCTAGGTAATACGAACAAAATGCATAAATTAAACTCCTAGGCATTAATCGAAATTTAGATCTAACAAAAGCATTAATCTTATCTAACATTAATTCTAAGAAAAAGCAATCTTAGTAGAAATTATAAAGCATAAATAAAGAATCGGAAATAGTAAACTTACTACCGTAATCGAAATCAAAGATAAACTCGAATAGAATCTCGACAAATTGCAATATCTCGTAGCCTTGAATCCGGAATGAAATTACGATAGATAGTCACTAACTAGACAATAACCAAGAGTAAACTAGAAATAAAAACCCTAAATAACTCTAGAATAACAAAGAAAAGAA